>OX371178.1:36333875-37564512 GCA_947310635.1 Leptodirus hochenwartii | reverse complement strand
ATGCATTATAGAATATTTTCAATTTTTTATAAAATCCATTATGTCAAAGCATTTATGAGCCAAATGCGCATTTTAAAGACCACGCTCACATCTTCAGTAGTACAAGAAGCAAACCTAATCAAATTACCATGCAATTTTAAATAATGTTACTTTTTTAGTTAGTTAAAGAGTCCGCAATCCTAAAGATTGGTTGGAAACAGCACGCCATGCCGATCTATCCTGAGCTAATCCCTTCATCTCCCTATAGCTGTTCATCTCAACGTCTTCAACTATCTGACTCACATACTCCAATTTAGGCCTACCTACCCCTCTCTTTCCCTCCACTCTACCTTCTATGATCAATTGCATAATCCCCCCATGCCTAAGAATATGCCCTACTAATCTGTCTCTCCTACGCTGTAACACTCTCCAAATACTTCTCTTCTCCCCTACTAACTCTAGTACAGCTTCATTTGTTACTTTATCTTCCCAACCAATCCTCATCATCCTCCTATAACACCACATTTCCAGTGCTTCTAATCTACGCTTCTCTTCCTTTCCTATAGTCCACGCCTCACACCCGTACAGTGCTACACTCCAAACATATACCTTCAGTAATCTTTTTCTAATACCCAAGTCAATATTTGATCTTAAAATCTGTTCTTTTTCTACGAATGCCTTCCTACCCTGTGCTATCCTACACTTTATATCTACCTTGCTTCGATTATCTTTTGTGATTCTACTGCCTAAATAACAAAAATCTGACACTTCTTCGATTCTATTATCTCCTATTGAGATCCTCATTTTTCTACTGCATTCCTTTTTGTCACACCTCATCACTTTAGTTTTACCTATATTTATTTTCATGTTAAAATCCCTAGTCAATACTGCCTGCATACCATTCAATACCCTTTCTAAATTCTTTTCGCTTTCTTCCAATATAGCTATATCGTCGGCGAATCTCAACATATATATTTTCTCTCCCTGTACATTCACACCTACACTATACTCTTCTTTTACTTTGTTTATTGCATCTTCTATATATAGATTAAATAATAACGGTGAAAGTGTACATCCCTGCCGAACTCCCTTCCCTATTTTTGCTACCTCTTCTTCCCCCTCAATTCTAACTAAGGCAGTTTGGTGTTTATATAAATTAAAAATTATTCTCCTATCCTTATAATCTATATCCGTTTCTTTTAAAATTCTAAACATTATGTCCCAATCTACATTATCAAATGCCTTTTCTAAATCTACAAAAGCTACTTTTTTATTAAGCCTGTATTCATATTCGATATTACTTCATAAATAATAATATAATTTTCTTGATTATCCGATTGAAATATTACTAAAATCATCGCCAATCCACGGCTATTAAATGTCGAACAAAACAAACAACATCACAAGAATTCGGAACACCGAATGTTCATTGAAAACTGATTAAAAAAAAATTGTAGCACTACCTTTTTATCTTATACGTCGAATTCGGTTCCGGATAAAGTCGTTGCTGTATCTCTGACCCAGTTCCTGAGCTCACAAACTAATCCAATTTGCACTTGAACCAACTTATTCTGCCGTTTTTTATGGCGCAGTTTCGTTTTTTAATTCGCTCGTAATTCTATATTAACCAACAGATGACACTAACACTAGTTACGAATTTATTTTCGCGCTATAGGCTATATAAAATCAATTTGTCCCTAAGGCTATAATATAACGTGTATATAGAGGCGTTCCTCGATTAACGCGATACACTGCGTTCAATAATATATGGCAATATACAGAGAAAACTGTTTCATATATAATTATTATTATTTTTATTGTGTTTTCAAAAAATAAAGTAAAACTAAAACTACATTTCTATAATGGATGTAATATCCAAAGGGCAAAGACTGAATGAAAAAATAAAAACAATGCATAATTTAAGAAATAATTGTAGTAAAATTGTGGCTGTTGTGCCATTTAACCATTTTATATTCATCAATTTCTTTCATTGCTTGAAAGTAAATGTAAATATGAAGCACTTATTTAAAAAAAAAGAGCACGGGAAAGTGCATCAAATTATTATTTGTGCTGTGACAAAGATATATACAACATATAAAGGCGATGTATATTAATATTCATAAATCATCGAAAATGTTGCTAATACACTTGTCCTTGGTCTATACAGACTAGCGATGTGTAGTTCACTCGCGAACCGTTCACTCTGAACGGTTCAATCAAATGACTGTGACGATGTTTTGCAACGACCTATAGGTCACTAGGACCTAGTTCGTGCACTATGAACTGCATGGTGCACGGTGTACGTATTGATGTACTTGTACTATATATATACTTGCAGTATAGTATACATTACATATACAGTACTAACATTTATTTCGTGATAAAGTGTGTTGTGAATGGAACGAAATAGGAAACTCGATGCGATATTTATATGATGATATCAGATTTTATTTGGAATAATATAATGAATATGTTCGCAAGATTAAATATGTTCTTGAATATGTCATGCCATAGCAAATTTTTGCAATAATGCAAAAATAAACATCTAAATCTTATAGTTCTTCTATTTCATACTGAGTGCAATGCAATCACTTAATATCAAATCAAAGCTTTGAAGTTTGAACAGAGAAGATTCGGAATAGAAAATATAAATTATAACGCCAAACAAAACGATTCTATCTAGTTCATTTTATTATAGTTTGTACATTTAATTTTCAAGTGTTAGTAAAGTAGTAAACATTTTCATCAGTAACTACTAATAAGTATTTTAGAACTTCATATAAATAATCGTCAGTATCTAGAGAAGATTATATTTCCTTATATATATGTTTTGTATAAATTATAAACATTGTTATCTTTTCTTCCTCATTCCTAATTCAAAATAAGTATTGTAATATTCAATTTATTTGTTTTTTACCATTTAATATTTTTATATTGAGAAAAAAGGATATTATTTTCCATATGTGCATGTATTTCATATAGGTCGTGAAATAGTTCATTTTAAAAAGATGTTAGTAGTTCACGACTTATAGTTCGTGAACGGTACATTGAAATGAACTACGAACTACAAACTAGGTCCTCAAAGTGACCTACAGTTTGCCAGCTCTAATACACACGCTTTTTTTATATATTAATAATATTAATTAATAATATAATAATATTAATCAATTTATTTTCTCCTGCTTTATGGAAAGAACTTTTTTCTCACCCAAAATTCTAGATATTTCTCATAAAAAAAATTCTACGAGTATTTGACTTTTATACGACAGACATTTCTAGCGAAAATTATTAATTTTTTAATTAAATTATGAAGAATTTAATTAAAAAATCTTTACATATTTTTTTTTGCTATTGAAACTATGATATATATTTAAAAAATATTTATCTGAAATGTATACCCACTTTGTCGTCATAAAAATATTCAAAATGTTCGATATTTTATGTAAACAAACATTTTGTATTTCCAGCATCTTATTCCCTATATAGAAGATTCAGTTTTCACTTACTACTAATTAACACGTTTCCCTGAACTAGACTAAAAAGTCGTGCACTAAATCACATGTTAATTTTTTTAAATTCGTCTTTTCGTGCAGCGTTTATTTATTTTTTGGTAATTGCGTAATAAATTAATAAATTATTCATTGGTAAAATTGTAGGAATACAGATATTCTGCCTACATCTTCTTTTTCACCCGAAAGAGTTTGATGAGACAAAATTAAAGTGAAATCACACGAAATAACACAAGATCAAATAATATTATAATAATTTTTTTAGTGACGTATAAAACTACTGATATTTTTTTTTGTTTCATATTTTCGCTCGCAAATTTCATTTCAAGATTTTTTAAGTAAATTTCGTAATAATTTTTGTCAGAATTTTCCGCCGTGCTAGGAATAAAGTAAAAATACAAATTTTTCTATTCTGCTTGCTGATTACCAATTATATTAATAAGGAGGATTTATCATAAGGAATCAAATAATATTATAATATTTTTTTTTAGTGACGTATAAAACTACCGACATTTTTCTTGTGTTTTATATTTTTTGCTCGCAAATTTTATATGAAGATTTTTTAAGTAAAGTTCGTAATAATTTTTGTCAGAATTTTCCGCCGTGCTAGGAAAAAAGTAAAAATACATTTTTTTCTCTTCTACTTGCTGATTACCATTTATATTAATAAGGAGGATTTATCACAAGGATTTGATTTATCTGTCATAATTTAAACTACAGTTTCTCCTAAACACAAACGATATATAAAATAATAACGAAGTCTTCCGTAAAAGTATCTACCCGAACTTCTGATTCAAACTTCGTCTTCTCAATTTCAATAACATGGTTACAGCGCTTTTTCCAATGGTCACTTTATTAAACTCCTCTTCCGCAAGTTTGTCTGACCCTGGATATTTTGATTCCGAAAATATTCGAACACGTTGTACACAATTTCACGGGTTTCGCTTCGTAATTGTTTCCTTGGTTTGACCATTTTAGCAGAAACAAAGCACAAGTACTAAACAAAAAAAATTGAAAATATACTGGCCGCTTTAACACCCCGAAACCTTATGCTCGTGAAGAGATGCTCGCCACTGCATTTTTGTCATTTGTGGGTGTGGTCAAAATTACTACAATGTTGTCATATCGACAGCCAACAAATACAGAGATTATTATATTAGCATAATTGATCAAAACAAATAATAAATAACTGGAAACTTTTTACTAAATAGTGGACTTTAATCGAAGCCGTATATATTCAATATACATTAAATATTCTCAATCTGAATTTTGCTATGCAGTTTACAATTTGAGCACTTTGTACTGAAGTTTTTTTATTCATATATGGCAACAATGGTACTGGAAGTTCAACCCTTATGCGCAGTAGAGGATGAATTAGGTCCGCCAAGATATAAAAATTGTCTTATAATTGTATAGAATATCACACAAATACCGTAACTTAAAGCATTAAGTAGCTAGATGCGCATTTCGAAGGCTATGCCCCCTTCTTCAGTAGAACAAGATAAAAACTAAATAAAATACCACTGTCACGAATCGAATCGTGATTGATATACTATTAAATAAATAAGTCAACATGACAGAAGTATTTAAAAAAATTAATGTTATATATTAATTTTAATTTTTTAATTATTTAATTAAATACAGGAAAATTAAGTCACATTTTTCTAAAGTAAAACCAAAGGGTAACATTATATGTGATAAGCAGGGTAAGGAACTCACAGAAAATAAGGAAAAAGCTAGAAGATGGAAGGAGTATCTTGAAGATTTATATAAAGGTAGGCAGGACATGGAGGAGCTAGAAAGTGTGGAACAGATAGATGAGGATGACTTAGGTCCTAGCATACTTAGGTCAGAGTTTCATAGAGCATTAAATGATTTACGGAATAACAAAGCAGCGGGGATTGATATGATACCAGCCGAATTAATAAAACACGCAGGGGAAAAAATGCAGGAGCGATTATACAGGTTAGTTTGTAAAATATATGAGAAGGGAGAAGTACCACAGGATTTTCAGCGTAGTAGAATAGTAACAATGCCGAAGAAAATAGCAGCTAATTTGTGTGAGAACTATAGGACCATTAGTCTACTATCACATGCATCGAAGATATTGTTAAAGATTATTTATAGGAGATTAGAAAATAAAGTAGAGGAAAGGCTAGGAGAAGATCAGTTTGGTTTTAGGAAAAACAGAGGGACAAGGGAGGCGATTCTAGCACTAAGAACGGTAGTAGAAAAAAGAAAGAGGGTAGGAAAGGTAACTTGCATAGCTTTTGTAGATTTAGAAAAGGCATTTGATAATGTAGATTGGGACATAATGTTTAGAATTTTAAAAGAAACGGGTATATATTATAAGGATAGGAGAATAATTTTTAATTTATATAAACACCAAACTGCCTTAGTTAGAATTGAGGGGGAAGAAGAGGTAGCAAAAATAGGGAAGGGAGTTCGGCAGGGATGTACACTTTCACCGTTATTATTTAATCTATATATAGAAGATGCAATAAAGAAAGTAAAAGAAGAGTATAGTGTAGGTGTGAATGTACAGGGAGAGAAAATATATATGTTGAGATTCGCCGACGATATAGCTATATTGGAAGAAAGCGAAAAGAATTTAGAAAGGGTATTGAATGGTATGCAGGCAGTATTGACTAGGGATTTTAACATGAAAATAAATATAGGTAAAACTAAAGTGATGAGGTGTAACAAAAAGGAATGCAGTAGAAAAATGAGGATCACAATAGGAGATAATAGAATCGAAGAAGTGTCAGATTTTTGTTATTTAGGCAGTAGAATCACAAAAGATAATCGAAGCAAGGTAGATATAAAGTGTAGGATAGCACAGGGTAGGAGGGCATTCGTAGAAAAGGAACAGATTTTAAGATCAAATATTGACTTGGGTATTAGAAAAAGATTACTGAAGGTATATGTTTGGAGTGTAGCACTGTACGGGTGTGAGGCGTGGACTATAGGAAAGGAAGAGAAGCGTAGATTACAAGCATTCGAAATGTGGTGTTATAGGAGGATGATGAGGATTGGTTGGGAAGATAAAGTAACAAATGAAGCTGTACTAGAGTTAGTAGGGGAGAAGAGAAGTATTTGGAGAGTGTTACAGCGTAGGAGAGACAGATTAGTAGGGCATATCCTTAGGCATGGGGGGATTATGCAATTGATCATAGAAGGTAGAGTGGAGGGAAAGAGAGGGGTAGGTAGGCCTAGATTGGAGTATGTGAGTCAGATAGTTGAAGACGTTGAGATGAATAGCTATAGGGAGATGAAGGGATTAGCTCAGGATAGATCGGCATGGCGTGCTGTTTCCAACCAATCTTTAGGATTGCGGACTCTTTAACTTAATTATGTATCGACTTGCTCCTGTTTTCTATCAAAATGATCTATAAATATAGTGTTTTTTGTATTATTGTTTGAACATTCACCATTATTACATTGTTCATTTCATTTTCTATAATTTCAAATGATTCAGTGTTCGTGGTATAACATGACAGATAAGCCGAGTATGTTATGATATCAAATTCGCGCATAAATAGACACAGGATTAGTTTACTACTTTGACACTTCTTATCGCTCTGCCACAGCTGGAAATTTAACTCCGTGCAACTCAGTACAGGGTATCATATATACAAACATTTTGAATGTGATCAAATACAAAATTAAAATAATTTCGAAATAACAACGCAGATATCATCCAACAACGTTCACCGGCGTCAAGAAATAAATAAACACAACGCCTAGATTGGTGCTGAATTTTTTTTATTAAAATGAAATTCGCTAAAAAAATTGTATATGCGAACGATTTAGACATATTGAATAAATTGATATTTTTAGCAGAATATAAGAAATCATAAATGTATAACATGATAATTTTTTAATTTAATTTACGTTAATGGGAAAAATATATGTTACTTTGAAAGGAAATAATTACCAAAAAATCTACATTTCTCACAAATAAATTCTAAAGACATTCAGGATATATAAAAACAAGAAAGCTGAAAACAACGTTATTGCTATCTATTTGTATTAACCTCCGATATTTATGACAAAGTATTGTCAATAAATACTAACTTTTATGGAACTTTACAGTAATTTAATAACAAGGTGATCAAATCTTCAAGCTAAACAAAATCAAATATTAATCTAAAAAATTAGGACTACCTAACGTTTTGAGATGCGTTTTCTAAAATATTGTCAAAAATACAGGGTGTTATATTTTCCGTGTGCGTATATCGGCTATTTATTTTACATTTGATGTATTATGTTTTTTAAATTATAATTATTATCTGTAAAATTAGCTAGCAAACGATATATTAAATCATACTTTTTTTTGAAAATATTTTGTAAAAAAATCAACATTTACAAACGAAGCTTCTTTCAAATTTTAATGTTGTAATCTAAACTAAACTTTTTTAACAAGTTGCAAATTATGTATAGCGATATTATATACAGCGTGTTATTACTGGCGACAAAAACTTAAGAATATTAAATTACACTAAACTGTTTTTCAACTTCATTATGTATCATTTTTAATCGGTTCTTGATGATATCCATAAATTAAAAAAAAAAGCAAGGGAAACGTTTTTCTATCGTCCCAGTTTGCAAAAACATTAACATAAACCATCAAATTTTCGTTTGTTGTAAAATTTATACAGTAGCTGTTGTCTGTTTAACTATCTTCCATTTCCATTGTAGTATAAATTGCGCAGTATAAATAATTGGTAATTACAATTAACATTGTTTTTGTAGTACTCTTTCATGTCTCTTCATTTGTAATTCTGGACAGAACACAATGGAATTAAGACACTTGACTTCATCGCATATCGAACGTTGATCATTGTATCTATTGTAATAAAAAACATATAATACAAATTTCTATAAATATTACCATAAGTTAACAAGACGATTTACAGCTTTCGTATTTAGAGGTCGACCGTTCCGTTTAATAAGTAATTTAATACGAAAACTACGATTAAATATTTTATATCCATGTGATAAATTTCGCTTATTGCGTTGTCTTGATTTTTTTTTGCGATATTATCGACAAACTGATTTTGTAATGCTGTAAAACTTGTAATATAATGCGATTATTTTATATGTTAACGTTCGAAATTAAAATATTAACATTCAGCAAGAAATATAATAATGTATGTGGCCCGGAGATAATAAAATAATAATTGTGTAACGCAAAGAGTATTTTTGTCCAAGTCGAATATGTCTAAATAAATTACTAAGAACTTGCTGAAGCATTTTTTTACGAATTTCTATTTGCTTGGCCCTCAATTTTTTTTATCCGTAATTATTATTCGCAAACGATTTTTAAAGTACTTACTTAAATACTCGAAACGATCGTTTTTCCATATTTTTTCCATGAAAAAATGTTTTTCCATTCGCTTGCATTGTTTTTTTTTTAATGAATATTTAACGACCCTTTAATGAATATAAAATTTCAAAGCATCTAAGGGATATATTAAAATTACATTTAACGCTGGGGGGGGGGGGGGGGGGGATGTGTAGCTATTAAAAATGCTCTATTTTATTGTTCCGGTATTATAATAGTTCATTATTTTATTTTTCCTATTTTGATTTATTAGATTGGAGTCACGAAGCAGTGGCGAAGGCGGAGATATTGAGGCTCATCTATCAAGGCCGGTTTCTGCATAGTAATGTGACCCTGGGCGCCTTGGGCCTGCCCTATGGCAAGACCACAGTCATGCATCTGGTGCCCAGGGAAAACCTTCCAGAACCAAACTCACAAGGTAACTCTAACTGTTGCTTAAAATCGGATTCATTTCTATCGTCTCATGAAGGATTAAATTTTGATTATGGGTCCATTCTTATACATTTAAAAACATCATTTTCTTATGAAAAAATTGACTATTTACTGTAGAGGAAATCCGTAATTACAAAAAAAAAATCCTGTTAAAAAGCAAAAAAAAAGTCAATAAATAAACCTAAAAAATATAAAACAATAAACATTTTCACTTCATATATAAAAAATTATCCAATTCTTGCAGTTGAATTTAGCAATAAAGACATTTCGCTTGGATAGAAACTTTTTTTAAATACAATTATTTGAACAATATTCAATAGATTCCTTATTAATAATATATGAGCAAATAGCTACTTGTTATTTTTTAAATAACAATAAATCATGTGTCACCTAATATGACGCACGTACAATAACAAAATTGTCCAATTTGCTTTTTAAATTAGAGACAGGCATAATCTGTGTTTTACAATTACAAAATTACTCAAACAAGCGCTTTTGTTTACTCGCGTCAATTCGTATATCATATCGTTAGAAATTTAAATTTCCTATCACAACGTTATCGTCGGATTTATCTAGTAAATACTATCGACTTGCTATCCCATGAAAATTTACTACTAACATTATTTAATATTTCAAAAATTAAACGTTTCCTCTTCACAAAATTAACTTTTTATTATATTTCTTCGTAAATGTAAAAAGTTTATTATTGTAATAAAAAAATACAGTAAATATTCGCAAAGAATGGAAACGAAAAGATTATAAACATTCTATACGATTATTGAGAAAATGTCGTTTAAATTTGAACTAACAGAAGTTTTTTTTTTGTTATCTATCAAGACAATGAACAGTAATTAATTTTCAAAAGAATTATTATGATTAAAGAGCAATTATTTTATTTTGCACTCTGTTATATTAATTGTGCTTCTCCGTTATTCACATAAATATAATATAATTCAATCAGAGTACAATGTACTAAAATCTAAAAATCTAAAAAGTACTAAAATCTTCTGAACGTATAAATTATGGAAGAAATTGTGAATTTTATAAACAAATGTGACGTAACCATTGACAAATTATAATATTAGTCCATGACCGAAATATGGCCATAATTCCCGTCAGAAATTTGATGAAAGTGACAAAGAATTGAGTATAGAGAATAGTCTTTTCGAGATAGTGAAAGTAACGAATTACTTTTCAGATCAACGACAGAAGAGTAAAGGTGGAAACAGTAGTTGCTGTTCGGCCTCTTGCTGCATACTGTAGGCAACACAGATGACTCGTTCGCGTCAGCAACAATGGCGGTGTATGCCGTGCTACTGCTGTCACCTGTCATCTGTCAAAATGTCAACAGCGTGGGCGCATCGCAAGCGCGATCGCAGCGCGCTGATGACGGGCCAACAACCAGAACTGAACTGAAACGATGCTGCTGTCGTGATTAATTCGTTAAAATCGTGTATTATAAATTTAAAATAAAATAACCCTATACCATATAAAATTTAAAGCAAATTTAAGTTACAATAATAACGCAGGAGTAAGGTTTAAACAAATAAGTAGGTAGAAGAAATGCATATATGTAGAGGAAGCGGACGGACAATGTATAAAAAGATGTAATATGCGTTTCTGTAATAATGTTGTGATATATAAGTTTTATTAATTCTATATACATATATTATATAATAAATAAATATGAAAGAGTATATTAAAAAAATGTGCCAGACGATTAGTGTATGCATGTGGAAGACAAGCGACAAGAGAAATGCGCATCATCACCATCATCATCCAATCATCAAAATGACATCGTTCGACTATTTATGTAGCTTTGTACATTATGTTTTATACTGACTTAGGTTTACGATATTTTAAATACAACGCCCTTGTACAGTCTAGTTCTTATTTTGCAAGAGTATCGACTAATTTAAATTTTAGACCACCCCGATGTAATTCTCAGTAGCGTAAGATCAGAAATAAATTTTAAATGCTGTAAAAGCCGGCAATACAATTTTATCGTTTTCCACCAAAAAAAAGTCATAACGTGTTGTTCGACCGTCGCCCTTATTTCATGTAAATTTATGTTCATATTGGATATTTCGTAAGACTGCTTTGGATTATTGACTATTGCTTTTAGATTGTGCAGTATCAAACCATTTGAATTTTCGTTACGCACGTTATTTTTATTTGATTTTATTTCCATGAATTAGTTTGATGATCGTAATTGTTTAGTTGCACTGGTTTTTTTACGAAAGTAATAACGAAAAAGAAAACGGGTAATATAATTTAGAAAAGCATTATTTTATTGGAAATTGACTGCTGACATTTTGATGTATAAAAATTGTCGTGCAATTTTAGTTTAATTTCTCTAAATTCTTTCGATTGTCATTCAATAACATTTAGTTAGTTAATTAACCATTTCTTAACTAAGAAGTCTATTGAAACTAGCCATTAGGAAATTTACGTTTTATTAGTCATAATTTATATTTATGCAGTATTATTAAAAATGAAGTTGTTTGTTGCAAATTCCTTCTGTACAATATCTTTATCCCGTCCTACTGTTCAAAATAAAATCTCTTATATCTATCTTAATTGAACATCTGTTTAAGAATTCTGCGTAGGATTAACATATGATATTAAATTAACAAAAATAAATGTTTCTATAATATATTCAATATCTCTATCTATACCCGCATTCATAACGCGTATAAATAAATATATTTTTCAAATTGTCAAACCCTTCTGTAACTTGACTTCAATAACTCGAAATTTCCTTAATTGTTTATCAAATATTCACATTATTTTATGTGTATTGTATAGACTGGCTTCAAAGTGATTATTAATTGATTATACTTGATATTATATTATAATTTTGGACGATTTAATTATCAAATTATGTTTATTTGCAGGTTCTCTTAATAACTATTGCTTAAGTACTAAAGGGCTATTATATTGTTGAATTGTAACTGAATTATCGACATATCCGTTTAAATACGATATATACTATATATACTATATATATTATATATATTATATATATACTATATATATTATATATATATACTATATATATTATATATATACTATATATATTATATATATACTATATATATTATATATATACTATATATATTATATATATACTATATATATTATATATATACTATATATATTATATATACTATATATATATATACTCTATATACATTTTATTTGCTGTTGCGCATTGTTTAAACATCACTTATGATAATCATTGCATTGCGTCCATTGCAAATATTTTTATAAACTATTACTTTGTAACCTTACTAGAGATCCTATCATTGCTTATAAATTCAAGAAATGTAATCGCCACTACGCGTAAATTCATTCCGTATAAATGGCATTAGATAAAACGCCATTATGCGTGAAGTTCCCGTTACGTAAACTGCATTGCACATAAACGCCATAAAGGATATCGCCCATGGGTATAAAGTACATAATAATTTATGCTCAGTGTTGTTTGTACTGAAAAAAGTTTCATCCGATGTCATTTATACCGCATGGCAAATGGTTTGCACATTTGGAATTATAATCTACGAGTTTATACTTACGCCGCATCCTAGAATAGTTTATGTAAGGTAACGGAGTTCCGTATTTGGATTCAAGTTGAATAAACTTAGAATGATTGTAATATAAATATTTTGCAATGGATAACGGATAAATCTAATAAACCATACGACAAGTACAAAGTTCGGTTTTATAATATCTTGTTTCCATGAATATTTAACTACATAATAATTATATATTCACGCTTAGCTAAATCTTGTATCGTGAGATGTAATGCTATGAAAGCATTGTCGTATTTCATATAAACATTAATATAATTAATTCGTCTGCATTTGGTCCAAACAACCGAAGAATTAAAAATAATACACCAATAAACTCTTATCATCATGTAATATTATGGATGTTTAAATCAACGACTTTGTAGAATGTACCTAAGAGTTAATGGATATGTTATGACAAACTGTTCGTAAATGTAGCTAAAACAGTGTAGAAGTTTCAATAATTTGGGATTTTCCTGCCTTTCAGGAAAGTTGTCACAACTCCATTAAACTTAGCTATATAGCAAAAGGAACTGCGAAACTCGTTTCATTTTTAAACATTGTATAATGTAGAGTGATATTATACGCAATGAAATATTTATAAATAACGGTATGTAGTAGCAGCAACAATAGGAAATCAATGTTGATTTTCAAATGTATAAATAAAGAAAACGGTTTTGTTTCTAATCCTAAATTCCTAAATAATAAACATGTATGATATTAAGTCTTTCTTTCAGAATCTGATGTCTAAAATAGGATTATTGTAAATATATATAGTACTATTGTAATAAAATGTATTTTTGTTCCCTATAAGAGCAGTTCGGTAATTTGCAAAAATAAATTAATAGATTGAATATCAATTTTGCGCTCGATTTTTCCACCTGAATAATTCTGTTTTAATATTATATATTATGTCACCCAATATGCAAACAGTGAAATATGAATAAGATAGATGTGTATTTGGAAGGTCAAGCCCAATTTTTTTCAAAATGATGCGCTAAATAAATTTTACGGACTGCATAAACCATACTTCCTATACTTTGCATTTTTAGTGTATCAAATGCAACCAATATTTGAACTACCGCGTTATAATGATTATATTCTATTCGCATTCTGCTGAACTATTCGTTTTCTTTTAGTTTATATTTGTGGTGTTTTCGTCGTTTTTTTTATAAAATTTTTACAGCAAAAATTATTATTTTAATAGTTTTATTTGCCGTAGATCATGGCCATTGTTGCATTTCAAAAATATAATCATGGTTTACGCTCCGTTCTGAAAACAGAGGAATTATTTCGGTCCGGGTCTGTAAATTTAATATAGCAATAACATATATGACACTTCATCGTCATTGCTCTGTGGTTAATGTAAAACTTATGATAATGACAGTGTCATGACAGATCATCCTAGGTATCAAAAAGCATACTCGTCATTGCGTAACGGCCAAATACCATACCGCTAATAAGCCTAAACTACAAAACTTGGACCACTAAATAGCACACCGGTCACTTTATATAAAATTGTATAATGTACTTTTCTATTGCGCAAATTCGATTTAATAACGTAACACCAACGATACTGAACGCTAACATTTTATATGGACTAGCTATGTCTGTTTATAAATTGTAATTGGCGCTGCTTATACAAAATCAAGTTTGTTCAATAGAAAAGTATATTATTTGATATTATACAAAACGACAGATACGGTAAATGGCATGTCTCAGCACGTCTTCATAGAAGCACCAATCTTGCGCATATTGACAAATGGGTGCGCTATGTTGCCAAGCTTCATTTAGTTTTACTACCCGCGCATTCATTTGTGATGTTAAAAAATGGCGGACAACGATATAGATTTATACGCCGACGATATTGATCAAGATTTCGCTCAAGTAAGGAAAAAATCATTTTACGAAACGTTTACAGCACGTCATTGCTGATATTACACTTCAAGAAAACAACACTTAATTGTCCCGTTCTTACTATACCAATATCTAAATAGTACATACAAGCACGCTTGAGATACCGGTATACATACAGCTATCGTGAAACTAATGCAGCGTACATTTTGCAGGACGATTTTGAAAGCGAGAACGTGGACTTGTACGACGATGTGATTAGTACACCGGCGGCGGCAGGCGGCGGTGGTGGAGGCGATGGTCCTTCTGAAAATCTACAACAACCCACTTCTAATACGAACCCAGAGGACACGAACGGAACACCATTTCAACCGCAGGGAAACAATATCGCCCCCAATACAATTGGACGCAGGCATCAGTTATATATCGGGAATCTCACTTGGGTAAGAGAAGAAATCTTAGATAAATTAGTTATCTTACAGATTAAGAAATGTTGGGTATCTTACAGTACCTAGGTCAATATTAACACAAATTCTATCCAAAAAAACCAGCTCCTCAAAGCTCGGTTGACAGAATCCCCTTTAAAAACTCCGCAAGAAAAATTAACTGCCAATAATTTAATCCTTACTAAAGCAGATAAATCAAATGCCTTCATCATCATGAATAAAGTAGACTATGATAAAAAGAATTCTGATATCATTAACACAACCGACTATAAAATCCATAAAAAAAGACCCTACCCCCCCCCCCCATTTCCAAACTGAAATAAAAACTTTACTTAATGACATCTCCGTAATTTTTACTCCCTTTCAAATACGTCACATGATTCGTATGAACCCATCATCCCCAAAATTGTATGGCCTTGTTAAAATCCACAAACCCGATACGACCTGTTGTCTCATTTATTAATAGTCCAGTTAGAAGTCTTGCAATGCAATTAAACGACACTTTCAAACAATACACAAACTTTATTTCTACTCACTCGATTAAAAATACACTAGAACTTATTAACCTACTTAAACCGCACAAAATCCCTCATTCATCAAAATTAGTATCATTTGACGTGTCCAATATGTTTCCGAATATTCCTGTAGAAGATTGCCTTCTCCTAACTAAAAAAAAACACTTCGATCAAGATAGTATAGACCCATTTATTCAATCTGAAATTTATGAATCTATTAAACTTTGTACTATGCAGAATTATTTCCAATTCAATAAGAAATACTATACCCAAAAATATTGTTTAGCCATGGGTTCTCCCTTGAGTCCCCTACTTGCAGACATTTTTATGCACAATCTGGAATCTAAAATATTAAATTCTACATTAGGGAAAAAATATATAACCTTTTGGTATCGTTATGTAGATGACGTTTTAGCTTGTTTTAATGGGACTACCAGACAATTAAATTCCTTTTTATTATTTTTGAATCAACAATATGATAATATTAAATTCACTTTAGTTAGTTAAAGAGTCCGCAATCCTAAAGATTGGTTGGAAACAGCACGCCATGCCGATCTATCCTGAGCTAATCCCTTCATCTCCCTATAGCTATTCATCTCAACGTCTTCAACTATCTGACTCACATACTCCAATCTAGGCCTACCTACCCCTCTCTTTCCCTCCACTCTACCTTCTATGATCAATTGCATAATCCCCCCATGTCTAAGAATATGCCCTACTAATCTGTCTCTCCTACGCTGTAACACTCTCCAGATACTTCTCTTCTCCCCTACTAACTCTAGTACAGCTTCATTTGTTACTTTATCTTCCCAACCAATCCTCATCATCCTCCTATAACACCACATTTCAAGTGCTTCTAATCTACGCTTCTCTTCCTTTCCTATAGTCCACGCCTCACACCCGTACAGTGCTACACTCCAAACATATACCTTCAGTAATCTTTTTCTAATACCAAAGTCAATATTTGATCTTAAAATCTGTTCTTTTTCTACGAATGCCTTCCTACCCTGTGCTATCCTACACTTTATATCTACCTTGCTTCGATTATCTTTTGTGATTCTACTGCCTAAATAACAAAAATCTGACACTTCTTCGATTCTATTATCTCTTATTGAGATCCTCATTTTTCTACTGCATTCCTTTTTGTCACACCTCATCACTTTAGTTTTACCTATATTTATTTTCATGTTAAAATCCCTAGTCAATACTGCCTGCATACCATTCAATACCCTTTCTAAATTCTTTTCGCTTTCTTCCAATATAGCTATATCGTCGGCGAATCTCAGCATATATATTTTCTCTCCCTGTACATTCACACCTACACTATACTCTTCTTTTACTTTGTTTATTGCATCTTCTATATATAGATTAAATAATAACGGTGAAAGTGTACATCCCTGCCGAACTCCCTTCCCTATTTTTGCTACCTCTTCTTCCCCCTCAATTCTAACTAAGGCAGTTTGGTGTTTATATAAATTAAAAATTATTCTCCTATCCTTATAATCTATACCCGTTTCTTTTAAAATTCTAAACATTATGTCCCAATCTACATTATCAAATGCCTTTTCTAAATCTACAAAAGCTATGCAAGTTACCTTTCCTACCCTCTTTCTTTTTTCTACTACCGTTCTTAGTGCTAGAATCGCCTCTCTCGTCCCTCTGTTTTTCCTAAAACCAAACTGATCTTCTCCTAGCCTTTCCTCTACTTTATTTTCTAATCTCCTATAAATAATCTTTAACAATATCTTCGATGCATGTGATAGTAGGCTAATGGTCCTATAGTTCTCACACAGATTAGCTCCTATTTTCTTCGGCATTGTTACTATTCTACTACGCTGAAAATCCTGTGGTACTTCTCCCTTCTCATATATTTTACAAACTAACCTGTATAATCGCTCCTGCATTTTTTCCCCTGCGTGTTTTATTAATTCGGCTGGTATCATATCAATCCCCGCTGCTTTGTTATTCCGTAAATCATTTAATGCTCTATGAAACTCTGACCTAAGTATGCTAGGACCTAAGTCATCCTCATCTATCTGTTCCACACTTTCTAGCTCCTCCATGTCCTGCCTACCTTTATATAAATCTTCAAGATACTCCTTCCATCTTCTAGCTTTTTCCTTATTTTCTGTGAGTTCCTTACCCTGCTTATCACATATAATGTTACCCTTTGGTTTTACTTTAGAAAAATGTGACTTAATTTTCCTGTAGCCCAAATCTACTTTACCTCTTCTCATATCCTCCTCAAAATTCACTTTAGAAATTGAAATTGACCAATCTATTAACTTTCTTGATCTAACCATAAATAGATATGGACTCCAAACTAAATTTTAACATTTATAGAAAACCCACCTTCTCGCCTATAACAATCCCAGCTAACTCATCACACCCCTTAAAACATAAACTTGCAGCGTACAAATCCTTAATTCATAGAGCCTTCTCTATTCCTCTAAGTAATGAACTTTTTAACTTTTTTTAATTGAATGGTTTTCCAAAAAACTCAATTTCTAATCTAATCCATAAGAAATGTAAGCAACTGATTTTCAACTCTATCTATCCTTTATGTACGTCTACTAATACTATTAAATATATTTCCTTCACTTTTTCCCCCACGAACACATTAAAAATTGCCAATACGTTATCTAACTACAACCTAAGTCTATCGGAACGAACTCCTTATTCCCTATCAAATCTATTGTTTAACCATAAAGATAAGACAGATAAATTGATCAGAAGTGGAGTGTCTAAGATGAACTGTCCAGATTGTAATGCAATATATATTGGCCAAACAGGCCGTAGTTTTAAAATTAGATTTAATGAACATTTTAATAGTTATAAATTAAAAAATATATATTCAAACTTTGCAACACATAGTATTGAATCTCAACATAATTTCCCTAGTATTAATAATTTAACGATCTTACATATTTGTTCAAAAAGCCATAAACTAAATTTACTTGAATCATTGATAATTCACAAGTACCTAAAAAAAAACCATTAAACACTACTTAACGTCCAATTAGACTTGATGTCTAGTCCTTTATTCGATATTGTGCGCAGATAAAATCTTGTTTATATATACATGTGTTCTTTGTAATTATACCATTCTTGAAAATGCATTACAGCGAAACTAGTCGAATAAATATTTAAATTTGTACGTGATATTAAAACTGTATTTTTCTTCAACCTCCTATGAGATAAATCCTATCAGTTACTCTACTCGCTATTGAATGTTCAGTATGGCAAATATTCTATGTATCTGCACATTGTCCAGAAAGCTGCGATCATGTTCAGCCATTTATTTTCTCTGAATTAAACTGTTCTTCGCCCAATTGGAGTTAGTTAAAGAGTCCGCAATCCTAAAGATTGGTTGGAAACAGCACGCCATGCCGATCTATCCTGAGCTAATCCCTTCATCTCCCTATAGCTATTCATCTCAACGTCTTCAACTATCTGACTCACATACTCCAATCTAGGCCTACCTACCCCTCTCTTTCCCTCCACTCTACCTTCTATGATCAATTGCATAATCCCCCCATGCCTAAGGATATGCCCTACTAATCTGTCTCTCCTACGCTGTAACACTCTCCAGATACTTCTCTTCTCCCCTACTAACTCTAGTACAGCTTCATTTGTTACTTTATCTTCCCAACCAATCCTCATCATCCTCCTATAACACCACATTTCAAGTGCTTCTAATCTACGCTTCTCTTCCTTTCCTATAGTCCACGCCTCACACCCGTACAGTGCTACACTCCAAACATATACCTTCAGTAATCTTTTTCTAATACCCAAGTCAATATTTGATCTTAAAATCTGTTCTTTTTCTACGAATGCCTTCCTACCCTGTGCTATCCTACACTTTATATCTACCTTGCTTCGATTATCTTTTGTGATTCTACTGCCTAAATAACAAAAATCTGACACTTCTTCGATTCTATTATCTCCTATTGAGATCCTCATTTTTCTACTGCATTCCTTTTTGTCACACCTCATCACTTTAGTTTTACCTATATTTATTTTCATGTTAAAATCCCTAGTCAATACTGCCTGCATACCATTCAATTAGTTAAACAGTCCGCAATCCTAAAGATTGGTTGGAAACAGCACGCCATGCCGATCTATCCTGAGCTAATCCCTTCATCTCTCTATAGCTATTCATCTCAACGTCTTCAGCTATCTGACTCACATACTCCAATCTAGGCCTACCTACCCCTCTTTCCCTCCACTCTACCTTCTATGATCAATTGCATACTCCCCCCATGCCTAAGAATATGCCCTACTAATCTGTCTCTCCTACGCTGTAACACTCTCCAATTGGAATAGAATACAAATTGAATCTATTATGTTACATTTTTAAACAGTCACTACTAAGTTATCAAGGGTTAAGTGTTAGAATAGGAGTATTCCGGCTCCGGAATACAACTAAACTTCGCCTTTTCATGCATACGTTAATGAATTTACTTTTCTTTTTGTTTATCCTATTATTACTATTAATTATGTATGTATAACTATGCCTGAATAAAGAATTTATTATTATTATGTTCTCGCGTACTGAACGTACTTATATAACGTATAGTGGACGACAGACCAGGACATCGCGAATGCCGTACGCGAGGTGGGCGTTGGCGATTTCCACGAGGTGAAGTTCTTCGAGCAGCGGCAGAATGGCCAGAGCAAGGGCTTCTGCGTGATTAGCCTCGGCACAGAAGGTAGTATGCGCATGGTGATGGACCGACTGCCCAAGCGCGACATTCACGGCCAGACGCCAATGGTTACACTGCCCACCAAGCAGGCACTTAGCCAGTTCGAAAGCCAGTGTAAGACGAGACCTGTACCACCCGGTCAACAGCAGAGCGGTGGTACTAGTACCGGTGGAGGCTCTGGACAGAATAGGATGGGCGGTGGTAGTGGCGGAATGAATATGGGCGGAGGGGGCGGTATGCCCTACATGAACAATAACAGTAATAACTCCATGCAAATGAACCATCCACCTAGAGGTGAGATGAGAGGCAGGGCGGACAGGACAAAACGCGTCTTAAAATTATCCTTTGCTTTCGCATTATGTTAGCGCATGGTTTGATACAATATGCATTGAATTGATGTTTGTTATTAGGAATCATTATTAATATCAATTTTAATTGTGTTTATTTTGAAAATGATTAATATATTTTACATGTTTGGCGAAAGTATTTTGCGATTTTTAGAGATTTTTTGCTTAAGTATTCGTTTTCATTATTTTGAATTTAGATATTTTTAACGTCTACACTTTTTAATCCTGCCTAACCTGTCCTCTATTCTCACTAGATGCATGTTTGAATGTATTATTCATATCATTATTATTATATATGCACACTTTATTAGCGTAGTTATCATTGATTTTTATTTTTTTTAGCCACGAAAAGTGAAGCACATTTTTATGAGCGTGAAGTTTATTGCACGATTCACTAGGCGAGTGTCGTAATCACCCACTGAATGAAAAGATGCTTTTTTGCATGTATTGAGCACTACTTTTTAGTATAGCATATCACCCAAATACCTTAACTTAAAGCATTAAGTAGCCAGATGTATATTTCGAAGGCTATGCCCCCATCTTCAGTAGCTATGTATATATATATATAATATCGTGCATCAATCACGATTTGTGACAGGTATTTTATTTAGTTTTTATCTTGTGCTACTGAAGATGGGGGCATAGCTTTCGAAATGTACATCTAGCTACTTAATGCTTTAAGTTATGGTATTTGGGTGATATTCTATACTATTATTTAACACCAAAGTGATAATAAAAATATATATACTTTTTGTGAAAAATTACAAGATTTTTACTTTGAGCAAATGCAGAGCGTATTAATAAAAATAGCTCCGTACTTGAATTTTTAGCTTTCGTTCAATCGTCATACACAATTTCTTAGTTAATTCACTTACATTACAAATATATTTGTAGAAAAACGCATTGAGGCGATAAATAAGGCAGTGACATTCCTTAATTACCCCCTTATAATGTACCTGTCATTGTCAACCAATAAATATTGTAAGCTACATATTTACCCTTATACGAATTAGGCATGGGTATGAACTCGCCGATGCGCGGCCAGATGGGCGGCGGCGGCGCTGGGGGGGGAATGGGTATGGGTGGTGGTCCTCCAATGAACAATATGAACAGTCATCACCATCGCAGTGGGGGTGGTGGTGGTATGGGCGGGCCTCCGCCTGGCTACAACGGAGGTGGAGGAGGTGGCGGAGGTAGATATCCCCCACAACAACAGCAGCATCAGCCGCCACCTATGCAACCGATGCCCCCGCAGCAAATGGCTCCACCACCCCAACAACAGCAACATTGGAACAATGGCCCGCCGCGCGCTGGTCCAAATGGCCCCGCACCGGGCATGGGTCCTCCCATGAGACCGCCACCACAAGGTCCGCCCGGACATCCTCAACCACCAAGGCCTGGTCCACCAATGGTGAGTCTACCTTCTATAATTGAAGGGTTGAATGGATGAAGGTGTTATGTAACAAACATGAAGTTTTGAGATACAGATGTTTAAAGTTTTTTCATCTGCGTTTTTAACTCTGTTGATTTCTTCCATGTCGATGATGTTCTCTATTCTTCAATATCTGCAAATCTACTTTGTATCAGAATCTACTGTTAATATTGAAGTTTAAGTATATATTTTTTGATTTATTGTGCATAACATCTTTATCCAGAATATCTATTGAAGAAAGAATATTTGCTAGTGAATAAAGAGAGTATGTGACAAATTAAAATACATTTCCTCTAATATTGTCATTCGCTTAAAAATACAAATTTATTCCAATTCAATATACAAATCGATGGGTATACAAGAACATACAATTTTCTTACTTTAACTTCATTTTCATTATCATTAATTATTTTTTCATAATACCACTGATGTTCACCCGGTATGTACTTTATTTGCTCTTTTAAGTTTTCTATTTTCTCAATTTTTAGACTGAATTTTCTTAACTGCCCATTTTTCGCAATTGATCTGTTTAAAAAAAAAGTTTTATTTTATATTTATGACCTAATAGCTTACCCAAATAATGTTAATACTTTTTAAAAATTATCACTACGGTGTTAAATAATAGTATAGAATATCACCCAAATACCGTAACTTAAGCATTAAGTAGCTAGATGCGGATTTCGAAGTAAGGATCTTGTGTTACTGAAAATGGGGGCATAGCCTTCGAAATGCGCATCGAGCTATGTAATGCTTTAAGTTACGGTATTTGAGTGATATTCTATACTAATGTTAATACTGTTACTATAATAGAAATAATAAAAAATATATTATTTTACTTACTCATATTTATAATACTGATGAAAAAATGTCACATAACACCTTCATCCAATCATATTGTGTCCTTAAAGAGTAATATAACCCCTTCATCAACTGCAGAACTTCGATATTTTAGTAAGTATAATAATATGATGAAGATTGTATGAAAAAATAACACATAACACCTTCATCCATTACAAAACCTTAATTTTAAAAAATGTCACTTAACACCTTCATCCATTCAACCCTTCTAATCTTGTTCCATATACATATATGTATTTTTATACCATGATTGATAGTATTTCAATGATTTCAGATTGCGTTAATCCATGACATCCCATTAATTCAATTCACTTTTTTAATCGAGTGCGGAGATAATAATTACCCACGACAGTAGCGCAATTTACGTCTGCTTATTGATGTTTTATTTGACCACAGTCATATCCAACGCAGTTCCAAGGTGGTCCTCCGCAAATGCAAGGCCCACCGCAAATGCAACATCCCGGCGCAAGGGGCGGTATGCCACCGCAAGTCGGACCTCCACCGAGGCCGAACGAATGGCCACCGCGCGGTCCTCCTATGGGACCCCAGGGTGGTGTTCCGCAACCACCGCCACAGGGTTACCCACCACCGCCCGGACCTCAGGGACCACCTACTATGGGACCGCCCCAAGGAGCTGGTATGTTAATTTGATATATCCAAACGTCCTTAGTTGGATGATCTGCACGTGTTACATAAATCGCCAATATTTTTACTTATATGCGGACAACCTTCTCGTAACTAAAGGACGGCGAACGTTCACTGGCTTACTAATTTATCAACTAAATATTTCTTTGGCAATACTATACAACGAAAAATATGAATGAGATTTGAATGGCATATAACATAAGACAAATACCAAATGATAAAATATAAATATCTAAGCCCTGAAGACATTACTAGCATGTGAACGTACAATAATTATATAATTTGTAAAAAAAAATATATTACAAATTTAATATTTAATTAATTTAATTACAAAAAAAAGGAACTGAACTGAACTAATTCAGATATTATCTCTTTGCTTGTTTTACATTAGTTGTTTTTTTAAATTGTCACTACGGTGTATTGTGTGTGGTTTAGAGGTTTAGACTCGATTTTAATCAAATATAATTTTAAAACGACATACAATACTTCTAAATAGTCTTGTTCATTTTCTAGAAAATCCCCAAGATTTGATTGATTTGATTTAAAAGCCTGGTATTTAAGAAATATCTTGTTCTAGTTATACATATACATTCATAAATGAAAATCGACTATGAATTCAGATTCAGGTCCAAGTCCATCTTGTCTATTTAATTTATTTGATAAAAACTAATTTTATTTTAACTCAATTACAAGTGTAATCAGTTACCCAAGGCACGATCAGAAATAATTAAAAAAAAAATCTGTCGTGGCATTTTTTGCAAACCGAGTATTAAACCACTATGCCTATTTATTTTTATTCAGAAATTATAATTATATAGATCATATTATAATGTCGTAGACAAAAAAAACTTTTTACTTTTTAATGTATAACAATCACAGTTAGTGAGAAATGTATTTTATTTAGTTTTTCTCCTGTGCTAGTGAAGATGGGGGCAAAGCCTTCGAAATGCGCATCTGGCTATTAAATTTTGATTTACGGTATTTGGGTGATATTATATATAATCATATTAGATCTATTTTTCATTCCAAAAATTTATTAATTACAAGTATCACAATTCATTCAATAAAATTAATACTGATTTGTAATAATAACTTTTGTTACTTAGAACTTCCATAATTATGTATTTTAGGTATGCCTATGGTACGCGGTGGTCCCCCTCCGATGGGTGGGCCCGGGCCAGGTGGGCCCGCACCGCACGTTAATCCGGCATTCTTTCCACAAGGTGGTCCTCCACCGCCCAACATGGCCCCACCTCATATGGGCGGTATGCCCCAACAAGGACCACCTCAAGGTAAAAGATAAATTTCCATTATGCTGCACTCAATTTGTCATATATTGAACACGGAGTTTTTATTTACTAAATGTTGCAATTTTTATTATGCTCTCCAAGGACCACCACAAGGTAAAATATATGGTTATATACAGTTCGACCAAGTTTATTAAAATTGATTTTTTAGCTTTTTAACACTACATTTTAGAATTTTATAAGTTTTGATATCACTCGAGTTATTATTTGCAGTTATACCAAGCTATTTTATACTTCCGATTTTGAAATTAAAACATTATATTTAGTAATTATTTGTTGTTGACTGGTATACATGATTTAATGATATAATGAAAGAGTCGAGTTTAATACTTTTATCATGGATTTTTTTTTTTTTTTTTAGTTTTTTTTATTTGTCCTAGTTTCGCATATTAATATGCATCAGAAGAGGTAACTCTAGGGCAATATAGATAAATTATTATTCTAATAGATATTTAAAAACGTTATTGTTACATGCATGTCATTTGTTATACAGAAAGTTCATCAAAATAGAACATCGTTATCGTTATCACAGCAATTGTCTTTTTAAAAAATATCACACAATTAATACAATAATTAACACATTAAATACAAAACGTACAAAATTAATATTTGAAAAATATTGTTTAGTTGTGTGAATAAATAAATAATTATAATTATTAAAGTTGTAATCAAAGTTGATAATACTTAGTTACTATGTCCGACGCTAGTTTGAAGTGGCGTGTTGACTAGGGCTTTCGGAATGGGCTATGTATGAACGTAGTAATTTAAAAATAGGTGTGTATTTCGTATTGAGTTCTATTTGGCTATTCAGATATTCTTAGGACTTTGTAAAGCTTTTTCTATTTCATATATTTCTAATAAGTCCAACTTTTTCCTCTTTTTCCCTCTTTGTAGAAGTTTGGTAATTTTTTCTATGTCGATATTATGTTTGTGGAGTTTTAAGTGATGGTAAATTGGAGCCTTTTCTTTTTTCAGATGTTCTCTCTAGTCTCTAATGTTCTTCCAGTTTGACCAACATATAAGATGTCGCATTCTAAGCTGTACACGCCACTTTGTTGCAGTTTGTTTATTTTTTCTTTGTGTTGCATATAATGTTGTTCATTTTGTTGTCAATCTTAAATGTTAATGCCACGTCCTCAATTTCGCTATTTATTTTTTTGATGTTAGAAAGTGTTGGTACATATGACTCTATATTGTATTATCTCTATTTCGTCACGTTTCTTTATATTATTTAAACACTTGTTATTTTTCTAGTTTTCAATTTTTTTGATTATTTTTTCAATAAGATGTTCTTCGTAACCATTGTTCCTCGCTATTTGCAGAATAATGCTCTCTTCTTTCTTTCTTTCTTTCTTTCTAGAATTGACGTAGGTACATTAAGCATTCTGCGTATGAAACTATTATGTGTAGATGCTATATTCTAATTTGTTGCCGATGCGGGATATTTTGTATCTAAAAAGTTCAAAGAGTTCTTATTTTCCATTTCAAGAGTGAAATGTATATTTATATGCATAGTATTAATTAAGTTAAGGAAAACTCTCGCGAAACTAGTAAGGCCAAACTACATAAATTAAAAAAAAAAAAACATGATAAAAGTATTAAACTCGACTCTTTCATTATTATATTTAGTGTATTGGCAGTTTATTGCATTAATGCATTTCTATATCTTAAATTAATGACGCAATTGGGACATAATATTATAGGCGCGGTGTTTAAATCCTATAGTGCCAATTTGAACTTAACTTATTCAGCTCGCAGCACACGCAGTACATTTGCAACACGATAGGTAGCATTGTGGCTACGTATAACCGACTATTCTTATTGTATGGCATAAAAGTGACGCAATACACTACATTTGTGATTAGCATTGAAAGCATTATAATATAGAATATCACCCAAATACCGTAACAAGCATTAAGTAGCTAGATGTACATTTCAAGCATTATTTAATACATTACGGTATTTGGTGATATTGTATATTATTATATATTCTATATATTCTATATTCTAACACCATAATTTTATTGATAATTTTTATTTTTATTATTATTTGTAGGCTGAATTCATTTGATTTATTTATTCCATAGATATTCTCACTTCAATATTTAAAATTAAGTAACTTTGTTCCTTCGGAAAATGTAAACACTAAATAGATTGCATGTTCAACGTCATCTAAAATCAATAACACTCACTCAAGGCACTGTGCTGGGTCTTTTTTTAAATATAAATTTAATATAATTTAATTGATATAAATTCAATATGTCGTTTAAATGTGAATGGAAAACTAGTCGCTTTTGCAGATGATACAATTATATTGTTTGAAGGAGACACATGGGATGAAACGAAAGTTAAAGCTGAACAAAGCATACGTATGTCGCATCAGGAGCTAGCAAATAATTCCTTATCATTATATGTAAAAAAAAAAAACGAAATTTGTGTGTTTTACATTACTGAAAGAGATTGAACTAGATCAAATTCTTATCCACGATTTTAAATGTAAGAAAAGCGCACAATGTACTTGTATTAATAAAATAATGCGCACTGATGAAATTTAATACTTAGAGGTCATTATAGACTATAAACTGAGATGGTTACCTCATGCAATATACATCGTTAAAAGCTTTCAAAGAGTCTATTATAAATTTAGAATACTGAGAGGATTTTTATGTATAGAAATACTAATATCTATTTACTATGTCTTAATACAATTGATCTTACAATATGCTGTGTTATCGTGGGGGGGTTCATATAAATAACAATGTGCTTTATCCTATACAACAGGCTCAGAAAACAGTTTTGAAAATCTCCTCTACCCTAGTACATTATTAAATGAGAAAACTAAAATTTTATCCATTCGTCAGTTGTACATATAAACCATTGCAAAATATTACCACAAGCTAGTACTTTTCAAAATCCCGAACTAGTAGGTACAAAACACTCTCATCTCACTCATTTGGCAACTACAAAACATCTAGTTATACCCAAAGCCAATACCACAATTTTACAAAGATATATCTAAGACCAAAAATCTACAACTTCTTACCACCAATGATTAATGAAATAAATAATGTGCCGTTATTTAATCGTAGACCAAAAATGTGGGTTGGTGCATTCAGTTTTAATGAAATACAAGATCTATTTGGGTTTCTTTGATAGGTGGTTATTATTTAAATTTAATTCATTATGGCAATATCCCTTTCAATACAATTTTAGAATACTTTTAAAATAAAAACAACCTTAAGGTTAGATGTGGTTTCCTTTTTGTTATTTTATAGATGCAAGTATCTCAAATATAACAAAAAGATTATATATCAATACACATATATATATGAAATTATACTTATATTTATTTTTTCCTCTTCATATTAAACAGAACTGTCACACACAACTACTACTAGTTACGTGACATAACAATCTAATATAACTGAAGTGATATGTAATTTGTTATTAAATAAGATAATATGTTATTTTCATTCTAGGTCCACCTCCGCACGGATACGGTCCAACCGGCCCAGGCGGCCCCGGGGGTCTTCCTAATATGGGTCCACCGCCATACGCCGGTGGCCCACCGATGGTTGTCGATCCCCACGTACAGCACGTACATCACGCACCGCCAAACATCTCAGAGCAAGAGTTCGAGGATATTATGTCGCGGAACAGGACCGTATCGAGCTCTGCGATTGCACGGGCGGTGAGCGATGCCGCTACTGGCGAGTATGCAAGCGCTATAGAGACGCTCGTCACCGCGATCTCATTAATAAAGCAAAGTAAAGTAGCGGGAGATGATCGCTGCAAAATACTTATCAGTAGTCTACAGGTGAGAGAATTTATCGTGTGAAAGTGCATTTTCTGAAGCTGTGAGTAGTAGCAATTAGCTGGTTAACCATTCAAATTTCTTTATTTTTGTCAAATACATTTTTTTTACTGTATTCACAACTATCGATATTTCTGGCGCTTGAAGAAAAACAGTTGTTGAGCTCACTATCTATCTAAACCCTTGGACAATTTTCGCTCAAATTATCGGTTTTGTTCTATATAAAATGAAATACCATTAACTGTACGGGAATTTCCTCCCAGAGATTATCCTTCACAAGTAAATGTTCTAATTATTAAGCATTGATATTTGTCAGAGTGATTTAAAATATATGTTAATATATTTAAAATATATGTTCTTTTTCTGACCAAAAAAACAGTAGTAATGCCCATACACCTGCCCGCAGTTACCTGTAAATCTTGTGGTTATAGGTGTTATGTTAAAACAATGAAAACTAAACTTTTAATGTGTTACAGTTTTATTATAATAATCATATATAAATATAAAATATAATATATATATAAATCAGTGTCATTTATACATTTGGTGAACATTTACTAAATTCGGTATAACCATAATATTTCAAATACAGTCATTACTAAAACAGGAAAACAGAAAATAGGAACCGTTATTATTTTAGTGACGCAAATTTCGTTGTTCAATCTATCATCATTTGGTATCTCACAAGTATTTTTGATATTCATTCATTTTTTGGAGTACAGTGCTATGGGTTCAGAGTTTAATTATGTAAACATTTAATTTGATCCCAATTATTAAAATTACTACCCCCTTCTCCTCTAACTTATCCTTCGTTGCTTCGTCTCTCATTACAGGATACACTGCGCGGCGTCGAAGACAAATCTTACTCCAGCGGTGGCAATTCTCGTCGAGAGCGCTCACGCTCCCGCGAAAGATCACACCGGCGAGGTGGTGCGGGTAGTGGACGTCGCGGTGACCGTTCACCTAGCCGTTATCGTGAGCGTAGCCGTGACAGAGACCGCGAACGGGACCGTGAGCGCAGCGACAGGTACTACGGGAGCAGTGGAGGCGGTGGTACTGGTGCTGCTGCTGCTGCTGCTGGTGCTGGCGGTGGTGGAGCAGGTACCGATTATAGGGAAAGAGATCGCGAGCGCAGCAGGAGCAGGGACAGGGATCGAGATCGAGAGCGCGAGAGGGAGCGTGAACGGGAGTATCGGGAGCGTGAACGCGATCCTGAGGAAAGGTAAGAATGCTTTTGCATTTTGTTTTACCATCGCTTCACTTCTTATTACAGTTTTATTCTATATATCTTCCCTATCCATAACAAAGAGCAATGGAATTTTATAAGTTGTTTCATTTCACAAAAATATATATTTGTAAAATGTACTTTTTATCGTCATTAACCTAAGTAGAGCTTTATTAGTTATAATCGAACGACAAACTATTTTGAAAATTAGTAGAAGTTTTATTTTAATTGAGATTGAGATGAGACGTACGATAAATCAATAGCGAAGAATATTTTCTTTTAGTAAGTGTCGAGTTTATTAAACTGCCGAGGAAATTTAAATACTTCATTTATTAGCGAACTGTTCTGTAATCTTATGCCACATTTGTTTAAATTTAATTTATTAGTGATCGCCTCTTATATAAATTTGATTAAACTATTAAATAATTAATTAAGAACGTTATAGCCTATCTTAAGTCGGTAACTTCATTTTATGATGTCGAAATTTAGAATAACTAGTTTAATAAATTTGCAGCCATAGGAATGCATCCTCTAATTTGAATCCGCATCATGTAATATGTGTAGTCCGATCATCTGTTCTTGTATTAACTATTTATTGCAAATGTAATGTTCGTAATAGTAGCTATTCTAAACAATCGACCACATCTGTATTCTACAATCATTTATCATCTCTGATGATCTAGTTTCTTAGTATACAAACATTTTATAATTTTTTATACATAAATATTTTTAATGAATACCACTAAATGTATTTAATAATATTATTTACTATCTAAATCTAAATATTAGTTACATATATGGACTAAATGTGTTCATCAGTTCGTAATACGAACGTATTTTCTCGAATACGCATTTCTACAACTCATATGCCACCTAAATAGGTATTTTATCCCAACACCATTTATTTATGCAACTACTGAGTATTTCAGAAACTGTGTCAATTCGATGTACTTAAATCATTTTAATTAAATAATTTTCGGTATTTTCAATTTAATTATTGTCAATAGGAACGCATTGATAGTAATATTTAGATTATGGAAGAGAAATAAAAGTACAATGTTTTATATCGCAGTTAAAAACGAGGATTTATTCGACTATAGTTTCGCTTTTTAGGCATTTTCAAGAAATGAAAAACTAATTACAGAAAACTTATTTATATATAAACAATCTACCTACAGATAATATCGAAGTAATGGGGAGGAGATTAGGTCTAATTGGACATTATGTAAATTATAATTCGGGTTTTTACGGTATTTGTGAATTTCTAGTGATTCAATAATGCATAATAAGCGAAACTATAGTCGAATAAATCCTCATTTTTGACTTCGATATAAAAGATTGTAGATTTATTTCTCTTCCCTGACATGAAATATCACAACATAACGGCAAAAATCTATAACATATTTAGTTTAGGAGAATGTATGGTTATATAAATTCCTTATAATGTTGGATAATTGATTTATATTCTCGATATGTTTCGTTAAATTAATTTAACATCTTCAGGAGAAATTTGTCAGTAAACGTAATAATTGTATAGCAATCCTGGTGAGTAACAGAGGTATCTTTATTTGCTTTATTATTGTGCTACTGAAGATGGGGGCATAGCCTCCAAAATGCCATCTAGCTAATAAATACTTTGTGTTACGGTTTTTGAGTGATGTTTTATACAAACGTAAAAAGATAACATTTTTTTTTTGCAAAATAGATTATTATGTCATTCACAGTACTTCTTTTTGTTATGTGATTATTATCAAAAAAGATTTTTTTTCACGTTTTAAACCTTTAACTACTTACTATAATTACATACTTTTAGACTTCATACTTATGATTTTAATAACTGAGATATATGTGTATATATTTTGATAATAATCATAAAACAAAAAGAAGTACTGTGAATGACTTAATCAATTATGCAAAAAAAAAAGTTATCTTCCTTTCACTGATAATTTTCCCCTGTAGATGTTAAATTAATTTAACGAAACATGTCGAGAAAATAAATCAATTATCCAACATTATAAGGAAGTACTATTTATACAACCATACGTTCTGCTATACAATACCTTATATTATGGACTTTTAACAATTAATACTTAGATTAGTTAATCAGTTGTATGTTCGATATCAACAACATATGACCTGTAACAATATGCCCACTTAGGCGACAGTTTTGACGTAGGCACGTAATCTCTCTAAAATCGCTTGTTCTAGCCATATATATACTTGGGCCATGGATATATAGAAGAAATGCAATCAAATTTAGTGCGCCTTTTAAATTAAGTTGTAATTTATCTTTATAGAATTATATGCCGCTAGGTTCGCGTATATAGTTAGATTACTATGTAAACATCACGGCGGTACTGTTCTGTCCACAGGACCAGAAATAAATCGCCGCCGGACGCTGCGGATCCGCCCACTGAACCACCGTCGAAGAGCCGTTACTACGAGGATCGTTACCGTGAGTCGAGTAGACGCGAGAGTGAGCGCGACCGCGACCGAGAACGGGACCGAAGAGACGAATCGCACCGTTCTCGCCATTAATCCCAAACACGCTCCGTCAGTGAATGCTGTTAGCGTAACATCTGTATTACCTTACATATTGCGAGCAAACCGCATTATTCCACTACTGAATCATTATATAATGTTCGACTTTATTAAGTGTATATCACATATTTACTTGCGCATTATGTTTAAATCGTTTGTATTTAGTAATTCTTCTTTAAACACGTTGTAATCATACTTAAAGCTAAATTCACTTTGTGAGTTATTTATATAGTGTGCGAATTCCGGAAGAACTCTAGTTTCATTTCTTAATTTTTATATAATCGATTAAACTCTGGTTTTTTATATGTAAGTTGTAATCGTATATTTAGTATTTATGTGACGTAAATTAGATTAATTGACAGCATACGAGGCGGCTGAGGAAGAAAGAAGAAAATAAGAATACTACGTTGCCTGCGTCTCTTCAAAGATAGAAGATTGTAGTTGTTTATTAAGAAAGAAAAAACGTATGCTTCAAAAAAAAAATGTGTTCGTTGACTTTTTATTTTTGTAACGCATCCTTACCTTATTACAAAACCCATTTTTTATTTATATTTACTTATTATTTTTAAGCGCTATGTTAAGTGATTTTCGTATGAAATACGAAAAGTGAATTACCTTATCAGAAACGAAATTATTCATTAATTGCAGTTAATGTAATAGCAATTTCCTTATAGCTACGTTGCGAAATGACGTGAAATTATTCAAAATATGTACGCCTAGAATATTTTTACAATTTCAGTCATTAAATATTGTATTTCATTTTTATTATGTCAAATGCTAACATTGTTTATCCCATTCAAATATCTTGTAGATGATTTTTTGTCGTCGATATCTTCAAATTTTGTTATAACATCGTAATTTAAATACTCGGAACTTCGGCCATTGTAAAGAAGCCCACTTTTATAAACAGCCCCATTGTTCGTAAATATTAATTATTGTACTAATTTTACAAAGATACCAAATTACTTTTAATTGCATGTAAATAATTTAGTATCTTTGTATAAATCGCCATTGAAAATGCTATATATTCAATTTAGCATAATCTACGAAGTTTCTTAAAAATGTAAGTAAACATGTGTGAAATATTGTACAGCCCCTATTTATTTAAGTTTTTATTCAATTATAAGCGTTTTTTTTTTAGAAAAAAATGTTTGCTACGAATTGTTTTACACTATTTCTTTTCAAATTCATATTAAAGACTGATAATTCTATGGCTCTAATGGGCTCCCTACTGTGATATGCTTCTAAGCAAGTTTATTGTGATTATTAATTAAATTCTAATACTGTACAAAAATGTACATATCTATAATAATAGTTCGTATGAAATACCGCATATTGCTATTTTTAATTTTTACTCGTAAAATTTCATAATTTATTGCATGTATATAAATCATTTTAATGTATCATTCATAAGGTTGATTTTTAGATAAATTTCTAGATTGTAGCAGATATACGGCAGTATAAATTTAAAACAATCACAAATGAAAGCGCTCTTTATCATTGTAATTGAATGTTAGGTCCTGAAAATAATGTTTTAATCGACTCGAATGGTTCAATGGCGCATCACTTTCTGTAACTATTCTATATTAAAGTTTTTGTATAAAAAGCCGTATTTTACTGCTTCAAACACTAGGTCGGTTCGTCTGATGTTGAAGATTGGTTAATTTATCTGAGGCAGGCTTGAATGATTTAAGCAATTTAATACATGTATATCTATTGAATTGTGAAGTTTTTGTACAAGCAGGTACAACTAATTGGTTACTTTCTCAAAGTCAGAAATGAGGCATTGTAAACTAGACTAGCTAAATGCGCATCGCATCTAGACTATGCTTAAATAATGCCAAACAGCTATTTACATTTTAGTTTTAACAATGTGGGAAGAAACAACTTTTAAATTAAAAATTATTTATTTATATAGAAAAAACAGTAAATTGAATAAACTTATGAATTAAGCACGGAAACCAACGAAAGTATTACATATCCTCTGTGTCAGAATCGGAATCTGCTTCCATTGCTTGCTTGGCGTACTTCTCCGCTTCCTCATATAGAGATTTTGGTACGCGCTCATGCCGCCCCTGTGTATCCTTACAAACCCACGATAGTTCTAATTCAAAATTCTTATCTTTTAATTCGTCGTGTTCCATGTAAATTCTGCAAAAATGGTATAAAATATTGTATTTAAGGAACGTTTGTAAAACAACCATTTCTTTTAAATGATTAGTTCCTTAAATAGTTGCCAATAAATTAAACATGTTGTAATGTCACGCTCTTGCAACTGCTCATAAATAGAAGATTTAGCTTGAAGAGATCGAATTTATTATAAATACTTACATTTTGGCGGATTCTTTCACTAAGTCTCTGGCCTTCATTTTCGATAAGGTTAACTTTTCAATTTCCGTTTTAGCGGCTTGTCTAGCTTTACCCGTTGCGCAACCATTATATCCCTTAAGAAATATTTTAAAATATTAAGACATAGATTTGGAGTGTAGCACTGTACGGGTGTGAGGCGTGGACTATAGGAAAGGAAGAGAAGCGTAGATTAGAAGCACTTGAAATGTGGTGTTATAGGAGGATGATGAGGATTGGTTGGGAAGATAAAGTAACAAATGAAGCTGTACTAGAGTTAGTAGGGGAGAAGAGAAGTATTTGGAGAGTGTTACAGCGTAGGAGAGACAGATTAGTAGGGCATATTCTTAGGCATGGGGGGATTATGCAATTGATCATAGAAGGTAGAGTGGAGGGAAAGAGAGGGGTAGGTAGGCCTAGATTGGAGTATGTGAGTCAGATAGTTGAAGACGTTGAGATGAATAGCTATAGGGAGATGAAGGGATTAGCTCAGGATAGATCGGCATGGCGTGCTGTTTCCAACCAATCTTTAGGATTGCGGACTCTTTAACTAAGACAGAGTCTTCTATATAACTCACATTAATATTTTTTACTTACGTAAGATACTCCAGACGGATCTATCATATACATTGCTGGTCCATCTTGATCATCGTAACTGCCCATAATAACGCTACATCCGTACGGTCTTATAGCACTATACAATGTATACGCATGCATATACATACTGGTACGATCGTTCAAGTACTTGACTGGTACGCTAACTCCGTACTGTTGCCTGTAACTAGACGCTTCTTTCCTAGCAATTTCCACTATCTGCCTCGCGTCCGCTATTAACCCAGCAACAGCCTAAATGTAAAAAGAAATTAACAAATACGTTTTGTATCGGATGATACACGGTCGTACCATTCCAACGTGTTTATCTATGTTGAAAATACGTTGATTCGCTCCCGGTTCATATAATTTAGAAGTAACTAACTTTTCAACTGCGAAAACTACTCCATCGCAACCCCTGAGTCCCACGACCGTGCCACTATTTTCCACAGCTTTCATCGCGTATTCCACTTGGAATACTCGACCATCGGGCGAAAATTGCGACGCCGATAAATCATACTTGACAAAATGTGATGGTTAATCATTGACTTAGTCTTTATCAATTGAAGGTTTACTTACCCCAGTCCCAATTGAACTCATTGTGGAATAAACTATTAATTTTCTGCCGTATAATAGTTTTTTTTGAATGATTTTGCACAATTAGTTCGGGAATAAGGTTAGATGTTTATTTCCAAATGTATTGACATCTTTTAAGTTTCGACAGAAATCTGGCGTAATAGCGCTTTTATGTCATCGTAGCCACTGCATTTTTAGACATTGTTATCCACAGACCAAACATAACCTTAATTAAATTTGACAGTGATATTTAAGTTCCATGCGTATTTTTACGAAATAATTTATCATAATGGTTCGTAAAAAGATTGATAATCGTATTCGTGTTCTTATAGAGAATGGCGTTAAAATTGGACATAGAACATTCTTTGTTATTGTGGGTGATAAAGGCAGAGATCAAGTAAAATAATTACAAATTGCTTTATTTGCTCCTAATTGCCTATATTTTGTTTCAGGTAGTGATTCTACATCACATGCTCGCTAAAGCTGAGGTAAAGGCCCGTCCTTCCGTATTGTGGTGCTACAAGAAAGAATTAGGCTTCAGCAGCAACAGAAAGAAGCGAATGAAGCACATGCAATACAAACTCCAAGCCGGCAAGTTAACGGTAAACGAAGATGATCCTTTCGAGTTATTCATTTCTTCGACCAAAATACGATACTGCTATTATTCAGAAACGCATAAAATACTGGGTAACACATTCGGAATGTGTGTTTTACAAGATTTCGAAGCAATGACTCCAAACTTGCTAGCTAGAACTATCGAGACTGTGGAAGGAGGCGGTTTGATAGTACTCCTCCTTCGTTCTTTGAATTCTTTAAAACAATTATACACTCTAACCATGGACGTACACCAACGGTTTCGTACTGAGGCACATCCGAATATCTCGTGTCGATTTAATGAAAGATTTTTACTTTCGTTGGCTTCGTGTAAACGTTGCTTAGTTGTGGATGATCAGTTAAGTGTATTGCCGATTTCTTCGCATAATTTACATGTCAATCCTGTTGATTCAATAACAGTAGTAAATGCAGAGTTGAATGATTTGAAAGAGTCGTTAAAAGATACTCAACCTATTAGTTCATTGGTAAACTGTTGCAAAACTTTGGATCAAGCGAAATCGCTTCTAAAGTTTATCGAAGCTATTTCGGAGAAAACATTGAGAACTACTGTTAGTTTAACTGCGAGTAGAGGACGCGGTAAGAAAAATGTTACTATTTACAATAAGAATTAATACAATATAAATTGTTCGATTACAATGTAAATTGAAACTTGATTGTATTTTTAAATGCCAATAATGTTTGGTACATTTTTAGGTAAATCTGCGAGTTTAGGTCTTGCCGTAACAGCTGCTGTGGCCTTTGGATATTCTAATATTTTTGTAACTAGCCCAAGTCCGGAAAATTTGAACACATTCTTTGAATTTGTCTTCAAAGGGTTCGATAGCCTTGACTTTCTAGAACATTTGGATTATGGATTAGTGCAATCTACGAATCCAGAATTTAATAAAGCAATAGTTAGGGTCAATATATTTCGTAATCATCGGCAAACTATACAGGTGAGAACAAAATTTGAAGAAAGTCGCTTCACGAAAAAAGTAATTACTAAAATCTTTCACAACTCCATTTTGAAGATTTAATATTGTGAAAGATTAAGATTCCTGTAATAGCCCTTCGTTGTATTGGTATTGAACGCAATAAGACGTGTTAGAGATAATGTAGGAAAATAGAACCATTTGGAAGTTGGGATAGAATATTAGAAAATATTTTTTAGAAGCGGATGCTTTGTGTAATTAGTTATAGAAGGTAGAATAAAAGGGAAAGCAAGTATAGGAAGTCTCAGATTTAAGAACATGAACCAAATGAGATGAATAGTTACAGAAAAATGAAATAGCTATCTAACTTATTCACTCGATAAACGACTAATCAATAAAAACACACTAAACATTTTATTCCAATTTCTTCCGTTACTCAGTACATTCACCCTACTGACGCCGCCAAATTATCGCAAGCGGAATTGTTGGTAATCGACGAGGCAGCGGCTATACCTATGCCCTACGTGAAAGCGATGCTAGGACCGTACTTGGTCTTCCTCGCTTCCACAATCAACGGCTACGAAGGTACAGGCCGCTCGCTGTCTATGAAACTCCTGCAACAACTCCGGGTTCAAGCGACAGTTGCCGGAGCTAACACAAATGCCGTTCAGAAGAAAACGGAAGGTGGTGGGAGTAATACGGGCAATAACGTGCGCAGCTTGCATGAGGTTCGTTTTGAAATTTGAATTTTAATGAAAATTATAATTGGATTATAATTTTCATTAAGGCTGTCTTCCAGTTTGTCTCCCACTGAAACAAAGTACATATTCATTTAGGGTATTTGCTCTTTCTGTGGATCAGTATTCTTGTATTAGGTAGAGCTATTTCACAAATTTCATTACATCGGATGTTTGGCGTGTTTGTGATAGTATCATTAATTACTTTCCACATTTTATGTGAATTGCTACCAGCTTTTTGAAGTCATATATCGAGGTAGTTTTTCTTCGCATTTTAAATTTATGCATTTGCTTCATTTCTTAATCTCCTATACTCTTGCTGCATACTTTCATTTTCTTGGGCACCTTTCATTTTTTTATATGCCTTGTGTTTCTGTTTTATTGCCTCAAAATTTGTATTATATAATTCAATTATATTGTTACCTTCAAAATACATTTTGTAAGAAAACAATATTTAATTTTTAATTAGGTCATAGATTTTGCCGTTATGTTGTGATATTTCATATTAGGGAAGCGAAATATAAAAATATAATGCTTTATATCACAGTGAAAAACGAGGATTTATTCGACTATAGTTTCGCTTATTAAGCATTATCAAGAAATGAACAACGAATTACAGAAATTGTAGTTATATATAAACAATCTATCAAATAATAGTGAGGAGATTAGGTCTAATTGGTCATTAATTATAATTTGGGTTTTTACGGTGTTTGTGTATTTCTAGTGATTCCAGCAAATTTAATTTATTGATTTTTTGAACAAACATATAAAACAGTTAAATTATTTATACTAGGAAAATTATGGTGAGATTCTAAAATATGGTTAGCAAAGTTGGAATTATATATATATATATATTTTATAACTATTAACATGTTCGTTAAATCATTTTTATTTATTTAATTTTTCCTTTTCAAGCCTTATATACATTTTGTCGATCTTAGGTGACTTTAGACGAATCAATTCGTTACAAACCTGGCGATGATGTAGAACTGTGGTTGACCAAACTGTTATGCTTAGATGCCACAGCAATATCTCCGATTATGTCCGGATGTCCGCCTCCGGAGAAATGCGATTTGTATTATATCAACAGGGACACTTTGTTCTGCTATCACAGAGCTTCTGAAGAATTCCTACAACGATTGGTTGCTCTGTATGTGGCATCACATTACAAGGTAAATTATAACTCTTTCGACAACGAAACTTAAAATCAGTTCCATATAATCAGTCTGTTTTAAAGCGATATTACGATAAGTAATTATTGATGATATCATGTATTGTATAGAACACAAAAACCGTAACTCAAAGCATATAATAGCTAGATGCGCATTTCGAAGGCTATATCCCCCATCTTCAGTAGCATAAGATAAAAACTAAGTAAAATACCTCTATTCTAATGCTTCATTCTAATATGCAATTCTTTTTATTAAAAGTATCTGCTTTATTTTTTAGAACACTCCAAATGACTTGCAAATGATGTCCGATGCTCCAGCACATCATTTGTTCTGCCTACTAGGTCCCGTACCAGAAAATAGTCGCTCTTTACCGGAAGTTCTATGCGTTATCCAAGTTTGTTTGGAGGGTGAAATATCAAAGGATAGTGTCACAGATGGACTTTCTCGAGGTATAATTTATGTACAAATATTGAGATTCATATTTAATAGCCTTTAGTTTGTTAAATAATCCCCAATCCTAAGGATTCGTTGCAAACAGCACGCCATCTGTCGATCTATACTGAGCTAATTCCTTCGTTTCTCTCTTCATCCCACACGTCCTCCACTATCTGACCCACATACTAAAAACAAATAAAACTAAATAAAATACCTCTGTCACGAATCGTGAATGATATATTATTAAATAAATAAGTCAATATGATAGAAGTACTTTAAAAATGGCATATAATATGACCTATAAATCTTTTAAAACAATACAAATTAACAATTAACGAAACTAACATGTAACAGCCAAAAATATTGGTTTGTGAAATCTAAAATAACCAAAAATAAATAAACAAATAAAATAAAAATAAATTTAAAAATAGTTCTTGTTAAATAAATTAAATAGACAACATGAAATTGTGCCCGAATCTAAATTCATTGAATTTTATTTAGATTTATGGATGTATATACTTCCATAAGCATTTAACTCGGAATAATTCAAAACACTTTTAAGCAATTCAAGTGAACTAATTTGAATAGGATGACCTGAGTTACTTGGGTTATCCTTTGTAATCCTACTTCCTAATTATCAAAAATTTGACACTTCTTGTATTCTATCGTCTCCTATTCTTATTTATCATTTTTCGCTTGCATTCCTTCTTTTTACACCTCATCACTTTGGTCTTGCCTATATTTATTTTCATGTTATAATCTGTAGTCATTACTTCCTGCATACCATTTAATACAGGTTCTAAATTCTTAATAGTCTTTATTTGTGAAAAATATTATGTGTAAAGAAGGATAATTGCAGGTAAACGAGCCTCGGGAGATTTAATACCTTGGACTATAAGCCAACAGTATCAGGATCCGGACTTTCCTAGACTTAGTGGAGGTAGAATAGTAAGAATAGCCACCCATCCAGACTACCAAGGCGTATTAGACTTTAAACATTTATTTTGGCGAATTTTTGTAATAGTATCAATATTTTAGATGGGTTATGGAGCTAGAGCTATAAGTTTACTAAGAGACTATTACGAATTTAAAATGACAAACATTGGCGAACAGGAAGACGATGTTGCTGCAGAAATTGAAGCCGTCGATGACAATGAAATAGGTTTATTAGAAGAAACTATTGAACCTAGGAAAAAGTTGCCTCCGCTGATGTTAAAATTGAGCGAAAGAACACCCGAAAAATTGAATTATTTGGGAGTTTCGTACGGATTAACGGAACAGTTAATAAAATTCTGGTATGTGTCGTAGAATAATTGAAGAAATTTCGTAAATTATTCAGTTTTTTAAATCCTGAGGTTTTTTGCTGAATGGAGTCTTTCACATCTACAACAATGATTACTCTTCATATTTTTTACCGATAGTTATGCAATTATTTATCATAATGTGAGCAGATTTCTATTACATTTAAAAAATATAGTGCAGTGTATGACGTATTCTATATTTCTGGGAATTCGTTCAATGTCAGACCATTATATAGAACATACAAATCATTCGCATATAATTATTGGAACTGTATTGTTATTTGTATAGAATATCACCCAAATACCGTAACTTAAAATATTTAACACCTAGATGCGCATTTCGAACAAATTGATTAAAAATTAACATAACAATAGTTTTTCAATCTATGACATATAGTTTGACCTATATAATTATAATTCCGTAACAATAGAAAATACGACTAACGACCTAAACAAGTAATAATAACAAGTGAAGGATAGACAAACTAAAATAATGAAACATGAAAATAAAATTTGTTTTTATTAAATAAATTAAATAGGCAGTGGTATTTTATTTTATTTGTATATTTTTCTGCTGAAGATGGTGGCATAGCCTTCAAAATGCGCTTCTAGCTATTAAATGCTTTCAGTGGCGGTATTTGAATGATATTCTATACAATCATTTAACACTGTAGTGACCATTTTTTTAATGTATTTTTATTGTTCAAGTTTTATTATTGATCTGATTCCATTACAAATTAAACATTGCGTCTTTAAAATATTGCATGAGAGTTGTGATCCAAAAAGTGTTGTTTAAAGCATTTAAAAGCCAGTTGCGTATTTTGAAGATTAAGCCCTCATCTTCAGTGGCATAACAATAATATAAATAATTCACCAGTATCACGCACCAAGTTGCTTAAAAATTCTATGGCTATAAGCTATTTTTGTGCTAATCTCTGTATAATTAATATTCTTGTCAAATGTAAATAAATTCGAACAATTTTGTAGGAAGCGTGCAGGATATACTCCAGTTTATCTCCGACAAACAACGAATGACATCACTGGAGAACACACTTGCATTATGATCAATGTACTACATGCTGATGCAGGATCCGATGGAAACAGCTGGATAAGAGCGTACTGGGCAGATTTTCGGCGAAGATTTGTTTCATTATTATCCTACAATTTTAGCAAATTTAGTCCTTCTCTCGCTTTAAGCGTATTGGATAATAAAGGTTTTAAAATTGACGCTACAAGTTAGTAATTCACATTGTTTTTCTAGTTGAAAAATTCTATATTCTTCGCATATATTATTCTCTTTAAAAATGAATGGAAATGTGAATATTTTTTAGCCTTGTCGAAGCATGATCTTGGTGTTCATCTGACGAATTACGACGTGAAAAGATTGGAAATGTACAGCAATAATTTAGTTGATTATCATTTAATAACAGACCTAATGCCATCATTGTCTCGAATGTTTTTCTTAAATCAAATGGGTGAAGTTCATTTGTCCGTAGTACAAATGGTAAGTAACTCAAAATATAAAAATCACTGATTTAAATTTTCTAACTTCACCAAGAATTGTTTTGTCAATGATTTATAAGCAAAATATTTGTAATGCAGGCGAAAGTAAGTAGGTAAAAGATGATAAAATAAATGTGTATCAGATTGTTACTATTTAGGAACTAGAGCTGCAAAAGATAAGCGAACTAAGCAAAATATAAAATACCTTCGAAATGTGCCTCTAGCTACTTAATGTTTTGAGTTGCGGTATTTTGGTGATATTCTATACTATTATTTAACACCGTAGTGATAATTTTTTTAATAAGTATGAACATTTATCATTTTCTCTATTTGTTGAATTGACTCTTACAATATTAAATTATGAACAATATATTGTTGTAAAATCAATTCTCACAGATTGTAAGCGGACATCAAATCCTATTCGAAAATATCATAAACTCACTTTCTAAAATGTGAAAATTTTGCGAAAAAATTCGTCATGCTATGGTAAATATCTTCAGATTGAAGTTCTTGTTATTCTTGTTACTCGCATTCTTTGGTCATAATGGCATAATGATATAATGTCATAATCCTTGGAATTGTGGACTAATTTTAACTATGCACTTCTAAGGCAATTATACTTGGTATTGGACTTCAACACAAATCAATTGAGTCACTTGCGGTACAGCTCGATCTGCCCGTGTCACAACTACTAGGTCTATTTAACCGTATCATTCGTCGCTGTGTTCAATACTTAAACGGTATCTATGAGGACCATGTAGAACAGTCTTTAGTACCACGGAAAGAAGTAACTCTGACACCCGTGGCGATCAGCATGCAAGACGAATTAGATAAGGCGGCGCATGATCTGAAGAAAAAACAGATGAAGGAATTGGCCAAATTGCAAAATGAACATTTAAATCAGTTCGCTATTAAAGGAAGCGAGGAAGAATGGGGAAAAGCCCTGACGACCAAAAGCAGTAAGAACTATATTATATCTGTTAAAAGGCAAGTGATTTTCTTTCATTGAACTCTATTCTATGATAGTTGTAACTTTGTTTTTACAAAGAAAAAAATGTATGCTGTATAAATACAGATATTTTTGAAACTTCACAGTTATGAATATATAAAAATAGGGCCTAACTTCCAACATAATTACGTCTTTAGTTAATATTCCATTAGAGATTTTTCGTAATTCTTTCCTAGGTTTTGTTCTATCAAAAATCGCAACACCAATATATAATAACAATACCAAGTGTTCCGAAATACGAATTATTACATGATTTTATTTTGCAGTGGAGAAAAACGATTGAATGATGAAAACACAGATAAAATACCAGATTTCGAACCAACATCGAAAAAAATTAAGAAAGGTAAACAAAGTAACAAGAAAAATTGGAAAAAGTAAGTTGTTTTTATTTGTTCGTCTAATGTCTATATAATTGCAAAAATACATGATCCATCGTTTTAAAATGATTCTATTGCTTTTATTTGGAATATTAAAATAGAATATAACGTAATTGTACCCAAAATCTACAAAGTTACACATTTATAAAAATTGTGAAAATGCAAAAGGCGAACATTACTACTTACGGAATAAATCAAATTATTATTGACAATAAACAAACCGCATGCCCAAAAGTCGGCTTTTTCATGTTCTAATTGCAAGGAAAACTAGAACAAATGTTAGTAATAGCTACTGTAGTTTACGTCCCTAAATTTCTTACCAAAATATTGTTATCATCTTTATAATCACTTTTTAAGATCATTCTATTCGTTATTGCAGCTAGCTCCATAGACTATATAAATGAATTAATTTTAGATTTGCAAGCATTGATTTTATACTAGTTAATTGAAAAATATACTTTAGAATACCTTCTGTTTTAAATGATTGCATATGACAGCAAATGCTACAACTCTTAATACGTTAACAGAAAACCAAAGTAGAAAAATCATCAGATGAACAGGAACGTATTTTCGATCATCGACCAGCCACATTAATAAAATTTGTACACCGTTCAGAAATGTCACGCCGATAGTTAATGTTATAATCAAATTACTGCACGAGTTCGTACTTCGTAATGTTGTCCATATTTGACTGTACTCTTCAAATGTTTCTACAATTGTTTTCCGAGAGGGATTGTTCTTAAAATTCGATAGAATTAGATGATCCAACCTCGTATAAAGCAAATACACAATCAATGTAAGAAACAAAATTGGAAGAGTGTTTCCAAAGAAATTAACAAACATTATTGCAGCACAGTAATCAAATCCGAAATAATAAATTGATAGTACCAATAATATTATTATTAGAAAGGAAAACAGAACTAAAATCAATTGCGGCATGTTATATATATTCGGAGTACATTTTGCTATATGCAATTCTGGAGAAAATGTATTAATTAATTTATTTCGGTAAATAAATTGTAATATAATGCAAACGTTATGAACATGCACATTGATTATCCAATAAATCGGTTTAGAAAAATCTATAACTGCGTTATAAAATAGAAAAACAGTTAAAACGATGCAATACATTGTGTATACATGATTTGAAGATGTAAATTTTAACGATTTCTTATTGAATTCGATTGAAAATGGAGCGAGACCAAACAATTTCATCATATAATAAATCAACTTTAAACCGTAATAATGTACGTGCGTTGCACAAGACATTTTATTTGTGAATGTCTTAAATTATATGCTATAAAGTGACGATCATATATTATTCAAGCGATAAATATTTTTACAATAAGTTATCCAACTATAATCATATTTCAACGTACAGTCTATAAATTCATTTCTAATCATAGATTCTAATCTCGGTGGTTGTGGATAAAATATTCATTTTTTAATCGACGCATTTCGTTGACGAGAACAAAGTCAAAATTATAGCAAGCCAAATTAGTGGAATACGAGTAAACATTTATTGTTCCTTCGTATGAACCATCGACTAAAGGGGTGCTATTGAAAAGTGGAAAACTTGCCTTCTCGGGAATAATATATTTACCCTAAAACACAGTAGGATATAAACTTGCAATAATTGTAAATTTGTAAGATTTTACCTTCATTATTGGGCACCTACAAGGTACTTTATTTTCGTCCAAGTAAGGTGGGCATGATTTGTCTGCAGGTACACTAAATTTACACAAATCTTCGTATGTACACGATCCTTTTCCAAATTCACAAGGCAGCTTTACCCAGAAAATAACTTTATGCCAAACGTCTAATACTGCCTAAATCAAATGTGTATATAAAGACAAGATAGTACTGCCTAAGTCTACCACCTCCAGAACCGAAGTGCGCATGCGCTTTGCAGCGCTTTTTTGGCTTCGACACATTGATATTTAAGTTCCGGAAGTGGGGGTCTTGGAAGATACTATCGCCTACTATTATAAAATCGCTTGTTCTTATCTTACTTTCACTGGTGTAACTAAATCGACATCCGTTGAAAAAGTCCCCGATACAAATATTATTGGATTTACTCCAATTCTAATTTGAACATTTTCTAAAGTAATGTTATAATTTGCCCTTGTATCACATTGTACTATGTGAAAATTTTTCACTTGGAGTCCCTAAACAAATTAAAGTTGAACCCATAATAAATGCTTTATTATTAAAAATAAACAATGCGTAATTTATCTCCCATTAGAACTATGTATTTTTCGTGTATTTTATTTCAAATTTAACCCAATTATATATTTAAAAAATGAGAGAATTACAGTTATTACATGTTATTAATCTGAGATGTTAAATATTTGTTATAATTTTGTTTTATCCTACTGTAAAACATGGAGAGTCTTCTTTAATATGGATATAATTTAGAATACAATGCAAGATACAAAAAAAAAAAACGGTCAGCCTTACAGAAACTTACCAAATTGTAAGAAACTACTTGAATGGAATATACCACAAAACTATTAATTGCAACTATCAAAATAATGTGTATTAAGTACATTGCAAACTGTATTCGTATTATTATTAATTTATTTTCTTCGTACGTTTGCTGTAAATGTTTCATAAAACTATTCGTATTATTATTAATTTATTTTTTTCGTACGTTTGCTGTACATGTTTCACAAAAACTAAATAGTGACGCAGTAATACGATTGTAAAATATTTCAATATGAATAATTGCGATTATTTACATTATTTAATCTACATGCTTTCTGGGATGATAAACTTAACAAAGAAAGAAATAGATAGGCGCTTATAACAATTAACAAAATAAGTAAATTTTTGCAGCCAGAAATGATCTCGTAAATAAGAAGATATAAAAAAAATTGTAGAATTAAAAAAGTAGAAAGTAGACACTCACGTTTTTTTATTAACTATTATTTATGACACATATTTTTAGTAGTATATAGTATATACATACTAATTATTCAAGTATATCTGTTGTATTTTTAGTAATGATGTAATATTTACGGCTATAATATAGCGATATATAAAAGATAAATCATTTAAATTGAAACAAACAATGAAATAAAAAATATATTACAGGCTTTGTATAATTGAAAAATAAATTGACACTTTTCTAAGTAAAAAACACAGAACTGTTACATATAGAACATACAATGATATTTAGGCTAAAAAAACCCGGAAAGTAAGTAAAATTTGGCACAAATTAAAATAATTACTCCTAATTGTTAAAGAAATGATTTCTTGTACATGACGTCACATGGCCTTTATTTCCATACATGATTAGAAACTTACGTTTGCACTATGTCCAATAAAATCTAATATTAAAATCAAATTATCACCGCATATTATTAACAGTACAATAATCTTATGATATCAATCAAGCATTTACATAATTTACTATAGAAATCTATCCATATACCTCAATAAAATACTTTTGTAAATTAATAACAAATCTTAGATCTGATAACGAACAATTAAGTAGCAATCATCCTGAATAACGAGTCTATAGTCTTTTCTTTATTACCATTATTCGCGACAAAGACTAGATATATTACTTCCTTATCCATTGCAGGGAACATTTCCTGTAACTAAAAAAAAAGTGGAAATCTATATGATTTCATAAACGAATGCAATTTACTTGTTTTAAATCTTCTGCTGATAATTCCGGAGGTGCCGGTGCTATAGTTGGTACCGCTGGCTGTACTGCCATTGGAGTTATTCCCCTAGGACCACTGACATTCGGTACCATCATTACGGGCGCCATTGTGTACCCATAATGACTAGGTGTTGCCTACAATTTTTATTTTAACTTGCATAGTTGTCTATTTTATATTACTCCCTTACAGTATAACTCAAAACCAAATTAATGCTGCCTTCTTCTCCTTCCCCTTGTTTCCCACTCAAGGGGTACCATTCCTCACTTGTTTCTCCCACCATTACCTTGGCGGGAATTAAAATTTGACAGGAAGCGATTAGTTCATCCATTGTAAAGGAACGTTCATCGTATATCTCCAATGAGATTGTATTCACACCCTTGGGCAACAAACTAAAAGCAGAAATACGCAAAGTGGCATATAACTATACATTAATATTCTTTTAAATTTCGCACCAATGCACCACGCGATTCCAACGTGGATTCTTACTTCCATTTGGATCTGTGTGCGTTTCATATACACAATGACCCACGCGTATCCTCACGTACGGATCCATTCTAGTCATCCCGTAATTCTTCACCAACTTAGCTTGAGCCACAGTAATGCTTAACCTACCGGTATGGGGTTGCTGGTAACCAGATAACTGTTGATGTAAAGCGAGCGCTGTTTGCCGGTCGGCAGCTTCCTGTTGCTGTTGCACAGTTGCTGTGATACGTAAAAAGTTGTCTGGTAATGGTCCCAGAAACACCTACAAATAATGCATTCATTCAGCACATCACGTTGTAAATGCGATGCATTGTATGAGATTTTTACCCTATTGCGTCGTTCGCGCATTTTGTCTGTAACAGCCGATGCCATAATTTTGCCCAAGATCTCACTCATATGCGCTTAACATTCGCTGTTTCACTAATTATGATACGTAGATAATTTACAAGCAAACTGGTCGTAGGAGTGATTTACAAAATTTGTCATCAAAACAACATGAATGATAACAAATAGATATCATATGAAATCTGTCAAAAACTGTCAAGGTTGTTTAGTGGGATGTGTTTAGCTACCATGAACCTATGAATTTATATAGACGGTTGGTCTAAAATTATATTACACGTTAGCACTGATAGCACACTAAAATGTAAATAAATAAGTACCCTTAAAAGACTCTACAAGCGCCTGAAATACTAATAATAATTTAAAAAATTACCACTACGGTGTTAAATAATAGTATAGAATATCATCCAAATATGTACCGTAACTTAAAACATTCAGTAGCTAGATGCGCATTTCGAAGGCTATGCCCCCATCGTCAGTAGCACAAGATAAAAACAAAATAAAAGACATTTTACACGAATCGTGATTGATATACTATTAAATAAATAAGTCAACATGACAGAAGTATTTCAAAAATGGCATATAATATGACCTATAAATCTTTTAAAACAATATAAATTAATAATATAGAATATCACCCAAATACCGTAACAAGCATTAAGTAGCTAGATTAATTTTAATTAACCGCATATTAAATTTTCCTTTATCTATTGATAAACATAACATTGAATTAAATAATATCCAAAGAATTGCAGTACAAAATGGCTATTCTTCTAAAATTATAAATAACATATTAAGAAAATTTAAAAGAACAAGAGATATCAAAAATATTAGTAGCTTAGAACAAAATAATAATGCAACTCCAAAATTTGTTAAATTACCATTTGATCCTATAATTGCACGTGGTTTAGATAGTATTTTAAATAAATATAATTTTAAAGTAACATATAATACTTCTAATAGTCTTGCTAATTTTCTAGAAAATCCCAAAGATTCGATTGATTTGAATAAAAAATCGGGTATTTACGAAATATCTTGTTCTAGTTGTCCCAAAGTATATATAGGACAAACACGTAGATCCATCGAAACTAGATTTAATAAGCATTTAGCTCATTTCAGATTAAATAGAAAAGATAGAAGTGCTGTCGCCGAGCATATTTTTGACTAACTCAGGTCATCCTATTCGAATTAGTTCACTTAAATTACTTAAAAATGTTTTAAATTATTCCGAATTAAATGCTTATGAAAGTATATACATGCATAAATCTAAATCTAATTTAATGAATTTAGATTCGGGCCCAATTTCATCTTGTCTATTTAATTAATTTAATAAAAACTATTTTTAAATTTATTATTATTATTTTATTTATTTATTTAGTTATTGTTATTTTAGATTTCACAAACCAATATTTTTTGCTGTTACTTGTTATTTTCGTTAATTTATAATTTGTAATTTGTAATGTTTAATTTGTATTGTTTTTAAAAGATTCATAGGTCATATTATATGCCATTTTTGAAGTGTTTCTGTCATGTTGACTTATTTATTTGATAGTATATCAATCACAATACGTGACAGAGGTATTTTTTATGCTACTGAAGATGGGCGCATAGCGCTTGAAATGTACATCTAGCTACTTAATGCTTGTTACGGTATTTGGGTGATATTCTATATTATAATTTAACACCGTAGTGATAATTTTTAAATATAAATTAATAATTAACGAAACTAACAAGTAACAACAATAAACATTGGGTTGTCAAACCTGAAATAACCAAAAATAAATTAAAAAATTGTTTTTATTAAATAAATTAAAGTGTGGATAAAATCTATAATACAAATAATAATATTTTATGAAGTGTTTCTCTTGGTAGCGCTAATAATTTAAAATAATAATAATTATTAGTACATATTTTTTAAATTTTGATATTCACAATCCTGGAATAAATCCCGAAAATAAATATTCAGCTCTTATTTAAGTTTGAAAAGCACATATTTGTTTTAACGATTCTTATTCATTATTGAATCTTTAGTATTTTTATTGCAGTATTTATTTATGTTCTTTAGTGATTACTTTTCTTGATTCCTTTTGGGCTCATTTGTCTCAATATACAAAGAGGCTACATATAAATGTTGATATGAAAATATTATTCCTAGTGTTTAGGGTAAATGAGTCCATATTATATTAAGATTTCATTATATTTTTAAAAAGATAACTTTCTCTAAATTGTATAATAAACAGCAAAATATCAAAAAAGCAAACTTTTATTTTTGCTTTGTTTGTTCAAACCAGCAAAATATGATCAGAGAACAGGTGAAATTGTAACTACGTAAGAATTACTTATTAAATAAAATAAAAACGAAAAAGGTTTTTGACAGACAATTTTCCCATCTCTACACTCCATTGTTCTAACAATTCGTATGTTTTAAATGATCATTGGCAGATGGCGCACAAATTCGAGCAGGAATTGGGAATGCTTCACGCGAAGCAACACGAAGAGCAAATCGTCAAGAATCGGGCCAAATGCACATTAATATCGCTATCGCAACAATCGACAGTTCGGCACGTATTTTGCAGCAACAACCCAGGCGTGTGTATAAGACATAAAACGACAAATCGCTCAATTCTGATATCCGATAATAGACGCGATTTTTTAACATGAAGCGGCGAACGCGGCCCATTTAACAACTACATGCATGGAGAAACGATGCATAGTTTTACTATCCACTGCATACAAGAACAAAACCTTCACTCGTATCAGACTTGATCACACAAAAATATAACCTACTCCAAATGGACAGATCGCCACCGTCTTATCACAATATTGGCGGCGGCAGTTCAGGGGCACCGCCGTCATACGAAGAGGCAATTAATCCCAATTTAAACGGTAAGCGATAAGACGGTGCAAAGGTTGCTGTTTTCTTGATTTATCGCTGTAATATTGTCCATAAGGTTGTTTTGTTGTTTCAGCACCCCCTCCGTCCTATGATTCGCTTTTTGGAAGGGTGCGTGAGGCACGGAAGACCAGTAACGGTGTCTTCGACTTTTTTAAAAACGTGTTTATCATATTATTAGGAGCAGGTATGTACAATCTTCAATCATTCTAGTATAAACTACACTTAGTTAGAGAGTCCGCAATTCTAAAGATTGGTTGGAAACAGCACGCCATGCCGATCTATCCTGAGCTAATCCCTTCATCTCCCTATAGCTATTCATCTCAACGTCTTCAACTATCTGACTCACATACTCCAATCTAGGCCTACCTACCCCTCTCTTTCCCTCCACTCTACCTTCTATGATCAATTGCATAATCCCCCCATGCCTAAGAATATGCCCTACTAATCTGTCTCTCCTACGTTGTAACACTCTCCAAATACTTCTCTTCTCCCCTACTAACTCTAGTATAGCTTCATTTGTTACTTTATCTTCCCAACCAATCCTCATCATCCTCCTATAACACCACATTTCAAGTGCTTCTAATCTACGCTTCTCTTCCTTTCCTATAGTCCACGCCTCACACCCGTACAGTGCTACACTCCAAACATATACCTTCAGTAATCTTTTTCTAATACCCAAGTCAATATTTGATCTTAAAATCTGTTCTTTTTCTACGAATGCCTTCCTACCCTGTGCTATCCTACACTTTATATCTACCTTGCTTCGATTATCTTTTGTGATTCTACTGCCTAAATAACAAAAATCTGACACTTCTTCGATTCTATTATCTCCTATTGTGATCCTCATTTTTCTACTGCATTCCTTTTTGTCACACCTCATCACTTTAGTTTTACCTATATTTATTTTCATGTTAAAATCCCTAGTCAATACTGCCTGCATACCATTCAATACCCTTTCTAATTTCTTTTCGCTTTCTTCCAATATAGCTATATCGTCGGCGAATCTCAGCATATATATTTTCTCTCCCTGTACATTCACACCTACACTATACTCTTCTTTTACTTTGTTTATTGCATCTTCTATATATAGATTAAATAATAACGGTGAGAGTGTACATCCCTGCCGAACTCCCTTCCCTATTTTTGCTACCTCTTCTTCTAAACTACACTAAATAAATTTAAATAAATAAATAAATTAAATTTTCGTACCTTTGAAAAATGAACCCAAATAATAAGCGAGTCAAAAATGAAATCAACATCTGAAAAGAAAATTAGAACGATGGGAAACGATTGGATAAATAAAAACATACTAGACAGAATGACAATCCAAAACACATTATTTAAAAAACATATGAAAATGACAAAGAAGCGAAACGAAATTACTTGAATTACAAAAACCATGTGAATAATGAAACAAGGAAAGCAAAAATGGACTTTTTGCAGAAGAAACTTGATCTGGCGCAAAACAAACCAACATCGTTGATATCATATTAACAACGCTTTGAGAAATTAATATAGAAATAAAAAAACAACAATCGTAGGTGAATTAAATCACAATAATGTATGTATAAACGATGCAAATGAAATAGCTAACTGTTTCAACAACTTCTTCACAAATATCGGACAATTAGCAAACGCATTTAATCAAAACGACAGCATAGAGGAAATATATGAAGAACCAATAAATGCAAATATATGGAGATTTGAACCGACCACAACATTAGAAATAAAATCCATAATAATAAACCTTAAGAACAATAAGGCTACAGGTCCTGATGGTATTACAAAATAAGACTTAATTTATAATATGGAAGGAATAGCATATATATTGTCCACATTAATAAACGAGGTCTTAAGCGAAGGGACGTTCCCAGAAACATTAAAACAATCCAAAGTCATACCAGTTCACAAAAAAGGAACCATGACTGATTGTAACAATTACCGACCAATATCACTACTGAACGTGTATTCAAAAATAGCAGAAAAGGTGTTAAAATTAAGACTATACAATTATATAGAACAAAATATAGGATTTGACCCACAACAACACGCCTTTAAAAGTAATAGCAATACCCAAATGGCTACGATAGAGGTGCTTGATTTTATAAACAAAGGTCTGGATCAAGGCGATTACGTTGTATCAGTATTTATTGATTTAAAAAAAGCATTCGATACGGTAGACCACGGTATACTAGTAAATAAACTTGATATACTTGGAATTCAAGGAACTACGGCCAACATCTTTAAAACATATCTACAAAACAGAGTCACAAGTGTATGTAAATGAAGCCATTAGTGAACCACTATTAATAACAAAAGGAGTGCCGCAAGGGTCGGTCCTTGAGCCAATATTGTACCTACTTTATATACAAGATATGTAGAGAATAGGATTGAACGGGACCTACAAGATCTTTGCGGGCGACACTGTGCTATTATATAGTGGAAAAGAATCTATTGAACTAGAAAACGTGATAAATAGTGACCTTAAAAAATATTGTGAGTGGCTACAAACCAACAAACTTACTATAAACACAACAAAAACAGAATACTTACTTTACAAGCAAAAGAACAAAAGTGATTTACAACGCAACCTTAACATAGACAATGATATATTACGTCGGAAATTTAGTGCAAAATATTTGGGTGTAGTAATTGACTCTAATCTAAATTATGAACTAAATATTAATAATATAAATAAGAAAATAATACCGTTAGTGAGTGCAATAAATAGACTGCCAACTTGACCTGAAAAACTTATTCAACTTCTATACCATGCGTACGTATATCCGAACTTAATATATGGGATATCAGTCGCTTCACAATGTGCAAAAACTGTTTTTAAACAATTAAATGTAGTTCAAAATAAAGCACTTAAAGTAATGTTCAAGATCCCTCATATGACACCCTCAGTGCTATTATACAAAAACCTAGAACTATCGAATATTAACCAAATAAATTTCATAGAAAACTGCAAACTAATATACAAAATTAAAAATAAGAAAATAAAAACGAACCTACAGTTGCGGTTCAATGCAGACATACATAGTTTAGGAACCAGAAATAGAAGAAAAATGTACTTAGAAAGTGTTAGAAGTAATAAAGGACACAACAACTTTATATTTAGGGCGCCACAACAATTGAATCAATTGCCTGAAAATACAAGAAACGCAACAAAACTAGTACAATTTAAGAAGCTTCTCAATCAATATGTATTGCAACATGATATTTAATATTTTATAGTGAAATAGATATATAGTTTTAAAAAACAATTGTTACTTAAGACTGACTGCTTAATACCTTGCTTTGCTTGTTTAGCAGCGGTCAAAATTACAAATGTTACATTTAGATATTTTATATTGTAGAACTACTTATTTTAAATAAATAAATAAATAAAAATATATATACACACCCTCTTATTGCAATTATTACTGAAGAATTATAAAATTATTTATGAGCCGGTTAATTTAAACGCTGTAGTTATAGATCATCAGTTAGACAAAAAAATGCCTACTACCATTGAGGTAATTTATAAATAACTTAAAAGTAGATGGCAATGATCTAATTTTGCTAGAAAATGATTCATAATTATATATATTCATAATTCCAATCATTATTATAATAATGGCTACTTAAATAAGAACCTAAACCAATTTAATTCTGCTATTCCATATATGATGGAGTTTTTAAGGTGAAGAAAATGTCTTCCAGATTTTTTTCAGTATAACGTCTACAAATGTAAAAAACGTGGATTTGTAATTTTTTATTATAATTAGCTTATATATTACTATTATTCAATAAAATTGGTTTGACTTAAAAGTATTAACTATAAGTTTATTTGGAACATTTGTATCATATATAAAAAAGAATTGCTTTGCACATAGTACTGATATATTCCTGTGCATAACGCGTGTCTTGACTTCCCTTTTAAAAATGTCGTAGCTTCCAGCATCCTTAATTTCTTTGGGAAGTTCGTTGAAATGTTTTCTGGCCATGAAGGTGATGTTTCTCTTTCCTTTATTCGTCCTTCCAAACTCAAGGTGTATATTTTCATTTCTTGTATGAACGTTGTGTATATCACGATTTTCTACGAGTACCATGTTATGTTTCGTGGGGTTGTTTTTTAAATTTTAGAGATGTATTTCGTATTTTCCAGTAGCATTAGTTGATCTAAGTTTAACATAAACATTTCTATAAATTTAATATATACTTTAATATATTTAATATATACTATATATAATTTAATATATATAAATGCATGTTGCATTTCTCTCTGTGCAGTTGGATGTACAGTGATCCTCGGTGTGACCATCATCATCCCCATATGCATGATCGTAATGGGATCTGTATACTTGCACGAGTGTCCGCAAGGCGAGTACATTCCTGTGTACTTGTTAGTGGGCGGCATCTTCGGCATCCTCAAGCAACTGTTGCACCTATCGGCGCGTGTGCGCAAGCGCGAAGAGGACATCGAAGCGGAACACCTGCGCCAGAGTCCCACGCAAACGTTGCTTAACTGCTTTATGCTGGGATGGTTCATTATCGGTAAGTCGATTCAAGTTAATCAACAAAAAGTGATTATAAAAGAACACGAGCGTCTAATTTTGTTTCATCTGACAATTGATATTTTAAAACTACAATTGCTTGTTAACAAACAATTGCTTTTTTCAAGTTGATTGATTGCGTTTATTTTCAAATCAGATTTTTTATTTGACTAGGTTTTTTGTCAGTGATTTAATCGGTAGATTTCGGGCTATTTTTCTATTAACAGTTTTTAATTATATTGGTATTTAAATCCAATTGTTTAGTGATTGATTTCCGCAATTTTAATGTTATTATTTATTAATATATTTTGATTATAGGAAACATTATTATCAAGAATATTTCTATAGTCGAATTTTGATGTACTATCAAATTAGTGAACGATTATATTATGCAAATGAAGTATATTGTTGTATTGTTTTGAAATTTAAAGCTTGCGTTTTCGATGAGGAAATATAATTCTTTTTTGTAACGGATTTAGCAATTTCCCAGGATTACGTATTTTTAAACGCTCAAAGATAGCTTAATATATATTTTTACAATTTAATTTTCCAAACGAATGTTATATTAATATCTTTTATTTAGAAATTATACAGAATTATATGAATAATACAAGTATCTCAAGAATGGCATTTTCGTTCTAAAAATGAACATGAACCGTACGTGCCTATTTTATATTAGGAAGAGGATGTAAAGTATTATTGAAATACTATGTTAGAATTCTCCTTAGTATATGTAAAACACTTAAATATGTCATCTTGTAAGCCGCTCAACAACTATTTGTTTTAACAATATAATGACGACAGTTCCTCGATGTGTTTATGGATGCAAACGCACGCTTGTGAATTTTAAATCAACCATTTATGTACTCAATATTGCAGCTAATAGAAAATGCCTCGAGTTAGCTATCCGAGTTGTTACGTGATTTTTATATTAAGTTGTAAAAAAGTACTTGATTTGGGTACTAGAGCAAGTTCTAACTTGTCCAAATTTGCATTACATTATTCTATAAAACTTGATGGAAAACTGACAAAACTGAAACGGTTACTATTTCTTTCTTATTACACCCTGATATTATATTATTCATAATTATAAGATTTTATTTAACTTCACTTGTTAATTCGTTAGTTAGGTGGTGAAATATTGTAAGCTAATTTTGATCCACTTCCGCACATCCGATCGTCTTGAAACTTCGCACATATACGTAGTTCCGATGACAATAAAATATTTTCATGTCTCTGACCTGATGATGGAGTCAGGACAGCAACGACCTATCGGAATTCCGCAAAGTAGGCCTATCGTTCAACTTGCTCAGCTCAGCAAGGAATTTCCACGTGGAAAAGCTTGTTTTATTTTTTTATTTTTTTACTCTAGCTTAATAAAATATATAGAAATGGAATAGATTTTAAATCATGTGATCCATTTGTTAATGATTTTTGTTTTATAATTTTTATAGAAAATGGAGATGTGAAGATCAAGCCTCATTCTTTAGAGCTGCGTAAAAAATTTACGATTCGAGAAAATTGGAGAAAAAATATTTGAGAACTTCTTCCTTACATACAATTTGATTTAGTAATTTAGATATCAAATTACTTGATATTTAGAAAAATAAATACTTTTAACATGGAAAATCAACAATGAAAGGGTGGAAGTGATGTTTTTTTACGAACGAATATCAAAATTTGGTCCATTCTACCATACATTTGATTATATAATAATCCAGGTGGATAGCTCAGGCTCAATTATTTAATTTTTGCACTACTGAAAGGGAACTTTAAAATGCGTATTTAGCTTATAAATATATTTCGTTACGTTTTTTGTGAAATGGAATATTCATATATATCCACCATTTAATATACTATTAGTCAGAAACACTTTCGCTGCATTTTTTTTTATTATGTATAAAATAATGAATTTGTAGTTGTATCACTCGATTAATGATATACATATATGCGTATTACGTCAACTAAAGTAACAAAAACCTGAATCGAACGATCGTACTTTCTAAAATAACAAGTAATGATTCAAAAATACATGATCAGGCTCGGGCAAATCAGGAAGGTAAAATCCAATGAAAAACACGTTAGTTCATACATGAATTAATTAGCACCGGGCAGTTTGATTTATTACTATATATGGCGATTTTCCAAAATATAGCAGACCATCATTAAAATAACTATACTATAAATATAAGGATGCGTAAATTTTGCTATATAACGGCACGTAAAATGTTTCCTTTGAGGTAAATCTTGGCCAAATCGTGAAATTATATTCTATTTTCTATACGCGGAATAAAATTTATGCGTATTTCGGAATAAAGATTTTTTTTATGAATCTAATGTTCACGATACAAAGGGAATACAAACAAACAATGTTTATTTAATAGTTTATATATTGCAATAATATGGTCATTGATCATGCAAATATTGTATTCAGTGGATGGGAAGATGAAATAACAAATAAAGCCGTACTGGAGTTAGTAGGGGAGAAGAGAAGTATTTGGAGAGTATTACAGCGCAGGAGAGATAGACTAGTAGGTCATATTCTTAAACATAGGGGTATTATGCGATTGGTTATAGAAGGTAAAGTAGGAGGAAAGAAAGGTGTAGGTAGGCGTATGTGGGTCAGAAAGTGGAGGACGTTAGGATGAATAGCTATAGAGATATGAAGGAATTAGCTCAGGATAGATCGGCGTGGAGTGCTGTTCCCAACCAATCCTTAGGATTGCAGACTATTTAACTAACCAACAATATTATGTATTTTACTTAGGCTCTGTGTGGGTATACAAGGAGTTCGTCCCAAACTACGATCCGGCCAAAGACGGTGGTCGGTACTGCAACAAAAGCCTGTACCTATTCGCGTTCTGGCTCATAACAAGCGTGTACATCCTGCTTGGTACGGCCATCGTATGTCTGTGCACACTTAGCGTCGCCAGTATCATCCTGCAGCCGAAAATCGGCGAGACGCAGGCGCGTCAAGCGCGACTGGAACACACGCAGGCCACCTCCAATGCCATACAGTCGTTCTGAGAGTGGGAGAACTACGGATCTGCGCAGAGGTGATCATGGATCATGGTAGCCGAATGTGAGTTGTGATTGCCATTTGGCATTGGCATTTGTAATTGTAGAGAGGTTCGATGGTGATATGGAAAAGGCTTTACCATTTGTAATTGCTTGGGAGTTAGGATGTTGAGGATCGGAGACTGGTTACTGATTTTAGAAATAAGTTGACTTGGAAGTGTGTAAAATATTTCCTCTTACCAGGTGAAATTTCAGAACTAACATTTTTTTTATTCAAGACACTGGAAAGGCCCAAAAAATCTTTTAACTAAACAAAATACAGCTTTCTTTTACAATTGTTTTGAAATGTTGTCTTTTTGAATGATGTATTAATATCGAAATGACATTCTTTTAGGTACTTGTGCCTAAAAGTGATAAGCTATCTAAGCACCAGCGCCTAAACCATAATAGAAAATAATATTGCAATGCATATTTTTTATTTTTTAAGTACTTACAATGCAATTATTTCAATGACAGCTTATTATAAAATAACGACAAAAAGAAATTTCTTGTCATATGTAATGACATCGTTCCTTTTTAAATTCACAATTTTCGTATCATTTTTAAACGTTTATTGAAAAAATCATTTAATTCGCAACTTATTATGGAATTGGTCGTTGTATGTACAATTGACATCTTTAATAGGATTATAAAGTTAGCTCGTAATGATTTAATGGATAATTCAAGTGTATTTTGGAATAATTTTTATTGGAAAAGTACATAAGTGTAAGCGGAAGGCGTCTTCCGAAACGACTGATTTTCCAAATGCAAAATATAATAATAAACCAACCATCCTCTACATTTACAAATGTTACAAATTTGCTAGATGGTTCATATAATTTAATTTACTATATATATATATTATTTCATTTTCAGTAAACGACTCATATTTTTTATTATGTATTATTTAAAATTTCAATAGTTCATTGCTACTTATATTTTCCGAAATAAATTCGTCTTCATTTCGTTATCACTTTAAATTGAATTTAATATTGAAAAATATCATTTTATGATGTGATCTAATCAACTTTCAGTTTTTTATGATACTCTCTGATTTTAAATATTCATATTTGTATTTGTTTATGTTTAGAAGAGTCTCAAAAAAAACGGTATCCTTTACTTAAAGCTGAATTCAGCATTACGAATATTAAATTTTAATGGTCTATTTACTATTATTTCCGGTTTAAAATTTATGTTGTGTATTTTTAAATTAAACTTTGAGCGATAATATGAAACAACGACTAGAATTTTCACAAAATATACTGTAATTGAAAAAATAATTTAAATTTAAATATTACAAATGATATTTCATTCAATGAAACAAGGTATCCGCTTATTTATTTATATTTACATCATTTAGTTTATTGATTGATGATGCATAATTAATAATTTTGTTTGCCAAGGCCTAGATGATCTTTCTACGTTCTTGTGGAATTTAGTTCTAGGTTCATTTTTGCAGCTATAGGTGCTATAGTATTCAAAATTCAAGAGTGAACAATATTGATACTAAAATATATTGGTTATCGGAAGAAATCTAATGAATAATTTACAACAGCTCAAATATATGTTACCTAACATTAAAGAATCTATTCGTCTCCAATATTTATTATATAATGGTATATTATTCAGGAAATCGTTGAGATTTCTAACAAGTTGTTCAATGTGCATTTGTATTGTTGAATATTTTAGGTTTCGATAGTGTTAATCACCTTTTTTATTTTCATGAACAAAGCAATTAAAATCCGATTGTCGAAAGTTAACTCACTTTTACGTATGAAAAAGACAAAAGAATCAAATTTGCATTTTAATTAATTATTGATTGTTGAAAAATTTGTATGCATTATTTGTCTTATTGTTATGACTTTGCTCTCTCATTGATAAGGACAAATGTTTTAATGCTGACATTGAAATTTGCATTTATATATTTATTTATTTGATTTCAGACGTTAGATCTATACACGTGTTATAAATCTATTGATTTAATATATTAGCACTGTCGAAATAAATTGTGTGCCATGAATTTATACATTTTCCATTTTATATTGTAAATAGTTTCTTTGTGGCAATAATATTTTCGCCGGCATATTATTGCTGATACGATATACCAAAATCTCTACGTAAGAACGAATCATTTATTCCATTTGTAATTTATACCTTTATAATCCATGTTCTAGGAACCTAATTTTAGTTTATTCTAAAATCTACATAAAAAGCTTTCGAGGAAGCGTCTTCATAAATCTGTGATATTTCTATTAACTTAATTTATGAATTCTTTTTTAGATTTTGATCATTTTTGAGAATAGACGAAAACATTTATGATTTTGGAAGTGCATAGTAACAATTTAATAATAATAAATTTATTTTTTAAACGAATTTCAATTGAGTTGTTTTTCTAAATCAGTAGGTAGCATTTTTTTTAAAGAATCGTATTTTTATATTACCTGTTGCCATACTTATACATATAAAGTGTTTATACTATTTAAATTGTATTCAAAGTACAATTTAATGTACCAAGAATATTGTTGATTTCATTTATTTTATTGAAAGCACAATTTCTCGACTAGACAAGTCTATTTACGAAGGACCATTTTTTATAGAATTAATTAATTTGAATAGGGATTGTAGAAAATAGACAACTAAATTCTGGCAAAATAATCATTGCAAGTGTCCATAATAAAATTCAGCAATGAAATTTAAATAAACTTTCTTCTTTGAGTATTGAATTGACGGTTTACACTTTCATTTAAATTATTAATTGGACGTAAAAATATCTTGAGCACATTCACTTGCTTCAAGTGAAAGTTGACGATATTATATATTGAAAAGGTGTTTATAGTTTTATATATGCACCTTAAATTTGTTAAAATTATACAGACGATTAAATTAAAAACTAGGTGCAAAGTTTGTGGGACATTTAATTTTTGTCCCAGTCAAGACAAATACTAGTTTTTAAATTAATCTTTATTTCAAATAACATCTTTGAATCGGACGTATTTTCGAGAAAGTATAGAAAATATAAATATTATATCTTACATTTGCTAGAAATACGTCATTTAATGACGTGTAATTGTTCAAAATAACTCTTATCGTATATATGTGTAATAAATTGAATTGTGTTGAAATGTATAATTATAATATATTTAAGTGACGTTTGCAGATTAAGTGAAAACAACTAAATAATATGAGGAACTGTATTCTATTCCAAAATATATTGAATCTTCCCAAAACTGTACAATTTTTTTGTGTGAAAAAAATAATTTACATTTATAAGAACATTGGGTAGATTTTTACAAATACACACAAAACCACTGTGTACAAATGTATATATAAATTACATAAGTGTAACGTATTATGAAAAGAAGAAATTACGCAATGTCGCTTTCCGCCCCAAATGTACACCCATTACATACAATAAGATAGTCAGCTGTAACAAGAAAATAAATAAAAATAAATTTGTCTCGAAATGTATAACTATACTGTAAGCTAATAACGTTACCAATATTCCTTCATTTCTATTGTGTGTCGTTATTATTTTATCTTTTTAATTTTAATATTTTGTGTGTGCTTTTTTCATTTTTCAAAATGTACCACCTGAATGAGTCCCACACCGGTACCGAGCACCATCAAGAGACACGTTTCCAAAGCGATATCGTTCGCCATCGGGATTAAACATCCACTTGTAAATCTAAATGTGGTATTCCCCTAAAAGCGAGAATATCCTAATTTTAAATTAAAATATTTTTTTTAAATCGACGGAGAAAATTTTTTAGTTAATCTGTAAGAGAATTAATTTTTCGTTAATTTTTATACATACGCTTTTGCAAATAGATCATAGTATCTATTTAGTATTTAATAGCTAGATTCGCATATCGAAGGGTGTGCCCCTTTTTCAATATCACAAAATAGAAACTAAATAAAATACCTCCGCCTGTTTATTCAGTTGTATAGCAATCACGGTTAGTGACAGAGGTATTTTATTTATATTTATCCCATGCTACTGAAGATGGGGGCATAGCCTTCGAAATGCGCATCTAGCTATTATATGTTTTGAGTTACGGTGTTTTTTGCTCAAATGTCCGAACACATTATTATTATTAATTGAAAGAACCTCGTAATATCTGTATTATGTATGTAGGTACGTTCATTTATTCTTGATTTATGTATTTTCTTTTACAAAAAGCATAGAAATCTTACCAAAGTCGTGTAGCAACTGGCCGGTGCTCGCGTGGCTCTAACAATAATACCTAAAATGGAGGTTCTCCGACAATGGAACCAATCTTTATAACTGGTTACACCACAACAGCCTAAACGTCTTTGCATTTTATTCCAAGCATATCTAAGAAATTATAAATATTTATTACATGTATATTTTTTATTATGTACAATTTTGTGAACGTCTCTGCAAATTCTTGAAAGTAGAATATTTCTAAAGTAATATATTGTTACGGATTACTATGAATTTGCGGCAAAGCCGTATCTTTAAACAGTGCTACAATGCTACACTCAACACATGCATTTAGTAATCTTTTTCTAATACCCAAGTCAATTATTGATCTTAAAATCTGCTCCTTTTCTACAAATGCCTTCCTACCCTGTGCTATCCTACATTTTATATCTACCTTACTTCGGTTATCCTTTGTGATCCTACTTCCTAAATAAGAACAGTCTTGACACTTCTTCTATTCTATCGTCTCCTATTCTTATCCGCATTTTTCGCCTGCATTCCTTTTTGTCACACCTCATCACTTTGGTCTTGTTTATATTTATTTTCATGTCATAATCCCTAGTCATTACTTCCTGCATACCATTTAATTAGTTAAAGAGTCCGCAATCCTAAAGATTGGTTGGAAACAGCACGCCATGCCGATCTATCCTGAGCTAATCCCTTCATCTCCCTATAGCTATTCATCTCAACGTCTTCAACTATCTGACTCACATACTCCAGTTTAGGCCTACCTACCCCCCTCTTTCCCTCCACTCTACCTTCTATGATCAATTGCATAATCCCCCCATGCCTAAGGATATGCCCTACTAATCTGTCTCCTACGCTGTAACACTCTCCAAATACTTCTCTTCTCCCCTACTAACTCTAGTACATCTTCATTTGTTACTTTATCTTCCCAACCAATCCTCATCATCCTCCTATAACACCACATTTCGAATGCTTATAATCTACGCTTCTCTTCCTTTCCTATAGTCCACGCCTCACACCCGTACAGTGCTACACTCCAAACATATACCTTCAGTAATCTTTTTCTAATACCCAAGTCAATATTTGATCTTGAAATCTGTTCCTTTTCTACGAATGCCTTCCTACCCTGTGCTATCCTACACTTTATATCTACCTTGCTTCGATTATCTTTTGTGATTCTACTGCCTAAATAACAAAAATCTGACACTTCTTCGATTCTATTATCTCCTATTGTGATCCTCATTTTTCTACTGCATTCCTTTTTGTCACACCTCATCACTTTAGTTTTACCTATATTTATTTTAATATATCATTTAAAACATGATCTAAATTCTGCTCCCTTTCTTCCACGATAGCTATATTGTCGGCGAACCTGAACGTTCACACCTACACTATACTCTTCTTTTACCTTGTTTATTACATCTTATATATACAGGTTAAATAACAATAGTGAAAGTGTACATCCCTGCATGACTTCCTTTTCTAAATCTACGAAAGCGATGTGAGTTGTCTTTCCTACTACCGTTCTTAGTGCTAAAATACCTTCCCTCGTCCCTCTGTTCTTCCAAACTGATCTTCTCCTAGCCTACTTTATTTTCTAATCTTCTATAAATAATCTAACAATATTTTCGATGCATGCGATAGTAGGCTAATGATATAACATAAAATCATTTTCTATTATCTCGTATTCTAATCCTCTGTATCGTTTTATATATTTACTTTAGATTATAATATTTTTGGCTTTCTTTTACCTAATATTAAAATTTGTGTCATATTGGCTAAGTGTGCAGCTCATTGTAAAATTGGTACTGGATCGATAATGGCTTTCAGCTAAGATCCTGTTGCCCTCCGCATCGATCGTAAATGTCATCTGGCTACGCAATACGCCCGCTAATGCAGTGCCAGTGATTAACATCAAGATACTTATGCCCAGTAAAATCAAAAACTACGCAGAAAGGCAATTGTTTATAATGATTATATGAAATGGTTTGTATATAATGGGGTTTTATCACAAAGTAAAATTATGTATTTTCGTTATTATAAAATATGCTATATTTATAAGCCCATTAATATTAGTTATTTTCAGTCGATCAGCAGTCATTTCTCTGTCAAATAATATTTTAGCGCCATAACCATGACGTTATACTTATCTATTCCAACAGAGTAATCGATAAATTCATAGAGAGCGGTATTAAATTACGTGAACTTGTAACTGTTATATTATGAATATAATATTTTATGTTCGTAGTACAACTGGCAACGCAGATTAAATAAAATGCCGACTACACATGTCCATCTACGCGCTTTCTGATTGGATAACATAAGAGTGACGCGTGATGCGCTGCGTATGAGCCATGTGAGTATTGTATTAGTATAACATTAGAGAATATTATTTGTTTTAAGATCATTCTTTTACCAATGGAATACTTTTATTGTTTTGTTTATTGTCAGCGGACACCCAAGCAATCCAGGCGCATGGTATTGTCAATACAGCGGCCACCATGAAGAAAATGGCACTATCCAAATACACCGAAGAATCCGTAACGTACGAATACGGAAGTCTGTAGACCATAGCCCAGAATGAAATTCCAAACATGGTCAGGCTTGTGCTCTGATTCGATATAAGGTGAGAAATAAAAACAATCTCTTTCATTTCGTTTTATTAATTATTTTATTACCATTAGTGAAAATGCAATGAAGCACAATGTTGATGAAGTGCCCAAATTCCTTAAATCCTGCGCATCGTTTCGATTTGCCCACGGATAAATGAAATTAATGTAACTGCTCCCAGTTTTATGCGCATCCCCAATGTCACCCTCCTTGTCCACATCATTTTGTAGTCTCTTTAAATGTGGAGCAGGCAATTGTAATTGTACAATCTTATTATATTATACGCACCTGCTTTAATTTCACCATATTGATTAGTTTTCGTGAGTTCTAATCATATCGGAAAACAAATATAATTTTGTATTTGAAAATGGAAATGACTTGTGAATGTTTTTCTTCTGTCTTGTGTGAATTACAACACGCTTGATCAAAAAACGATTTTATTATTTTTTTATGGGCACCTTTTCACAATATTTGTGCGCTAAACTTATGTACAATGTATATCAGAGCTCGAAATATTTTTGTAACAAAAGTATTAGAAAATAGAAAGAACAAATAAGATAAAAGTTAGACATATAAAACAGATGCGTAATTAAAGTACACTACAAACCAAGTATAAATGGATGGAATTTGTAATATTAATGGAGTGATTCTGATTTAATCTGAGGAAATAGGAAATGTATGCGCATTCATTTTCGTTTGCTATTTTATCATTTTAAATAAGGCGCACGAAAATATCATTCCCAATATCTGAAAAAAAAACGCGAGAAAAATATACATTAGTAATAAGTTATCAAAAAAAAATTTCATTTAATATCTGGCCATTGTTTTTGAATTTTTTAAAATTATATCGTCCCTAAGTTTCATACAGTATGATCAGTAAACCATCTTCATTAAAAAACCAGAAATTCATTGAAATACAAACAATTTATAAACTATTTTTTTTCTATTAAAATATAAACACAAATTGTATTCGAACAATTATTTTTTAATTGATATTCGACAGCTTACCATGAGACACGCTACGACGATACCAGCGCCTCCTATAATAGCTGCATGCTCCCTGACGTAATTAACGGTCACGTTCAAGCATCCTTGCGTGAATAACGTGAAGGAGTTTTGGTTTTCCACGAGATAATTGCAACGCTGCCGTTTACCAGGCACGGGTTCCTGGCAACAGGAATCCGGAATCTGATCGTTCCAATCTCTGAAATAAAAGGTACCATACAATAATGCCAAGATTGAATAATATGACGAAATGTTGAACATAATCTTTTGAAAAGAAATTATTACAAGTTTAGAAATCACGATATTTATCACAATAATTGCTTTTTTTAGGCATCATTTCAAGTTTTTTTAACCATATAATTTGGCAAATTATATGGTTAAAAAAACACGTACTCAAAAATATATAAATAATTTAAAAAAATAGCCAACGTCACGGTTATAACTTTAGTCGCAAATGTATGTATTGTGCTGTAATAATAATGTATTGTTTTCACTAGTTTTATGGTTCTAAATTATTCATATTTCATTTTAAAACAACGAGCGATATAAACATATACTTTAAATGTCGTAATTCATAAATGTTAATTTTTAGAGCATTGACGTTATCATGACTTAGATAATTTCAGTAAAAAAATTATAAATAGAATATAGTGGTATTACATATTTTAAATTGAAATATATTTTTGTAAATGCATGTAACATATACGATTTTTGTAAATGCATGCAACGTATATATACTATGTAAATGGAATTATTTGCATAGCTTCAAAAACTTGTATTGTGTTAGCAAAATATGTTCATGTACTCAAGGGTCTAGGACGAACACTTTTAAATTACTTTTTTTATTCAGCGTTAAATATTTATAACATCAAAAGTGACGGTTCCGTAAAAAAACATAGTCTTCATTCACAATGAAGGTCTGCATTCAATTTTAATAATTTATCTATCATGAATTTTAGTTTATATTTACCGATAGCTATTGACTCCACAGCAATGTAACCGACTTTGTGTTTCATCCCAAGCTTCTGTGACTGGTCCATAGTTCCCATACGATCTAATTGATCCTAACATTGAGTTGTGCATAGTTTTCGTTACTTTTTCTCGGAACACGTAGCCCAAAATACCGCCCACTAACATTGTTACGAAAATTAAGAAAACTGCTATGAAGTACTAGAATCAAAATAATAACAAAAACATATTTTAGTCTACATATATCAGGCGTATTAATGATAAATAATTTTAAATGCGTGGTAAAGTAAGACAATAATGTAAATATATATTTTTGCAATAAATTAAATACTTTTTCAAAATCTACCGATAAGTAGCTTGGACACTAATCTAACAATTTTGTTAAAAATTAATTTAAAAAAATATAATTAAAAATTTTCTTACCGTGACAAGCATACATCGCACTTCTTTCGCTGAACCGAAACAGCCGAAGCAAGAAATTATGGAAACTAAAAATCCGGTAGCGATTAGAACGTATACAGCTCCAGCGTATAAATTTGTGCCCAATAATTCATTTGCAAAGGATTTATCAACGACGGTCCATATTCCCAAAGCTACAACTATCACACCTCCGAGCTAAATAAAAAATAATAATTTTTGATTCGTGACAATAATTAAAAATATTAGTCCCATCAACCTGATACTTACAAAAATAATAAAATTTATGATAAACATCGAATATTTCATAAAGCTGCCGCAGCCATCCATGTTGCGGCCAAACCCCATCTTTAAATATGCAAAAAAAAAATGTTTACCTTTAATAGCGATAAAAAAATTGAAACTACTGGTTAGCATAAATAAATTCTACTTTACGTTGTTTTTAAATATTTGTACATCTTGATATCAATATGCTGTATAGGTAATTTTTTTTTTTTAGATGTCGGCCATTCAAAACGTATCAAGGATTTTTATAGTAGGTAATTCACAAATCGCACATACATTGCTCGTAATTTTTGCACAGTTACTCATGCAATTTAACATTGAAATTCAATGCCAATAAATATAGCGAATTCAAACGAAAATAGTATTTTTATAGATGTACTAACGCATGTATATTTAAAAACAAAACATATAACACAGTATATGGGAAGATTTTATATTGAATTCAATATTAAAATTGATACCTCTAGAATAGGCATTTAAAATATAGTACATATGTGAAACACTGCTTTATTTATGGTAAAATTTCGAGAAATTTACAACGTCTTTCAAAATTATTTAAGCGTTTAATAATATAATAAGAATAATAGTATATAATATCACCCAAATACCGTAACTTAAAGCATTAAGTAGCTAGATGCGCATTTCGAAGGCTATGCCCCCATCTTCAGTAGCACAAGATAAAAACTAAATAAAATACCTGTCACTTAATGCTTTAAGTTACGGTATTTTGGTGATATTCTATACTATTATTTAACACCGTAGTGATAATTTTTTTAAATGATAAAAATTGTTTCTTTGAATGCAATACTTTTAATTTTATTGCGAAGAATTCCCCGTCACGGTACAACTCAACAGAAACATATTTTGCTACACTTTGAGATTTTAATTAATTAATTATATATGTTTAAACATAATTGTACCCATTTAAAAATTAAGAAACAATTGTAGTTTGTTTTAAAAAAATATTTTTAGTTTCAACTTATCTGCGATTCGACATGCAACTGGTATCTACACACAAAAGGGGCATAAATTACCATAAAAATCTACAGATCATTCTACAATGCTTCGCACCATTCAAACAATGTAAGTTATATACACGTAATACCATTGTATTTATTTGAATATTGTGGTGTAATATGCAATAAGTACTGCAACAGAACTTTGAACAATCTTTACGCATATAAATGTATAATTTATAAAGTACACAGCTCCATATATATGACTCACGAAAGCACCTTGAATGCAAATTGCACAGGTATATGCAAATAACGTACGCTGTTTATCAACAAAGAACTATATAACGTGCTAAAGAAAACGCCCCATACAATATATGGAAAGGGATTACAAGGGAATATACAGTTATAATATAAACAGGAAAATATAGGTGAAACACGTGCCTACTACTTTTTGCGCGCCTTTTTATTTCGTTGAAAAATGTGTATTTAAAAAAAATGTATTAGTTTTGCGTATATGTATGCTGATAAATATTTAAATCTTTAAAAAAGCATCTCAAAACGAAGTATTTAATTGGCAAACGAAAATTATAATTTGATCAATATGGTATTAAATTTGATATTGTATTTACGCAAACACGTATTTATTTGTAAAATGAATGTTTTTTAACGATAAATTTTTAACGTTTACTTACATTTTATGGAGAAGTGTGATGTTACATAGATTTGAAACTAAGAGTTTACACCGAAAGTGGAAGCACGCGGTTTTACCTATAACGATCAAGCAAACGAAATTCTTCTATTAGGTGGATTTGACTTTCCCTTGTGACCTCTTTGCCGTCCACATCGGATCTCAAACATATACACACACACACGCTCGCAGCCTTGAATATTTTAAAAATATCCGTTTATCTTTACAATAAACAAAGAAGGGGGAAGAACAAGAACATGATGCGTCAATGTAACATAACATTGATGTACAAAAATAAAGTATATTAATATTAATTATCAACAGGATAAGGACAATAGAGACTAATAGTCCTGAGCGTGCTCGAAAGGCCTTAAAATGAACCATAAAAGCTGCGCGACATTGTGTAGATATGCTGAAGAATCAGTTAAAATAGCAAATTTTAACTTAAAATACGCCCGTTTAAATTTTTTTTTACTTTAAAAAGTAATTTGGATGCCAATGCATCCATATTTATTTTCAAAAGTGTACAAAACACAAAAATATTTTGAGAAAAGTCAATTTCATTGCGCGACATATTTTACAAAAAGTATTAATATTTTAATACAACACAAAAAGTATTGGTATAGTATTATCAATTTTTATATTTGTCGCAATTATTAATTTACAGGAATATTAAACAAAAAGCATATATAAATATTAAATATCTTCGTTTTTACAAGTGAATGCTTACATATGCACTTTCATAATTGTCATTGAAAAGGAAACTAAAATTTTTATTAGCCAATAAATCATTGATTGCATGGTAATGATTATCGTTCTAATTAACGTAACCACTATTAAATTTATTGCAAATAATTTATCGTAGATTTTACGTGAAATTTTGCATCGGAATCTATTTATAATATTAAATTCTATCATCGAAAAGTTAGTTTCAATTTCAACAATCTAAAGTTAAAAAAATCATGAAAGTTGTAGGTAATATAATATTTGTTTCCAACCACAAAGTCATTAAGATATCAATGGAAAAATAACGATGTCAGTACATATATGTATACTATTATTAATTTTTGCAATATTTTTGAAAACATATTTTTATTATCGCACAAATAATATAATACGGGTACGGATTTTCAATTCGCATGACGTTATTTGATATTCTTTTGTTAAAATATTGACAAAACTTCACACTAGGATCTTATATTTATATTAAAATACCTGTATTTATGTGAATACAATAAAAATATATAATCCAAAATTATAGATGCACAGTGAAAACTTTTTTTTTTCGCTTATTTAACACGAATTTGTAATATATTGCACTTTAATTGTCACACATTTCGTGGATATTTCTTTGCGAAAGAGTCGTGAGGCGTACTGTTAACTGCCGTGCATCCAATTTTGGAGGTATGGGACGCAAAACTGCATTAAAAATATAGACGAACTGCGCCTGTTCTCTATACATGTATATAAACCAGTTTTGCCGCCGCTTAAAAAACGAGTTGATGGTAATTCCATTAATTGAACAGATTACATTATATGTAGGAGGTCGAATAATTAGAACTCGTTACTTTGTCCAAATTTTATGTGATAATAGCTTATGGTGAAATTTCTAGTAGCTCATCGTTTTTAGAAACTAGCTTTAATTACTTCATACATTGTTTTTATAAACACTTTTTTTTTTTATTAGATCAGATATTCTGACAATTATTTTGGCGTAATTAAATTTTCTATGTTTTCACATAATTTGTAAACTCATTAAATCTATTTTCTAAAAACTATGAACATACTGGCAATTAGGGCCAAAATTTTAATAAAGTTCAGCAAAAAAAGAAGGGACAAATTTGTTAAATAATATTTTAGGTTTATTACAGCATTTGCAGGCTATTACGACCTTAAAATATATTTTTGAATATAGACATTTGTATGGGAGAAATAATTAGCCTAACAATGCTTAAACAAATCGTATAAGTTTTCGACAGTAATTTTATAAATACATTTTACAATACATGTCAGTAAAGCATATTAACTGTAATTAATTAATTAATTAATAAATCACAATTATGTTTATTACATAAAAACATGAAGATTGTATGAAACTAACGAAAAGAAGGCGTAAATTTAAATATTTATTTCTTTTGCGGTTTTGCTGGAATTTGTACATTTTCTCCACAATCAGAATCCGAATCATCATTTGAATCAACCATTTCTGTCGTCATCTAAAAGTAAAATACAGTTCTTGTAATAAAAAATAAATCCCAAACGTTATAGATTTATGTTAGGATTTAAGTTAGATTCGATTATATTTTAACTAATGGAGTAAAACATTGTAATTCTTGATTGTATAGAAAGACACTATGTTGTCTATAATGACATTAAGTTATTGCAGCATTTGATGTACACACTTGAAACTTACTTGAACATCATCATCGTCAGAATCAAGAATATCTACTTTAGATTCCGTTACAATTAGTCCATATTGCCATAATACTTGTACCAATTTTAATTTGGATTCGAGATTTTCGTGTGGAATCGACTAGAAAAGAACAATCCTTTGTCATTTTTATTTATGAGTAATTTATTTCGCAGTATGTCTACAGATTTCCAACACATTTTGCTTTCCGGAAAATAAAGCGAAATGTTGAAAACTTACTTCAATTGATTTATACTGAGGATAACTGTGTTGTAAACTCTCAATAATAGGTGCTTCGTCTAATTCGATTTCGAGGAATTGTTCCTCCAACTCTTTGTATCCTTTGTTGGCTATATTATAGTATATTGTAGTCTCCTTCTTATTCGCATTGATAACTAATCGAATGCAATGGTAACGTAAAAGGCGGACCTTCGTATCTGGGGTTAATTCAGCCCTACGGTGTGCACCATAAGAATCAGAAATAGTTTTCTTATTATATATAACGCAACATTTAAAACATTCAATAATTAAATATTTTGTATTATTAATGTTGCGATAATTTAAAATAATTGAATAATTCGAAAACAGTAATATATATTTTAAAATATCACCCAAATACCGTAACAAGCATTAACTAGCTTATTATCACGTTGACTTATTTATTTAATAGTATATCAATCACGATGCGTGACAGAGGTATTTTATTTAGTTTTATCTTGTGCTACTGAAGATGGGGGCATAGCCCTTGAAATGTACATCTAGCTACTTAATGCTTGTTATGGTATTTGGGATGATATTCTATACAGTAATATATATGAAAAATATGCTTGCAAAATCTTGACAAAAATGACCCAGAAACAGAAAAAAAAAACGTAATGTGCGCATCATTTCTTGTGAACTTTGTATTGCAATTGTCAAATTTTTCCTTTAATTTTAAGAACTTGGCTAAGATCTTACAAAATGTGTCTTCCATATATTAACTTTAAGTTCAATTCCAGATACGTTTTAAGCTGGTAGTTTCTGCATGTTTTATTTTTCTGTAAATTTGTCCCTCAATTTCAGTGCTACAAATAAATTTGCCAATGTTGGCAAGGTGTATAGAATTACAAACCATGAAAATTTAGGTTAAGCTCTCTTAAATAAAATTAAGCTCTCTTAAAAATAGAGAGAAAATTGATAAGTATACAACTAGAAACTAAAACTAGAACTAGAATTTTAATTAGAAATTGAACTACTTTAGCCCAATTTATTGTTGAACGAAAAATTGACAAAAGACTTAAAAGCTATATACAATGAATACAAACGGTTGCCTAGATACTTACTTATCGAAGACGCGGCCATTTTTTAGGTAATCTCCATCCAGCCAACAGGTGCGCTGCCTTTCTTCAGGCAGATGTTGCGGAGGCAAACTTTCCCACATGAGTTTGCGACCCATCTCATCAACAGCCGAATCAACGTCAACGTACTCCCATAGTCCTTGGAATAAATTTCGAACCGTTCGCATTAACTCTTTTCTAAGGAAGGAGTACAACAATACAACATTGTAAAGGCCAATAATCGGAATACACGAGGTAAGTGAACAAAGTTTACTGCCATGTGTTTCAATTCTAAGCAAAACAGCTAGGGTTTTATCAAGAGTTAAAATATCGAAATAAACAGTTAAAAAAGATTAATTGCGCAGTAAAACAAATTTTCACGCTAAAATAAATATTCCGCTTAAGATAAGTATGCACAGTATAAAATTATTTTTAACGTTGGAACCCACTCTGATAGAATTTAATATGGAATATCTAACAATAAGAAATATAGCCAGCCACCGTTAGATAAATGGCGGAACTATTTCGCAATACGTTCTACCTCACTACTTCACACAGCATCTTGTTTACTGTGAAATTAACCGTTTCACCGAATACTTATTAAATAATATAATTTAAAAACAGCATTTATATATTTTTAAACGTCCAATTTTCAGCGCAAAAAAATTAAACTTTGTCTATTGGCAACATTTTCTCATTATGAGCTGACAAAACAAATTAACAAATTTAAATATGCTATAATATACATAACTAATAAAAAATACTACCTCTCATTTTATAATAAATAAAATTTCAGTTCTTAGTTATGAAAATAACTTTCAAAAACACACCTAGGAATTTTTCTAGGCACTACTGACGAGACAGTGATATGTATGAATTTGTATTTACCTTGTGTTTGTTTTCATTGCTGTATTAACTATCCCTGCGTGCCTAAGGTACTGCAGCGGTAAGCCGCGCCTGTACTCTACAGAGCTGACGAAGGCCTTTTGCAGCGCTTGCGTACAAGCATACTGCAGCAGGTCCGCGTATGCTGTAGTTTGATACGTAGACACGGTAATGTGCAGCGAGTGCGAGTCCGCATCTGTGTGACCCTCGTGCACTGTTCCTCGCGGGAAGTAAAGCACATCGCCCGCATTCAGCGTAATCTCCTTCAGCGGTCGCTCCGATAAAGCGTCTCTAGCGTAATTGGGGGAAGAGTATCGGGCAAGTACGTCCTCGTCTTTACTGTAGATAAGTGTTAGAATAGAATATATATTTAGTGTTAATTCACAGGTTGTGAATGCGTCAAAGTATTGATTAAGTAATATACAACATTAATATGATACATAATTAATACTTATAGGGGTCTCTTAGCAGTCTTCATGAAGATTAATAATTTTACCTATCTATTCATTTATTACTATTAAAACACAGTTTAAAGTTTGAACAGATACATTCTTATTGCGACTTTAATATATAATCAATTAACTTAAGACATTTTATTTCATTAAGTTATTCAATACAACTAAAGTAATAGCTTTTAGAACACACACGAATTAATGGCAGATTAAATGATTAGAACTAAAAGATTCTGTTTACTTTTAATATACTCATTCATGGGGTCGATGTGGATTTTAAATATGTGTTAAGAAGGGACAATTTCATTTAGACTTCGTAGTGGACTATGCATTCGAATATCTTAAGTATTAAGGCGGTTGACGGAGAATATGGCCTTGTGGCATTGGCAACTATGTACGTAGGAGCAGCAAATTTAGAAATCTGCTAAAATGAACTAAAATCTGCCATGCCGCCAATAGCTCAAACAACGCTATCTGTGGATGGACTCTATCTACCGTAGCGACCTCTGGTAGTGGACTCCATTCGAAGGGGACAAAATTGAATCAAGGATTATACATCTGTATCTAACTTAATCAATGGTCAAAGTAAAAAATACAAATATAAATATGGTAAAAAAACATATATAATACAAACATCGATAAAGAAAAAGCATTGGGTAATGTAGTTTACAACAGAATAGAAAAAAAATATATATAAATTTTCAGACATATTAAAATTTACAAGTACATAAATACATTGAAGTACACATTCCTGTTCACCTATAGTTAATTGTACGATTTAGATGACGAATTCGTCCAGTGAGCATTTTGGAACAATATTTTTTTTACTTCTGTCTTACGTTCACAAGAAATTAAGTGCATATAGGTATTTATACTTCGGCGGTTCTATAGAACGGTGGATCAGGCGAGGGTAATAGCATTGATTAAGCAAATATATATTACTTAATCAATGGCAATAGTCACTAAATTATAAGCAAGGATTCATATTTTCGATACAGTTATTTTCAATGTAAAAGTACTCACGGTGGATTATACAGTTTCCAGTGTTTGCGGCCTTCCACTTGTATTATGAACGCCTCAATATCATCGTAATGTGGGGCGAAGCCTTGACTATCGGGTGGCGTTAAGTACACATTCGCACTAACGAAACAGCCGAAGAATTCTTGTAATGTGGACAATATATTGCGCAGCTTGAAGTTATACGTTTGTGGGTCTTTAATCCGAACTGTATACCCCATACTATAACTGTCCCACACTAGATTTGGCAACGCTCGTCCTAAGATTAAGTTTTTGAATTTTCACAAAATACATAATAGCGATTCTAGCACTAAGAACGGTAGTAGAAAAAAGAAAGAGGGTAGGAAAGGTAACTTGCATAGCTTTTGTAGACTTAGAAAAGGCATTTGACAATGTAGATTGGGACATAATGTTTAGAATTTTAAAAGAAACGGGTATAGATTATAAGGATAGGAGAATAATTTTTAATTTATATAAACACCAAACTGCCTTAGTTAGAATTGAGGGGGAAGAAGAGGTAGCAAAAATAGGGAAGGGAGTTCGGCAGGGATGTACACTTTCACCGTTATTATTTAATCTATATATAGAAGATGCAATAAACAAAGTAAAAGAAGAGTATAGTGTAGGTGTGAATGTACAGGGAGAGAAAATATATATGCTGAGATTCGCCGACGATATAGCTATATTGGAAGAAAGCGAAAAGAATTTAGAAAGGGTATTGAATGGTATGCAGGCAGTATTGACTAGGGATTTTAACATGAAAATAAATATAGGTAAAACTAAAGTGATGAGGTGTGACAAAAAGGAATGCAGTAGAAAAATGAGGATCACAATAGGAGATAATAGAATCGAAGAAGTGTCAGATTTTTGTTATTTAGGCAGTAGAATCACAAAAGATAATCGAAGCAAGGTAGATATAAAGTGTAGGATAGCACAGGGTAGGAAGGCATTCGTAGAAAAAGAACAGATTTTAAGATCAAATATTGACTTGGGTATTAGAAAAAGATTACTGAAGGTATATGTTTGGAGTGTAGCACTGTACGGGTGTGAGGCGTGGACTATAGGAAAGGAAGAGAAGCGTAGATTAGAAGCACTTGAAATGTGGTGTTATAGGAGGATGATGAGGATTGGTTGGGAAGATAAAGTAACAAATGAAGCTGTACTAGAGTTAGTAGGGGAGAAGAGAAGTATTTGGAGAGTGTTACAGCGTAGGAGAGACAGATTAGTAGGGCATATTCTTAGGCATGGGGGGATTATGCAATTGATCATAGAAGGTAGAGTGGAGGGAAAGAGAGGGGTAGGTAGGCCTAGATTGGAGTATGTGAGTCAGATAGTTGAAGACGTTGAGATGAATAGCTATAGGGAGATGAAGGGATTAGCTCAGGATAGATCGGCATGGCGTGCTGTTTCCAACCAATCTTTAGGATTGCGGACTCTTTAACTTAACTAACATAATAGCTATAATAAATTTTAAATAAATATTTTATTTGTTTTGTGGAAACTACCTCAACAGGGTATAATCCCAATTACAGACTGTAGTTATAGAGGATATTAGGAACATGGGAATATATATATTTTAATATATTCTAATTGTTGGATAGTGTCTTGGGAAATATTTACCTACAGTATCTGCATCCTTCCTCTCGCCATTCTCATAAATAGCGATGTCAACGTTTGTATTAAAATACAACAAATTGTTACGTAACATGGAATCCAATGCTTCCGATGAGAACATTTCACCAAAGTATTTATTGTCATTACGCTTTACATATAAGGGAACCTTTTCCCAATTATTTTCGAAGAAATCTGCTACAGATGTTGGATGTATCATCCACTGAAATAACTGCTTACCATTTTCCGTAGAATCTTCCGTGATGCGGATTTGCTTCTTTTTTAAAGAAATATTTCTCTTAGTGCGTTGATTGTGTGGTATTTTTACTAAAGTTGGTATTTCCTCGCCGTCTGAATCTATGTCGATAGATGAAACGGTTGGAATTCTTACAATTGATACCTTCGTTTGCTGCTCTTTAACAAGCTTCATTTTCTTTTGACCAGAGTTAAAAGATGCCTTTTTAGTAGTAACACTAGATTCTATCCTAGGTGCAAGCAAATGAGGTATATTACGTATTTTTAAATTCTTTGGATTTTTATTGGTAGTATTTGAAGTAATAAGAGTTGTAGACAAAAGAGGTATTTTATTCTTTTTTAGTTTGTTTTTCAACTTCTTTTGGCTGGTAGTATAATTTAAGTTTTTGACGTTATTATTCTCTAGAATATGTTTCTTTTTAGCATGAATTTTCTTTAGCTTAATGTTTTGTGGACCTTTACTTTTTTCTTTTAATAGCTTTGATTTATTATATACGGCGAATGCAGATGTTTGTTCCATATTTAGATAAGAAGATTATTAACACTTCTAAATTTTTGTTGAATCAAATTGAGAAAAACTCAAGTGAGCACATTATGAGAACAATATAATATTTAAAGGAATTGGTGCAAATTTGAATCACTCCACGTGCAAATATTGTCAAAACAATGTTACTTAACCTAAAAAATAATTTGAATCGATTGAAGAGTTCTCTATTTTCGCTGTCAATTTTAATAAACAGGTACATTTTCTAAATTCTTTAGTTTAAAAATCAAGATTTAACGATGAAAAATGCTAATAAAAGATTCGCTGGGTATATTTAATAAATTAAATTGGGCATATATTTATTAGAGGAAATTAATAATTTTATAATAATATTACAACGACCCCTGTCGATGCCTCTTAACTCATTTGACATATTTTTGATTGTCAAAATTGTAAAGGTTATAGATTTGTTATTGTAGGCAACCAGTTAAAGGGCAAGCAATAAGTGCAATAAGTTTTTCTGCTGGAACAATCATCTAATTTAATTTGCATTAAATCTATGCGAGAACTGCCAAAGTTTAAATTATTCAACAAGTAGGATTATGTAGTTACGATAAATATGTTCAATGGTATATCCACACAAATACAGAGGTATGGTGTAAGTAGGTAAACTAATTAGATGGCCTGATCAATACCACCTAGTCTTAATTATATATTTTCTAAATATGTTTTGCACTATATTGTGGATGTCTCTAGTTTCTATTCCATATACGTTTATTTCGCATAAGTAAAACATGAAACGAATATGCATTCGGGAAATGTAACTAAATTATTTAAAGAATACTGCTTTATTTTATACTTATATTTAGTACTTAATCGCGCAATTGATAGATATATAAAAATTTATTTGTGCACTTTAAACCAATGTCTATCTGTTTTTTCTATCACATTTCTTTATTAAGTTGAATTGTTTTTCTGGTTAGCTAATTAAAAAAAAAAAAAACGCTCGTCCTTCATGTATTTTTTTGCACAAACATGTATGATATATTATTTATTTATAATTGAGGTGAATCATATCATGCTCTTTTGTGACATAAAGTGAACATTGATCCTTTGATTTGATTCATTTATTTATTTTTGGATGATCGAATGAATATTCTTCATTATGATTCATTTTAATCTAACATTTCTTGAATGTATCCCAAATATGCGCTTAAAACTTCATCATTTCCATTTCAGTGCTAATGACAATGTGTTGCTGATAAAAGTAGAAATGCGGATGGTTTGTCTAATTATTATTTATAACAGCAATATTACGATGATATCTTGAGCTAACAACGAGTAGCCTATTGGTTTTGTCGATCGTCAGTAATCATCAAAATTTAGGTATTATCGTATTATATTAATAACAGTGATAATATTTTTATTACAATTTCGATTATGTCTAAGAGTGTTTTGAACGATATTCAGCATATTTAGCAATAAATGCGTTTTGTAATTGGATCAAAAATATTAGTAAATGAAATTGTACTATAAATAATTATTTACTACGTCGAACCAAATAATATAATGGTCAATATATTTTACTGAAACATTTTATAGTAAAATAGGTCATAAAAATTGCATAGTTGATTCTCCGATTCTTTTCTATTACAAACAATAGCTAAATTATATAACCACGAAAGAATTATAATCGATATTTTGTTTTTATTTAATTCTATTACTCGACCTTGTTTCCACTTTGAAATTAAGTAATCATTTCTTACAAGTTAAGTATAAATGTAATGTAATAAATATAACATAAATTTTATAATTTCGGTTTACATTGACTATTATGGTTGTAATATTTGTTGTTTATATATGCATCTGAAAAAAAATGTCGTTTTACTTATTTTTAGGATTTTTAAAATGGGATGCTGGAGCGAACATAGCAAGAAGTATTGCTTCTACATAACATCATTTGTGATAGTAGTAATAGGAATTTTAATTACATCCTTATGGGGGTATATGTTCAACAGTATTTTAAAAAGTGTAAGTGAATTTATTTGTCTCATTTCTTTGTCTTAGTCAGTTTTTGTTAAGAATATCTAACTAATATGGTTCTAGCTATCTGGAAGCTTAACACTTAGTGAAATATTTTAATTTTATCAGAATTACACCTTATTCGAACAAATTATTTTTAGATAAACGCTTTTTCATTACTTCTCAAAACACTTATATTAGCTTATTTTTATCCCGATTATACTATTAATTAATATTTTGGTCTTGAAAGTGATTCCGATAATTACACACATACAGATTTGATTTTCTTTAATAATATCAGCGTTCTATTATTTCAAATTTGTTGAACAATAATGTTAAAAATAGATTTTACTGGCGCGTAGAATTTCTTTCATAAATTTTATGTTGATTTGATGATGTAAAGTTGTAATTTTTTTTTGTTCTTTAGTTCAATTTGTATATTACATGTTCTTATTATTATCGGGGTTTTTTTTGTACTATTTTGTTGATTCGTTCATATATTATCTTATTTTAATTATATCCAGTAGTTTCGCAAAAAAAATATATATATATAATTTCCCGAAAAAGAATTAAATAAATCGCATAAATATTCAAAAAGTGTATTTATCTCTTTGTAAGCCACAATTTCAAGAATTTCTATTCTTGCAGGAATTAGCGTTATCCACAACAAGTCGAGCTTATGGCATGTGGTTGGAGACGCCGATACCAATGTATTTCGACATTCATCTGTACAACTGGACCAACTCAAAAGAGGTGCTGGCCTCTGGTTGGAAAATCAAGCCTCATTTTGAAGAATGTGGACCTTATGTGTATATTGAAAAACACTTCAGAAAAAATCTGATTTGGCACGACAATGGAACTGTCTCATATAATAATATGAGAGAGTGGTATTTTCAACCCCACCTCAGTAAAGGAACATTGGAGGATAAAATTACAAACTTGAATGTTATTGCTACGGTAAAATACCTCGCTTATATATGGTAGGATTAAATATTAGAACAACTGAATTATTAATTATCGATTTGATTTTATGATCGTCTTTAACAGATCAATAAAAGGTTTGTTAGTGTTTTTATCATTAGCATTATTAATATTACTGAAACTGTTTTTCTGATTTCTATTTGTTAAATATTTTAAGTTATTTATTATAGACTATGGCTTATGTGGTGCGAAACTACGGATATTTGCCACAAAGACTAATTAGTTTTTTTCTCACTGAAAAAGAAAAGACACTAGCCATAACGAAAACTGTCGACCAGTGGGTTTTCTCTGGTTTCGAAGATGAAATATTACAATTGGTTTCTCAATTAAATATTTCCGGATTAAATATACCGTTTGACAAATTTGGCTGGTTTTACAAGGTAATAAAACTTCCCTTGCGCATTCTATATAACGTACGCGAAGATTATAATATTCAATTTTTATATAAGAATAAGAATATTTATTTCTGCGTAAGGTACAAAGTATATGGTACATGCAGTCGTCGGGTATAAAAAAAAATCCGGTATAAAATTTATATTAAAAATTATAATACAGAGTGTTTGCACATTTGGGTACACATGTTATATTTATGTAAATAACGATAATTACAAACAACATAAACAGAGCCAAACAACTTGCGGCAAATATTGATGAAGCAAATAAAAACAATTTTCAATTAGATAGGACTTTAAATTTTTAGAAAACATTTTGTAGTCATCTATTGCTTTTATATTATCAGGAAAGTGGTTATATAAAGGGATTGCAGAATAAATAGGCGACCTTTTATAATACGTATTACAACGCTTATTCAGTCGTAGCAAATCTTTATATCTAGTATCATGAGAGTGAAAGCACGCTCCTTGGATATAATCGTTTATTTGGTTTAACAAACTTAATACATCGATAAATATAAATACTAGTGAGTGTTAAGATATTATACTTAATAAAAAACGGGTTACAGCTAACATGAGGTGTTAAATTAAAATTGAGTAAGAATACGCCTTTGAATAACAAAAAGTCGTATAACATTGACATAATATTATAAGATAAATGTGAATAGGCAAGAGAATAATAAATGTTTAACAGTGAATTTGAACTTAAACAGTTCTTTAACCGACTTGGAGCATAAATTGCCGAGTTAAGTTTTTTACAGCTGGCATCAATTTGCTCATATCATGTAAATAGAGAATCTATAACAATGCCAAGTGAATTTACTGAATTTTAGAACTGCAAGCGGCGATCATTTATAAAAAAAAATAATAGTATCTGGGATAGCTATTTTTTTAGAGAAGTATAAGCACTCTGTCTTGCTGGCATTTAATACAACAAAGTTATTTTTACACCAAGTACAGAAGTTATTAATAACTGCATCAACATTTAATTGTAATTCAGCGTGTAAAAATGCTGATACCATATTAGTAGTATCATCTGCATAGACCGTAACAAAACAAAGTCATAGGTTCTTTGAATAGATTATTTCACTGAATTAGGTGAATATTGCAAATAAGCAACTAATTGTTTGCTTTATAGAGAAATGGGTCTGAAACGTATGATGGCTTATTCAATATGTTTACTGGCCAAACTGATATGAATGAACTAGGGATGATGGATTTATGGAATCTGGAGCCTGTCAGTGAATATTATGAAAACTATTGTGCTTCAATTAACGGAAGTTCCGGTGATATATGGCCTCCTATTGGTAATGCTCCGAAGGTTCATATATTTAGTCCTGATATATGCAGGTAAGGACAAATTTGCAGTGCGGTTACCACGTTATTTTAATTTATGAACGTTTACTGTGGATGAACTTAGAGTAGATCGACGCAAATGAAAATCAGGACATAGAAAACTTAAAATCGGGACACAGGATATGTTTTTATTAAATAGCAAGCAATTCTTTCCTGCTGCATAAAATTACGTGTATTTGCAATATACAAGCACAAGTTTGTTCGCACAACATTGAAAGTCTATTTCCGATGGTCTTATGTCTTAATTACAGATGGTCTCGTGGATAGATTGGATTACAGATGTTATTGATATATTGTTCTTCTCAATTTTGAAAATTTGCGTATTCAAGACGAAAAGTTGTAGACAAATAGAAGAAAACACTCAGTAATAGGTTTTAAAAATGCTTTAAAATGTTCGGATCTTTCTCTGGTGATAAAATATACGTTTGGCCCCTTATACCATCAAATTATTTTCTCAATAGATTTATGCAAACTTAATCATATAGTTTTCGAGTGTAAAATTAAAAGTTGAATATCCAATTTGAAGAAACTCATGAAATTCCTTAAATTTTTCTCTTCGCACAGTATATATAGAAAAATATAAAAAATACTTTGCTGTAATGACCTCGATGTCACTCGATATCTGTTTTACACCAATGCGGTATTATGCAGAGTGAACAGAACAACTTACATTCATAAGTTTGGTCGAGATTTTCAATTTTCAATGTTTCAATTAAAAAAACATTTCTTCCATTTTATACCAGCTGCCAAACTTTGTGTTCGTGTTATTGTTAAGTTTAAACGGTTTAAAGTTAAGTTGCCATCGCTATAACAGTAGAATCCTATGAGGATTCGAAATTATACAAATGTTTCAACCGTAGAAGAGTAAATGAAAGCTAAAAATTGTAAATATTTGAAAATCTGGACACCAAAACTCCCAAAAATCAAGACATCGAACCAAAAATAGAAACAATTTCCGAACAATCCTGGTTACCCATAATTTAAAGATACTTAAATTAGTTTAAAGTATTGATTGCTAATATTGATAACAACCTAAGCAGCGACAGAAAATATTAATACTTTTCAATCTGTTATATTATTCCTTGTCGGTTTCTAAAATAGTACTGAATCGAAGATTGATAGGTACAAAAAATATGTTCGTATATCGCTAACAATTAAAATTTACATTTAAAAAATAAATTGTTATTTTAGTACTTCTTTCTCTATAAACTTGTTATATGTATATAAACTTGTAATAAACCATGCAACTTATTTATTAAGCCTATTTTAAATCAAAATTGATGAAACAAATTAAATAAAAACATATTTCATTCTAATTAAGTATTACGAACACTAGCTTTCACTTCATTAAAAATAAGCATAATTAAAAAAACTTGAATCGATTGAAATAAACTTTTAGTACAATGGAAATGGAGTATAAAGATAGTGATGTTTATGTAGAAGGAATGCAAGGCAGAGAGTACATAGCCACAGCGGACATATTCGATAATGGAACTCGTTTGCCAGAATATAAATGTTTCAATGTCGGTGATAGTTTACCTAGCGGAGTCAGAAATATATCAAAATGCAGGTTTGTGTTAAAGATTTCTATGAATATTATCGTTTTGCAATAAAGTGGTGTTTCTTTTTAGATTTGGCGCTCCTGCATTTATTTCATTTCCTCATTTTTATCTAGCAGATCCGGGCTATAGGGAGAATATAACCGGAATGCACCCGCAGCCGGACGTTCATAATTTTACTTTAGCTCTTGAACCACTTACGGGAGTGCCCCTCAATGTCAAAGCTCAATTGCAAATAAACATTTACGTGCAACCAATGAAATACGTTAAGTAAGAGAATATCTTTTTGACGCATTAAACGTTATAATAAAGAATTATTTATGGTCTAAATAATTTTTTTCATTTTTTTAAATTACGATACACGTTCTAATTAAGATAGTTAAAAGTTAAAGTATTTTTTTACTCTTTGTAGCTTAAATGAATCTTGACTATTTTATTTCTCTTTCAAGTGGGAATATACTCTACTCACATAAATATTTTGCTTAATTGACTAAAATTCAATAGTATAAAACATCACCCAAAAATCGTAACACAAAGCATTTATTAACTAGATGCGCATTTCGGAGGGTGTGCCCCCATCTTCAGTAGCATAATCATAGAACAAAAAAATACCTATAACAAAAAAAGAATAATAGAACTAATAAAGATATACAAAACTGCTATACAATTGTATAGCAATACCGGTGAGTGACAGAGTATCTCTATTTGTTCTATTGTGCTACTGAAGATGGGGGCTTAGCCTCCGAAATGTGCATCTAGCTAATAAATGCTGTCTGTTACGGTTTTTGGGTGATGTTTTATACAATTATTTAACGCCGTATTGACGATTTTACAAAAAAATCGATAGATTTGATATACAAACAAAATTTCTTTGAATTAATTTTATTCGTGATAAATTTTTTATAATCTATCGGAAAGATTTGCTATTTTACATAAAATTATATTCGTATTGTTAACGATTTATTTATTCGCGTGAACAGATAATATACAACTGTAGCTAACATTTTGTATTTCATTATCCGTAGAATGTTTAAAGACGTGAAGCACACCATGTTCCCGATGCTGTGGTTCCGTCAAACAGCTACTATGTCAAACGAATTAGCCGGTCAAATCAAACTATTGCTGATGCTGCCAAACATTTGCCAATACACCGGTTTTGGTCTTATAGGTAAGACCCTTATTACGCTACGCTGCAGTGAAGACGGCAGTTTTAAATTTATATTTCTCGAAGATGTTTACGGTATATAGCAACATGTCTGAATTACTTCGACGTATTAACGCCGGAAGACAACTTTTATTTACGAACAGTTAGAGAAATAAATTAAAACTATATCTTTTGAGGTATATATATCGCTTTTGACATAGGTACATACTTTATTTTAGTAATTATTTCACAATGAATAACTGCTTTCCTGCGTTTTTAATGCTCTTCCCTTTTTAGCGAATATTTAGGAAGCCACGTAACATATCTGTAGTTACTACCGTTTTTTAAATTGCATTTTTAATTAGTAAAACTGTTTAAACGCTACAGTGGTCACAAATAGACAGTCTGATAGATATTTTCGCGAAAATCATTTGATTATATTTAAGAAAGCAAAAACAAACATAAGTTGTCAGTGAAATCTCGGTATATAATTTGACCCTTGCTAATACTTACATTTACTTATGTTATACAGTAAATGCAAATGAGAGTAGTCTCTATTAAACAAAATTGCATTATAAAAAAAAAATGTGCGCATTATGTAATTTTTTTACAGGTCTAGGTATGCTACTATTCTTCATTTGTCTAGCAATTACGATACACAAGGCGTGGCCACAGCCTGAAGAACCTCTATTATCTGCGCAGTCCACGCAGTCATTATGACCAAAGAATGCGAGTAACAAGATCAATGTGTGGACGATCTAATTTAATCCTGTGCTATATTTTCTAATCATATAATTATGACGTCACTATTAAAACTGATATATAAACACATAGGTGTTCTCTACCAGAATGTTCTCTTTACATACACATACCGAGAAATTTCGTTTTGACAAATTTTTATTTTTTTGCACAATTTGTCTCTTAAATATGTCTTCAATAATAATATCTGAATATATTTACCAATTAGCTTGACGAATTGATTACAATGTTATAATACACAAAAATGGCCATAGATGTGTTGCATTTGTTCTACGATTTTCATCGGGGAACCAATCTTTTTTTTTTTAGTTGCCTCGGATTCATAAATCTGTGCTTTTAATCATTTTTACAAATTTGTCGCCTTGTGCTTTTAATATTTGGACAAGTCAAATTTAACCACTTATGCAGCCATTAGTCATCTAATTTCATATTTGAAATGGCAATTATAGAAAACACTTACTTCTGCTTGATTGATGCCTATCCTATTACAATTGTTGTATTTAATTATGAGAAATATTACGAATGAAGTACATACAAGCATATAGAGTTAGTATTCATTGGTACAGGGTGTATATATATATGTGTGTGTGTATGTATATATATAAAAACAAATATATTACATTCATGATCGGACACCCTTATCGGCACACATTTCATAAATAAATTATTTTTTCACAATGCAGATTCACACTAATTGTTTCTAATTAAATTCACAAAATGCACTAATTTAACAAAAATTTGGAATGTTTTAATTTTTTTGAATACTTGAAAATCGCCCATAATTCGATATAATCGAATGTGTATTTCAAAATAATTAAGTCTTGTATTGCATAAAAGCATGACTTAATTTATAATAAATTATAAATAATTGTTGCAATCTTGAAATTCGAAAAAAGCACCCAGAAGATCTAGCGATTTTTCGATTTTTATACTAGTAAATCAATTTCTCAATATGGCTGTGGAATGTAGAATTTTAAATTATATAATTGATTTTGTTTCTTGATTAGTTACTGACAATATTTAATCTGATATCTATCTTTATAAAGTACTTGATTTAAAGAAAAATTGTAATAATTTTACTTTAACTATACTACTTATGTTTGTTATTTTTCTATATATTTTAATCTATAGTCTTAATTATTTCAATCAACTCTTATGTAATTACATAAGTGAATTCCATAATACCATATATGTACAGTGTTATTAGGTACTTAAAATATTCAGAAATAATGCACTTTAATAAGAGTCAAAATATCTGCCTCAATCATTTACTTCTTAAAATTGTACAAAATATACTAGAATTTATTATAATTTAATATAGCGAGTTGATTGTTACGTTTCGATTCATTTCGAAGTTGAAGCCATCACCCAGCCCAGTTCTCACAGGTATACACCAAAGACAAACATTGAAGCCACAAGTTTGCTGAAAGTTTTCTTTGGTGCCCATATCGTAGTTATTATCTTCATGATTTACGAAAACCGTAGGCCTAGCGGCCTCTAATGTCGTCTGATTGTTTGATATAAGCGATATATGATAAACGAGTAAACTCCAACAAGCCAATCCAGCAATTATCGATATTAATAATCTGTATAATCAAAAGTATAATCGCATTTTCTAAATTATTGTTTATCAAAAATTATGGGATATAACTGAATATTTTTTCCAATTTTTTTTAGGAGCATACCCAAAAATTTGCTGCAAGTGTCTACCATTCGGTGTTTTAGGCTCTTTGAAATATCCCACCACTGGCTCCAATATAGTACTGGCATAAAAAGTACAATACAAGCCAGCGTATATAATTAATAGTACAAACTGTTTATAGTTGGTGTACCCCACACAATTTCCTACCCATGGGCAATGGTGATCCATTTTTAGAACACATCTTCTACATGTACTACAATGATGCGCTCTATCTGGTTTTATTTGTCGACAATGAAGGCAATATCTAAAAATTGTGCGTTCATTTTATGACCAAAGAAATGGTTCTTCATAATCATTAAAATATAATGAGACCTAATGAAACCTCTTTTATCCCTTGTGTAAACATAAACATTATATTCGCTACAAAATCGTTTCAAAATTTCGTTAATGCTCTCTGCTGAAGAAGCGGATATAACACCGTCGTATACATGCATAGGAAAACGGTACCAAGCGGGTGCCAAATCATGTCTCGAGAACATTACCAATAGCCACGTTACTGCCAATACTATGAAAAATGAATTGAAAACCGTAATATAAATGATCTTTTTTGAAATCGTTTCCCCTTCCAAAGGAATACAAAATTCAAAAATATACACGTAATAAGACCATAAAACTAATGGGGCAACTATAAATGCGGGGATCTTATCGCAACATTTGTTACAGCAATTCTTTAAATCACAATTGCACATAACGGTGAGAAAAATAAGTTAAACAAAAAATGCCCATTTTGATTTTCGTTTCATATTTTTTGAAATTTGACGCTATCAAATTACTTAATATTTGCCACATCCGTCAGAAGTGACAGATTATGCTGCTGTAGAAAAATAATTTTTATATAATCATTGACAAATTATTATATTAATTATATTATATGTTTAATGAGAAGGAAATTGTGGGAAAAGTTTTAATGTTCAATTATTTCTTGGAAATGTATAGTTACAATCAATCTATTTTTAACATGGCAACGCTGGCCAGACATAAAACGCACTTCATTTCGTTTTGAGTGCATTGCATGTCATTGAGCGACAAGACGTCAAAATTGTTAAGACAATTCATTGCTAGAGTGATATTTTTAATCGATTTTGATTTAATATTTTAATTTGGTTTCTATTTAAACAGATTCCGGTCGTTGTCTAAGTTGCACTTTACGTGTAGCACGTATAAGCGCATATAAAACGCAAACCGTAAGTAGTTTTACCAACCATATTGTCCAAATTAACCTATATATTGATATTCCCACCACGTAGCAGCACGGCAATCAAGTGAATGTATTCTATCTAAATGTGCAGTTTACGGAAATGTTCTAAAAATACCAACGTACTGTAATATGACTCTTGTGTAAACATAAGCGCGTGTCTATTTGCAGTCGATAATTATTGTGAAAATTTTGTCTTTAACAATTCATTCATTTGTTGCAGGTATCTGTGATTCTAAAGACCTTCATCTGTGGTGCTGGACTTAATTTTTGTTTTGCGGAGCAAGAGAAATCGTCCATTGGGGCGCTAACGTTTTATATGACTTTAGTAAGACACAAAGGTATGTATATCAAAATATAATTACTCATCTTGAATATTTGCAAAAAGGTAACTATATATCTGATATAAATATGGACATGTAAAAAAATGGTCAAATTTTTACAATATCATGTAGCCTTGATGTACGAGTTTTATCGTATTTGACCTTTACGTGGAATTAACACTTTTAATTACAGTTGCATATCCCATATCCCCTGGTGAATATTAATACCCTGTATGTATAATATTTGCATTATATTCGATATTTATGATAATTGTCAAATTATATATTTGCAGCCAGTAGGATTTTAATTGAATGATGAATTAGTAATTGTTGTTATTAGTATGGTGAAATTATTTTATTATAAACATTACATAATTATTTTAATATTTGAGAAAAATACATAGGTTTAAAAAAAAAATTTAAGTAGATAATTCAATACAAATAATGTATTCAACATGAATTCGCATTGAATCGATAATTCAGCGCGTGTGCCGTTTTCACGATGTTGCCACACATCCCCATGGAAATATTTTAATATTTTCTTTTACAAATCACCGCTCACGAAGAAACAATTGTCCATTTATACCTATAATAATATCGCAATTTGACTTAACAATGTAGTTGAATATGACCTTTTATTAATGTAGTAATTAATTACATGATTATAAAATTAATCCTCTTAGTTCTCGTTAGAAGAAGACAAGAATGAATAAAGTCTCTGAGCAATTTATAACTCTTATGTCATGGCGTTAATTATTATTCTTTAGAAGGTATTAATTTAAATTTAATTATCAAGTTTATTTATATGCATGAGCAACTTTAAAAAAAAAAACGAAAATATAAAATATAATACAGTTAAGTAGCGCGCTTTTTAAAACGTATGAGAAATATTTGCGCAATTCATGTAACATTGCTGACAAAAAAATATATTTGAATATCGAAGCGCTTTAGAATTCCCGAGGGTACTCGATTGTATTTTTGTGTTTATTAACCATCCATTAATTTATGAAATATATTCACAAATTAATCGATGAATTTCTCTTTAATTTTGTTAAGATTTCTTCATGTTATAACATGCACGTCTCTGCATTTTACATCTTTGTGATTATGAATTTGCTCAGCTATATAGTATTTATGCATACGTCATTAAGTGCATCTAGATTTATCTTTTCCACCTCCTTATGTGTAATTTAATATTGTGGCCGCTTTAGCACCGTTCCGCATATGATATACCATTCGTGCGTACATACGGGAGTATTTTATATTGACCCGGCAACGTCTCATCTCTTATACTACCTACAGTTACCACTACCACCTCTGGCGTTGACTGTAGGATATATAGCGGTACATTGCCGCCGCCAACGTACGAATATCCTCACCCTGGAGGCGGCAGTGGTAGTTGTCGCGCGAGCTATGACTAGCACACGCACCCTGTTACAGAAACCAGCATTAACAGCAGCCACCCACGCCGGCGTTAAACCTCTCAGAGTGCTAAATATCCGCTACTTTGGTACATTTAGAGCTTCTATCGTGGCTACTAATATTCGCCCCGTTGTTGTAGAAGTAGTGGTGACTTATTGTCCCGGTGTCAGTAGCTCTCGCCGCTCGAGGGCGATAGGGCTTAGTGCTGTCGAACCGTGTGTGGGTAGTAGAAAGGAGAAGGCGAAGGTTAAGGTGGCTTCTTTTCCGCCAGGTATACGCTGTTGTAGAAGGAACCTCCAGCCCACCAAAGTGTTTTATCCATGCGGGTTCAAATCGCGCACAATGGTATGTTTTCTCGTATCGGACGTGTAAAATGTTCTTGCAAATGTATGAGAACATGTTATAAGCCATTTTCTAGTCTGTCAAAAATTCCGAACCTACTTCGTGTCTTAACTCAAAGTAAATTTATGTGGTATTTTGATATCGAGGATTGTAGTTCCAAATGTACCTGCATTTTATGATCTTGCACCAGTTTTTATAAATTTCTAATTATTTTTGTTTGTCTAGAATACTATTAAAGCTATAATAAAAAAACTAATTTTCTGATTCATTATAAGCCCATATTTTATTATTCCCCTGAGAAAATATATCGGAGTATATGAATATATAATAATATTCCAAAAAAAATATCGATTAGAAGAATTGACCTTACCTACGTGATGTATTATAATTTCTTCGTTTAATACTATCTAATGATAGTATTCAGAGATATATATTAATGCGCATTATTTTATATATTATTTAACTTCAAAATATCATTTACTTATTGCAAACTAATAATAGTTTTCTTGTTATTTTGCAAATTTACCAGCAACACAAATTTTGTAGAATCTAAAATTCATAATAGAAATTCCATATAGAATTTAATACAATTGGTATTTGAATATTGGATTGAAAGCATGAGCAATTTTTCTAATATACGATAATATTGTGAACATCTACTATTCGTTTTGAACGAACTGGTAATGTACCGATAAGAATTGATTCTAGTATGTTGATCGTGCCATTGTTACAACTGTTAATTGCACAGTTTGTAACAATATCATTTTTAACCATATGCTGTCAAATACAGTTTACAAACTTTCCAAATTTTTTAAATGTAGTTTCCCGGCCTCTTTCCGCTCACCCAACGGGTAAAAAATAAATGTTGCTATCACAAACAGATGTTAAGCAACGCGCCTCCGCGGAAATATTTACTGGAAATACTCGCAAATGAATAGTGTTAATAAATCATACAATCCTCCAATACTGGAAATAGAGAATAACCCAGGTTTTCGTTCGATGAGCCAACAAAATAAAACGGTATAGTGAAATGGTATTGAGGGGAACATCCGAAGTCGAACTGAATAATGTTGAAGACGATTATTAATGTGGCGCAGGTGTAACAATAATGCGAAATTATATGGCAGTCGCCATTGAAACAAGTGATCGTTTGATTATTGAACGTAACCGAAACGTCTTTTTGAATTATTATTTACAATTTTTTATCCGACGCCCCTAGTACATACCATTTCCCGAAAACTGTATTCACTTCCTCACAAAACCTGCATGACGAAGCGTTGTAACAGAATCCTGTATGGAAACGTGAATCCAAGTAAGGATCTTTCAATAATTGTAACTCGACTCGTCATTGTCCAATTTTCAACATAAAATTCGCCCATTTCGCAACAATAAGTTAATGCTCTGCATGCATTTATTGTATACTAATGTATTAACTGCACATATTTTTCCTTCTTTTTTTTTGCAATTTGTTCTAATTTTGTATTTCTACATTATTTTCAGAGACATTATTAATCAGAGGCATAGTTGGGAATACAGGGCCCGGTCTCGCGGGGTGCATGACTTCGCAGCGACAGCCCTACACCTGTTATAGGTAATAAATGAACTTAGTCAATAATTATCAAAATATAAACAGTTCAACTTATTACACCTCCGAACATCAAAATTTAATTTTTTGAATTTGAGCTGTGGCTATTTTTTGAGAAATAGAATTTTATATTACACAATTTTAACTGATATTTCTTATGAAAACATAAAAAAAATACTTCTGGTGAAAGATGAAAAATTATAGGAGAGGATTTAGTAAATTTTTATATTTTTATATAAATGTAGTGGACATTATAAGAATATAAATATTGTTTGAAACCGACCAATTTCCTTTGTAGGAAAACAAAATTTTCATCAAATAGGCATCGGAAGCTGCAACCGTTTAGAGAAACGTGACTTGCGCATGCGCGGACGATCTATAACAACCACAGCCACTTCCACCAATACCAACAGCACCTTGTCCACAATTTTCACCCATTCAGCGACTGTTAGACATTGTCAGTGACATTCGCAAAGTGTCACTGCCATTGCCACTAACGCAGCTCATCACCAACAGACGCAACGACGACAGCAACAGTGGCAATACTGTATCCATCAACGTACACTGTAGTAGAGGTAGGCGTAGAGGAAAGTGACAAAGACCGAAAGAAGCGGCGGCGGAGGAAGAGTGCAATTACGTCCTTGCGTTAGTTGTTGGTTGGATCTTTGTTCCTACTTGCAGAACGTGTGGCGTTTGAGTGCTGCCAACATGAGTGTCAACGTTAATCGTAGCGTCAGCGATGTCTTCTATCGGTAAGTTTAGGTTTAGTGAAAATATTCGTATTAGATTGTATTGACAGAAGTTTAAAAATCAAAATAATTCAGTTAGGGTTTATACCCCATAGTTTCACTATACGGCTAAAAAAGAGCTTTTAGATTTTAATTATATAAAGGTTTTAAGTTAAATGTCAATGTTCTTGTCAAATGTTAATGTGGATTTTATAAATTCTAGTGTATACGCTTAAGGCACGTAAATTTAACTTTAATGGGGGTTATTTTATATTTAAATTGTAAGTTAAATAATCCTCTATCCCAAGGATTTGTTGGAAACAGCCCGCCAAGCCGATCTCCCCTGAGCGAACTCCCTATAGTTATTTAACCCACACTTCCTCCACTGTCTAATGCCACATATTCCAATCTAAGCCTACATACCGCTTCCTTTCACTTTACTCGCTACCTTCTATAACTAATTACATAATACTCTCCCCTGCGCTGTAATACTCTCCATATACTTCTCTTCTCTCCTATTAACTCTAGCACGTTGCATTTGTTACTTTAACTTCCCAATAAATTCTCATCATCACATTTCAAATGCTTCTATTATTCGTTCCTCTTCCTTAACTATAGTCTACGCCCCACACCCGTACAATGCCACACTCCATATATATGCCTTCAGTAATTTTTTTCTAATATCCAAGTCAATATTTGATCTTAAAATTTGCTCCTTTTCTACAAATGTCTTCCTACCTTGTGCTCTTGAATTTCATGTCTGAGTTCAGTTGTGGTCACTATTTATATCTTCTCCTGGGTAACTTACAGTTCTTAATCTGATTTCTAAACTTCTATTTCACTTTTAATTTGAAGTATTAAAATAATTCGGTTTCCTCAGTTATAAGATGCCTAGGCTACAAGCCAAAGTGGAGGGCAAGGGCAATGGCATCAAGACCGTAATTGTTAATATGGCGGAGGTGGCCAAGGCGCTCAGCCGTCCACCCACGTACCCCACCAAGTACTTCGGGTGTGAGCTCGGTGCGCAGACCCAGTTCGACTTCAAGAACGAGCGGTTTATTGTGAACGGTAGCCACGATGCGATCAAGTTGCAGGACTTGCTCGATGGATTTATTCGAAAGTTCGTACTTTGTCCGGAATGCGATAATCCTGAGACCGATTTGCTAGTGTTGGCTAAACGGGGCATTATAAATCAGGTAAACAAGATGTTCTATGATTGCCATGAATACGCTCCAACGAATACAAAACAAATTCCTTAGACTAGCCACCAGACTACCCATGTACAGCATCAAAACACTTCATGAACAAACAGCAATGACATATCTATAAAAACAACAAAACAAAACAAACCTAAAGTTCTACAACAACATCAAACACATCAACAGCACAACACCCAAAAGACTAACACTAGAAACTGCATCGCGTAAACGAAAGACCAGCAAACAAACGCTACAATCTCTAAACATAACAGACATGTAATAACAAATATTAAAAACCCACTCACTGACTAATACGCCTGGAACACAGATTCACGCCAAGACCACACTCTAAAAACAGACAAAACACCGGAGAAAGAAACAGACATTTGACACTCCACAAACAGGACTAACAAGCCACCACACATACAAGATCTTCTATGATTGCAAAAAGGAATAAACTTATTAAATACAATCTAGAATTTTTACTGTAAAATTAATGAATAACTTAAGGTAGATGCACATTTGAAAGAGGTAGTTGATTCTAAAAAGAAAGTACACCTTGAAGATATGTTTTAAGGATTAGTATTATGTACATGTATTATTAGAATATGTGGAACAGATAGATGAGGATGACTTAGGTCCTAGCATACTTAGGTCAGAGTTTCATAGAGCATTAAATGATTTACGGAATAACAAAGCAGAGGGGATTGATATGATACCAGCCGAATTAATAAAACACGCAGGGGAAAAAATGCAGGAGCGATTATACAGGTTAGTTTGTAAAATATATGAGAAGGGAGAAGTACCACAGGATTTTCAGCGTAGTAGAATAGTAACAATGCCGAAGAAATAGGAGCTAAATTGTGTGAGAACTATAGGACCATTAGCCTACTATCACATGCATCGAAGATATTGTTAAAGATTATTTATAGGAGATTAGAAAATAAAGTAGAGGAAAGGCTAGGAGAAGATCAGTTTGGTTTTAGGAAAAACAGAGGGACGAGAGAGGCGATTCTAGCACTAAGAACGGTAGTAGAAAAAAGAAATAGGGTAGGAAAGGTAACTTGCATAGCTTTTGTAGATTTAGAAAAGGCATTTGATAATGTAGATTGGGACATAATGTTTAGAATTTTAAAAGAAACGGGTATAGATTATAAGGATAGGAGAATAATTTTTAATTTATATAAACACCAAACTGCCTTAGTTAGAATTGAGGGGGAAGAAGAGGTAGCAAAAATAGGGAAGGGAGTTCGGCAGGGATGTACACCTCACCGTTATTATTTAATCTATATATAGAAGATGCAATAAACAAAGTAAAAGAAGAGTATAGTGTAGGTGTGAATGTACAGGGAGAGAAAATATATATGTTGAGATTCGCCGACGATATAGCTATATTAGAAGAAAGCGAAAAGAATTTAGAAAGGGTATTGAATGGTATGCAGGCAGTATTGACTAGGGATTTTAACATGAAAATAAATATAGGTAAAACTAAAGTGATGAGGTGTGACAAAAAGGAATGCAGTAGAAAAATGAAGATCTCAATAGGAGATAATAGAATCGAAGAAGTGTCAGATTTTTGTTATTTAGGCAGTAGAATCACAAAAGATAATCGAAGCAAAGTAGATATAAAGTGTAGGATAGCACAGGGTAGGAAGGCATTCGTAGAAAAAGAACAGATTTTAAGATCAAATATTGACTTGGGTATTAGAAAAAGATTACTGAAGGTATATGTTTGGAGTGTAGCACTGTACGGGTGTGAGGCGTGGACTATAGGAAAGGAAGAGAAGCGTAGATTACAAGCATTAGAAATGTGGTGTTATAGGAGGATGATGAGGATTGGTTGGGAAGATAAAATAACAAATGAAGCTGTACTAGAGTTAGTAGGGGAGAAGAGAAGTATCTGGAGAGTGTTACAGCGTAGGAGAGACAGATTAGTAGGGCATATTCTTAGGCATGGGGGGATTATGCAATTGATCATAGAAGGTAGAGTGGAGGGAAAGAGAGGGGTAGGTAGGCCTAGATTGGAGTATGTGAGTCAGATAGCTGAAGACGTTGAGATGAATAGCTATAGAGAGATGAAGGGATTAGCTCAGGATAGATCGGCATGGCGTGCTGTTTCCAACCAATCTTTAGGATTGCGGACTGTTTAACTAACATGTAAAAGGTATAAAATTACAACTTTTGTTTGCAATACGTTAAGTAAAACATTATGTGTGGTGATCTTTATATTTTTATGTGTGTGGACAAGTAAATTTATATTGTATCTATAACGAATATAAGAGAAATTACAACAATACTTATAATTTCTATTTATTACAATATGTTACTCGTTGCATAATCATACAATCGACCATATAAACTAGTATACGGTTATTCGACAGATTTTTTCAGGCGCTACTGTTAAATTTAAAAGATAATAGTCCTGACCATATTTTTAATCAAATCTTATACTTAAAATTAATTCACTAAAATTGCTCAGAAAGACTAATAACTACTAAATAATTAATCTGCATTTGAGCTCATTTTCTCTTGGATCATTTAAATTAATTAATGGACATTGAGATTTTATATTTATTTAATACGGTTTTAGTTTTCATTGCAACTATCCGAAATAAATTAAATAAGATTAGTAGTTTATTTACAAGCGTCTCATTTTTAACAGAAAAAAAAAAACAAGCAAAAAATAAAATGTCAGTACAATATCTTTTAAAAGGTGGCATGCGATTCTTATTCTAGATATATTTTTGTAGAGTATAAATATGTCAAATAAAGTCTTATCTGAATTGATATAATGCTCAAAATATATTTTTTATTTATTTTTATATTGCTATTAAACATTTGTATTTTATTGATTTGTCGATTTGAAAGCAATAAGAGGCTACGTTCAATTATTTAAGGTTTTGTATTTTCCAATACATTTCAATTTGATATGGAAACAAATATTACAACACAAATTGTAAACAACTATTATCCAATATAATTTCAATACTCGTCCTTTTCTGTGCAATTGTATAGCAAAATTATATCAGTTGATATCACTAGTATAAATTTGTGGTCAAGGTTACGCGATGAAATTGCTTCTAAACTTGCAAATTTATTTAAATATTGATACACTGTATACGATCTTTCACCGTAAAATTTTCCAAATTTTTATGCAATGCATTGCATTTACCATTGAAACTATCGTTGTGTATTTATTTATTAATATAAAATATGGTAGAATTCTTATGATTTGGCATTTCTTATGATTTGTAATATAATATACTTGAAAAATATATTGAATCTTAAGGAAGATAAATTAGGTAGCCTTTAATTGATCAATTAGATAGATCTACGTCTTCACTTCTGTATTATATTATTTACTGATTATTATTTTAACTACTGATAGTATCGAAATATATGGCAATATACACCACTATTATTCCTCTAGAGTTGCAAGGCGTGTGGATATCACGGTACGTTGGAGTCCAACCATAAGTTGATCACGTACATTCTGAAGAATCCGCCCAATTTGAATCCAGCAACACAGGGCAGTTCTCTGACCGAGGGAAAACGTACGAAGCGTAGCAAACGCAGTGGTCCTAGTAATGGTGATGGGTCAGCACTGACAAAGGGTGAAGATGGCAACGGTGCGGCTGGGGGAGAAGATGACGTCGATGCGGCTGGAGATGTGTCCACTAATAATGCGGTGAGGAATTTATATTATATTTATATTATATAAAAGTGTAGGATAGCACAGGGTAGGAAGGCATTCGTAGAAAAGGAACAGATTTTAAGATCAAATATTGACTTGGGTATTAGAAAAAGATTACTGAAGGTATATGTTTGGAGTGTAGCACTGTACGGATGTGAGGCGTGGACTATAGGAAAGGAAGAGAAGCGTAGATTACAAGCATTCGAAATGTGGTGTTATAGGAGGATGATGAGGATTGGTTGGGAAGATAAAGTAACAAATGAAGCTGTACTAGAGTTAGTAGGGGAGAAGAGAAGTATTTGGAGAGTGTTACAGCGTAGGAGAGACAGATTAGTAGGGCATATCCTTAGGCATGGGGGGATTATGCAATTGATCATAGAAGGTAGAGTGGAGGGAAAGAGAGGGGTAGGTAGGCCTAGATTGGAGTATGTGAGTCAGATAGTTGAAGACGTTGAGATGAATAGCTATAGGGAGATGAAGGGATTAGCTCAGGATAGATCGGCATGGCGTGCTGTTTCCAACCAATCTTTAGGATTGCGGACTCTTTAACTAATTATAGAAACTACCTTAACATGAGATAATACCTAATTACAGAGTGTAGTTGCAGACGATACGGTGTGTGTATATATATATATATATGTGTGTGTGCGCGTGCGCGCGCAAACCTAAATATAAACATAAATACAAAAAAAAATTCCCGGAATAAAAATCTGAATTTATTGTTGTAGACGTGACAAAAGTGAAGAAGCATTTTACCTCTTGAGTGTAATGTTTACCGTGGAAAAAAGCATGTTTATTTCTGTATGTGTAATATTATCAGTGCCGGCTCTTGACATTTGAATCGAGGGGGGCGCATTTCTTAAAAAATAACATAATACTAAGAAATCTAACCTAAAATGGATGAAACATGATAAAATTCAATCATTTCTTGAAAGTGGTATTCCGCTTCTATCTTTCATTGATATAAACACTCCTTGCACAAGTTTGTGATCAATTTAAATCAGGCAATGGCCTACCTAATTCTTTAATTTTTACTTTGTCCTCAAGAGAAAGTCTACAAAACTCTATTTTCGATAAAGAACGAACACTATTCATTTTTATTAAATTATTTCTATTAAATATATTCTTAGAGAAACACGTGGCAAAATCGTACATACGTAACTACACCGAACAATGCAACTGTCTTATCTGGCTATTCTATATTAATTTTGCTGTATACTAGACTAGGCTTCTCTGTTGGGACGCTAAAGAATTGCGGTCCGAAATAGCTTAACACAACGATATATTCTTAGCTGTAGAAGCAGCGTGACGTCACGTTGCCATAGCAACCCGGGCCGCTAGTTTGTTTGCGGCTCATACGATACGCGAACCAAAGAAACATGATATACTGCATACGGTCGCTCTCACTCTACTGCTTGCAGCGGATAGGATGAGTGCATATGCACTTAACTCGTACTTGCTCGCCGCCACACCGTGTTGTGTTGAATGCTATCGCAACGCAAGCTTTATCTTTTAGGAAAAATAATGCCGAGTTAAAATATCACAATACAATTATATATCTACGGTGATGCGCTCAGTGTTCGGGGGGGGGGGCGACCCTGTGGCTTGGAAAGAAACCGACACTGAATATTATGTGTTTTTTTAATTGTTAAAAGCAATTCTTAAGAAATTATATAAAAGTACAATGTATTATATAATAGTTAAAAACGAGGATTACTTATTAACCAATTAGACCTAATCTCCTCCCCATTATTCGATATTATCTGTAGGTACATTGTTTATATATAAATAAGTTTTCTGTAATTCGTTTTTCATTTCTTGATAATGCTTAATAAACGAAACTAGTCGAATTTTTTACTGTGATATAAAACATTTTACTTTTATTTCTGCCTAATATGGAATATCACAATATAACAGCCAAATCTATAACCTATTTAAAGAAACTATATATATTCCTATAAAGAAATCTTTAATACGATTTGAAAAAAAATCTTTCAAAACATTGATTACTAAATACATATTGTAATTACTCAACAAGTGAAAACAAGGAATTATATGTGTAACCCATTGTTTGGTATAGAACCATGACGATAATTCATCGTCACCGCCATCATCCAACTACAACCATCACCATCACGACAACGTTGACAAGGATGATAACACCGAGTGGGCCGTGGATACAAGCAGGGAAGCGGTGCGGGCCCGCATGCAGGACCTAACCGACAGTGCTAAACAGCTTACTCTCACCGATGAACTGCAATTATCCGAGCGCGACCGTATGGATCTACTGTACGAGCGTTGCCAGCGTCAGTTACGCCAAACGGATGGTTTGTCTACGGCGCAGGCACAGAAGGAAATGTTGGCAGAGAGCGTACGTCTGGAAATGAAGTCCAAGATGCCTCTTATATTAGCGGAACTCTTGTTCGATAAGGATATACTCATCCAAGTAAGTGAATAAGCGTCAACCGGGGGTTAGTTTAAGTGATCATTTTGCAGGCAAAGACGCACCGTATGTTGCTCCTGCGTTTTACGCTGAACGACAACAAGGCTCAGAAGTATTTGCTAGGTGGAATCGAGCAGGTGGTGGCTCTGCACAAGGAGACGCTTATGGCGAAGGTACCTGTATTGCTAAAGCTCCTTTATGATTTGGATATTTTGGGCGAACCGGCCATCATTGAATGGGCGGAGAAGGTGTCGAAGAAATATGTGGCGAAGGAGGTAGCGCAGGAGATGCATACGCGAGCCGCTCCGTTCATCAAATGGCTGAAGGAGGCGGAGGAGGAAGATGATTCTGAAAGTAGCGAGGAAGAGTCCGATGTGGAGATCGAGTACAATGATCGCGTGCAGGTGGCGCCTCTTAGACCAGTGACTACACCCGCTGCCAACGATAAGAAGAAGATCGAACCGGAGGATGAGGACTTCGACATTGATGCAATATAACACTATACACCGACAATTTCCAGCATTTTCAGCTCTATGCACTCACCCCATGTACCCTAAATGGTTTATGAAAGAAACAACCGTCATAACTGTAGTAATACCGTCTCGTGTGCGGTTATAAGTCTAGCAATACTTGTCAATAACAGTGATGGTTGTTTCCAACATTCGTTGTATTTCGTGTTTTATTCTTCATATTTTCATTATGATTCTTTAAACAAAGTTGATGGGTAGGTAAATGTAATTGGTTTTGAACCTCCGAACTGTGGATGATATCTTGTACCACCGCCACTACTCGACACGATCCTACGCTACCATTTAGTCATTGATTTTATTTCGATGTTAACTATTTTACACTGTGTAGAGAATTTCCAGCTATACATTTAATATTGTTTGTGAATAAATGCATTTTAAATGATGCGCAGTTTTTTCACATAAATTTGAATTTTCGAATTTACTGTCTAGGTCAAAAGGAAAAATAACTGCAGTAATTGGAAATGCATTGCGATTTATAGTCATCTTATGTCTTAAAATTCCTAGGGTGATTTGGAAGCGATTATGGGATAATCACGTACATGGGAAAAGGGTATAATTAATTGTCGGAAGAGAAATTTATTTTATAAAAAAATAAATTTATTTATTTTATATCGTAGCAACCCATGCTACAATTCTTTACATTCAGACGCAAAAAAAACAAGATAATGCCAAATATATTAGATGTATATTTTCCATTAGTTAATTTCATATCAAAACTGTACTAATAGGTGTGTGTTCTCAGTATTCTTTGCCAAAAGGAAAGAATTTGTGGTCACTAAACATTTGAATGGCCACAATTCGTGAGTTATCATTAAATGAATCCAAATATTCCAAATCTGATGAATCCAAACTAAAGTCGAATATGTCAATATTTGAAAGTATTCGTGACTCTCTAACGGACTTCGGAATTACAGAAATTCCCAAAGATACCTAAAATGGAAGAAGAAAAAAAGTTTATTAGACGCTATGGTTTTTAATAATAGAGTAACTTCAAGGGCCTTAATCCAAATGCGCATTTCGAAGGTAAGTTGTCTTTAGTAGCATAATTTCAAATGAATAGCAAACATGAATGTAATATTAGTTGCTGAATCTCTGTGCTGTAGACCCCTTAACCTTGGAAATGTTCATCTAGCTTGTTCTTTTTGTTACAGTTAGTATATACATCATGTAGGGAAGAATATTGCACAAATATTTTTTTTCATACCATGTAGTTTAATATAACTTGCGCTGGTTTTTTGTTATATTTCTTCCCAATTTCAACTAATTTCGTATTTTCAAGCAATTCTCGGCCCTTGCTTAATGGACAATATCCAGTTATTACGATATCGTTTTCCTTGCAAAATTGAATCAACTTCTTTTGATTTATCTTCAGGTTAGCTTCGACTTGATTTACAACAGGCTTAATTTTGCAATTTTTTAAAAGACGCTTTATCTGCTCGCTATTAAAATTTGAAACTCCAATACTTTTAGCCAAACCGGAAGTAACGCAATCTTCCATACCTTGCCATGTTTCTAAATAATCCACATCAGAGTATGCGGATTTTTCACCAACTGGCCAAAGACCTGCAGTCTCCTACAATAAAATGTACGTGAATTAAGAAAAGAAAGTTTCAGATCTCAAAACATTCTTAATCAAATTTTTTTTTGTAGTTTTAGTTGCTTATAGTGAGACTTATTTTTTATGAACATTTTCTTACGTTTGTCTATATATATAGATAGATTGTTGCTTATCAAGCAATCAGTTCAAGGATTTCAATACGATTACTTACCAATAAGAATTACCGTTACTTAAATCTAGTTCAATACCTTCCAGCCCATAGGCCAATGAATAAGAAACAAATCAATGTAATCCAATTGAAATGCGGCCAGAGATTCCTTCATCTTAGCTACCACCAAATTCTTCTCGTGGAAATTATTCCAAAGCTAATATTGCAAAAAAAAAATTAAAACCATACTAGTCTATTTTAAAAATTATCACTACGGTGTTAAATTATAATATAGAATATCACCCAAATACCGTACAAGCATTAAGTAGCTAGATGTACATTTCAAGCGCTATGCGCCCATCTTCAGTAGCACAAGTAAAATTTAGTTAAATATTTATTTTTATTTAGTTTTACTTGTGCTATTGATGATGGGCGCATAGCGCTTGAAATGTACATCTAGCTATTTAATGCTTGTTACCGTATTTGGTTATATTCTATATCATATTAGTCTAATTAATCAATTTTAATTACTTTGGTGGTAATAAATAATTCTTCCCGTTTGACAGTTCCATCGTCAATTTTTGCTCGTAATCCAATGCCAATTTCCTTTTCATTGCCATAAAACCAAGCACAATCAAAATGCCGATAACCCGCATCTATTGCCGCTTTTACCGCTTCCTCCGCTTGGCCCGGTCCTGCCTAAAAACAATAAAAATTTCTGTAAAGAAATACGTTTCCGATTCTTTAAAAACGTACCAAATATGTTCCTAATCCTAATGTAGGAATCGCGAAATCATTATTTAATTTCAAAGCTTTAGGTATCATCGTGAGATTTTTTGATTTTATAACTATCTTTAATAACCCTTGAGAGTAGGCTACTTCGTAAACACAACTGTATCGTGGAACACGCACTAAATCATTATGCCTATTCTGCTATTCTCAGCGATTCGTAACGTAGTTTATGTAGTGTAGTTTTTATAGGCCACAACTATATACTTAGTTGTTAGTATGTTAGTTTGCTACATGAGACCAATGAATACTAATTATATATAGTTAGTATACTATTCATAGATGAAGCATAATTTGCTTGCGTGAATCTGATATAAGGGAAAATAGCAATCGGGGGAAACTTATTTAATTTTATTCAAGGTATATAACAAATTATGAATACATTCGCTCAGTTTGACAATTTCGTTAAATTGTAATTAGATAATTGAATGGAATTGAAACGTCATTGACAATGTTCAAATCTATTATTATGTTTAATGGTCAACAAAAAAGGAAGTATAACTAAAAAATTAAAATTCAATGTTAAAAGGATAATATTTATGTTCAGTAAAAGCAGGAAGTCCACAAACTCGTTCACCGTTGTGGCAAGACTCCAAATAACGAATGTCTCCATCATCTAAATGAAAATCGAAGACATCGATATTTGCAATAATCCTAGATTTTGTTGTAGATTTTGGAATGATTGAAATACCTAATGATAACTAAAATATTATTTTAAATTAGAAAATGAAGAGAATTTATTAAAATAGCATTGTACCAGATAATTCAATATAACTTGAGCCGCACTTTTCTTATACTTTTCCCCAATTTCCACGATTTTTGGATCATTCATTGTTCCTTTCTCGCCCAATTTAGCACCTCTGCCCAAAGGGCAATATCCCACTACCAAAATATCCCTCTCTTTACAAAATTGGATCAACTTCTTTGGATTTAAATGTATATTGACTTCTACTTGATTGATAACTGGTTTTATTAAGCGATTTTTCAATAGTCGATCGAGTTGTGCGCTATTGAAATTTGAAACACCAATGTTCTTGGCTAAACCGGAAGTTACGCATTCTTCCATTCCTTGCCATGTTTCCAAGAAATCCGTATCACTGTACGCAGATTTATCTTCTGTTGGCCATAATTCAGCATCCTCCTTTAAAACATCTCGTATAAATAATTTAAAAAATACTTGTAACTTATTTACCTTGAAACTAAATGGCCAGTGAATCAAAAATAAGTCGATATAATCGAATTGAAATGATTTCAATGATTCTTCCAGCTTTGCTTTGACCAAGTGTTTTTCGTGAAAATTATTCCAAAGCTAAAATAATTACAAAGGAAATTGATATGTCGTAATAATACTTTTGTAATAGTATAAAATATCACCCAACTCGAAGCATTAAATATTAAATCGTTTTTATCTTGTGCTAGTGAAGATGGGGGCATAGCCTTCGAAATGCGCATCTGGTTATTTAATGCTTTGTGTTACGGTATTTGGGCGATATTCTATACTATTCTTTAACACCGTAGTGATCATTTTTTTAAATACTTTTGTAGTAATGAAAAGATCCTCCCTTTTCACCGTGCCATCCTCAATTTTGGCACGCAGTCCAACACCAACTTCGGCTTCGTTCTGATAAAACCAAGCACAGTCGAAATGACGGTAACCGGCGTCAATGGCATCTTTTACGGCTTGCTCAACTTCGCCCGGTGCAGCCTACGAATTTGGATTTTCGGTACTTACTTGGAATTATAAATACATAGCAATTATCTTACCCGAAATGTTCCTAAACCGATCAGTGGTATGGGACAACCATTATTCAACTTAACAACTTTTGATGCCATTATTTATAATTGCTCCTATTCGAAATTAATATACATAAGACTTGATAAAAAACCCGTGATGCTCGAATGGAGATTATTGTTTTTTAAATAAATGCTATGGTTATATCGGTAATATTAAGTAGTGGCAAAAATCGTGATTATCTAAAACAATTTGACCTTGTGTGGAAACCGTAATTTGGCGATTTTTTACAGTATTATTTTATAGTTATATAATCCTCTAAAACGATTATGCTCTTTTGTTTGAAAATATTATAATACGCAACTAGTTTCTTTGAACATATAAACGCGATTAATACATGAAATTAATCAGCTATACACATATCAATTTACATTTCTTATAAAATGAGTTTATTTGCCAAGAAGTGCAACTAGTTAAATTTATCTTTATTACAGAGTACTCGTTATCTTTTCATAATAATCTATAATTATCAAACCATTTTAACAAGACGCGATGGAATAAGTATTAATTATATTTGAATGAAATATTTAAAATACTAGGGTAAATTCATTTCAGATCATTTATAAAGATAAATTTTTAATAATATCATTTTAACAAAATAATACTTAGAAATCCTTTAATTCCAAATATATTAAGTACTATATATATATTTATATATGTATTACTTAAAAAAAATGAAAATTATTTTATATTAGCTAACTTGATATACACCTGTGTCAGACGAATAGACTATCTATTTAACATATATATAAATGTTCAGTTCGTAGTTGTTTCTTTATCTGTTTGTTCATTGCATTGAAAAGTGTTATTGATAAAGTTGCAGTTGATATAATAAAATGTAGCTACAATAAATCGGATGAACGGAAATATCGTGATAAAGCTCTTCTACTTATTACCTGGGGTGTAGGAATGTAATATCTACACCTTCAGTGGTTACGTTTGACATCGCAATGGTTGTGTGTACTGATCACTGCCTACAGGCAGATGTAATATTCACTATAGAAGGCACCGCAATTAATGGGGCTTATATCAATGATTTAAAAACAAATTATATTATACCTTCTCTAGAGTAAGTATGTTTACATATTGCGGTCCGTTTACTAATAGTAGTTTAGGTACGATTCTTGCTGAGAATAGCTGAATAGGGATAATGAGTTGGGGGCATAGCCTTCGAAATGCGCATCTAGCTACTTAATGCTTTAATTTACGGTATTTGGGTGATATTCTATATTATAATTTAACACCGTAGTGATAATTTTTAAAATTTAGAAAATATTTTAAAAGCAACAGCTTGTTTAATATTGACAGGTCATTATACAAATTTGTAACAAAGTAAATGAACAATTTTTATATTTTTCGCAATTTGGTCTTAAAAGATCTTTATGTTAGTTAAAGAGTCCGCAATCCTAAAGATTGGTTGGAAACAGCACGCCATGCCGATCTATCCTGAGCTAATCCCTTCATCTCCCTATAGCTATTCATCTCAACGTCTTCAACTATCTGACTCACATACTCCAATCTAGGCCTACCTACCCCTCTCTTTCCCTCCACTCTACCTTCTATGATCAATTGCATAATCCCCCCATGCCTAAGAATATGCCCTACTAATCTGTCTCTCCTACGCTGTAACACTCTCCAAATACTTCTCTTCACCCCTACTAACTCTAGTACAGCTTCATTTGTTACTTTATCTTCCCAACCAATCCTCATCATCCTCCTATAACACCACATTTCAAGTGCTTCTAATCTACGCTTCTCTTCCTTTCCTATAGTCCACGCCTCACACCCGTACAGTGCTACACTCCAAACATATACCTTCAGTAATCTTTTTCTAATACCCAAGTCAATATTTGATCTTAAAATCTGTTCTTTTTCTACGAATGCCTTCCTACCCTGTGCTATCCTATACTTTATATCTACCTTGCTTCGATTATCTTTTGTGATTCTACTGCCTAAATAACAAAAATCTGACACTTCTTCGATTCTATTATCTCCTATTGTGATCCTCATTTTTCTACTGCATTCCTTTTTGTCACACCTCATCACTTTAGTTTTACCTATATTTATTTTCATGTTAAAATCCCTAGTCAATACTGCCTGCATACCATTCAATACCCTTTCTAAATTCTTTTCGCTTTCTTCCAATATAGCTATATCGTCGGCGAATCTCAGCATATATATTTTCTCTCCCTGTACATTCACACCTACACTATACTCTTCTTTTACTTTGTTTATTGCATCTTCTATATATAGATTAAATAGTAACGGTGAAAGTGTACATCCCTGCCGAACTCCCTTCCCTATTTTTGCTACCTCTTCTTCCCCCTCAATTCTAACTAAGGCAGTTTGGTGTTTATATAAATTAAAAATTATTCTCCTATCCTTATAATCTATACCCGTTTCTTTTAAAATTCTAAACATTATGTCCCAATCTACATTGTCAAATGCCTTTTCTAAGTCTACAAAAGCTATGCAAGTTACCTTTCCTACCCTCTTTCTTTTTTCTACTACCGTTCTTAGTGCTAGAATCGCCTCCCTCGTCCCTCTGTTTTTCCTAAAACCAAACTGATCTTCTCCTAGCCTTTCCTCTACTTTATTTTCTAATCTCCTATAAATAATCTTTAACAATATCTTCGATGCATGTGATAGTAGACTAATGGTCCTATAGTTCTCACACAAATTAGCTCCTATTTTCTTCGGCATTGTTACTATTCTACTACGCTGAAAATCCTGTGGTACTTCTCCCTTCTCATATATTTTACAAACTAACCTGTATAATCGCTCCTGCATTTTTTCCCCTGCGTTTCGATCTTTATGACGAGTTGGATATCTATCTTGCTTATTTACTATTTTATTTTTAAATACATTACACAAAATGGCATAAATTAACAGGGGACGGTAAGTAATGTGATATTAGAACGTAATTGAATTTCATTAAAAGTAAATATAAACATTTAAAAAATTGAAACACATGATGATAATTGAACGGATATTTGAGATGGTTTGAGGTACCATTTGACTTTGGTGTAACCTTGTTGTCTATGATGTAAATTCATACACACTCGCTGATATTTCAAGAAAAATGGTGTGTGTTGGTGTGCTCTACGCTTAACATATCATTATAATTTTTTGAATATTTTAGGTACTTCGGCCAAGGAAATGTAGTTGAAGAAGTGAATTATCTCTCCGAATCGACCAATTCCAAGTATGGGATGGTCGTTTACCAAGCTGCCGATTGTTTACCGAGTCCCAGTACTGATGCTATGGGACCATTTTCTAGCCCTTCTAGATTCATGCAAGCCTTCGATAAATTAGAGTAAGTGTGCGGTAGGCTTTTTTACAAAAGGTTGCTGTAATACCCACACAGACCCTTTCCGCATGCGCTTTATCAAGTGCTTCCATGAAGTCATAATGATTTGTTTTCTAGATTGATTGGTGGTAAAGGTGAATCTCATGCTAATATAGCCGAAGGCTTAGCAACAGCCTTAGCATGCTTTGAGGAACTTCAACAGAAAAGGGACACTGTCAATAATGTTCAGAAGCATTGCATTTTAGTTTGTAATTCGCCACCATATCTGCTTCCGGTTATGGAATCTCAAACTTATGCTGGGAAAACAGCGGAGCAATTAGCTGGTGTACTACAAGAAGTATGAAACACTGCTGGATCAATAAAAATGAATTTTTAATTCTTCAAATATATGAAAAAATATATATTATTTTTCATGATGCCTAATTTTGAAATATCAGTTTTATACGTTTGTATAATTTAGCGTTAACAGAGTTATAATTTTCTAGAGAGGTATAAATTTATCTATAATATCACCAAGAAAAATTCCATCCTTGTATAAAATATTCGAAAAAGCTGGGGGAGATCTGATCATTTCACAGACAAAAAATTACGCAAAGGATCCTAGACATTTGGTTTTATTAAAAGGATTTAGGTGAGTCTTGTACTCTTGTGCTATTTAAACTGAAGCGAGCAAATAATTTTCTGAAATATCGCGAGATGATTTAAAGTGAAAGCACACTTTAATAAATCGTCCGATTCACGCGCACAAACTAAAAAAATACAAAGTTTTAAGCGCAATTTTAAACAGAAGAATTTAGTTATTTTAATTACACAATGTACATTGTATAGACTATCACCCAAATACCGTAACTCATAGCTAGATGTGCATTTTGGAGGCTATGCCCCCATCGTCAGTAGCACAAAATAAAATACCTCTGTCACTAATCGTGATTGCTATACAATTAAATAAAGAAGTCAACATGACAGAAGTATTTTAAAATATGACTTATAAATCTTTTAAACAATGCAAATTAAGAATTAACGAAACTAACAAGTAACATCAATAAATATTGGTGTGTCAATCCTAAAATAACCAAAAAGAAATTAAAAAATAGTACTTATTAAATAAATTAAATAGACAACATGAAATTCAGCGTATCTTAATTAAACTTAACACCTTAACGCAACTTAATTTCTAATTGCGTAGTTGTGTATTATAAATAGTTCGTTTTTTTGTGAGGAATCCCTTATTAGAAAGTAATTATTTAAATAAATATAAACTAGGTAAATACTTACATGAACGAGTGACAAGCAGCCAGGAAGAAATAATTTAATTAAGTAATTATTGTGAGATATTTTGATTAAAATTATTTTTTGTGAAACCGTTCAAATTTAAAAACTAGCCATTATTATTATTAACAATTAGGAGATTTTTAGCGTTCTGTTATTTTACCTACTATTCGTTATATTAAAAATAATCTCAAAAGTGACAGAAATGTTAAAATTTAGAAAAGTAAATTAAAATAATTTTAAAAATTATACAATAATTTCTCATAATGATAAATACATAAATTTATGAATGATAAATTTCTCGACGACAAAACTTATATTAGAAAAAAAACTTATTTATTAAATATATATTTTTATTGATTAATAATGATGGTATAGCAATCATGGTTAGTAACAGATATTTTTTTGTTTTATCTTGTGCTACTGAAGATGGGGGCATAGTCTTCAAAATGCGCATATAGCTATTAAATGCTTTGAATTACGGTATTTGGGTGATATTCCATACAATTATTTAACACCGTAGTGATAATTTTAAAACACAATGTACAGTTTGAAGGAGCGCCCTCTAACGCCACCTTCTGGTGCTATCCCCACGTCTATACCTCTACATCAAACTCAGCAGCAATCGCAACCAACCCAATTGCCGCCCAACGTGCCAAATCCGCAACAACAACAGCAAACACTATCTGCGCCGCATACGATTGCGTCTATGCCCAGTCCATTGCCGCCCTCATCTGGTGGCGGTGCTACAGACGGCAGCGGTCTCATCACGCAACAGGCTCAAATGCCACCGAATGTGGGTGGCATGGTCGGAGGACCTGTGGTTGGTGGCAATACGGTCACATCTACGGTCATGAATCAAAACGTCGGAATGCCACCGGGCGCTGGTGTGGGCATTGTTGGGCCCGGACTGCCACCACCTCCATCGATGTTTAGAAACAACGCGGCTGGTAAGGACAAGCATTATGTCAGAAATTGCAATTTGTATTTTATTGCTTTCTTGCAATATTTTTTATTCGCTTTGCCTGTAGAATCGCTGGAAATTATAGAATATTGTTTATTTTAAAAAGTAACCGTATTGTTAGCCGTTTAGTGCGTAAGAAATTAATAAAAGAATAATATTAAATGAGTATAGACAATAAAAATATTTTTTTTTAACTAACTGCTCAAATTGTAGTTGCTGGTTTTGAATATACCCATAAAAATTAAAAGAAACTGTTAAATTTTAATAAAGGAACGGTTCGTCATGTTGATTTCTCATAAGAAACGTGGTATACTTTGCGTCAAAAAATATATTTTACGGAAATGGGTGAAAACGTAACATTTTTTACACTCATTAAAAAAGGTTCAGATTACGTAATGACTAATTCTGACGTACTAACCATCTCAATTACTTTTTAAAATATTCAAAATTTATATATATTTTTTTACTTTGAGAATCTACCTTAGAATATTCTACTTATAGAATATTTGAAAGCTGCGTGACAAATTTTCATCACTTTCACCACATTGGTTTATAAAAAAATTCTTAATTCAAAAATTACAAAATACTTGCGAGTTATACTTTTATGCACATTTTACATCAAAAATTTGACCTAAAGTCGTTAAAAATGGTAAATTCATGATTGATTAATTGATATATGGAACCTAGGTCCAACTATGGTAAAATACGTACCCAAAATATTTGATCAACAGATGTTAATACTACCATAGGATGACCGACAATATACTCTTTCAATTTCTCTATTATGACTGCTAAGCTATATGCGTATTTCGAAGGTTAAGCTGCTATCTTTACCATCTCCTTCCTTTCCCCACCATACACTTATAATTAATCTATTATATATTATATTTATCAACTGACTAAGAAATTTTAGCATGTCCTTAAACATGTATTTTATATTATATTTTTATATAATCGATAAATCGCAGAGAATTATTAAATGGAGTTAGTTTATTTAATTCTCTAGGTATGCCCCAAATGGGACCAGGTATGCCCGGAATGCCTCAAAATCCGGGTATGATGAATCCAAACATGGTGAATACTGTGCGCGGTGGTATGGTTGGATTTACGAATAATCCGTTGCAGGGACCACCTGGATATCCTGGAACACAAGGTACATTCTAATTTGTGTAACATCCGTGCTAGATTAAAATATAACTACGAAATCTGTAGGGATGGGTCAACGACCGCAGAACAGATGGCCAATGTTACCACCAGGCCAACAGCAAAGGACACCGTATATGCCCAACCAGCAAGTTAACAATCCTGGTCAAAGTAGTGCCCTAATAGCGCAATTGACGCAGCCTCCACCGAATATGCCCGGCGCTTCTGTTAATCAATTTCCACAAAGTAAGAAATATTGCTCAATATATTATTTTGACGAACACCCATGTACACTTTTCTGATTTTTTAATTGCCGTGGATCATGGAATATACATTATCCAAAAGGCGAACATACTATTCGGAAATATTTATATTTCAATATTTTTAATTGTTCGCCAATACAAGACAAAAATTTATTTCTCTTCCTTAATATGGAATATCACAACATAACAGCAAAATCTATGACCTGTTTATATTTCTTTTTAGTCGGAAATAATCCGCAAATGACACCTCAACAACAACAACAGCAACAACAAATCCGAATTAATTTGATAAATCAACAACAACAGCAACAAGGCCAACAGCAGCAAATGATGAATCAAGGCGTGCCTGGAATGCAACAAGTTTCAAATCCGAATCAAATGATGCAACAAAATCAAATTGTCACATCGCAGGCTCAATTGGTATATTTCGATTTCATTCCAATTGTTCCTCACTAGAAGTTCCGATTGTAAATGTTTTTTTTAGGGTCCTGGTAATCCATCCATGGTACCAGGAAGACAAACTATATGGACGGGCTTGTTAGAATGGCTCGAAAAAGTGAAAAATCCCGCCGATCAAACGAAAATACCGCAGCATGTACCTTGCTCTGTTTCTGCCAATGTTAAGGAAGGCGAACCTGAATTGTGAGACTATTATTTGCTTAAATAATTCTGTTTTTACGATACGGTTGATTTTATCACAGGTCCGCTGAATCATGGCCCTCGAAACTAATAATGCAACTAATGCCGAAACATCTAATTGGCAATATCGGTGGAGCTTACCTTAAAAACTCGAAATCTGTATTGTTTCATCCAACGGCCTGCGAAGCGCTCGAATCCTTAACAAAAGTCATGAGTAACGGATTCGTAAGTTTTTTCATTGACTAAAATTAAATTAATAGTTTTTATTAGGCTTGTGTTTAACTGCTTAACAATTTTAATGAAAATATGCATAAAAAAAATACTTTTGTTTTCCGAAAATAGTATATGTTCACCTATTTTTCAGCATATTCAATCTTAAAGTGTTAACCAGATATTGACTTCTTGTTAGTCTCTTTTATCATTTGTAAGCAAAATAATATTGATCAAACGTAAGACTACATTTTTAAAACGGGGAAAATGTAATCATAATTGTGATATTTCTTATGATATTAGAACTGAAATTAAAATTAATAATTTATTATTAAATCTAAAGTTCTTTTTCTGACCAAAAAAGAACAGTAGTCAAAATAACGCGTAAATTCAGTTTTATACATTTGGTGAACGTTTACTAAATTCGGTATAACCATTTTTCTTTTGGAGTGCAGGGTTCAGAGTTTAATTTGACCTCTTTTTATTACAACGTACTTTGAATCGAAGTAAGTATGTTATGCATTCCATGCACTTTTTAGGCTGGTTGTGTCCATTTTACAAGCACCGTTCCAAATCCCAGCTGTGATATCAAAGTACTAATTTTGCTTTACACCCCAGAAAAGAAGGCCTATTTGGGATTCATTCCAAACGATCAAGGGGCGTTTGTAGACCGCTTAAGAAAAGTGATTCAACAACAAAAATCTACGCAAATGATGCGACAGGTAAAATAAAATGGAAATGCAGTTAGCTCTAAAATTATTATAAAACTAATTTTTATTTAAAAAATTATCACTACGGTTTTAAAAATTATCACTACGGTGTTAAATTATAATATAGAATATCACCCAAATACCGTAACAAGTATTAAGTAGCTAGATGTACATTTCAAGCGCTATGCGCCCATCTTCAGTAGCATAAGATAAAACTAAATAAAATACCTCTGTTATGAATCGTGATTGATATACTATTATAAATTAGCAATAGATGGACTTAAATAGTTTTCTATAGCTGTACTTTCTCTTTGCTCAAAGAATTTACGATTTAAGGAAAAACAATTTTAACACATACATAATGTAGTAAGTTTGAAGTATTCATTAATAATAACATCATCCACAGAATTATTTTTTTGTATATCTTCATTAATAGCATATAGCTATGTAATGCTTTAAGTTACGGTATTTGGGTGATATTTTATATTTTTATTTTCTTACTTATTTTTAAAATATTTTTTTATACAGAAATATATTGGGAAAAGAACTTAGAAAAGAATATTTTCGCTTGAATTATAATGTACCGTCGATTTGTAGGGCACCGGTGGGCCTCCAGTCCCCGGTCAATCAAATCAACCCCCTGGTGGACCACCTGGTGGTCCTGGCGGAGTACCAGGCGGTGCAGGTACACCTCCAACCACGCAGAATCAGTCCGGTCCTCCGGGGCAGCAGCAACCACAACAACAACAACAAGCAATGATGATGTCACAAAGTAATCCGATGAATCCGATGGTAAGCGGTGGTCAAATGACGCAACAGCAACAACAGCAGCAAGGGATGGCTCCAGGTGGTCCGGGTGGACCTGGTGTCGGACCAGGTAAGGGAATAATGACATATCTCGATATCAGGCGTATGGTACTTTCTCATTATAACTAGAAATTTGCTAATGAAAGACGTGTATACGGGTTGATTTATATAGAATTGTGCAAAATAACTGGAAATTCCTTAATTTAAAATATCGATTCGGCCAAAATTACCTTAAAAGTAATGGCCATTTTATAAACATGATCATTCGTTAAGGATTCGTGAAATACAGTGAAATATTTATTTATATATCTTTTTTTACGATTTGAACTATTTAACGTATGAATCAAAATTTAATAGATGTAATTTAGTAATGAAAAAAAATCATACTCTTAAATATTAGCTCGTTTTTGATACTATTGCCTGTTTAAAATTTACTGTTTAAAAACTAAAAATTGATCGACCTAAAATGGTTTACTCTCTAGCAATAAAAATAACGATTTCATTTTTATGAACTTATAATAGTTTTTATGAACTGTAATTTTTATTTTAAGAGACATTCAATTAATCTTTTTCAATTTTATTTTAATTCTTTCGGCCCTATTGTTATTTTTAGAGGAGACTACAAGTTTTGTATATTTCGCCCAAAAGTTTAGTCATTTTTAAAGTTTTTAAATTATTTAGCAGTTGTTTCTTAAGTGATGCTGTTGTAAATCAATTACTCGATGAGCTAGGACTCCAGTTGAACGATAAGTTATCGATAATTAATACCGAAAAAATATTAATTTTGCATATCAAACATTCGGGACTAAAAGGGTTCAATTTGTTTTGACTCGATTAATATAATGTGCATTGTTTTCTTCTGAAGGCATGGGTGGGCCAGGAGGTCCCGTTGGTCCAGGCGGTCCCAGTGGCGGACCAGGCGGCATGGGAGGAATGGGTCCAGGTGTAGGCGGTGGAGCGCCTATGGGTATGGGCGGAATGAGTGGACCGGGCGGAGGGCCAGTTGGTGCTGGGATGCAACCGCGCATGAGAATGCCCGTAAGAATCACGTTGTTTCAAATTATTATTGTTAATAAATCGTGCATCAATATTAATCGTCTGATTGGTTATATATCGATGGTCAACCGCACAAATGTTGTAAGTGCGATTGGAAAGTTTTGGATATATTTCCATCTGAAAAATTACAATTACTTTACAATTTATTATTTAACATGAACCTAATGGCTTCTGTAAATAGGAAATAGTGGAAAATCACTTACAACATGTGTGTTGAATTTGAACTACAGAATTCTTATATATACTTAACCCAATTTGGCTCAATTTTGTACTTACAATATCTGCGCGGTAGACCATCGATATATTTTATTTATTTATGTAATTAATGTGTAAAGAAATTACGGACAAAACAATAATGTCCATTACAAATCACTTTCTTAAACAAAATATGTAATTAATTTAAAACAGTTTTATTATGTAGCAATGTATAATTGAATCGTTTATTTAGAAAAGGGGAAAGTCAAACAATCAGTCAAATTTTAGTTATATATATTATTTGTTGTACATCCCTAAATACATCTTTTTGTATTATAAGGACACAAGTCTTCCCACAACCTATCATTTTATTAATGCATTAATACAAGTTGTTTAAGTATATTCTCCTTAATGGTTACTCCTAGACAGTTTTTCCAAGTTCCTGAAAACTTTTAATTTTTTGACTTAACCCCCTTTCAAAATTATCGATTCAATTAGATCTACATTAAAAAAATAACCGAAATATAACTAACAGTTAATATAAATAAAAATTAGAAAAGAAAGCATATAAGTCATTAATCCCAAAAAGATAGATATTTAAAAAAAAACGAGTTAAATTAGTATTTATGTGCTTACCCGTTTTAAGTATACACATACCAAAATTTTATAAACAAAATATAATGAAAGTTTTGAAAACATTTTAACTAGGAATTATCAGAATATTGGACGAGTTTGTGTGTTTATTGTACTTATACACGAGACAGCAACATGTATAGAAAGTGAATGTATGTTTGAATGTAAATTATCCTATCGTATATTCAAATCGTAATATCATAAAGCTTATAATTGAAAAATAATGCGCATTCCTGTAGGGATTGGGCCAGAGCAATCAAATGACACCAGGTGGCGCTCCTGGCGGTGGTGTAAATCCAGGAGGCGTATCTAATCCGAATAGAAACATGTCCCCGGGTATGATGGTGGGCGGACCCGTTCCTGTACAACAGCAGCAACAACAACAATTACAAGTAACAAAACATAATAAATGGTATAATTTGCGTCCAAAATTAATTTTATAGATTTTCGTTTTTCGGGATAACAGGACCAATTTTTGAACCAAAATTAGATTCTCGTCAACGTTTTGATTTATTATTGCAAAATCTTCACAGGGTTTTGATCCTTCAATGAACAGTACTAAAACATGTATATATATATCCTTGTTAATATTTTAATAACACATAACATTAAATACACGGTTAAGATACTCCTAAGAAACGCACAAGACATTTGTAACGAAGCAACTAAAATATACAATTTCTGACAGTGTTTTTACAAAACTAAGTTTAACGTTTTAGAATTTTAGCAATTAAGCAACATAAGCAATGCGTTTTAATACACATGAAAATATCAATTTCAGGTTATAGAATAGTAATTAAAAAATTACAGTTTACTTATTTCATTTGGTACATATGATACTTAAATTTTTAAATACAATAAGAGTTGATACCTGAATTATATATTAAATTTAAGAACTGAATACATCAACAGATGATAAATAAGTTCTCGTTTTCATTTAATAATTTATTTAAATATTCACTTACTTTTATTTTAAATAATTTAAAGTTTGAATCAATATTTCTTAATTCTAAAGGTAGAATTGCACATTCGAGTTGCTTTGCCTAATGAACATTCAATGCTATGTTCACGTTCTGTAAGTATAAAATTGTAAGTTCTTACGATGGGGTTTCGGGTTTTGATTCTAAGCGTTGAAATATTTATTGCTCATTAAAATCAGGAAAATTGATATAGATAGCCAGACAAGACAGTTGCATTATTCTGTGTAGTTACGTATGTACGATTTTGCCACGTATTTCTCCAAGAATATATTTAAAAATGGAATATATTGAATATATATAAATTGAATATGTATTGAATATTGAATATATAAATCGAAAATAAAATATAAATTGAATATATATAATATATATAAAAATAGAATATATTGAATTTAATTATTTTGCATCCATTTTATGTAAGATTTCTTACTATTATGTTATTTTTTAAGAAATGCGCCCCCTCGATTGAAATGTCGAGCCGCCAGTGCTATGTTGGTTCCAATTGTAGATTGATGTATATTATTTTAATTTCTAAGATCATGTTCTTGTATGTATTTTTTTTAAATTATTATATCAATTGCGATGCAGTTGGATAAACTTCGAAGATATTTATTATTCATGCTAATTGAAGGATTAAAGCCTCGATGAAGATTTTGCAATAATAAATCGAAACGTTGGCGAGAATCTAATTTTGGTTTAAAAATTGGTCCTGTTATCCCTAAAAACGAAAATCTATATAAAACATAATTTTTTAGTTAAAGAGTCCGCAATCCTAAAGGTTGGTTGGAAACAGCACGCCATGCCGATCTATCCTGAGCTAATCCCTTCATCTCCCTATAGCTATTCATCTCAACGTCTTCAACTATCTGACTCACATACTCCAATCTAGGCCTACCTACCCCTCTCTTTCCCTCCACTCTACCTTCTATGATCAATTGCATAATCCCCCCATGCCTAAGAATATGCCCTACTAATCTGTCTCTCCTACGCTGTAACACTCTCCAAATACTTCTCTTCTCCCTATAATAATAATAAAATAAAACATAATAACCTATAGTAATATTTATTGTTGAAAAATGTTGAAAAAATTTGTGGTATTTTTTTAGGTTGAACGCCAAGCTAATCTCGATAAAATAGGTCAACTTCGCCAAACCTTGGAGGCGGCTCAACAACAAGAGCAACAGTACAAAAACCAGTTAGAGCAAATAAGCCACATGAAGACGTCTCAATTGCAAGAAGCTCTGCAACTTGCGCAGCAACAAGAGCTGCAGTATAAAATACTGGACGTTAGTAAAATTGAGTATAAGTTCATAAAAATAGTCATACTACATCCTCGAAATGTCAATATCAAGCAGCTGCTTCAAACCCAAAGTGATGGGTACATGAGAAATGTATTTTAATGTGTCGGATTAGACAAATTAATAAGAAAGGTTCCAATAATAACGTGAATTCCATGAAATCCTATAGCTATAAAAAAAATACCATAAACGGAATCTGAAATTGTAAGAGGCTTCTTGACATTCATATCCTTGAAGGATTGTAAGATAAATACCAAAGATTAGTGTTATAATTAGCCTTGAGTAATTAATTTAGAATTATTTTCGATTAATCTATGATGAGCTCAAGTAACCGAGAGTCCTGAAGTTAGGAGTATTAAGTAAAGGAATTTGGAGACTGTAATTCCTTTAGGGGGTCATATTATTCCTAATTCTACTGATGGATAATATTCTATGGAAGAACCTTCACAAAATATATATTTCTGAAGTATTGAATACTTGAATGAAATATTATAATATGTATTGTTTAGCAACAACGTATGGCCAATCAGTCCCAACAAGCCAATGCGCAACAGCAGCGAATGATGCGACCCGTCATGGCCAATAATCCTGGCTTGAGGCATTTGCTACAGCAGGTCGGTCAATTTTTAGCTTACATTTATTTTAAAATGTTTAATAAAGTGCAGTACAAAGTGTATGTATATGTTGCGCGTTTGTAGCAACCTCAACAATACCGTCAGCAATTGATGGGGATGCCGAACATGGGCGGAGGCCCTCGTGGCCCCCAAATAGGTCAGCCTATGCAGAACTCTGGTAATAATCAAGTGCAATTCGATGATGTCGGAAACTTCGACATGTTCTAAATATAATGTTGCAATAACATTAACATTATGAAGTGATATAGAATATCACCCAAATACCGTAACAAGCATTAAGTAGCTAGATGTACATGTCAAGGGCTATGCCCCCATCTTCAGTAGCACAAGAGAAAACTAAATAAAATACCTCTGTCACGAATCGTGATATTGATATACTATTAAATAAATAAGTCAACATGACAGAAGTACTTAAAAAATGGCATATAATATGACCTATAAATCTTTTAAAACAATGCAAATTAACAATTAACAAAATATTGGTTTGTGAAATCTAAAATAACCAAAAATAAATTTAAAAAATTATTAAATAAAATATATAGACAAAATAAAATTGGCCTGAATCTAAGTTCATTAAATTTGATTTAGATTTATGCATGTATATACTAAATTAAATTAATTAAATATTTTATTTTATTTTACTTGTGCTACTGAAGATGGGGGCATAGCCCTTGAAATGTACATTTAGCTACTTAATGCTTGTTACGGTATTTGGGTGATATTCTATATTAATATTTAACACCGTAGTGATCATTTTTTAAATTATGAATTGCATTATAAGCCGATTGGGCGCAGAATTTATTGGAATAAAATTGGCTGATAGTTGTTTGACAATTAAAAAATTATTCCATAACGTGCTGTATCTATTACATAGTAAAATAATATGGTATTGTACCTATATTTTCTCTGCGTAACTTATTAATTAGGGTAATAGAGCACTTTGTAGATTTAACAATATTTTAATTTTCATGAAAATTTGCCCCAAAAAAAAATATTAAAATACAAGTGCTTATGCTGTAATACTTACAATCTCTAAATATTAATATAATAAACTTTAAAGCTGTATATAATTTCAGTAATTCCGGGATAGGTAGACTTAAGATTATATACAAACAAATAAATTACTCGAATATATAAAATCGACATAAATTATTCTCTTCGTAAGTTGTCTAGGCGGGCCTGAAGATCTGCGTCAATATCGGAAATCGATTCTTGCACAGCCGGTATATTCTTTTGTGCCGGTAATGTAGATCCTGTTTGTGGTAAGCCCGATAACTGATCGTTCAACTGGAGTCCTAGCTCATCAAGTACTTGACTTACAACAGCATCACTGTAAAATGAGTTAATTTGTTAGAACTTATTTTTTGCGATATATTTTGTAAATTACCTTTCTTCTTCATCTCCATCATCTTCCATGGCGTCATCAATCGCGTCATTCATTACCTCTTCTTTCATATCCATTATTTCACTTTGTTTTTCAAATTCCTGTAGAATCCGTTGTATCTGCGGAAGATTTAGTTGCCTATTCATACTCTGCATTGCCTTAGTAACTCCCTTCATGGCTTGTGCCATTGCATTCTGTGATCGCAATGTTTGAATTTTTAGAGATACTGCTTGAATATTCGCCTTCATCAACATAAACTTTTTAACGTATCTTCTCGTACGAACTAAATCCCTTGCCATAATTTTTACAGCTTCCTAAATAATCAATCATTTTACTGTCTAGCCAATTAACTCCCAGTAATACTCTTACCATTTGTCCTTCCTTCGCCAATTTCTTAATGTCTGCAATAATTTTCTTCTCTTGCTGTTCCATTTTCATCTTTTCGCGGTCCAAATCGCGCATGGCCTTATTTAAAGCCCGTTGATTCTTACGAAGAAGCTCCTCAGGAGTCGCACGTTTGCCAAATAACCACTCCATAATTATCTATTATTGTTTCCTTAGATTTACAATAAGCGTTTTTAAAAAAATCTGTTTGTTGACATCAAAAAACAAAACGTACAATTACCAGTGACGCATATGGGAGGTAAATGCGTCCTGTTTATCTTCAAACTGTCAGCTGTCTTTCAATCACTGCGTGATTCAGTTTAATACTTAAATTACTTAAAAATTATACAAATATATAATTAAACGTATTGTATATATTTTTCTATTAAAAATATCATTTTGTTGAAATGAAATCAAGCGTCACCTACTATAATTTTTATTACTCAACTCAATAGTTTATCCTCAAGTTATTTGTAAATGCATTGTTATATTGACTTGTTACAATTTGAAGTACAAGTCAGCTGACTGTCGTAGGGTCTTGTGATTTTCATATTACTTTAGTCGGGTTGTGCAGCAGGCAGTGGTTAGTTCTTTATAAAATTTTGTAAGTTTCTCCTTAAATCATTGATAAACGTTGTTCCACAATCGCTTAAACATTCTCCGTAATCCGCATTTTTGCAGTTACCCTTAAATTAAACCAAACAATCCCATAAAAATATCGATTTATCAAACAGATACGACCTCATTTGACTTGTAAGGTCTGTCTTTAATCAGTCGTCTGCATCTTAACTTGTGATTAAACTTGTAATATAACATATTTCATAATTGTTTCTTGTCAAAAGCCAGAAAGGCTATCGCTTTAATGTTCGTCCACATTTAAGTCGTTCAATCGTTACAGTAGAGCGGTACATCACGAGATGTATATACAAAATTTGTATTAGTACGTAGCGCTAATGCGCTGCGAGGGTGTGACTTATATTGTATTCACGTGACAAAATATTACATGAACAAATTATAATTGCTCGTTTATTTATTTCAATCTGTAAATTACGGGCTTTTTCGTAGATAATCGAACAGTTACGATGTCTAAGCTACCAAAAGTTGGTGATGTGGAAAAGGAGTCTACGTACGGCTATGTTTTTGCCGTATCTGGCCCTGGTAAGCGAAAATATAAATTAAAAATTGATACATTCGGGGCATAAATGTGATTATTACAATTCTGCATTTAATTACATTGTAACTATATATTTCTATGGATAATGGTCAGCTGATTGCAGTCATGTGCATCAATTTTGTAAATGCATGATCTTCAGAGATTCATGAATAGTTTATTCTAGATCGAGCAATCGATTTTTTAAATACAGCTAAATCGTAGTTTATTTAAATCCATAATATATGGCGTTGATTTTGATTCGAGATTTTTAGTCATGCGAGTCATTAATATTCTATTTAACACATGACACAAAGTAAAGATTGTAATAAATGCAAAAATATATATACAACATGTAATTTTTAGTCGTTACGGCCGAAAAAATGAGTGGCTCCGCTATGTACGAACTTGTTCGTGTCGGCTACTTTGAACTTGTAGGAGAAATTATTCGGCTGGAAGGTGATATGGCTACTATTCAGGTAAATTTACCACATCCCGGAGAGACTTTAAAACTTTTTAGTACGATTCTGGGTGAGAATAGCCGAATAGGGAAAGGAGAATGAATGTAGGCAACTAAAACTACACGATAAATACCGTACGGTTGCCCCCAATTTTTTTTTGCAATTGATTTAAATATTGTAGCTAAATAATTGATAAATTAAGTAAAATGTATTAAAAAAATATATATATATATCCATATGTCAAAGTAAATATTAGGTATTAAAGATCTGACCTAGGACCATAGTACAGCTTCTTGATGCATCGAAGATCTGGCAACCTTAGTGCCCCTTGAGAGTAGGCTACTTCATATACACAGCTGTATCGCGGTACGCGCACTAAATCATCTCTATTCAGCTATTCTCAGTCAGAATCGTACCATTTTTTTTTTATAAACACCGAGATGAATACAATTTTATGCAATACTATTTAATTGATGAATTAATTCAGCCGCCTAATATAGTCATCCATATAATCGGCTCTTCGTTCTTGTTATTATATACCTAATTTCGTAATTAGGTATATAATAACATTTATTTAGTGGCGATTTCATTTGTTCGTCAGAAGAATAGCAACTAGAAATGTTAGATTTAGCAAAAGACATACGATTTTAATTTATATACACTTTTCTTAAAAAATACTAATTTGTGTTACAACACTTCCATATTTTTGCTTTAGGTATACGAGGAAACTTCTGGAGTGACAGTAGGTGATCCAGTGTTACGTACCGGCAAACCATTGTCCGTGGAGCTTGGCCCAGGCATCTTGGGCAGCATTTTCGACGGTATCCAGCGACCTTTGAAAGACATTAATGATCTAACCCAAAGTATTTACATCCCTAAGGGTGTTAATGTTCCCGCTCTATCACGTACAGCTAAGTGGGACTTTAATCCTATTAACATCAAGGTACGATTTCTTTTCTTTATTCGATCATAATGTATAAATGCGCATTTAATTTATTTTTTCTATGAAACTGCACTACTTATGTAACAAATTATGTAACAAATTATGTAACAAAATGTTGTATTCGTTTTTATACAAAAAATAAACATTTCCATTTCCCTACCACGTTAAAAACTTCTGTAATAATAAATCGTAAATATCGCATAATTTCAATGTGATGATTAATGTCCAATACTTTGTGTTTATTACGATATTTTCAACATAATATCTTATTTAGAATTAATTCATTGCTTTTCCTCGATTAAAACTAAACAAACGCTATTTCCGGTTTTATATTTACACAAAAATAGATGTTGGCATTATTAAAATGTTTATTTTTCAGAATATTATAAATAAATAGCGTATTTACGTTTACAGATTTATAGTAAAAGTATATTCTAAACAATCGAAGTAGTTGCATTGATTTTGTATGCTGTAAATTTTAGTTGGGTGCTCATTTAACTGGTGGTGATATCTATGGCATTGTTCATGAAAACACTCTGGTTAAACACAAGATGATTTTACCACCTCGTGGAAAAGGAACCGTCACTTACGTCGCACAATCTGGCAGCTATACCGTTGATGTAAGTACACTTAAGAAATACTTAGTTTATAAAATGATTGGTCTTCAATTTTATTTTTGGCATTTAATTTCGATTATATTTTTCTACAACATGGTACCACTTTAGTGTAGTGGTATGTTAGGTATTTTAGAGGTAAGTTAAGTAATTGATTGAATCAAGTGTTACTTTGTGGTCGTTCATAGTAAATGGGTTTGAAGGAAAACAACTTGGTTATAATACCACTTAAAATATTTGTATTTGTGACACAATTGACCACGATCGTTAAATCACAGTTTTAAATCATTTTAAGTGGTATTATAACTAAGTTATTTTGCTTCAAATCCAGTTAAGTTGAGCTTTAGTTAGAGAGTTTTAAAGTATTGTATAGGAAGGTTTGTTTAATGGTATGTTAGGTATTTTAGAAATAGTAGGAATTATTATATTTAGCTGAGTTTTTATTTTTTTATTAAACAGTTTTATTATATAGTTTGGTTTACAAATCTAGTTTCATTTACAATAAGATATCGATAAATATACATCTTCTCATGCAGCAGATATCTACTGGTGTTAGAGAAAATGCTTTAGTAGTTATACATTTAAATTAATTACAGAATACCTTGCATTATAAAAGACTGACTTATCAATTATACATACTTCTTATCTATTCAAATCTTCATTATAGTTTTTTATTTTCTTAACTTAATTACATAATCTATTATTTATTATGTGTAACTTGACTTTTTTGTTAAATATACCTATATTTCTAGCAACTTTTATAGCTTGTGGTAAGTGGTTATAATATCTTATGACCCTAAAAGTTATATCCTCCCATCCTTTATTAGTTCTTACAGTAGGTAAATGTACATTGTTTGCATTTCTGGTTTTGTGTTCGTGTATTTCATATTTTTTTTATAAAGTTAATGTTAGATTTTATAGCCCCTGACATAATTTTATGTACCAATATCCTATTTTCGACGTAAATAATTTCTGGGATGGTAAGAGGGTGGAGGGTAACGTTAAGGAGTAAATATAATTAAATAGTGCAATATGTGTTTGTAGGATATAGTATTAGAGACTGAATTCGACGGCGAACGTACCAAATACACTATGCTGCAAGTTTGGCCGGTGCGTCAGCCTCGTCCAGTCAGCGAAAAGCAGCCGGCCAATCATCCGTTGCTTTGTGGGCAACGTGTATTAGACTCACTCTTCCCGTAAGAACCATTTTCTCATTTACAAGAACTATTTTTACATCAACAAGAATCGAAGGTTCTACACGTAAACAGAGGGCTATATTATATTTTCGGTTTAAAAATATATTTCATGTAATAAATGAAATTCGCTCGTTTTGGTCCGAAAGCGATCTCGGATCAAAACGAGTAATTTCTTACGATCAGTGATTTAAAGACTTGCTGGCTTGGGACAATAGTGAGTCAGATTCATTATTACATCGAATTTATTTTATTAAATGCAAGCTATATGCGAAATTAGCCTAAGAGCCGATTTACATAACAGAATTCTAACGAAAATTAATACGAAATTTATATAAAAAAAAGTACTTCTATAAATTTCATAGTAATTTTCGCTAAAATTCTTTGATATGCAACAGAGCTCTGTTTCAGAGCACTATACATTATATAGTTCGTTTTTAATGGCATAATATTTTCGGCAGATGTGTACAAGGAGGTACTACTGCCATCCCAGGTGCTTTCGGTTGCGGCAAAACTGTAATTTCGCAATCGCTGTCAAAATACTCAAACTCTGACGTCATCATATACGTCGGTTGCGGTGAACGTGGTAACGAAATGTCTGAGGTAATTAGACACACACATATATTGTCATATAATCAAGTTTCCATTTAAGCCATGTTTGGGATCTTGATCCTGTGGGTGTTTAAGAAATTACAATGTCTCTTTGTTTTTTTGTCGGCTTAATGGAAATATTGAAAATTGCATGGTAGGTACTTCGGGACTTCCCCGAACTTACAGTGGAGATCGATGGGGTCACGGAGTCTATCATGAAGCGTACTGCTCTAGTGGCGAACACATCCAACATGCCTGTAGCTGCTCGAGAGGCCAGTATCTACACCGGTATCACATTATCTGAATATTTCAGAGATATGGGGTACAATGTCTCCATGATGGCTGACTCTACCAGTCGATGGGCCGAAGCTCTCAGAGAAATATCTGGTAAAAATAATTGAATTATTATTTGTTTATCTAATTTAGCTGAAACTTCACGTAATTTATATGAACATTGAATTTGCATCGGTTTTAAGCACTTTAAGTTTTAGTAACTTCAAACAACTTATTTATTTATTTGATAACGGTTACATCCAATTTACAAACAATTTGTTATTACATTTTAGTATGTTTATAATATAAATAATAATAACATAATATCGATTAAAATAGTAATAATAAAAGTTTAATAATAGAACACACGGCAATTCTAAAATGAAAAAATCAATTCAGCATCAATACACAGATACCTCTCAATGGTTCTCCTAAGGAATAACAATATTACAGTAATATTACAGATTAATTACAAAAAAAAAAAACATTAGATTCATTAGCCAGCCGCAACATACGAGACAACACCCCCATGAAACCCGTAATTCGTGATGTGATACGGCAATGCAAACAACTGCCTATGTCGCACATTGTGACTTGGTATATGAAAGTCAATCCTAATCAACAAGTCGGGACAATAAATAGAGTTGTTTATAATTCTGCTCAAAAACACTACATCAATATCACACTGTCGCTCTACTAACGGCAGTAAATTTAACGTACATATTAAATTGTAATAATTAAAATCAACAGAATTAATACCCTTTTTATAAGCAATGTAACGCAAGAATTTTTTCTGAACAGCTTAATTTTATCAATGTACATTTTTAGATGCGGTGTCCAAATTATGCTACAATATTCTAAATGTGGTCGAACCAATGCAGTATAAAGGAGTTTTACAGCATAAAAATTATTAAACGTTTTGGTATTCCTAACTACAAAACCTAAAATTTGACTTGTCTTTAGTACACATTTTATGATATACAAGTTAAAGTTAAGTTTACAGTAAAAAAAATACTGCCAAGTTTTTCTAGCTTTCTATAACTTTCTATAACATTATTATTATTCGCTTTATGTACTGGTGTTATGTATGCTTCTTTCCAGACTTGAATGGTTAATAATACGAAAGTTGCTTCACAATTATTTAAACTTGTATAATTTAATTCCTGAAAATTTCACTCATTTTGAAAAAGTTTTAATTTCACAAAAATAAATGAAGCAATACAAAAACGTAATTATTAGAATTTTTGCCAAGGGGCTTTCTTCGTGTGTAAATAATGTCTTAATCTAATTCATTAGAATATTTATCTATTTCTAGGTCGTTTGGCTGAGATGCCGGCCGATTCTGGTTATCCTGCCTATCTGGGCGCCCGTTTGGCGTCGTTCTACGAGCGTGCTGGTCGCGTCAAGTGCCTGGGCAACCCAGACCGTGAGGGCTCCGTGTCTATCGTCGGTGCCGTGTCTCCACCCGGTGGTGACTTCTCCGATCCTGTCACATCCGCTACACTTGGTAAGATCAGAAAGAATATTATCCAACAAATTGTGATCGTACATTTATTTATAATTTCTTTGCATCAGAGATGAAAGTTTGTACAGATGTAAACGGAACGTAGTTTCATGAATCTATACGTTCGCGCTTAGATCATTTTTCAAATTGCTTTTTTTATAAAACTGAGATAAAAACGTATACTCCCTTTGTTCTATTAATAAAATGCTTGACATAAACGGATTCTATTATGATTTGAACCGAGAGTTTTTCTCACTGTTCAACACGGTGTCTAATAGCGTTATTGAAATAAATATAATGCATTTCAATCGAAGTACAATGGATCTGTTAATAAATTTCGATTCTGGGGTCATGTTATTCTTTACGCATAAATTTGTATAACTAAATTATTCTAAACGTTCTAAATTATGGAAGAAATTATGATTTTTATATTCGACCATATTTGTTAGTTAACTGTCGAAAGAATAAACATAAACAGATGGGATGTAAACTTAAGACTGATTATAGCTCCGTTAGAAATTAAAAAAAGTGATAAAAAAAAAAATTAGAAAGAATTATGTGTAGATAATAGTACTGAGAAATATCACCTTCTTGGGTCGGTCAATCGCCATGCATTTCTTATGGAATAATACTATATCGCGGTTTGCGTCACATCTCGCAAAATCTATAACATTGCTGGTATAGGAGTTTATATATTTTTATAAAACTGCCATTTTTGTTTGCTTATATACAAAATTATATTATTCAAGTATGAATATTAATTTTAGGGTCTTTTTGGAGCATATATAATATACTGATTTAACGTATAATTTCAATCTTTCTTGTGTGGCAAACGGATATTGTAAGCGCCTATAGACTTTGATTTAGGAATGTAACTTGATCAAATGTGTAGCACATAGAAATATTTTAAAATATATCTAGCAACAAAAAAAGTTTTTAACAACACAAAGGATAATTGGTATTTGGATCAACCAATTAAAATCAAATTGTTTGTTTGCTTATGTGTTTATTAGTTGATTTGATTGTAAACTGCTTGTTTATGATGGTAAATATTAATTTTATTATGATTTTTTCTATTTAGGTATTGTGCAGGTGTTTTGGGGTTTGGACAAAAAACTTGCTCAACGTAAGCATTTCCCTTCAATCAACTGGCTTATTTCTTACTCTAAATATACTCGCGCTTTGGATGACTTTTATGACAAGAACTTCCCCGAATTTGTGTCACTACGTACCAAAGTAAAGGAAATCTTGCAAGTAAGTCTACCTCTAATTTTCTTAAAAGAAACGAAACGTTATTCATATTATATAAAACACTGCAATAAAAAAGCTATATCAAAAGGATTAACAACAGAGAAATTGTTCGTTATCTCTGATTATTTTTGACTTTGACTTTATAGGAGGAAGAAGATTTATCTGAAATTGTACAGCTGGTTGGTAAAGCTTCTCTAGCAGAGACGGACAAGATTACACTTGAGGTAGCCAAGCTGTTGAAGGAAGATTTCTTACAGCAGAACTCGTATTCGTCGTACGATCGTTTCTGTCCATTTTATAAGACGGTCGGCATGTTGAAGAACATGATCGGTCTTTACGATATGTCCCGACATGCTGTAGAAAGTACCGCACAGTCCGACAATAAGATCACCTGGAATGTGATTCGCGACTCCATGGGCAATATCCTGTACCAACTCTCCAGTATGAAGTTCAAGGTAAAAATGTTTTACACTGTATGGGATAGAGCACCTTTATATGCCATAAGAAAAACCGTGTAATTTATTCTACAAATTATTCCTTCATTTTTTGATCGATTTTTTTCAAATTTCTTGTGGCAGTTTATAAATGTTAAATTGCCCCTAAGCTCGCCGTTTTTAGAAAAAAGTTTTAATTAATTCAAAAATAAGATCTTAGGGGCAATTATAAGTGCAATATGGTCCTAAATAAAAATTTCGTAAAAATCGTAAAAAAAAACACCTTAACAATTCAAGAAAGATGTTTTTCAGGTCTACGATTATGTTTCAAATCGCAATTATATGTAAAAATAAATCGACTAAAATATCTAGAAATTTAACGCATTTAAGATTTATTATATCTCAATAATAAATATATCAGTTATCCATAGAGATGCTTCTAAAGACAACCGGATTACGAAAGATTAAAACCTAGAAATATAATGGATTGGAACCATTTACAAAAGAATAGCCACTACGCCTCGAAACACCACATACTTATTATGACCAAATGCAAGCAATACTAAAAAAAATCAAACAGCTTTCTGATCTTAAAAAAGCGCGCAAAATGTTTCATAGTTGAAAAAAGGTTGACGAGAACATGAACTCTAGTCAGGTTACTCTCTAATAAAAAAAAAATCATAAGGGGAGTCACCACCACCATCCTTTTGCTGGTAGAAGCTAGTTAATCATAACTTAATATATTTTTTTGTTTCTATTTATTATATATAAACATTTGTAAGAATAAAAGATTAAAAAAATAAAATTAAAAAACTCTTGAGAATCGGTTCTCAAACACGACGGAGTTCTAGTAAAAATTATTAAATTTATATATAAAGTCCTTATATAAAATTTGTGAGTAAAAATATGGAACAAATACTTGACCGTTGTTTTACACGCTATATAAAAATATTCTACAATGTTACTCTTGCGCGTTATGTTTAATCTCATTTCAATTTTGTTTGGTCAAATGGTTTATAGCATAGATTCACTGTCTAATATATATTTTTCAATACTTGGAAACAATAATTTAAAATATGCTAAGAAGGTATAGGCCGAATATCTTTTACAATTATAGTTATAAATTATAATAAGTTATTACACAACTACGAAAAAACGCTCCATAACACGATGTGTTCGAAAATACTAACTTCAGACTTGCCGTACTATCAACTAATTTGTGTATACATTTTTTTTAATGCAATGTAATATTTAGGAGTTATGAGAAATGAAAAATATATACATATTTAATATACTAATACTTTAGGATCCAGTAAAAGATGGCGAAGCAAAAATTAAGGCCGATTTCGACCAATTGTACGAAGACATTCAACAAGCGTTCAGGAATATGGAAGATTAAATTTAAACTTCGTAGTTACATTACATCATGTCATAGATGCAGAACGTACGGATTATATACGGTGCAATTTATCTTATTAGTAAAAATACCATTTTTCTGTTCTTGCTGAAAAGTAGATGGGTATTTTTTTATTTAATATCTTTTCTCTTGCAAATGATTTGCAATCTATTTACTTATTTGATTGCAAGATATACGCATTCATTTTTTGTTTTATAAAAATTTCCGCTGACATATTTAATTGATAGTGATATAATTAGTTTATATGTACTAAGATGGCAAGTTGTCCGTACTAATAATCGAGGAGGAAATATCAATTTTATGCGCCTATTAAGGCTAATGCTAAATGATACATGTTGTACAATAACAAGAAATATGTAAACTACTTTATATAGTTGTATTATATTCTATTCGTCAAATTTTAAATATTGTAAACAATAATATTTAGTGTAGTGGTGAAGGTGAACTAATTGTAAATTCAAAATTTTATTTTTATTAAATAAAATGAACTTCATTCCATTATCTTATTTGTAGGCATCATATAATTCCAGTATTACTAGACAACTCTAACTGTATGTTTTAATTTCGCCATCTTCGTGTATTGTATAAATCTAATTACTAAGTTTAAAACGATCATTTTACCATCCATACTTTCCGTTTCATTCGCGTGAATTGTACAGATATAATATTTAACGCGTAAACAATAATACTTGGATGCTACAAAAAAAAATTTAATGTAGTCGTTTAAAGATTGTAATTATTTAATGTATATTATTATAATATATATAACTCTACTTAGATTAGTAGTTCTCCTGTTATGATATAAGTAATAAAAAGCATTGTTGTTCCAATTTGCGGTTGCTTCTATTGTGGGGAACTGTAACTATGCGAGTTGATACATGTAGGCTCAATTGAGAGGTATATAAATTTATGTCATTTTACAAATTATTTCCTAGGTTGATATATTCTATTTTTTATTACCCAATCATACACGGCGTATTTCAGATGCTTGTATATTACACCTTTCTTTTCTCTTGTACTTATAGAACCTATTTCATAAATCATACCCATAGATTAGTAAATTACAAGATACGACTTCAGTTTTACTGATTGGTAAATTAAGTTTATTTTTATTTTATGTCGATCTATGAATAATAAATACGCCGTTAGCTTTAGAAAATAGGATCCCAAAAGAATTGAGTTTTTTCGTTTCCGAAATCAAGTTTCGATGTACTTAATACGTTTGAGGATAAAATCAACATTTTACTTAATGAAAACTACTCGTACAATAAATATTTACATCAAAAAGTTCAGGATATTGTGAATATTAAATAGAAAACCATCCTGGAATTTGGGGTCTTTCTTTATTTCTCTCCAAGAATGTAGCATATCCAGATTTTAATGCTTCTAAAGATTTCTCGCGTTCATCTTTAGTTTTTTCTTCCTCTTCTTTTGGGAACAGATCCGGATAGACAAAACTCTCTTCCTCAGGCTGAGGAAATTGTTACGTAATAAAAAAAAATCCAATTCTCTACTATACTATTAATTGCAATACTTACTAATACAACATAAGCATATTTGATATCGTCTTTTTTAGTAACATATCCCAATTTTTGGTCCCTTTTGGTTTCTCCTAAAGCTATGCGCGTTCGCACAAAAACAATTTTAACATTATAAATCTTTTCTAGGTAGTTTTTGATATCATATTTTGTCATCTCCATTGAACATGAGAACTGCACTATATTTGGGGGTTGTTCGTGCTTTGGACGAACTAGTTTCATCCAAAAATTCGGAAGGAATATTCGCAGTTGGGGTGCTCCATGCCGATACAAAGGATACCTAATTAAACAAGTAATATCGTTAAAATTTTCATATTTCATCAGTTATATGTGATGAATAATACCATCTTGTTGACATTATTATACTTGCTAAAATTCTAATATAATTAATATTAAATTTCTATTTGTTCTGCGAGTTGATTGAATATGTGACAGCTGCTAAGCATGCCTAGTATAAGTAGGCAACTTAAAGTATGCGTCTGTAACGTGGGCAGCATGTAGATTGTGAATACGGTTATTTGTTTTTGAATTTTTAAATGGCCTGCAATTACACTTAAAAACCTGCTTATTCATTTTTAAGAACCAACGGTGCAAGTAATTTTTATTTGTATATTAAAAATAGATTTTTTTAATGCATGTCATATTGAGTTTGATAAAACTTTCATGTCGATTGTTGCCGCTTTTAGAAGTAGAGTTACCACATGCAGTGAATTTATTTTTGGAATGATTAAAGAATTGTTAATTGCTATATTCATGTTTATGTAGGCGGTATTAAAAGTCATTGTTTTATGATAGACTGCAGCTTATTTTTTGAAAATGTAAATCGGTAAACTTATTCTCGTCAATTAATCCTAATAATTAGATTTCTATAAGCAACAGTGTCGAAGAGATAAGAACGTGTGACCTTGTACGAGAAAATCTGGTATCTGGTAGATAAATCTGTCTTCAACATATCATAACAAAAACCATACCACAACGATTACTCAACATACGAGTCGGATGCGACTTGCTACGGTCCTTTGTATCAACGGTATTAGTAAGATATATATTCCTTTGTTATTAGTGCCATCGCGTAATTCGTGCGCGGTAATGTTCACCAAATGGCTGAGCAGAAAGCAAATGTTATCAGGGAGGGTTACATGGTGAAACGATCGCAAAATAAGAAGAGATATACTCCCATCAACTTTAAACAAAGGTGGTTTTGCCTACAGCCGAATGTGCTCATATATTATGACTGTGATAATGAAGAAGTAAGTGAGATTGAAATAAGACAGCAATTTATCTTTCGGTTATTAGTTTTTTGATTTATCTTGGAGTTCTTATCTTGTATATCCCAAAATTATGTAGCAACTTATCATAAAAATGTAGTAATAGTATTCGAGTTACAGGGGATTCGTTAAATCCAACATTAAATGGTGAAATAGTTCCTTCATAGAATCGAAGAATGTTAGTACTTTGAAGAAGATTCTTGTTCGTTGGGTTGCATACTTTCATAACTGTCAGATAAGAAATTTCGCTTCCCGACAATAATTTAATAGTATATTAAAGAACGAGTTTCATAAGGCAGATTTTATTGAACGAATTCAAGTTTAGAAAACGAGGTGCGTAGCATCGAGTTTTCTAAAGAACGAGCGTTATAAATGACTTATGAAATGAGTTTTTTATACTATTTTTTCTAATTTGCGTATTTTATGCCCTTTTTAAATAAAAAATCGTAATTTAAAAATTTAGGGAATTTTTGAATGTTAATAGTAATTATTGGCACATTTGAAATAAATTGTCAAATAAATTTAAATTAACCTATTTGTTGCTTTCTTTTGTAGTTTGACGTACAATTGTATATTTCAAGGACAAAATTAAAATCAAACTATTTGTTGCTTTCTAGTGTAGTTTGACGTTTTATAACTGGCAAGGACAGCTACCAACCTTGAAACACTAAATTGCACTATGCTATAAGCGAACTCAAATTCGCTATAAACGAACTCATTTGGGTTCGTTTAATAGCTCTATTAGAAACGCAAATTAGAAAAAAATATTTTTTTAAACGAATCATCCAGAATCGTATAAGAAATAATTTTTATGTCGTATATCTCTTCCCCTCCTATAATCCACGTCTCACAACCGTGCAATGCCGCACTCCACACACATGCCTTCAGTAACCTTTTCTGAATACCAAAGTTTTAGGAAACATTAACATTAGGCTCTTTTTATATCATTGAAAATAACATTGGAGATTCCTTAGTATAAAATAGTTTTAAATTGTGAAAGTTCTAACAACTTTCATCTTACTCATGTACATTGACACGAACTTCTGGTGGAACTTATTCCGTATAAGGGTGAGTCATCCAAAAAGGTGATTTACAATAGGGTGAACTTTTAAAGAGTAATGAACTATATGTTTATGGAATATGGCTATCTATTATATTCATATAGTCCACGTATGGTCAAACATTCAAATACAGTATAATAGGTATCATGCGATCAAATAAAAAAGTCCTTTAGTAAAGCATGCATTTTATTATGACATATCTGTACTTATTTCGAATTTGGAAACTTTCATTCTCATATTATGAATTAAAAATATTTTTACAAAACAATTTCAGTAATCACTTAGATTACATCATATATATTTTTCATTTTTGCCAATCATATTAATTATGGGACATATTTATTTGACCACTATGTAGCGATCGGTTTAAGTTAAGAGCAGGGTCTGAAGATGAAAAACTCTGGTTTTGTGCTTTACACTACGTACTTATTAATAACTGATTTATGAGTGAGTATAATTATTATACTTTATACAGATACGTGATTGTCAATACGAAATGCAATATAAAATATTGCTTGAAGTACGTTTGGAATCATTTTGGAATCTAGTGCGTTTGGAATCTTTTTTTAAAGAACAAAAGTGATCTAGATAAAAATCTAAAATAATATTACATTTTTTAAATGATCACTACGGTGTTAAATTATAATATAGAATATCACCCAAATACCGTAACATTAATATTATACTAATATTCCATTAATTAATAGTTATTAAGCAAAATAAGGAGAAAACAGCAATCACTTTGTTATTATTTATAATATATTCAAATTATCCGAAATATTTCCTTTACCAATTGAAAGAAATTATTCTGAGCATAATGTAGACGATGTAAATACAGCTAGAGAATATTAGCACTCGTAATTAAAAATGACAAATTAGACCGGATGGATACATTAACTATAATCAAAGTAAATTAAGTACATGTCAACGGACTAAATTCATTACTATATTCAGAGAACAGATCTATTTTAATTACAATGTATTAAAATTAAAATAGAAATGAAAGTATAAATTACAATAAATGATAGTATCAACATACTCAGCTATGTTTTTTCTTCTTATGTTCATTTTGCATTGACTCATCGGAATATAAGAATTTTCAAAGTAAATTAAGGTTTTTATGATTTTTAGAAAAAAGCCAATTTGGTTTTTATTTCGAACAAACATAGCAATTAATTGTATAACACATTTCGAATATTTAGAAATAGAACTAAAATAAATAAATATATATAAATATAATATATATATATATATATGATAAATATATATATATATAATATAATATATAAATATAAATAAATAATAAAATAAATATATCGTTCCATATATTCAGTAATTTGTAATATATTGCAAAAAGATTGTTAGGAGTGTTTATAGAATTTACTGTTTAGTTTATTTAGCGACTAATCTTTTAAATATATAAAATTCCAGGATAATCCTGTCAAAACGCCTGAAAATTATAAAGAGTAAACCTAAAAGGATACATTTTACAGAATATTATTATTTGCGTTTCAGTAGTTCAATTGGTATATTATTTATGTGGTTGTAAGATGTTTAATTTACATTTTCGTGTGTGTTTTTAAACTTTGGAAACGTCAATTTGACGCTTCTATCATACGGCATCATCCATAATGACCGACTTAATTTTTTGACATTGTTGCTAACACAACCAACATGATTGAGTAATGAAATCATTAAATTGGTACTATATATTGTCATATGTATTTTGACAACATTTTGTTTATATATTATTGTCATACTAATTCTTTTTAATATTTCAATAAATATTTTAAAAATTATCACTACGGTGCTAAATAATAGTATAGAATATCACCCAAATACCGTAGCTTAAAGCATTTAGTAGCTAGATGTACATTTTGAAGTGCTGTAGCCGAGCATATTTTTGACTAACTCAGGTCATCCTATTCAAATTAGTTCACTTAAATTATTTAAAAGTGTTTTGAATTATTCCGAGTTAAATGCTTATGAAAGTATATACATGCATAAATCTAAATCAAATTTAATGAATTTAGATTCAGGCCCAATTTCATCTTGTCTATTTAATTTATTTAATAAGAACTATTTTTAATATTTTTATTTTAGTTATTTTAGGTTTGACAAACCAATGTTGTCACTTGTCAGTTTTGTAAATTATTAATTTATATTGTTTTAAAGGATTTATAGGTTATATTATATGCCATTTTTGAAATACTGCTGTCATGTTGACTTCTTTATTTAATTGTATATCAATCACGATTCGTGACAGAGGTATTTATTTCGTTTTTATCTTGTGCTACTGAAGTTGGAGGCATAGCCTTCGAAATGCGCATCTAGCTACTTAATCCGTTGAGTTACGGTGGGTGATATTCTATACTATCAACAAATATTGTTCTAAAATATACAATACTATGCAATTTTGCATATTAGATTAATTCCTACTAGAAAAGTATCTAATAGATTTATCATGTAACTCGTCCTGTAAGTATAAAATTGTAAATTCTTACAATGGGGTTGAGGGTTTCGATTCTAAGCGTTGAAATATTTATCGATCATTAAAACCGTTTGTAGATTTAAAATCTTGGGATCAAAACCGAAAAATGTACCGAAAAATATCAATGCTTGCCAGTAGCGTAACAACGATTATCAATAATGGGGCCTCTGTGACATTAGCGCGTACGCCCACTGCACAATTACTATAAAAAATGAATAGGAAAATAAATCATAATTAAATTTATTGAAAAAGAAATAGACGACTAAAATACACTTCGTGTACGGAGTCCCTCAATGAAACGATTGCAATCCTCACTTGTCCCATGATAGATACGCCTATGGCTGCATAATCATATTTGTACATTTCACCCTCGCCTAAAAGCTTGTCTCGCCGAAACCCCTTTTAACATAAAGCTGCGCGCGCATGCGTCGACACAAAGGGCGAAGTCTCGGAAACGACGCCGCGCAACTTATTCGTTATATTATTGTGTGCCAAAAAAGGCTCGTCCCCGAAATATTGTCACAATGTAAACGAAATATTAACACGGATATTCGAGCATTACACCCTATTGTACATAAAAGGTATGTCGAAGCTAGTCTTGCTGGAAAATCCGAGGGGAGATTTTTAACATTTCTTTTCGCGTGATGTATATTATGTGCTCTATGTAGTCCCGTATGTGATTGTTATTGATGCGTCTTGTCTCTATCTCAAACTCGTGACAAATCATATGCATTTGTGTGTGTAAGTGTTAAATGTTTTCTATATTAATGCCGTTGCCATATACATTTTTAAATAACCGGTAATTTCTATTGTTACTATTGTGAACATTTCTATATATTTGCTGATAGCTTTGGTTTGCTATTAAATAAAGATAATAACGTTGAAAATATACACGGCATGTTTCCGTCTTTACTATTTGACATGATCGTTTGGCAATTAATTCCAAATGCCTTTTGTTTTTATTCGTGCTTTTTGTTTTACTGCAGCAGGTGTATGAATTTTAGAAAGCCATAAAATACACCGACTAGTATTTTATTTTCAAATTACAAAATAGAAATTGTCCCATTAAATATTTTCTAATATGCCGTATACGAATTTTAGTATGTCTATGAGTAATTTGCCAAATTGCTATATCATAAGATCATATGTTATAATATAGTAGGCGCCAGATAAAATAGTTTATGTCATTTGTCATGTTTTATTTCTATATAATATCCATTATGGTGTTATAATAATACTAATGATGATCACAGTTCTTTGTCTGAAAATATCAGGGTTGTATTAAAAATATATTCCATTTAAAAAATATTTATATATATGTATACATATATATTATGCAGTAATAGTGTGAATAATAAAATAAAATGACTAATATTAATTTATATCATGGTATAATCATTTATAATCATGGTATATCTTTATCGCGAAAAAGAAAGAAATATACACTTAAATGTGCAGCATGATAATATCGGTTGGTTGACTTAAGGTTCCATATTCATTGGTAGAAACTAGGATATTTCTATTTATCGCATTTTGAATAGTAACATAATATATCCATTGAACCTTCGGATTATTTTTGACGTCGTGCATGTAAGTATAGAACTACAAATATAATGATATCGAGTTTTACGAAGCTTTTAAGAAATGTCAGAAGTAATATTTTTCTCAATGCTTTTCATCTTCATTTTCCCCGCCACTGAAAAAGTATACTCGAATTATTATTTACATCGCAAGTCCTAAATTTAGAACTAGTTTTCAAAAAAAGATAAATATAGGTAAAGACATTGGGCGTATAAGAATAAAATGTTGTCAATATTTTTTATTATTTTATAAATTGGCAATTCTTTAATTTTGTATTCGCTCGTCCTTTTTCGATTAGTGGCAACGTTTACGACAATTTAATTGGTTACATTTCGAAAGGCATCAATCTGATTAATCCATATCTTTGCCGACAGAAAGCTAAATTGCATGTAATTCTTGTATACACAACTTCCCTTCTACCAGCTCTGGACCGATTTCCCTAAACGATATATCGATTGATTGGTAATAGTGTGTGGACGTGTGTGGAATTTAGAAAAATTGTTATAAACCTATTCATTTTTTTTTCGCGAATAACTTTAAGAAAATAATTCCAAAATTATCATAAACTAAAATATTAATCCAATATTTTTACATTTCTTGTATTTAATTGTAATTATTTTTTTTATTATTATGGCCAACGGATTACTAGTTTATCTCTGCTAACCGTTATTTATCTTTTGAATAATTAGAAGCGAAAGGAGCGAGGACGTATCCATACGGACAGTGTGCATACGGTGGAAACGGCCTGCCCGACGACCTTTGCCGACGACAACCGAGCACATAACAACAGCTATTCTGGCTCCGACGGCCGTCAGCAGAAGCAGAACTACCCCTTTCTGGTGGGTTACTGCGAGCACGGTACTGACTACACCCTTTACTTGAACGCGCACCGCATCCAGGACCGGGTCCAATGGATACTCGCCATTAGAACGGGTGAGTTCAATTTTTTTCCCGTGATTATCGAACAACAAACTAAAAGCCTGTCTACGACAGAATCTCTAGTTGGTCTCTCAGTTAGAGCATTATCCGTGAAAACACGATTTGAATTTAACTGTCAGTCTAATATATAGTGACATATGTCACTATATATTAGATATCGTCAGCGATGTGACAATACCTCCTATCTGCTTTGCAATTTTAACGAGTCGGGAGATTTTCTGAACACGTGCAGTAAATCTAAGAATCAGTTTGACATAATCTGTCATTTTTCGAATTTTTGTATGACAGGAGGTGCTGTCACATCACTGACCATATGTCACTACATTGGAGCCGGTTTGGTTTAGTGGGTTAAGTGCTTGTTTTGCAATATATAGGCTGCGGATTCGAATCCCAGTCGCGGCAGAAATTTTCTAAATAATTTGTTTTTTTTTTGTTTTTTTTGTATTTAATATGGTTAATTATATGTAATGCTATATATAGTATACTAATGTTAAGCAATATAGAAAAAACAGATGAAAAAACAAATGTCAGTTGGGCTTGCTGGTGTGATAGAGATCTGCAGATGACGTCATCTAAGGGTGTCGCCATCTTTGTGTTGCCTATAGTATTATTGACTTTATGTTATAGATGAGTTGAAGGAAATAATTTTAATCTTAACTCGTTTTATTGAGATAATTAATACGTTTTCTCTTGAATTCATTCACTGTTTTGCTGCATTTAATGACAGTTGGTAGTGCATTAAATTTGTCTGTATACTTCCCTCACATCGTTTACATTCGTTTCTTAAAATTTTATATTCGGTATATTTCAAAATATAACATATATTTCATCCATAGGAGTTCCGAAATCGAATTTGATTGGTCTTAAATGTCAAAAATGCAACGTGTTCTTTTATTATGGATACTAAAATGTTTATGTTAATACTAAAATATATGAGAAGGGAGAAGTACCACAGGATTTTCAGCGTAGTAGAATAGTAACAATGCCGAAGAAAATAGGAGCTAATTTGTGTGAGAACTATAGGACCATTAGTCTACTATCACATGCATCGAAGATATTGCTAAAGATTATTTATAGGAGATTAGAAAATAAAGTAGAGGAAAGGCTAGGAGAAGATCAGTTTGGTTTTAGGAAAAACAGAGGGACGAGAGAGGCGATTCTAGCACTAAGAACGGTAGTAGAAAAAAGAATGAGGGTAGGAAAGGTAACTTGCATAGCTTTTGTAGATTTAGAAAAGGCATTTGATAATGTAGATTGGGACATAATGTTTAGAATTTAAAAGAAACGGGTATAGATTATAAGGATAGGAGAATAATTTTTAATTTATATAAACACCAAACTGCCTTAGTTAGAATTGAGGGGGAAGAAGAGGTAGCAAAAATAGGGAAGGGAGTTCGGCAGGGATGTACACTCTCACCGTTATTATTTAATCTATATATAGAAGATGCAATAAACAAAGTAAAAGAAGAGTATAGTGTAGGTGTGAATGTACAGGGAGAGAAAATATATATGTTGAGATTCGCCGACGATATAGCTATATTGGAAGAAAGCGAAAAGAATTTAGAAAGGGTATTGAATGGTATGCAGGCAGTATTGACTAGGGATTTTAACATGAAAATAAATATAGGTAAAACTAAAGTGATGAGGTGTGACAAAAAGGAATGCAGTAGAAAAATGAGGATCACAATAGGAGATAATAGAATCGAAGAAGTGTCAGATTTTTGTTATTTAGGCAGTAGAATCACAAAAGATAATCGAAGCAAGGTAGATATAAAGTGTAGGATAGCACAGGGTAGGAAGGCATTCTAAGAAAAGGAACAGATTTTAAGATCAAATATTGACTTGGGTATTAGAAAAAGATTACTGAAGGTATATGTTTGGAGTGTAGCACTGTACGGGTGTGAGGCGTGGACTATAGGAAAGGAAGAGAAGCGTAGATTACAAGCATTCGAAATGTGGTGTTATAGGAGGATGATGAGGATTGGTTGGGAAGATAAAGTAATAAATGAAGCTGTACTAGAGTTAGTAGGGGAGAAGAGAAGGATCTGGAGAGTGTTACAGCGTAGGAGAGACAGATTAGTAGGGCATATTCTTAGGCATGGGGGGATTATGCAATTGATCATAGAAGGTAGAGTGGAGGGAAAGAGAGGGGTAGGTAGGCCTAGATTGGAGTATGTGAGTCAGATAGTTGAAGACGTTGAGATGAATAGGTATAGGGAGATGAAGGGATTAGCTCAAGATAGATCGGCATGGCGTGCTGTTTCCAACCAATCTTTAGGATTGCGGACTCTTTAACTAAACTAAAATGTTTATAATATCGCAAAATGTTCAGTTAAAATAAGCCATTTTATGTGAAATAATTACGTATGGTCATGAATAGCACTTTAAAGGCATTTAGTATCGTTTAACTCGTCAAGTCGCGATTTTTGTATATATTTATGGCATTGATGTAAATAATACGTGATTGCATAAAATTGAGTTTAGTATTCCTCAAATGCGATTTTAATAACATATGCTGGTGTTGTTGAAAAAATGAACTAAACGTGCGTGATGTGTCAATGAATTATTTAATGATAAATATAGTAATTTCCTAAATAATTAGCAATATCCTTTAAACTTCGACATTGAATATTATTCTTAAACGGAATATTAAAATACATTAAATGCAACACAATAATTTATACGTGCCAATTTGAATAAAGAATTATAAATTGCATTTTTAAATTTATAACAAAAAATTAGTTAACTTCCTACTTGCATTTTTTTTTAATGACCTAATCTCATCTGACCCATATTCTAACATTTTTCCAACATTATCACCTGTCAAACTATATATTTACCATCATGTTTATAATTCTTAAAACCATTGGAATGTTAATATTAATTTTACCTACGTCAGAATGTTATTACAGACCACAAATATGATGTTCCGGAATAATATCAGAAATCCTTTCTCTGTTTTCCCGTTCATTGATTAATTTCCGGCACTTTCTCGTATTGCATCGAATACTACTTATTTAGTTATTATACTTGGTACAAATTGAAATATTTATTATAACATTTTGACTACTAACAGTTGGATAGGCACCGCGATTGTGTTAATAATATTTCTTCAATCACAAGTCATTGGAACAAGACAAGAAGATGATTTTCGACTTGGGTTTAAATGATTCATAAAATATGAGGAGTTTAGATTAAATTATAAAAAAAAGAAATTGTTAAGGATTATTTATATAGGAGGTTAGAAAATAAAGTAGAAGAACGGCTAGCAGAAGACCAGTTTGGTTTTAGGAAGAACAGTGGGACGAGGGAGGCTATTTTAACACTAAGAACGGTAGTAGAAAATGGAATGAGAGTAGAAAAGACAAATTACATAGCTTTAAAGAACGAATCCATACCGCCAATATATGAATATTTTCAAAACTAGAAAAGTACCATTTAAATAAATCATAGTTTTTGCAAATATATTTTGTTAACGTGCTTATAATAATTTTAGAAACGTTTTTGTGAAAGGAAAAAAATATTAGTTGGTTTATTAAAAAGTTAATTAATTACCAATTAATGGGCTATTAATTGATTAATTTCGATGAAATTTTGCAAAACTATTGTTCATAGCCATGCACTGGGTAGAAGATATTTTGATTTTGAAAATTTTTAATGGAGTAATAATTATTACCGAATTTATACGTAACAAAAGCGTATTTTAATTAAATCATTATGAAAAAAATATTTGACTTTAAAAAGAAATAGATTCCGCCCAGCGCATTTTTACAAGCATTTTTTCCCAAAAAAATAAAAATAAATAACAATTGAAACTGTAACAATGTAAGCCGCCATTAACTTAATTATCTGAATGTATGACTTGCATTATAAGTTGCCTATATTAAATAGCTGAATTGCCTAGATGAAGGAAACGCATTAAGATACCCGGATTATAATGTCTTTAACTCGATGTGCTCGCTAAATTTTTGCATGTATAAAGTTCTTTTGTATATATAATTTCATAACTGCATAAGAAAAAAAAAATACCCTCGCACTTTATCCAGACTTGGGACTGGCAATCCTATTAGAAGCATTTACTAATTGGCGTGTTTATATTTTTGTCTGTGTGACTCGTCAAATAATATAATTTAATTCATTTCATATAATTACATCATTATCATTACATAAAAAGGCGATATCCGTATAGGCAACTTATATACATCGATTCATAATTCAAGTGTAGCGTACGCAAACGCCTAGGAATTCTTGGATCTGCTAATTCGGGCAGAGCACAATTTCTCCAAAAATCTATTAACTTGGAAAGCATATTTCTTTCCCAAAACTCGCGATCGCGATTTATTGTAATACAGGCAATGCCTAAGTCCGTATATAAAACTAACTCGCATAATTCCTTATCGCATATATTTAATTGCCCTTGAATTTGATAAAAAGACCTTTGCCTTTTCTTTAGAATTAATTCACCATTTTCACTATATTCTATACAATGTTTTTTGTTCGATTTCGATTCATCATGAATAATTTTGTCCCTAATTGAATAGACATTCAATAATAAAGTTATCGCATATCCCATCAGGACTAGCACCAAGGAAAGGATAGTCTTTACATATAAACAAGCCACATTTCCTTACACTATATTCTCGCATTGTTACAAACTTACAAATAGCCTTATCCTGATTTTCTATCCCGTACCGTATGGGTGGGTTTAGGTAAAAATTTTATATTATGATAAAACATATTTTTAATTGTATTGTGGCAATGCGTGCTTTTCTTCATCTGACAAATTTTGCCAAAATTAGATGCAGTTAATCTATCCTTTCTAGCTTCAAACCATTTTGTTACATTCGCGTTGTTGTACCGTCTCTCGTTCCAATTGGACAATATCATCTTTTGCTAATCTTTGATCTATCCTAATCATTTCTTCACGTAATTTCTCATCATCTACGTACTCATCTACGTAATTTCTCATCATCTAATCAACACCGTACTCACATCCATTGTGTTTATTAATATTAACTCTTTTCCCCCCTAATATTCCTAGATCTAGATTTTAATTTAATTCTTCTAGCGCAAAATCTATTCAGATATTACTTATTTCGCTGCGAAGATAATTTATGAAACGCTATTCCCCTATTGTTACATAATCCTGCTCCAAGGCATCTAGAAAGTTATTTACATGACTTTTTATTCTTTATTTCTTATTTTTATAAATGTTTACTTTCGAATTGTAAAAGATATGTTTTAATTAAAAAATAACTTGACAAATTACGTTACGTATCGCTGTTTCTAAATATCGCTCAAATCATCTAGTGTAATAGTGGCACATCTCAATAATTTTATATTGCGATAATAGTAAGCTTATACATCCAGGCACTAGCTCCAAATAATATTTAATCGACCCCAGCGGGCCTCTGTGCAGAATAGTTTGGCATAACTCGAGGTTAATTCTGCCTTAAAAGAAACGCGAATATTATAGGATAGGAAAAAAAAAAGCAGCGGGGATTGATATGATACCAGCCGAATTAATAAAACACGCAGGGGAAAAAATGCAGGAGCGATTATACAGGTTAGTTTGTAAAATATATGAGAAGGGAGAAGTACCACAGGATTTTCAGCGTAGTAGAATAGTAACAATGCCGAAGAAAATAGGAGCTAATTTGTGTGAGAACTATAGGACCATTAGTCTACTATCACATGCATCGAAGATATTGTTAAAGATTATTTATAGGAGATTAGAAAATAAAGTAGAGGAAAGGCTAGGAGAAGATCAGTTTGGTTTTAGGAAAAACAGAGGAACGAGGGAGGCGATTTTAGCACTAAGAACAGTAGTAGAAAAAAGAATGAGGGTAGGAAAGGTAACTTGCATAGCTTTTGTAGATTTAGAAAAGGCATTTGATAATGTAGATTGGGACATAATGTTTAGAATTTTAAAAGAAACGGGTATAGATTATAAGGATAGGAGAATAATTTTTAATTTATATAAACACCAAACTGCCTTAGTTAGAATTGAGGGGGAAGAAGAGGTAGCAAAAATAGGGAAGGTAGTTCGGCAGGGATGTACACTTTCACCGTTATTATTTAATCTATATATAGAAGATGCAATAAACAAAGTAAAAGAAGAGTATAGTGTAGGTGTGAATGTACAGGGAGAGAAAATATATATGTTGAGATTCGCCGACGATATAGCTATATTGGAAGAAAGCGAAAAGAATTTAGAAAGGGTATTGAATGGTATGCAGGCAGTATTGACTAGGGATTTTAACATGAAAATAAATATAGGTAAAACTAAAGTGATGAGGTGTGACAAAAAGGAATGCAGTAGAAAAATGAGGATCACAATAGGAGATAATAGAATCGAAGAAGTGTCAGATTTTTGTTATTTAGGCAGTAGAATCACAAAAGATAATCGAAGCAAGGTAGATATAAAGTGTAGGATAGCACAGGGTAGGAAGGCATTCGTAGAAAAGGAACAGATTTTAAGATCAAATATTGACTTGGGTATTAGAAAAAGATTACTGAAAGTATATGTTTGGAGTGTAGCACTGTACGGGTGTGAGGCGTGGACTATAGGAAAGGAAGAGAAGCGTAGATTAGAAGCACTTGAAATGTGGTGTTATAGGAGGATGATGAGGATTGGTTGGGAAGATAAAGTAACAAATGAAGCTGTACTAGAGTTAATAGGGGAGAAGAGAAGTATTTGGAGAGTGTTACAGCGTAGGAGAGACAGATTAGTAGGGCATATTCTTAGGCATGGGGGGAATATGCAATTGATCATAGAAGGTAGAGTGGAGGGAAAGAGAGGGGTAGGTAGGCCTAGATTGGAGTATGTGAGTCAGATAGTTGAAGACGTTGAGATGAATAGCTATAGGGAGATGAAGGGATTAGCTCAGGATAGATCGGCATGGCGTGCTGTTTCCAACCAATCTTTAGGATTGCGGACTCTTTAACTAACATAAGCATTTAACTCGGAAAAATTCAAAACACTTTTAAGCAATTCAAGTGAACAAATTAGAATAGGATGACCTGATTCAAATATGCTCGGCTACAGCACTTACTACTGAAGATGGGGGCATAGCCTTCCAAATGCGTATCTAGCTACTTAATACTTTAAGTTACGGTATTTTGGTGATTATTATTTAACACCGTAGTGATAATTTTTTAAATTGAATATTCATTTCGATTTTTCACTAAAGAAATTGCAATTAGTCTATATATAACACGATACATCCTATATAAATTGAAACTCGTCGCAAAACTTACTACGTTGATTATCGTTTTCAATGATCTGTCATCAGATTGATTTGCGGTTTTCAAACTGAAGAACAGAGTAAAAAGCATTACACAATTTTCAATTAATGTACGTTATTTTACCTTCTTACTGGCAGCTATATTTATAGTTTATAATAATTTCATTTCGTTTATAAAAGTGCGCTTTTATACGAACGAATATTTTCAATGCAACGTAAAATATAATATATACAGCAGAGTTCAGTTTGCAAATTTTGTATGAATGTAATTTTTTGTATAGTCGAAAATATATTCTAAATTTTTATGTAAAATTTATATCTCTTATAAATATAATACATAAAAATTATTGCTATAATTATTTTTGTATATTTTACTGAAATTTGTGATATCAACTGTCTGGCATATATTAAATAGTATTAAATGCTAGCTGAAAATCGCAATTTAAATTTTTTTCTACTAAACTACAATACTTAAATGTTCTTTAGCTTTGTACATAGTCGGCATGTTGAGAAGAAAGGAAAAATAAAGGAAATCGATAAGGAAAAATAAAATCGATTTTCATTTACTTAGATGAAATCAAATGTATATTTTTGTTTGATCTTATTAAATTTTAGTTCTTTTCGTGCATTTTATTTAATGCGAATTTATTTATATTTAATATTTAATTCGTATTGTACTTTAGTATAAGAAATCGTTTTAATGGAGGCGTGTGCTGTATAATGTCTTGTAAAACAACGGTAACGATTGTGAATCTCGGACTTGGGCAAGCGAATATGGATGATAATAATTGAATCTAGCTTTTGGTGGTTAACAGAGCATCAAATTTAGTTAAAACTGTGTAATGTGTAGAAAACATATACCTTCCGATTCCGAATCACGTTATTTTCAGTTATGAATTTACCAGAATGCGAATAACACCTATATTCACGAACGGATTTGTTAAAAAGTAGTTCTTTCTTAAAAGACTAAAAAGAAATTTAAGTTTCCAAACTGTGTAGAGTATTAGTACACAACAATTTGTAACTGTGGAATATATTTCTTGTTTTTAGTGTAATTAATTGTAAGTGATCTAAGTGTAAAGATGTTACTATTTTTGTCCAGGATTGCTCAGTAAAAATAATACCGTTACTTTGAAATTAAAGGTAAAGTTCTTGAAAAAAATCCTATATTTCTCTTTTATGGAGCGAACCAATAATTAAAGCAAACGATGTAAAATATTATAATATACCGATAAAGCTGTAGTTAGTTAAATAGTTCTCAATCCTTGGGATTGGTTTGAAGATCTAGGATTGAGTACTATTTAAATAACCAACTCCTACTCTAACTTTCATATTTCGGCTGCTTTCATTGTCACACTTCACCACTTTTGTTTTACCTATATTTATTTTCATATTATAATCCCTAGTCGTTACTTCTTGCATTCTTTTTAGACACTGTTCTAAAGTCTGCTCCCTTTCTTCCAAGATCGTCGGCGAATCTCAACGTATATTATTTTTATTCATTCTATATTTTTACTTTTTCTTTATATTTTCTTTGTGGTGTCATTTACTTTCTTTGCATGAATTTTCACTCCTCTAGTATACTTTTTTATAACCTTGTTTAATGCATCTTCTATATATAGATTAAATAATAACGGTGAAAGTGTACATCCTTCCCCGACTCCCTTTCCTATTCTTGCCACCTCTTCTTCCCTCTCAATTCTAACTAAAGGTATATCTCTTATCTCTTCTGCTTCTGTTTTGATATTTTTAACTTTCCTTCTATCATCGTATCATGTTAAATATTTCTTCAGTTATGCATTCCATTCTACCTGCCCTTTTGTTCGTGCCTAATACTTCTTTTGCTGCTGTAGTCAACCAATCCCTAATTTCCCTCTATTCGCTATCTATGTCGTTAGTTAGTTTCTTTGTCCTCAGTTATCCCACCAGCTACTTTTCTACTTTATTTTTATACATTTCGCTTATATTAGCTGATTTTAACCTATCAACGTCTACTTTAACCTGTTTAGGCTTCTGTACAAGTTTATTAAATTTGATCTCAGAGTTAACAACTACTAAGTTGCTGTCACTATATCTATATCTGCTCCAGAGTAACTCTTACAATTTTTAATCTGGTTTTTTAACTTTTCCTTAACTAGTATGTAATTTATCTGATATCTTCTTATATTTTCTGGCATTTTCCACGTATATATTCTGCGGTTAGGATTTTTAAAGAGCGTGTTTGCTACCACTAGCTTATTTCTAATACAAAACTCTACTAATCTATCATTACGTGTTCCATATCCGAATGTTCTCCTACCTTCCTGACCTGATTCAAAAATATGCTCAGCTACAGCACTTTTACCTTTTCTATTCAATCTGAAATGAGCTAAATGCTCCTTAAATCTAGTTTCAATTAACTTCGTTAATCCCTACGATATCTAATTTAAACCTCTCCATTTCTAATTTGATATTCTATAATTTTATTAAGACTACGGACGGGGACACATCCTTCGACGGGTTTTTTTTTTATGGATTTGAAGAAAAATTACTTAGTTATAATACAACTAAAAATATTTAAATTTTTGTTCACCAGGTTCCGCCGGTAAGGGCATCATCAGCAAAAATAAAAATATTTCAAGTGGTATTATAACCAAGTTATTTTGCTTCAAAACGATTTACTATGAACTACCACAAGGTAACACTTGATTCAATCAACTTTTTGTTTTAATATCCATTAATTTGAATTCGCTCATCTTCGTTTTCAGTGTGTGGGAACAACCAGCAACTGCGCCGCACGTACCACCAGGGTCTGTGGAACGGACGTCGTTGGAGCTGTTGCCGGAATACGAGCCGCATAGTACCCGGCTGCGAGGCGACGACACTCTGGGGTCGTTTACTCACCGACGTATCCACCGACAACACTCTATCCAACAATCAACCACCACCAACCACATTCAACCACAATACAACGCCACCCGCGACCACCGTGCTGCAATTGGGGAGTATCGTTCATCAGGCGCTCACCGCACAACGGGAGAAGAGGGAACAGGAAGTGCAACAGGCGCTTGTCGTTAGTACCGCCGACGTCATCGGCTTGGAGAGTAACAAGGAGAATCTGAATTTGCCGAAGCAAGGTGAGTACCCCATAGGGGTGTAAATAATCATTTATAATGCGATAAATCGTTGAATGTTAAATGCAAGAAATAAATTAACGAATGATGAGTACTTAAAAAGAAAAATTACGATGAAGAAAATTAGTTTATGTTGCATTTAGATGTATCAAATTAGCCTTCGAGCTCCTCGCCGTTTTTTCGTTTGCAAATATTTCGCGGGTCAAAAATAGAATAACATGTAACAGGTAATACAAGAAGTCAATACAGGTCATTTGTTAAAAAAATATTTTATTTATACGAATAAAAAGGATAATAGTAATAATGATATTAATAATAATTCTTAAAATACTCGAAGAATAACAAGAAAAATAACTATGAACAAAAAATTATTTTTTCAAGAGAATTTACTATTTTATTACGCTTCATATAATTAATGTTGCCACGTGCGAAGCACAAAAAGAGAATATTGTAAATATTATTCATATTGAATTTTCTTAAACTCTATAAACTGCACTTAAAATACTAGGAACAGTGGAATGTTTGAACATATTTGATTGTAGAAAATATTTTTTAATTTTAATTAAACTTATGGGCGGGTATTGCAAAAAAATGACAGATTTTTAATAATTCAGAATGTAGGTCAACAGTCTTTGTGTGACAATATAATATTCATTTGGGACAGGAAATCATATTTTTATAATTTGTATACGACATTTTTGGATGCAAACAATACTCTGGAATTTCCAATTTCTTCGCCTTGTCTAAGTTTTATCAAGTATAACTATTAGAATTTGATAGTTCGATAGCAATATAATTAGTATTCATTGTCAATAGTCTATAGCTTAAAATATGCGTAAATTTTTTATAGCAATTCGTGCAAATTTAATTCAATTTAAATATTTCACCTTGCAATTCATTTTCATTATTACCAGGCAAAATAGATTTTATTTTGAATGGAAAAAATGATTCTTTATACGTATGAGTCAATGTATTTATGACGGCAATTATTTCAAACACAAAATTTTGTGCGACTTATATATTTTTCTTGGCTAACCATGTACTGAAAAATGCGCAAATTTTAAATAAGATATGCTAAAATCATCTGCAAAAAGGGACTTTGAAATAAGCGGAGAATTGTCGAGGAATAAAAGAAGAGAACAATTTGTGTATATATTAAAAAAGTTAGAGAACAAATTCTGTCAAAAATGAGAACGTATAATCTTTAAAAAACACACGAGTGTCTTTTAGAGTAAATGGATTGCCACTGCTTTAGATTAATTGAAAAAACGACTTCAGTCGTTTATTTTTTTGTTCATTTTGCTTTCCGGTAACATTATTGTTATCCGAAAGCAAAACTAACCTTCACTATTGCAGTTTGTATTAATTTTTAAAAGCACCGGTTAAAATGCGATTTTATACAAAAAAAAACTGATTTGTAGCAATATTTACTGATATCACAAAAATAATTGTACAACTATTTTATATATTCAATCAATTTTTTTTTTAATTAATTTTGAACTATCAACTCAAGGGGGAAATTGAGTTTGTAATACCCCTTTATCAATTTCTAATTCCCCGTTATCGATTTCCATATAAATTTTTGTTGTGACGATATTCTAATGAAGCATTAAAAACAATTATCGGACGTTGCACAGCAAAGATTTGAAGAGTCGTGTTTATTAACAATTGTTTGTCCATGAGTAACGGAACTATTCACTTGTGATCTGACTTGTTAATTTGTGCGCTTTGATAATTTCATTGAATGATTTAAAAACTTTCCTGCAACTTGCTTCGTAATTGTCGGATCGCTTTTATTTTTTATCTTTTATTTTGTCACGTATATATAAATTTAATTCTGAATTACTTATATGTTTTCTTAGAATATTGTTATCAAAAATATATTTCATTATAAATAATCAAAATTAGAGTAAATTCCAGATAAAATGACGACATGGTCATCACTCGACTTTCATTTATATTCAATTCGAAAAAATAAATAAAAAGTTAAGTTTCCTTTTAAATTTTTTGCGTTGTCACTTTTGCTATTTTTGACTTCCTGCTGCCACTCTTAACGTTTGATATTGTTGTAATTTTTTTTGTACCTGTCATTTTATAAAAAATACCTTTTTACTCGACCATCCTAAAATTATTAGTTTTATTTGTCCAATGGTTCGATCTAATCCATCGATAATGTGTTGAAAATTGTAAATGGATATTAAAATTAGTTTTACTTAACAACTATTTGGGTCGTAATACGGCATGAAGAGATCCATGATTACTTTCTTTATCATCATTTTAATAACATTCGAATTGTTTTTATTATTGCTTATTTTTTTAATACTTTATTATTACACACAATTTGTTTGTAAGGAAATTCCAATTAAAATCGTTATCATCAAACATGAATATCACGGTGATTAATAAAATAAAAAACAAGAAATATCGCATATTGTTTATCGCAAAATTCACTTTAAATTATAAACTAACGTATTGGATAGAAACCAGATCAATTAACAATAATTAAACTATATTCAAAACGGAAATACTTTGGATTTATTTATTTAGCCTCGCTGTAAATAATATTAAACCAAATAAAGTCCTGAAATAAATCCTGAAATAGTTGAACCTCGCACGAAAAAAAAACATGAAACTTTTCTTACAACTAAAATAATATTTGCGAAACAGTTCAAAGATTCAAGTATACATAAAAATGTGGCATTTATCGAAAACGAATTATTTAAAAGCTAAATATGTTTATGGTGTTCAATTTGCGTAGTACTTCACCCATGATGACGTAGGTAGTATTTAAATGTCAGATGTATAGTGCGCATATGTCATAGCGAAAGTCCCGTCCACCGTTGCCATATCGATTCTAAATACTGATGTTAAGAGAAACATGTATTCTTAAATTACTTATAGTTATTATTCACTTGTTTATATTATTCATCATTTTTACTTATTATATAAACTACTGCGTCTATATATTTATTCTCTAACACATTCAGAAGTTATTGGCTTAAATCTCAGACAGTGAATTTTTTTTAACAATACCACCAAAAACATTTCTTTAAAATATTAACTGTAGTGAACATCATCTGGTATATAAATGGATGTATGTCTATATTTTTTTAATTTTTTTATTAAGATTAATAACTGTTGATGTGGAAGACTCCAGAGTACCCTGTCACCTCAGTGAAGGACGAAAACATATTTTACTTGCAAATTTTTGGAAGTTGATTGCTTAGACAATAATTATTCCTTGTTTAAAATGGCTTTTTTAAGCTTAAAAAATTACAGGTTTCTATTAAATTGAGTTTAGTTGCGATTCGACACGCTATTTTTAGAATGAAAAATTATTTTTGGCTCAGGATATACATAAAAAAAAATATTGGTTGTATTTTGTTACATATGGGAGGTAGAGAATTCCCGTGTGTTTGAAATGAACGGTCCTGATCATAATGGTACCGTCATCATGGTACTATAATTTATGTACATCACCGATAATGCAATGCTTTTTTCAATATCACATATTGTTTCTTTTTCTCGAATATATTAAGACCAATGGCATTGATTGTCCCATTGTTCATTAAACATATTTTGTATTATCGTATTATACGTTGTATTAAAAGATTTAAAAACCAAAACATTAAAAATTCATTGAACGATAAAAAGAAATTGCCAAGTGTGGGGAGAAGCAAATAATAAAACTGTACATTTCCAACAATTTATTATAACTTATTTGTCAATTCTCAATGGCGTGAAGTTAGTTAAAGAGTCCTCAATCCTAAAGATTGGTTGGAAACAGCACGCCATGCCGATCTATCCTGAGCTAATCCCTTCATCTCCCTATAGCTATTCATCTCAACGTCTTCAACTATCTGACTCACATACTCCAATCTAGGCCTACCTACCCCTCTCTTTCCCTCCACTCTACCTTCTATGATCAATTGCATAATCCCCCCATGCCTAAGAATATGCCCTACTAATCTGTCTCTCCTACGCTGTAACACTCTCCAAATACTTCTCTTCTCCCCTACTAACTCTAGTACAGCTTCATTTGTTACTTTATCTTCCCAACCAATCCTCATCATCCTCCTATAACACCACATTTCAAGTGCTTCTAATCTACGCTTCTCTTCCTTTCCTATAGTCCACGCCTCACACCCGTACAGTGCTACACTCCAAACATATACCTTCAGTAATCTTTTTCTAATACCCAAGTCAATATTTGATCTTAAAATCTGTTCTTTTTCTACGAATGCCTTCCTACCCTGTGCTATCCTACACTTTATATCTACCTTGCTTCGATTATCTTTTGTGATTCTACTGCCTAAATAACAAAAATCTGACACTTCTTCGATTCTATTATCTCCTATTGTGATCCTCATTTTTCTACTGCATTCCTTTTTGTCACACCTCATCACTTTAGTTTTACCTATATTTATTTTCATGTTAAAATCCCTAGTCAATACTGCCTGCATACCATTCAATACCCTTTCTAAATTCTTTTCGCTTTCTTCCAATATAGCTATATCGTCGGCGAATCTCAGCATATATATTTTCTCTCCCTGTACATTCACACCTACACTATACTCTTCTTTTACTTTGTTTATTGCATCTTCTATATATAGATTAAATAATAACGGTGAAAGTGTACATCCCTGCCGAACTCCCTTCCCTATTTTCGCTACTTCTTCTTCCCCCTCAATTCTAACTAAGGCAGTTTGGTGTTTATATAAATTAAAAATTATTCTCCTATCCTTATAATCTATACCCGTTTCTTTTAAAATTCTAAACATTATGTCCCAATCTACATTGTCAAATGCCTTTTCTAAGTCTACAAAAGCTATGCAAGTTACCTTTCCTACCCTCTTTCTTTTTTTCTACTACCGTTCTTAGTGCTAGAATCGCCTCTCTCGTCCCTCTGTTTTTCCTAAAACCAAACTGATCTTCTCCTAGCCTTTCCTCTATTAGTTTGTACGTAATTTATATTTATATTATTTAAATCGGTTACATTTAATTGTTTAAAGCTGCCAAGGTTTTCATTACAATGAAGAATTTTCCATTTTCTAATCATAAATTGTTTTCACAGCACAACTTTAGATTTTAGTAACTTTATAAACTAACTTTAGTTACTTTATAAGCAATATTGTGTTAAAGTAAATTTCTTCATAAATATGGAAAAAGAATTCACTTCCATCAAGTTTTTATGGTGGTATAAAGTAACCAGATTTTCCGATGGATTTTTTGTTGTTACAAAACACTTTGATATATAAATTACTTTTTAACAGAACATAATAATTACACCATAGTAATAAAACATTTTAACATTTCTAAAGGGCTGATTAAATTTAACTTTCAGATAAGCTGCGAAACTGTATTTCGACTTCCAGTTAAATTTTATTTGTAGGATAAACCCTTTATCTATCAGTTAACTTTATTTGTAGGAGAACCATCAAATAAACTCCAGTATCTAAAGTTGCGCATAATATTATATTTGTATATCTGTTTTTTTGGGTTGCATAACTTCATCTCGTTTGTTACACTGCAATAAGCATTAACATACTCCGAAAACTTGAAACTGTACGTAATTCCGATCGACGATAAAGTTAGTGAAGATCAATAAGGTAAAGTTTGAATAATAGCACATTAAAAATGTTTAAGTTGGTTGTAAGATGATAATGAATATTTTAGTGTGATCTTTCATCACAAAGGTCCAGTAAATTCATCATGTTAAATGTCGATTATCTACAATAATATACTGCTCATAGATACTAAAGGTGTTCAACTAGGAAGAAATCCAAATAAAATCACCATAGACTGTCTAGCTTTTGCGGATGACATGGCGTTGATTACTGACTCACTGGATAATGCCCAAGAACAAATCAGAGAATTGCAGAAACAAGCAGCCAAAGTAGGATTACAAATATCATTTAAAAAAACACAGTTCATAACTAACATCAGTGATGCCCCTCAAAAGCTTAAATTTCATGACAACACAATATCTCAAACAAATTGCTTTAAATATCTAGGAGAGTTGATAACGAGCAACACAAAAGAAAAGGCAGCAATAGAAACTAGAGTACACAAAATGGAAGGGGTGTTTCATATGACAAAAAACACATATAACAAGAAATCTTTATCCTGGAACACAAAACTAAGACACTATCAAACAGTGGTTAGACCTGAAACATTGTATGCGGCAGAAACACTTAAACTAACAAGAACTGGAGATCTTGAAAAACTAGAAAAGGTAGAAAGAAGAATTTTGAGAAAAATATTGGGACCTAAAAGTAATAGTAATGCAGAATACAAATTAAGATCAAACAGAGAGCTATATTTGAAAGTTGAAAAACTAACTGATGTAATGAGGAAAAAAAGACTGCAGTTTTACGGACACATATACCGAATGGATAATAACAGACTAACCAAGCAGATCTTCAACTTACTAAACAGTTACAAATCCAAACCCACATGGTTCACTGAAATTGATAAAGATATGAAAAGTGCTGGAATTAAAAGAGACACAATAAATAACAGAAAACGTTTTAGAGAAGTAACTCAAAAGGCAGGATTTCAGGAAAGAAAGAAATCAACGAATGGAAGAAAGTGGACCAAAGAAGAAAAGGAACGACATTCTCGAAGGATGAAGGAAGTGTGGGAGCAAAGAAAATTGAATACAAAGAAGTATAGCCAAAGTTGATTTATCGTACCCTCCAAAAGGGTTATTCGAAAGAAGAAGAAGAATATACTGCTCAATATTGCAAGATATTTTGCTGTAACCTAAAAATTTGAATTTATCTCTGTTTAACTGGCCACTATTGCTGTCCAACGCAAGGTATTTTGTATCTATCTATCGCAATCGTACACATATAACTTAACTGGCAGGAGCACCAACCATACGTTTTTCTTCGTAACTAAGCTATCTGTATTATTTTAAATCTTGGAAATACACTTCACACTTAACTGGGAGATTATCTATACGTTAAATATATCCGCTAGTTCGCTAATCTTTACTTTATACACAGATGGAAAGATAGGGCCTTAATTACATCTTTAATTTAACATAAAATGATGCGCAACTTTTAAGAATACTCGCTCTTTGTTCATATATAAAACCATATACATATACAGGATAGATCATAAAAAATTTCACATTCTGTGATTTGTTTTCGTTATAATATATTATAGTATTAGATATTTTTATTATTATTTTAAGTCTATTATGGTATAATTTATGGCATTGGGAGGGAGGATTTCGAATTTATTATACTATGATGTAGGTTTTTTTTTTTAAGATACACTTCCATATAATTGTTATAAAAAATTATTCGGTTTCTAAAGATATTTATTTATTTCGTTCTTAGTTTCACGGTGTACATATCCTCTTCACACCTATAATTTTCTAGTGTATTAACTATTATACCATATTACGTTCTAGTCGAGCGTGTACACGAAGATATAGTTTTATATCGGGTAAATAATATAGGAAATAGTGCAGTATCACGTCCATACAATACACCTACTATATTAACATCATCTAAAGATAATAAAAAATATTGGGCGGAAAAAGTGTTCACTTCACGCTATCATCGATATAAAGTCCAGCAGTGCTTTTAAAACTTGCTGTACTTTGGTCTACGTCTTCACGTTTAAATTACGAGCTTCGTTCTCTGTAAATTGCAACGAAAACAAAACCAATTTGCGACTTATGTACTCGTAAATAGAGTTTCAAGTTTGAAATTGAAGCGAAACCTTTTGTGTTATATTGTTGGTACGAACTTGCGTTTGAAATTAGACGTATGTTTTTCATCTGTAGAGAAAAGATATTTGCAGTCGATTCAATTTGAAATGATTTATAAAAACAGGGAGATTTATTTATGACGCTTGTATGAAAATTAAATGCTCGAGAAAAAATTGAATATTAAAAAATTAAAAGCAGTTTCAGTTGGTAGCTAGATTCTATATATATTTCAATTAGTCAATCACGAATTTACGATTTCTAAACACTTTTTGTCAAATATTTGATGTAATGTATGTCGTAAAGTATAAATTTTTCATTTTAACATCAAAAGTGTTGAGCTAAGATATTTTTTGATAAACATAATGCAGTGATGTAAATTTGCCACTCAGCAAATAATCCGACATATTAAGAATTTGGCAAATTTTTTAAGAGGCTGCATTTTTTTTTTTAAATTCTTTACCGATTGTTTTTGCAAAAACTTAATTTTTGAGATTTTTTAGAAGTATTCATTAACATTGCAAAGCCATCTGAATTTGTTATTACTTAATCTAAACCTTTCTTAATATGTGCTAAAAATAATACGCCCTTATATCAAAAAATTAAATGCCTTGCTCAAAATCGGTTTCTTTACGATTCTATATCTTAAGACCGTAGAAAAGAATTACAATAACTACCTATGATGCACAATTAAATATATAACTTGCATATATAATAAAATAATTGTAAATACAAAATCATCAATGCCACATTAAATTGCTTCGTCGTATCATCCTCAACTTCTTATTTACTTTTAATTATTCATTATTATCCCATGTTTTATTAACCAATATTTAATATGATTATGCAGACGTAATTACTCTTATAAATGCATCAATATGGTATTGTTTTATTTGATTTTCACCGCATTTAAATAATAATGATTTTCCTGTTTTGAAGCAATGAAACACTCTGCATATAATTGGTACAGACTATATGAGACTTTTACAATGCTTCAATTTTGTTGGTTGCACCTTTTTTTAGGACTGAAATCAAAAGCAGTGTCACATATTATTATCGTTTAAAATGTAGACTACAGCGTTTGTCGTAAAAATATACGAAAAGATGGTACAGAAAATGCTCGCCTTGTCAGAAAATAGTACCTTGTCAAGAAAAATGGAAAAACATTTTAAAGTTAAAACTGACTTAAATATTATAGAATAATTAGTTATCGTAGCAAAAAACGGAACTGTTATAATATTATGGCATGCCATAAATTGCACGGTTTATCATGCAACGCCCGGTGTATATATATTATTTATATATTTAATTATTGTATAGAATATCACCCAAATACCAAGGACTTAAAGCATTGAGTAGCTAGACATAACATAACATAACATCATCCACAGAATTATTTTTTAGCATATCTTCAAGAAAAAGAATAGTTTCAGGAATAGAAACACTTGGAAATAATGAGCAAACGTCAAATTAAATAAGTATTTCATTATTTGATAGTGTTAAAACTTTATTAAAACATTATTAATGAATTCTAAAAAAAGTTTACAACGAAACTATCGAAATAAAAATTATTAAATACTATTATTTAACACCGTACTGATATTTTTTTTTAAATATTTAATTAGAATGAAGAAAAGTGAATGCATTTTGCGATTTCTCATAAAATTTTACCTTTCTTCATCAAGCCAAATATAATAAAATTGTTTTCAAACATGTAAATATAAGAAAGTTCATAAATTAACAAAAAAAACTCGGCATGTAAATTTAAGCGGAATTAATGTAGGGAATTATCAAACCTACCATTTGGTAGCAAACCAAAAATGTCCATGGTAATTCTCATTATAAAATGTTAATTAAGCTTTGCGTGGTTTCATCGGATATATTTTAAAATTATCTGTTCCGGCTGTGATTCGATCCTACATGCCTATAAATGAATACCTCGCGATTAACCAACACAAATTGCAATAAAAACAAATCGTGCTGTGCAATTTAACCATGTCTTGTTCGGGTACAGAAATTCAGCGCCCATGGGTTCTATAGATGGCACTGCCCAAAGAGCCTTCTACGTTCGGAGCACGCTATCATATGTCATGATGGTATGCGTTGGGTCCGAACGGGTACCGGGTACAGCCTGCTGTTACCACACACGCTGATCCACCGCATCGTACGGTATATATAGGTAGAGTGTATACTGGTGCTTTTGGTTACGACTTTTAGACGCCGATTAGTATTTCATAATAGAGAAGTATTACAACAGCCTGAAATATCGTCAGTGATGTAGCGATGGCAAACTGTAGGTCACTTTGAGGAGCTAGTTCGTAGTTCGTAGTTCATTTCAATGTACCGTTCACGAACTATAAGTCGTGAACTACCACACCGTGCCTTAAAAACCGTGCCGTGCAAATTAAGGGTGTACTTTATTTTATCATTATTCTAACTAGCAAACTACATGCATATATGAGCTTGATACAAATTTTAACTCACAGACTAATGTGTGTTCTGTCTTAGAAATGTCTAAGAGACTAGCCTTTCTATTCTCTTTCTATGCGTCCAGTTCTAAGAGTTACAAGGGATCAGTTTCATTTCACTATATTTCCATACGATATATACATATTGGGTGGTTACAAAGTACATCCGCACTAAGATAGTTCGGAATATATTATCCGTTTTTTTTACACTTAGCTAAATATTTAAAAAAATGCAATATGATACAATAAACATACCCAAATAGAAATTAACTTGATGTATTTATACAATGGTTGAATTGGTGTTAAGTAATTTATTTCATAATATTGTTAAAATTAGTATTTTTGTAAGTTTTCCCTTTACAATAGCGATGGCAAACTGTAGGTCACTTTGAGGAACTAGTTCGTAGTTCATTTCAATGTACCGTTCACGACCTATATGAAATACATGCACATACTGAAAATAATCTCTTTTTTCTCAATATAAAAATATTAAATGGTAAAAAATAAATAAATTGAAATATCACAATACTTATTTTGAATTAAGAATGAGGAAGAAAAGACAACAATGTTTATAATTTATACAAAACATATATATAAGGAAATGTAATCTTCTCTGGGTACTCACAATTATTTATATGAAGTTCTAAAATACTTATTGGTAGTTACTGATGAAAATGTTTACTACTTTACTAACACTTGAACAAACAATAATAAAATGAACTAGATAGAATCGTTTTGTTTGGCGTTATAATTTACATTTTATATTCCGAATCTTCTCTGTTCAAACTTCAATGCTTTGATTTGATATTAAGTGATTGCATTGCACTCAGTATGAAATAGAAGAACTATAAGATTTAGATGTTTATTTTTGCATTATTGCAAAAATTTGCTATGGCATGACTATGGCATATTTAATCTTGTGAATATATTAATTATATTATTCCAAATGAAATCTGATACCAACATATAAATTGTGACTCAGCTCGGCAATGCTGCTGTTGCAATATTGCATCGAGTTTCCTATTTCGTTCCGTTTCACCAACACACTTTATCACGAAATAAATGTTAGTACTGTATATGTAATGTATACTATACTGCATCGTTTACGAGTCGTTGTAATTCATAAACGATTTAGTACACGACGGGTTCAGGACCTAGTACAAGTACACCGTGCACCATGTAGTTCATAGTTCACGAACTAGGTCATAGTGACCTATAGGTCGTTGCAAAACATCGTCACTGTCATTTGATTGAACCGTTCAGAGTGAACGGTTCGCGAGTGAACTACACATCGCTAATTAGTAGGCTTGGGCAAATGCCGTTCATTCAGGTGAATTATTCAGTTATTCAAGTGACTAGTTCACGAACGATTATTCAGTATTCACATATACATGATTCGTACGATCAGTCGTTTATACATACATGGATAATGTTAAGCAACGAGTATTAACTCAAAGAATATTATATTTGCAAATAAAATTTGCAACGATTCAGCTTTAAATTTAAATTTTTTTTTTAAGGTTGTAGTAGTAGTTCACGACCTATAGTTCGTGAACGGTACATTGAAATGAACTACGAACTAGGTCCTCAAATTGACCTACAGTTTACCATCGCTACTATTAATATGTATTATAAAGTTTTAATCGGTGTTTAAAAGTCGAAACAGAGACGACCAGGACATACTATACTCCCTTGGACCGTGGACGTAGTTGACTCGGTGCAGTCAGTATTCGAGACATAATCCAACAGTGGATGAGTTTAGTACCCGATACCCCCGGTAACACGTCGAATCGCATCGTCCACTGTTGACGGTCGCCTCACATTGCTACATCGGCGAAGTGTGTCCAATTCCGTCCAACATAATGTTCATTAGATCGTAATATATGCAGAAACTCGGAAAGTACCCGCGTTATAAATAATGGGTGCTGGTGTGGTGCTCGTTTTGTAAGTGATATATCGGCTCATTGTTGACTGCGACACGATTGGGAAAGTTACACACACACACACACGCTCGATGTGACACTGTTGAATATAATGCATTTGGTCAACATTGAATTGGCTCGGTGGTTTGTTGAAATGGATGAGTTGACTTTCAATTTGTTAATGATGCCGTATAGCGCGAAAAAAAAATTTGGGTCGAAATTAATAGTGTTTAGAATAACTACACGGAGTGAATAAGTTCTGGAGTATTGTTTGTTTAAATTGTGCGGTTTGGTTTTGTTTTTTGTTTTTGGTGGTTTTGTTAGTAGATGAACTATTTCTAAGAAGCGGTAGTGAAATACGCACTGGCGAAAAAGTGAAATTGCAAATATTAAAACGTGCGGTTAAATTTTTTTTTTTACCAAACTAAACAATCGAGAATTATTTAAATAAGTTCATACATTAAAATTCTGGCAATCTCAACATTCATCAACACCATCATGAAAATTAAACCATTTTATTTTAATCAGATTAATCGATTTCGCGGTAGCAACTTCCTAAGCAATTAATTCTTTATCTTTATCTTAACTTTATAAAGGGACTCGCTGTCCATCGGGTAGTGTATTAAACATTTGATAGTTTACGATTTTAATATGTGATCTGTAAATGCAAGCAAAACTGGATCAACTGATGATTGTGATCAGATACCCATATAAATCTGATGAGGATTATAGGTAGAATGCCTCCTCTAGATTACGCCATGCGAGTCTTCGGCAGCTGCAGATGGACATTCTGGTCGCTGGCAGGTTCGTTCTACCTATTTACTTGACGATTGTGTTAATTAGAATCGAAATTAGAAAACGTACGATGAAATGAACTGTAGTATGCTAGTATAGAATATCAACCAAATACCGTAACTTAAAGCATTAAGTAGCTAGATGCGCATTTCGAAGACTATGCCCCCATCGTCAGTAGCACAAGATCAATACGCAATAAAAGGAAATACCTCTGTCACGAATCGTGATTGAAATACTATTAAATAAATAACTCAACATGATACAAGTATTTTAAAAATGGCATATAATATGACCAATAAATCTTTTTAAACAATATAAATTAATAATTAACGAAACTAACAAGTAACAACAATAAACATTGGTTTGTCAAACCTAAAATAACTAAAAATAAATAAAATAAAAATAAATTTAAAAATAGTTCTTATTAAATAAATTAAATAGACTAAATGAAATTTGGCCTGAATTTTGGCCTAATTCATAAATTTGATTTAGATTTATGTATGTAAATACTTTCATAAGCATTTAATTCGGAATAATTCAAAACATTTTTAAGTAATTTAAGTGAACTAATTTGAATAGGATGACCTGAGTTAGTCAAAAATATGCTCGGCTACAGCACTTTTACCGTTTCTATTTAATCTGAAATGAGCTAAATGCTCGTTAAATCTAGTTTCAATTGGTCTACGTGTTTGTCTTCTATATATACTTTAGGACAACTAGAACAAGATATTTCATAAATACCAGATTTTAAAATATTTAATAATATTATATATTTAATATATTATAATATTTAATTTGTTTAATAAGTAAGAACTATTTTTAAATTTATTTTTATTTAATTTATTTATGTATTTATTTTTGGTTATTTTAGGTTTGACAAACCAATGTTTTTTTATTATTGTTAATTCTTAGTTTCGTTAATTATTAATTTGTATTGTTTTAAATTATTGACTAGGGATTTTAACATGAAAATAAATATAGGTAAAACTAAAGTGATGAGGTGTGACAAAAAGGAATGCAGTAGAAAAATGAGGATCACAATAGGAGATAATAGAATCGAAGAAGTGTCAGATTTATGTTATTTAGGCAGTAGAATCACAAAAGATAATCGAAGCAAGGTAGATATAAAGTGTAGGATAGCACAGGGTAGGAAGGCATTCGTAGAAAAAGAACAGATTTTAAGATCAAATATTGACTTGGGTATTAGAAAAAGATTACTGAAGGTATATGTTTGGAGTGTAGCACTGTACGGGTGTGAGGCGTGGACTATAGGAAAGGAAGAGAAGCGTAGATTAGAAGCACTTGAAATGTGGTGTTATAGGAGGATGATGAGGATTGGTTGGGAAGATAAAGTAACAAATGAAGCTGTACTAGAGTTAGTAGGGGAGAAGAGAAGTATCTGGAGAGTGTTACAGCGTAGGAGAGACAGATTAGTAGGGCATATTCTTAGGCATGGGGGGATTATGCAATTGATCATAGAAGGTAGAGTGGAGGGAAAGAGAGGGGTAGGTAGGCCTAGATTGGAGTATGTGAGTCAGATAGTTGAAGACGTTGAGATGAATAGCTATAGGGAGATGAAGGGATTAGCTCAGGATAGATCGGCATGGCGTGCTGTTTCCAACCAATCTTTAGGATTGCGGACTCTTTAACTTAACTAATTGTTTTAAAAAGTTTATAGGTCATATTATATGCCACTTTTGAAATACTTCTGTCATGTTGACTTATTTATTTAATAGTATATCAATCACGATTCGCGACAGATGTATTTTATTTAGTTTTTATCTTGTACTACTGAAGATGGGGGCATAGCCTTTGAAATGCGCATCTAGCTACTTAATGCTTTAAGTTACGGTATTTGGGTGATATTCTATACTATTATGTAACACCGTAGTGATAATTTTCAAAATAACTTTTAATATATATTTTTTGTTTCTATTTATTATATATGTATAATATTTGTAACAATAATATATAAAAAAAAAGATTTTTTTTTGGTACATTTATTCTTTAATAATTAAATTGTTCTATCTAGAAATTTAATGTGGCAAAATCAATTTTGTTTATTCACGGAATGTTTGAGGATTATTACCATTATAGCAATTATTCTCCAAACACGGGATTCCTGGAAAATAGCACTATTTCGTGCTATTTTTCCGCAATATTTTAACAATAACCTAAGAAGCCAATAATTATATATAGTTCGTGCGGAGATTCATCGTTCACGAGATTCGTATCCGACATTTCCTGCATACATTATTATTTTATCCGACTCCGAACTGCCCACTTATTTAAATACATTACATGCGATTATAAATAATGAAATAATGGATAGGTAACTCCTTTTTCATAAATATTAAGCGCAGACTTTTTCTCCTGTAATATAATATATATATACCGTCTCCATTGAGATGCTATCCGCTATTCTGGTTCGTAAAATAACTTTCCGCTGCAGAAATACCGCTTATCTGATCTACGTTTTAATCACAATCAATAATTTATTTCCAATAAAGGATATTTCGTAATTTATTGTTTTCGTACCATGTTATTTCTTCACTTCAGAGAAGCTCGCGCAATCTCTTATAAAAGCATTCATTTCGTATCAACTTTATCGAGGAATTATTATATACAAACAAATATTACCTATTTAAAAAAATAATACTTTTTCTTAAAGCGTATTTACAATTGTATAGATTATCACCCAAATACCGTAACATAAGGTCCTTAATAACTAAATACTCATTTCGAAGGCTATGCCCCCATCTTTAGTAGAATATATAAAAATTAGAGATTAATTGTAGCTAATATATTATGAAAATTTAAACGAACAAGATAAATTTAAAAAAAAGTTTAGTACAAAGCAATGAATTCGACTTCTAAATGTGTTAAACTACCATTTGATCAGTGGCGGTTTCTTTCGAGCCCCCCCCCCCCACATTGAACGCATCACCGTAGATATATTGTGAAATTTTAACTCGGCATTATTTTTCCTAAAAGATAAAGCTTGCGTCGCGATAGCACTCAACACAACACGGTGTGGCGGCGGGCAAGTATGAGTTAAGTGCATATGCACTCATTCTATCTGTTGCAAGTGGTAGAGTGAGAGCGACCGTAGGCAGTATATCATCTGTTTCTTTGGTTCGCGTATCGTATTAGCCGCAAACAAACTAGCGGCCCGGGTTCAGCGCCGCAGTAAGGCTGGGGCGGAGGTGGCGACGGCCCCAGGCGCATCAAGTGGAAGGTATTTTACGAAACGCCGGCGTCGGTATTTTACGAAACAAAAATAGTACCTACTATAATAGTTGTAACGTTTGGTGTCTGCTGCTATGCGCTCAGCAGCTCGAGAATACTACCCGCCATCCCGCACCCTGTCGGCCAACGCCGACGCAGATATTAGATATGATTGGATATATTATTCGATATATATGATTAGATATTAGTTTCTTTAGAATTATTGCACCATAATCAGCTGGATTGGCGGTTTAAAAAACTATCAAAGCTCTCTGATTAATTTGAATATTTTTGTACATTTCTGGACAGTCGATCACCAGCCTGCCGGAAGCAAATTTAGAGAAACATAGTTCATATTTAGCTATTAAATATCAGTGTGACTTGAATGCTGCTGAATTCGTTTCAGAAGCAGTAAGCGCAAAGCACACGCTTCAATCATTACGTAAAAATGTTGATAAAATGCCACATCTAGAGATACTGCAGATAATTCATGATTTCGGTTTAGTGGCAAGCTACCCAAACATGTAGATAGCGTATAGAATTTTTTTTTAACAATTCCCGTTACCTCAGCTTCATGCGAGAGATCCTTCAGTAAATTAAAGTTCGTAAAGAATTATTTACGATCCTCGATAAGTCAGGAACGGCTAACAAATTTGGCGATAATTTCTATAGAAATATCAATCGCAAAAGCCTCGAATTATGAAGGTTTAATTAACCAATTTGCTCAGATGAAGGCTAGAAAAGTAACATTTTAATATTTGGTACGTAGATACTAAGATACCTACATGTTTTTCCATTTTGTTTATTTTTCATCGTTGTTAGTGAACCTTATTTTTATATTTTTCAGAGTTGATTTTGTTGAATTTGTATGATCTTGTATGAATTAAAGCAAGTATGAGTTAAATGCATATGCACTCATCCTATCTGTTGCAAGCGGTAGAGTGAGAGCGACCGTATGCAGTATATCATCTGTTTCTTTGGTTCGCGTATCGTATGCGCCGCAAACAAACTAGCGGCCCGCGTTGGTATGGCAACGTGACGTCACGCTGATTCTACAGCTATTATAAGAATATATCGTTGGTTTAAACTATTCCGCGCCGCAATTCTTTAGCGTCCCAACAGAGAAGCCTAGTGTAGTATAAAGGAAAATTGATATAGAATAGCCAGATAAGACAGTTGCATTGTTCTGTGTAGTTACGTATGTACGATTTTGCCACGTGTTTCTCCAAGAATATATTTAATAGAAATAATTTAATAAAAATGAATAGTGTTAGTTCTTTATTGAAACTAGAGTTTTGTAGACTTTCTCTTGAGGACAAAGTAAAAATTAAAGAATTAGGTAGGCCATTGCCTGATTTAAATTTATCACAAACTTGTGCAAGGAGTTTTTATATCAATGAAAGATACCAAAGAGCGGAATAACACTTTCAAGAAATGATTTAATCATTTAATCATTTTGCATCCATTTTAGGTAAGATTTCTTACTATTATGATATATTTTTTAGAAATACACCCCTCTCGATTGAAATGTCAAGAGCCGCCATTGCATTTGATCCTATTATTTCGCGTGGTATAGACAAGATTTTAAGTAAATACAATTTTAATATAGCATATAATATTTCTTGCAAATTTTCTAAGACATTCCAAAGATTTAATTGAATTGAATTTAAAAAAAAGTGTATTTATGAAATTGTTTGTTCAATTCAAGTTTAATGAATTTACAATGTTACATACTTTAGAATACCCTATATTTCTAGTATTTCCCTATTTACCCTGTATGACAGTTAATTTTTTACAAATATCCCTAATTTGCCACAAAATACCACTTAATAAATTTCCTTTTCTTGCGTGTTGTAGCAATTTATCTCATTCTATCCTTATTTGATTATTCATTTTCTTACAAATCACTGAATTAAAAAAACAACTAACCAGTCGGATTTGTTTTTTGCATTTATGGATTTTCTCTAATAAAATAACAAGGTAAATCGAATCAAATTGTGTTTAATTTATGTGGTAGTTAACTAAAAAGCGATTGGAGAAAAACTAGCATATTTCGTTCAAATTAAAAGCGCTTAGTCGTAACTCGTCTGCATAGATACGAACTCGTCACATAAAGGTACCATTTGTTTGCTTACTCACTAAGTTCTTATATTATCCATCGATAATACCACTTTAATCAACGTGAAAGACGTGAACAATGTAGTATTTAAATAAATAATACGAGTACCTGGCCCAAGTATACTTGCCATTTTTTTTTTCTTCCTTTCAAACGCACATTGTACAGCGTATGTGTTAACTCCACAAGGCGCATATTCAACGTGAATTACATCACAAGTGATGCGCCCTAGTGCTTTGTAAGCCGACAATCATTTTGATCTATATGGGTGCAGTCTGCATATTCATTATCGAAATGAAAGTGTACAAAACAACAAATGCACGGGCTATGTTGTATGTTGTATTCTAACCACTGCCCATTATTACTGAAGCGAATGTGATATCAAAACACCGATATGTATATACTTATATGCATAGATTTCTTATATCCTAAACATTGCCTCTCATACATGAGAATACAACAGAGCTCGTGAAGAATCACTAAATTATCATTCAACAAAAAGGATGTAAGAAAACAACGGAAATTATTATACATTTTTTTTTTATTATCACTACGGTGTTAAATAATAATATAGAATATTACCCAAATACCGTAACTTGAAGCATTAAGTAGCTACATGCGCATTTCGAAGGCCATCTTCAATAGCACAAGATAAAAACGAAATAAAATACCTCTGTCACGAATCGTGACTGATATACTATTAAATAAATAAGTCAACATGACACAAGCATTTCAATAATTGCATATAATATGACCTATAAATCCTATAGATCTATAAAATAGCCTTCGAAATGCGCATCTAGCTACTTAATGCTTTAAGTTACGGTATTTGGGTGATATTCTATATAATACATTCTGTAAAATTATCAAATTCGATAGTTAACGTTATTATAGTTAATCTTAAGTATAATGTTGATATCAATTGTATACAGGGTGGATCACGTCACGAAATAATCTGCAAAAACTAAAGCTGATAATTTAGCTCTCAAATGCACAGTTTAAATTCAATGTTGTGAAATATTTTCCTACTATGGGTGTTCGATTTTTCATGTGCAAAGTTAATATATATTTTTTTAATCTAATTTGTTTATCTTATTTTATTCTGCTTGAATTTATATTATACGCCGATATGAAATATTTTCACCCATACAGGACGTTCAATTTTGCATATGTTCAGTGCGTTGAACTTTTTTGTTTTTTTTCTTCTTTTTTTTCTATTTTACATTAATCTGCTTAAATTGAACTTTATGACATTGTATTATTTTAACATTTACGTATATTTACGTTTTTTTTAGAAATTAATTAATTTGTAAAAATTTTACATCAATAATAAACGTTCAAAAGATCAACATTAGTAGCAAAACGGATTATAATGATAATGAAAGCTCCATCTTGTAAATATATGTAATTTACCAATGTATTGGCTAATGTATATTTATACAGGGCATTAATAAATACGGTTGGCATTTTAACATTCAGTTAGAAAAAAAGGTAAATCTTTGAAATTTGCAGCCCTTATATTTTAAATTAATCTTACTTAAAAAAAAAATTGGCTTCCTTTTCATATATGGTTTGATGTGGCTAAAGTGAAGGATTTTTTAAATTTATTAGAGGAGCCCCTATATATTAGCTGCATTAAAAAATATACCGAGTTAAAATAAATATGCTCTATTCAAAGCTAAATACTCTTTCATTACGACCCTGTACATTATAGAAACCATATCGAATGATCATCAAGAAGAACATACCTCTGGTTTAATAACCACTTAATTTTGATTTCCAAGACCATTAAATAAAGATGATATATATTTTTTAAACAGTTCTTGCATTTCAATAAAATTGCCAATAACTTTGTTTAACACCAGATTTTTATAAAAAATTGAATTTGTTCCCATAACTGCTGAAATATGTTTTATAATATATAGTGGAAATATACATAGAATTGGAATTGGATTAAAAATGGATGGATTAGATGAAATGGATTAAAAAAAATCCAGTTCATTTTTAGCAAGACTTTTAGGGCACACCCTATAATCTAAAAAATAATTTAAGAATATGTATCACTGAAGTAAAAACTAAACTTAATTTTTGAACATTTTTTTGACAAGGCGAATATTATTAAGGCACTATTGAAGAAATTCGTAAGTTTGGGTCACGCTGTACGTATATTATTAACTCAACTTTAATTCTTGTACTGGCATCTAAATTCGATTTACGTCTTTTCCAATATTTAATTTCAAATGTCATCGCTGTACATTATTGTTGATATGGGAAATTATTATAATATAAATTGTAGAATTACCCACTCATCAAAATTGTTTTGTCACTGAACACTGAAAATATATATTTACAATATTTTTTATATATCTGCTTGCCATCTTAATTATAAACAGGAAAACTTTTTCAAACCTTGAAGTTTTCCTTACCAAAGATGTAATTAGGTCAATATCTTATTAAAAATCACGTATTTTAATGTATTCAAAATGATTATATTGTTATACTATCTCGTGGCTTTTTTGATTTATAAACAAATATTAAGTAACAATAAGATTCGATGTAAAATACAATTCAAGCAATAATATTCAGATAACCTCATTTAGAAATGTCCCAACATATTACAAGACCGACAAGAAAAAATCGATCAAAAAATAAACCTTAATTCCCTATTTGTACGCATCATTTTTTCGATTCAGTACCTAATTAATCTTCGTATCTACAATTTGCTATACACCACAAGATATCCATCTACCACATTAATTTATTGTGCAGTATTTTTGGTCCCCATCAATGACTGACTGACAACAACACATATATTATCTGCATCTTATCTATATTCAACATCTCGAGGAATACTTTCTTGTGTGGCACTACTAAACTAAATAGCGCTAATTCGAACACAACAATGCAGCACAGCGCACCATATTGTAGCGATGTGTAGTTCACTCGCGAACCGTTCACTCTGAACGGTTCAATCTAATGACTGTGACGATGTTTTGCAACGACCTATAGGTCACTATGACCTAGTTCGTGAACTATGAACTACATGGTGCACGGTGTACGTGTTGATGTACTTGTACTATATATATACTTGATGTATAGTATACATTACATATACAGTACTTATATGAGGATGACTTAGGTCCTAGCATACTTAGGTCAGAGTTTCATAGAGCATTAAATGATTTACGGAATAACAAAGCAGCGGGGATTGATATGATACCAGCCGAATTAATAAAACACGCAGGGGAAAAAATGCAGGAGCGATTATACAGGTTAGTTTGTAAAATATATGAGAAGGGAGAAGTACCACAGGATTTTCAGCGTAGTAGAATAGTAACAATGCCGAAGGAAATAGGAGCTAATTTGTGTGAGAACTATAGGACCATTAGCCTACTATCACATGCATCGAAGATATTGCTAAAGATTATTTATAGGAGATTAGAAAATAAAGTAGAGGAAAGGCTAGGAGAAGATCAGTTTGGTTTTAGGAAAAACAGAGGGACGAGGGAGGCGATTCTAGCACTAAGAACGGTAGTAGAAAAAAGAAAGAGGGTAGGAAAGGTAACTTGCATAGCTTTTGTAGATTTAGAAAAGGCATTTGATAATGTAGATTGGGACATAATGTTTAGAATTTTAAAAGAAACGGGTATAGATTATAAGGATAGGAGAATAATTTTTAATTTATATAAACACCAAACTGCCTTAGTTAGAATTGAGGGGGAAGAAGAGGTAGCAAAAATAGGGAAGGGAGTTCGGCAGGGATGTACACTCTCACCGTTATTATTTAATCTATATATAGAAGATGCAATAAACAAAGTAAAAGAAGAGTATAGTGTAGGTGTGAATGTACAGGGAGAGAAAATATATATGCTGAGATTCGCCGACGATATAGCTATATTGGAAGAAAGCGAAAAGAATTTAGAAAGGGTATTGAATGGTATGCAGGCAGTATTGACTAGGGATTTTAACATGAAAATAAATATAGGTAAAACTAAAGTGATGAGGTGTGACAAAAAGGAATGCAGTAGAAAAATGAGGATCACAATAGGAGATAATAGAATCGAAGAAGTGTCAGATTTTTGTTATTTAGGCAGTAGAATCACAAAAGATAATCGAAGCAAGGTAGATATAAAGTGTAGGATAGCACAGGGTAGGAAGGCATTCGTAGAAAAAGAACAGATTTTAAGATCAAATATTGACTTGGGTATTAGAAAAAGATTACTGAAAGTATATGTTTGGAGTGTAGCACTGTACGGGTGTGAGGCGTGGACTATAGGAAAGGAAGAGAAGCGTAGATTAGAAGCACTTGAAATGTGGTGTTATAGGAGGATGATGAGGATTGGTTGGGAAGATAAAGTAACAAATGAAGCTGTACTAGAGTTAGTAGGGGAGAATAGAAGTATTTGGAGAGTGTTACAGCGTAGGAGAGACAGATTAGTAGGGCATATTCTTAGGCATGGGGGGATTATGCAATTGATCATAGAAGGTAGAGTGGAGGGAAAGAGAGGGGTAGGTAGGCCTAAATTGGAGTATGTGAGTCAGATAGTTGAAGACGTTGAGATGAATAGCTATAGGGAGATGAAGGGATTAGCTCAGGATAGATCAGCATGGCGTGCTGTTTCCAACCAATCTTTAGGATTGCGGACTCTTTAACTAATACAGTACTAACATTTATTTAGTGATAAAGTGTGATGGTGAACGGAACGAAATAGGAAACTCGATGCAATACGTATTAGGTCCTGAACCCGTCGTGTACTAAACCGTTCATGAATCACAACGGTTCGTAAACGATGCAGTATAGTATACATTACATATACAGTGCCAATAGCAGTACTAACATTTATGTGATAAAGTGTGTTGGGGAATTATATTTCCTTATATATATATATGTTTTGTATAAATTATAAACATTGTTGTTTCTTTTTCCTCATTGTTAATTCAAAATAAGTATTGTAATATTTCAATTTATTTATTTTTTATTATTTAATATTTTTATATTAAGGAAAAAAGAGATTATTTTTAGTATGTGCATGTATTTCATATAGGTCGTGAACTAGTTCATTTTTAAAAGATGTTAGTAGTTCACGACCTATAGTTTGTGAACGGTACATTGAAATGAACTACGAACCACGAACTAGGTCCTCAAAGTGATCTTCAGTTTGCCATCGCTACCATATGGGAATTGATATTTGAAAGTTGAAGATCACTTTAAATCTAATAGTGGAGTAAATGCGATATTCCGCATAATAGATACTTGGATATTTTAAAAATTATCACTATGGTGTTAAATAATAGTATAGAATATCACCCATAACTTAAAGCATTAAGTAGCTAGATGCGCATTTCGAAGGCTATGCCCCCATCTTCAGCAGCACAAGATAAAAACTAAATATAATACCTCTGTCACGAATCGTGATTGATTTATATTTACCTATTAAATATTTACCTTCCATTAAAAAGTCGATTCTAGTAGAATATAATTGAATCAAAGGATTACTTTTAATGGACATTTCTTAAAAATTAAAAAAAAATCATATTATAGATGCTTCGAGTTTAATTTTTTTGGCAATTTTTCGAGAAAAAAAATCCTCTTAAGAAATTTACATTAGAATCAATCCTTCAATAAGGTTCAACTGGTGTCCACTTATTCAATGGTTGGTGCGCACTACGTCTAATTCTTCTGTTGTTCTCGCATAACCTGTCTTCAGCTGTACCGCTTCAAGTCACTTGCTGGTACTATATCTGTATGTGTGCAAAGGTAACGGTACCACCATCATCCGATTTATAACACATAATACAATATTTGAACAAAGTACGCTTTTGCCACATATCGCCGTCTCCTTGACTTGAAAAGCGAACGCACTCGCAGGCCACCAAATTAGCTATCACCATTAGCCAAAGACATTTAACAATATATAGAATATATTGCAAGAAATATTGAATTTGCACAAGCAAACCAAAGTGTAAAAAATAGGTACGCCTAGAATTTTTAGTTCTTTGAATATTTCCTAAAGTTTGATGTGTTTAATTAGTCTCCGATTAATGTATTCTTCATTTTTTATGTTTAAAGAAAATTCACGAGTTCCTTATATCTTTAAAAAATAATATTTGTTCACAAATTAAATTCCTTGAGGTAATAAATTTTATCTCTTTAAAACATTCCTTGTAGCATTTTTGGAAATACCTGATAATTATGCTATCTAACCAAAAGACTTTTGTCAAGTCGTTGATAATACTAAATTTATGAAAATTCCTTAAAAAATCAATTTTATATTTAGGCTGAATGGCCACTTAGTTGTATCTCTTCGTTGATATCCATTGTTTGGATGGAATGTACCCAATATTTAGTCAAACGAATTTTTTTTTTCATGGAAAGGTATTTAATAATTATATACAACTGCTCAAGTGATTGTTTTAAGTATTTAGATAACTTTGACTATTGTTTTATCAAAATATTTGTAGCCTGCATTTATTTAATGGCTCCTTATAATTTAGAAACGTACAGAATTTTTACAAAAACTCATTGAAAATCATCCGACTAATTACCATACAATTAGGAAGTTATTAATTAAACTTGCCACCTAAACAAATTTTACTATATTAGCGGATAAATCGGAATCAAAATAGTTTCGTTAATTACAACTGTTTTTATTTTAAGTTTAAAGCTTTCTGCTGTTGTAAAAAAATATTTTTGCCAAGTCTGAATCGATTTTTGCTACTTAGTATACACGCAAAAAAATTCCAATCATGAGTCATTTTAATTCCAACAGTTCCTAGTGAAAAACTTGACCAGACCAAATTATTAAAAATATGCCCATAAGAATCAAATATTTATTTCAAAAGTTATACACACATAATTGTTGTATGGGTGAAAAAAGAAATACAATATCGTTGGTATTTTTTATAGCAGTTGTAAAATTACGACACGGTGTATGAACTCATCTTCATAAAATTTATTGAAATCTTCGCTATTATGCCGCATCATTTTTTTATTCCTACAAAACAATAATTTAGCATTCTTTACTAATTTCCATCTGATTGAAAAATTGAAGAAAAAAATTGAAAACAAATTGAAAATAGAAATATCGCAATAATATTATTGTCTTATTCTGCAAATTTTTAGGGCGTACTAATTTTTGAATACTATCTACATCCTACTCAAATAAAATCCTAAAATTTCCATTATTAAGATTTATTTTGTGATTTTTCCACGCATTGCTTTTTCCTTGTACATGTTATTTGGACCCCTGTGGGATATTTTAATAATGTTATACAAAACAAATTTTTAGAAATTCAAATTTTGTTTTGATTGACATTTGTTGATCTTTGCCACTTAAAACATTAAATCAATTTATTTTTCTCTTCGTCACAGCTGACATCAACATATCTTTAGAAACTTTTATCGCGAGTTTTATTATCGCAAGAGGATTAGTTTAGAAGACTTTTAAACAGGGAAGAGAAATAAAAATACAATGTTTTATATCACAATTAAAAACGAGGATTTATTCGACTATAGTTTCGTTTATTAACTTTATCAAAAAATGAAAAACGAATTGCAGAAAATTTATTTATAACAATCTATCGAATAATGGCCAGAAGATCGGGTCTAATTGGTCAATAAGTAAATTATAATTAGGACTTTTGTGAATTTCTAGTGATTCAAACAAATGTAATTTATGACTCTTTGAGAGCAAACATGTAAAATTGTTAAATTATCTATATTAGAAAAATTATGGTGAGATTCTAAAAAAGATTCTAAATTCTAAAACATGTTCATTAAATCCAATTTTAAAGCTACGGCCGGCCTATTTGGCCAATTTCTGGCCAATATCTGTACAATTAATCTTATATTCTCCACTACGGTTAAATTTATCTTCTTATCTTTGTCGTTAAATAACAGATTGGATGGGATGTAAGATGTTTGTTCTGATAGACTTAAATTGTGATTAGATAAAGTATTAGCAATTTTTTTGTGTGTTTGGTGGAGAAAAAGTAAAGGAAACATATTTAGTAGTGTTTGTAGAAGAGCATGTAGGATATATAGAAGTGAAAATCATTTGCTTGTGTTTTATATAAACGAGATTAGAAATGGATGTTTTTTTGAAAATCATTCAACCTAGCAATATTAAGAATATTCAAAATCTCTAGGTTAAAATGTTCAATATTTTAGAGCGATGGAGAAGGCTCTACGAATCAAGTATTTGTAAGCTGCAAGTTTATGCTTCAAAGGGATTGTTGTAGGTGAGAAAGTAGGTTTTCTATAAATGTTAAAATTAAATTGGGAATTCCGTCTATTTATAGTTAAATCAAGAACGTGTTTATAGCGTTTTAAATCGTTTTCGAAAGAGTCTTCTAGGACATCAAATTAAATTTGATCCTCCCATTGCCACGAATATCCCAATTCGTGCTTCTACTACAAACAATAGCTCAATAGTACTACTTCTTCACGCTTGCCACCACTGCGTCGCAATGCTGCCCACGATAGTGTGGCAGCAGCAGAATTTGTTACAGCATTCTCTGGGCACTCTCTTTTCTCGAACCTCGACTAGTGGCAGTAGTAAACTCAACTGACAAGTAGTTGGTTGCGCGATTCCACGGCAACGCAAGACTTCTTGGATAGCACACTGAGCGGGCACCAGGCGCCATGTTTGCTTATTTCAACCTGATGGTGCGCCACAGCAGTGTGGTGTTGTGCTCTTGTGGCGGTTCGGTGGCTTGAACTTACCCGGGTGGTGTGTTTGTGTTGATTGTGGCGGATTTCGGGAGTTATGTTGGTGTCCGTGTTCCGTACCGTTACCGGTGAGTATCTGAGCATACGGTGTTCTAATTACAAGGTTCTTGCTTATGGCTGTTGGTGTGGTAATGCGAAGAATAACTGTGGGAAGCATTGGCAAATTGATGATCGATGGATAGCGTTGAAAGCAATGTTTGGTTTCGTATTATTGGATATATTAAATGTAGTTTGTCAATTCAATTTAACGATCATATTTCTAATGGATGTTGACCATTAGGTTAAAAATTAAGTTCAGTTCCACATTGGAAATTTCAGATCAAATCTACGATTTCTTTAAAAAAATACTCAGTTGTATATTTAGCGGTCAAATCGCAAAGGCTGAATAAATCTACGATTTCTTAAAGAAATATGCTCAGTTGTATATTTAGTGAAGTGACATCTCTTTTTGCGGTATTTGAGGATTAAAAATGTACGAAATGTTCTTGTATTTTCTACATGCTGACCGAGCAAATATCAAGCCCATGATATTACATGCTCCGAATATTTTCTTGGCCACTTTATCGAAGCAAATTTTCTACCTACTTCTTTGAACATCTTACTTAATTTCATCCATGGCAACAAACAATGCGCTTATTGAAATATTTTTTTATTTAATTACTTTTATATAAATAAAAGTTATATATCAACTCAACGAAATGTTTGTTATCAAATATTTTTTTACTTTTTGTTTTTGATCGTTGTATTGCCATATTTTTAGTATCTGTATCTTCTATGTAGTTTTTTTGTGAAGTTTACATTAATTTTGAACTTTTTTAGGGTTTTCTTTTTTATTTCACAAAAAATGTGTAGATATATTTAATATAATTGTATTGCCAGATTTTTTAGTATCTGTATCTTCTATATAGTTTTTTTTTGTGAAATTGACGTTGATTTTGAACTTTTTTAGGTTTTTTCTTTTATTTTACAAAAAAATATGTACATATATTTAATATCGTTGTATTGCCATGTTTTTAGTATTTGTATCTTCTATATAGTTTTTTTTTGTGAAATTGACGTTGATTTTGAACTTTTTTAGGTTTTTTCTTTTATTTTACAAAAAAAATATGTACATATATTTAATATCGTTGTATTGCCATGTTTTTAGTATCTGTATCTTCTATATAGTTTTTTTTTTGTGAAATTGTTAATTTTGAACTTTTTTGGGCTTTTTCTTTTATTTCACAAAAAAATAATTTAATATCGTTGTATTGCCATATCTTTAGTATCTGTATTTTCTATGATTTATTTTTTTGTGAAATTGACGTTAATTTTGAACTTTTTTAGGTTTTTCTTTTTTTATTTCACAAAAAAATATGTACATATATTTTGTATCTTCGATGTATTTTTTTTTGCTGAATTGACGTTAATTTTGAACTTTTTTAGATTTTTCTATTTCACAAAAAATGTGTAGATATATTTAATATCGTTGTAATGCCATATTTTTATTATCTGTATTTTTTTTGCAAAATTGACGTTAATTTTGAACTTTTTTAGATTTTTCTTTTTCTATTTCACAAAAAATGTGTAGATATATTTAATATCGTTGTAATGCCATATTTTTATTATCTATCTTTTTTGTAGTTTTTTTTTTGAAATTGACGTCAATTTTGAACTTTTTTAGGTTTTTTTTTCACAAAAAATGTGTAGATATAGTTAATATGGTTGTTTCCTCCACCTCGTATTTTTTTTAATTGGAAACTTCAAAGTTTATTTAGAAGTAATATTAGAGTTCAACTTAATAAGGGTTTATGAAAAGAACGATTTGGCAATCTTGACTTGGTCATAGACTTTGGATAAAAAAATCAACATGTCACCCAATTAGGTATCTCCTCGGGTATCTCATTATATACTCTTTCTTCTTACTCGATGCTGCTGATTTTGCATTTAGGAATTTCAAACCTTTAAAATTATATATATATATATATATATATTAAATAGACCCCGTGAAAGTTTTATCTTGTCACTCAAAATTTCACGTAATATATCCAATGAGTTATTTTACAAATTGCTTAAATATTTAAATAATTTAAAATTCGATGAGTTCAAGTTTTCCTCCCTTTCGTTGTAATTACATACTTAGAAAATTATTAAATCAATAAAAAAAAATCTTTTTATGATCGTCATTATTGTGATTTTTTAATCAAATGATATTTTCAAAAACAAAATACAATCTGATTCGTCCATCGACTGAAAATCGACCCTTAGTTTGTAGCGAATCGTTTCTTCTTCGCATCGTGCTAGATACATTTTTACGATTTTGTCATGGCTGTGTCCACCTGCCATTTGAGGCATCCTAACCAGAACACGACTAATTATCCACGTTAATGTGTGTTTACAAGTTATAAATAGCTCGCTACTAAAACCGAAGTGGGTACTTCCACGATTACAAACAACAGAAGATGACATTTAAAAGTCATTGGCTTTATATTAGAACGTGCTTAGTACGGATACTTATGCCAATGCACGAGTGCTGCATTATAGTTCAGCTATTGTTACGCCAACAATTTTGTATAATAAATACTATCATAATTCTCTGTGCGTGCTGCAAATAAATTGGACATTGACACATTTCTTTATTTGGTATATCAAATATAAATAAAATAGTAAATTGATCAAAACGGAAACACCAATCATCTAAAATAACCAAAATTGAGGAAGTAATATTTTACAAATATTTTTCTAATTTATAAACGTACTATGTTGACTTTAGTTAGTTAAAGAGTCCGCAATCCTAAAGATTGGTTGGAAACAGCACGCCATGCCGATCTATCCTGAGCTAATCCCTTCATCTCCCTATAGCTATTCATCTCAACGTCTTCAACTATCTGACTCACATACTCCAATCTAGGCCTACCTACCCCTCTCTTTCCCTCCACTCTACCTTCTATGATCAATTGCATAATCCCCCCATGCCTAAGGATATGCCCTACTAATCTATCTCTCCTACGCTGTAACACTCTCCAAATACTTCTCTTCTCCCCTACTAACTCTAGTACAGCTTCATTTGTTACTTTATCTTCCCAACCAATCCTCATCATCCTCCTATAACACCACATTTCAAGTGCTTCTAATCTACGCTTCTCTTCCTTTCCTATAGTCCACGCCTCACACCCGTACAGTGCTACACTCCAAACATATACCTTCAGTAATCTTTTTCTAATACCCAAGTCAATATTTGATCTTAAAATCTGTTCCTTTTCTACGAATGCCTTCCTACCCTGTGCTATCCTACACTTTATATCTACCTTGCTTCGATTATCTTTTGTGATTCTACTGCCTAAATAACAAAAATCTGACACTTCTTCGATTCTATTATCTCCTATTGTGATCCTCATTTTTCTACTGCATTCCTTTTTGTCACACCCCATCACTTTAGTTTTACCTATATTTATTTTCATGTTAAAATCCCTAGTCAATACTGCCTGCATACCATTCAATACCCTTTCTAAATTCTTTTCGCTTTCTTCCAATATAGCTATATCGTCGGCGAATCTCAACATATATATTTTCTCTCCCTGTACATTCACACCTACACTATACTCTTCTTTTACTTTGTTTATTGCATCTTCTATATATAGATTAAATAATAACGGTGAAAGTGTACATCCCTGCCGAACTCCCTTCCCTATTTTTGCTACCTCTTCTTCCCCCTCAATTCTAACTAAGGCAGTTTGGTGTTTATATAAATTAAAAATTATTCTCCTATCCTTATAATCTATACCCGTTTCTTTTAAAATTCTAAACATTATGTCCCAATCTACATTATCAAATGCCTTTTCTAAGTCTACAAAAGCTATGCAAGTTACCTTTCCTACCCTCTTTCTTTTTTCTACTACCGTTCTTAGTGCTAAAATCGCCTCTCTCGTCCCTCTGTTTTTCCTAAAACCAAACTGATCTTCTCCTAGCCTTTCCTCTATTTTATTTTCTAATCTCCTATAAATAATCTTTAACAATATCTTCGATGCATGTGATAGTAGACTAATGGTCCTATAGTTCTCACACAAATTAGCTCATATTTCCTTCGGCATTGTTACTATTCTACTACGCTGAAAATCCTGTGGTACTTCTCCCTTCTCATATATTTTACAAACTAGCCTGTATAATCGCTCCTGCATTTTTTCCCCTGCGTGTTTTATTAATTCGGCTGGTATCATATCAATCCCCGCTGCTTTGTTATTCCGTAAATCATTTAATGCTCTATGAAACTCTGACCTAAGTATGCTAGGACCTAAGTCATCCTCATCTATCTGTTCCACACTTTCTAGCTCCTCCATGTCCTGCCTACCTTTATATAAATCTTCAAGATACTCCTTCCATCTTCTAGCTTTTTCCTTATTTGACTTTATCTAAAACTAATTATTTACAGAGGTGTTAAACTAAAAACTAAAAGTATTTCTAGATGGAGTAGAAATCCATTACTATTTTTAACTATCTTACAATATTTTTCAAACTGATAATCTTACAACAAAACTACTTGCAGATTTAGAATCCTCAGATCAGATCCGATTAGAAAATATTACACTCAATGAGATGATAGATAACATGAGAGTAGCGATGGTAAACTGTAGGTCACTTTGAGGATCTAGTTCGTAGTTCATTTCAATGTACCGTATAGGTCGTGAACTACTACATCTTTTTAAAATGAACTAGTACATGGACATACTGAAAATAATCTCTTTTTCTCAATATAAAAATATTAATTGGTAAAAAATAAATAAATTGAAATATTACAATACTTATTTTGAATTAAGAATGAGAAAGAAAAGACAACAATGTTTATAATTTATACAAAACATATATATAAAGAAATATAATCTTCTCTAGGTACTCACGATTATTTATATGCAGTTCTAAAATACTTATTGAAAAAATGTTTACTACTTTACTAACACTTGCAAATTAAATGTACAAACTATAATAAAATGAACTAGATAGAATCGATTTGTTTGGCGATATAATTTATATTTTCTATTCCGAATCTTCTCTGTTCAAACTTCACAGCTTTGATTTGATATTAAGTGATTGTGCATTGCACTCAGTATTAAATAGAAGAACTATAAGATTCAGATATTAATTTTTGCATTATTGCAAAAATTTGCTATAGCATGACATATTTAATGTTGCGAATATATTAATTGTATTATTCCAAATGAAATCTGAAACCAACATATAAATTGTGACTCAGCTCGGCAATGCTGCTGTTGCAATATCGCATCGAGTTTCCTATTTCGTTCCGTTCACCAACACACTATCACTAAATCAATGTTAGTACTGTATATGTAATGTATACTATACCGCAAGTATATATATAGTACAAGTACATTAATACGTACACCGTGCATCATGTAGTTCATAGTGACCTATAGGTCGTTGCAAAACATCGTCACAGTCATTTTATTGAACCGTTCAGAGTGAACCGTTCGCGAGTGAACTACACATCGCTACATGAGACGTTCATTTGAAAACGTTCCTAACCATAATTTCCCACATTTCAATGAACTGAATCTTCTTCAATATTCATCTCCCATCAAAAACACTCGAAGTTTCTAAATTCTTGGGTCAAACTATACTAAAAATATAATAAACGAATTTTCAAAAATGTCGTAACTTTACAAACATTTCTTCCCATTTGCAAGGTTCAATTTTCTTCGATACTTTTCAAACTGCTAATGCCATATTAAATATATTTCCAGATTTAGATCTCGAGATTAGTTTTTATTAGAAAAAGTCACAATCGATTTATTACATCCAATTGAAGGAAAAGTTTGAACATTGGTACACCATATAAAAATGTTTCTACTCCAATTCCTGTAAATTCAAAAAAACGTATTTCGCATCAAAAACCCTGGCATAAAGAAAACAAATCCGAGTTGAAAATACCATAAATAGATTTTCGCAAATACAAAAATATAACAAAAAAAAATTAGAAGGGGGATACCCTTTCGGGAGATTTGCTGCTTTAAAAGGGTGATTATTACAGTGGATTATTACAACAACATCCAAGACAGCGCCGTCGTTAATAGTTGATAATAAATTTATTTCTTATAAACGACTTCTTTTCTATATTTATACTGTAGTACACAATTTTATTACGCGCCTTTACGTAAATTGCAGTTTTCGAAAAATATATACAAAACGAAAATCATTGAGTAATTCTATTTGCTGGTAATCCAGGAACAAAATTAAAAAATCCTTTATCTTTCACCTGGCTTCCTCTTCACATATCTCATCACTTTCGTGTCCTTTACTCGCTCTGAAATAGAAAAATATTTTTTTAATATTATTTTACAGATCTTCTAAGGATTTAAGGATTTTATTATAAGGATAGGAGAATAATTTTTAATTTATATAAACACCAAACTGCCTTAGTTAGAATTGAAGGGGAAGAAGAGGTAGCAAAAATAGGGAAGGGAGTTCGGCAGGGATGTACACTTTCACCGTTATTATTTAATCTATATATAGAAGATGCAATAAACAAAGTAAAAGAAGAGTATAGTGTAGGTGTGAATGTACAGGGAGAGAAAATATATATGTTGAGATTCGCCGACGATATAGCTATATTGGAAGAAAGCGAAAAGAATTTAGAAAGGGTATTGAATGGTATGCAGGCAGTATTGACTAGGGATTTTAACATGAAAATAAATATAGGTAAAACTAAAGTGATGAGGTGTGACAAAAAGGAATGCAGTAGAAAAATGAGGATCACAATAGGAGATAATAGAATCGAAGAAGTGTCAGATTTTTGTTATTTAGGCAGTAGAATCACAAAAGATAATCGAAGCAAGGTAGATATAAAGTGTAGGATAGCACAGGGTAGGAAGGCATTCGTAGAAAAAGAACAGATTTTAAGATCAAATATTGACTTGGGTATTAGAAAAAGATTACTGAAGGTATATGTTTGGAGTGTAGCACTGTACGGGTGTGAGGCGTGGACTATAGGAAAGGAAGAGAAGCGTAGATTACAAGCATTCGAAATGTGGTGTTATAGGAGGATGATGAGGATTGGTTGGGAAGATAAAGTAACAAATGAAGCTGTACTAGAGTTAGTAGGGGAGAAGAGAAGTATTTGGAGAGTGTTACAGCGTAGGAGAGACAGATTAGTAGGGCATATTCTTAGGCATGGGGGGATTATGCAATTGATCATAGAAGGTAGGTTGGAGGGAAAGAGAGGGGTAGGTAGTCCTAGATTGGAGTATGTGAGTCAGATAGTTGAAGACGTTGAGATGAATAGCTATAGGGAGATGAAGGGATTAGCTCAGGATAGATCGGCATGGCGTGCTGTTTCCAACCAATCTTTAGGATTGCGGACTCTTTAACTAACTAGATCTTCTAAAACTAATAATAATTCAACAACCTTTAGCAATATTACATTCTTATTTAAATTTCTCCTTCCAATAAGTCGTTTTTTGCTATCGCAGCAATTGATTGAATGTTTGATTATACATGCATAATGTGTCGTCTACAATTTTTTTTCACTGTGGAATCCTACTTTGCTATTCCACACTGGCAGAGTCGCCATAATAGTATAAATATAGATAGTTGTATGGATGAATAACAACGAATGAAATTGTTAACTTCCGGTGAATTGCATCGCGTAAAAGTAGGATGCACATGTAACGAGTTATAACACGCGATTAAATTGGACTATGTGAAGTCCGAACTTCAAATATATTTCCCCGTTATAAAGATAAACTTTTTTATTGCATTGGCAATGGATCATAAAAATAAAAATTAGTCAGATCAATACAATATTTAAACAAAGCCAAGTTTAAAAAATTAACGAGGAAGAGTGGCTTTGACTGAAATCCAAACTTCGCCTTTTCGTGGCTATTTTTTTTCTTTTATTTATGATATATATATACGAAAAAATATCATCTTTTATATATGTACAGTATTTACATCTATTTATATTTTAATTCTTATATTGCATATATTTTTAATTTAAGTTCGGTGATATGCTAGTGGCAATGTACTACCCATGAGTTTTTCCACGTTTTCTCATATTGCACAAGGTAGGCCATTGAATGGATGTGGACACAACTAGTATCATAGCCTATGTATTTATTATATTTTTATTTAAACTGAAAAGATATAACCATGAATAAAGACTATTATTATTATTATTATAGTATATATCACTTAAAGCATTAAGTATCTAGATGTACATTTCGAAGGCTATGCCCCCATCTTCAGTACCACAAGATAAAAACTAAATAAAATACCTCTGTCACGAATCGTGATTAATATACAATTAAATAAAGAAGTCAACATGACAGAAGTATTTCAAAAATGGCATATAATATGACCTAAAAATCTTTTAAAACAATATAAATTAATAATTAACGAAACTAACAAGTAACGATAATAAACATTGGTTTGTCAAATCTAAAATAACCAAAAATAAAAATAAATTTAAAAATAGTTCTTATTAAATAACGTGGAAAATGCCAGGAGATATAAGGAGGTATCAGATAGATTACATACTGGTTAAAGAGAGGTTTAGGAACCAGATTAAGAATTGTAAGAGTTACCCTGGAGCAGATATTGATAGTGACCATAATTTAGTAGTCCTGGACTCAGAAGTCAAATTCAAGAAATTACAGAAGTCTAAACAGGTCAGAGTAGATGTCGATAGGTTAAAATTAGCTGATGTATGTGAAAAGTACAAGCAGAAAGTAGAAATCATGGCTAATGGAACATCTAGGAACGACATAGATTGCGAATGGAGGGAAATCAGAAATGGGTTAACTACAGCAGCAAATGAAGTATTAGGCACAAAGAAAAGGGCAGGTAGGAGGGAATGGATCACGGAAGAAATAGTTGAAATGATAGAAGCAAGAAGGAAAATTAAAATTGGAAACACAGAAGCATGACAGAAAAAATATAAGGAACTAAGGAACTTAATTAATAGGAAATGCAAGCTAGCGAAAGAAGAGTGGATAAAAGGAAATTGTGAGGATATTGAGGAGGATATGAGAAGAGGTAAAGTAGATTTGGGCTACAGGAAAATTAAGTCACATTTTTCTAAAGTAAAACCAAAGGGTAACATTATATGTGATAAGCAGGGTAAGGAACTCACAGAAAATAAGGAAAAAGCTAGAAGATGGAAGGAGTATCTTGAAGATTTATATAAAGGTAGGCAGGACATGGAGGAGGTAGAAAGTGTGGAACAGATAGATGAGGATGACTTAGGTCCTAGCATACTTAGGTCAGAGTTTCATAGAGCATTAAATGATTTACGGAATAACAAAGCAGCGGGGATTGATATGATACCAGCCGAATTAATAAAACACGCAGGGGAAAAAATGCAGGAGCGATTATACAGGTTAGTTTGTAAAATATATGAGAAGGGAGAAGTACCACAGGATTTTCAGCGTAGTAGAATAGTAACAATGCCGAAGAAAATAGGAGCTAATTTATGTGAGAACTATAGGACCATTAGTCTACTATCACATGCATCGAAGATATTGCTAAAGATTATTTATAGGAGATTAGAAAATAAAGTAGAGGAAAGGCTAGGAGAAGATCAGTTTGGTTTTAGGAAAAACAGAGGGACGAGGGAGGCGATTTTAGCACTAAGAACAGTAGTAGAAAAAATAATGAGGGTAGGAAAGGTAACTTGCATAGCTTTTGTAGATTTAGAAAAGGTATTTGATAATGTAGATTGGGACATAATGTTTAGAATTTTAAAAGAAACGGGTATAGATTATAAGGATATGAGAATAATTTTTAATTTATATAAACACCAAACTGCCTTAGTTAGAATTGAGAGGGAAGAAGAGGTAGCAAAAATATGGAAGGGAGTTCGGCAGGGATGTACACTTTCACCGTTATTATTTAATCTATATATAGAAGATGCAATAAACAAAGTAAAAGAAGAGTATAGTGTAGGTGTGAATGTACAGGGAGAGAAAATATATATGTTGAGATTCGCCGACGATATAGCTATATTGGAAGAAAGCGAAAAGAATTCAGAAAGGGTATTGAATGGTATGCAGGCAGTATTGACTAGGGATTTTAACATGAAAATAAATATAGGTAAAACTAAAGTGATGAGGTGTGACAAAAAGGAATGCAGTAGAAAAATGAGGATCACAATAGGAGATAATAGAATCGAAGAAGTGTCAGATTTTTGTTATTTAGGCAGTAGAATCACAAAAGATAATCGAAGCAAGGTAGATATAAAGTGTAGGATAGCACAGGGTAGGAAGGCATTCGTAGAAAAAGAACAGATTTTAAGATCAAATATTGACTTGGGTATTAGAAAAAGATTACTGAAGGTATATGTTTGGAGTGTAGCACTGTACGGGTGTGAGGCGTGGACTATAGGAAAGGAAGAGAAGCGTAGATTACAAGCATTCGAAATGTGTTATAGGAGGATGATGAGGATTGGTTGGGAAGATAAAGTAACAAATGAAGATGTACTAGAGTTAGTAGGGGAGAAGAGAAGTATTTGGAGAGTGTTACAGCGTAGGAGAGACAGATTAGTAGGGCATATCATTAGGCATGGGGGGATTATGCAATTGATCATAGAAGGTAGAGTGGAGGGAAAGAGAGGGGTAGGTAGGCCTAGATTGGAGTATGTGAGTCAGATAGTTGAAGACGTTGAGATGAATAGCTATAGGGAGATGAAGGGATTAGCTCAGGATAGATCGGCATGGCGTGCTGTTTCCAACCAATCTTTAGGATTGCGGACTCTTTAACTAATTAAATAAATTAAATAGACAAAATGAAATTGGGCCCTGAATTATTATTAATGCGTTAAATAGATTTAAAGGAATATCTTGTACATTTTGTTCAATTTGTATAATGTATAATAATTTAAAAAATTATCACTACGGTGTTAAATATTAATATAGAAATCACCCAAATAAATAAGTTAAATTAATATATTAGTTCTTATTAAATAAATTAAATAGACAACATGAAATTGGGCCTGAATCTAAATTCATTAAATTAAATTTAGATTTATGCATGTATAAGCATTTAATTCGGTATAATTCAAAACACTTTTATGTAATTTAAGTGAACTAATTTGAATGGGATGACCTGAGTTAGTCAAAAATATGCTCGGCTACAGCACTTTTATCTCTTCTATTTAATCTGAAATGAGCTAAATGCTCCTTAAATCTAGTTTCAATTGGTCTACGTGTTTGTCTTCTATATAAACTTTAGGACAACTAGAACAAGATATTTCATAAATACCACTTTTTTTATTGAAATCAATCAAATCTTTGGAATTTCCTAGAAAATTAGCAAGACTATTATATGTTACTTTAAAATTATATTTATTTAAAATACTATCTAAACCACGTGCTGTAATGGTCTGATGTTTGTGTATTGTTGGAATGGCTTTTTGTAAAGGTCTGCAGTATATTGTTGGAATCGACTGCGCGTTATTGAATTGTGTTGATTACCTAAGCGGAGTTGGTAATCTCGTCAAATACCGTAGGGGGCCATTTTAATTGCATGTAAACTCACCAAAAAAATTTCTTAAGCCTACATGTAATTTCGCCAAATATTTTTGCTGAGATAATCTTCAAAATCCATTACGCTATTGAGACCAAATGGACATAATATACATTTTGCTAAACTCCAATATCCCGAACATTCTTCACACACAAAGTAAAAAATCTAAAAATATTTATTAAAAAGATTTTTAGGAAAGAATCTTAAAAGAAGTATTTTTTGCAGACTTGGGACTGGCAGCCAAAGGAAAGAATTTTTCTAATGACTAGTGTGCTTATAAGTTTCGTCTGGAGAGTCGTCAATAATATACTAATTTTAGCAATATTTAGCTTACGTCAAGTAGACTTGTCAAAGAATGTAGCTTCAACGCTTCAAACAATATTACTTATGAATCTTGTTTCCTTAGGCGACAGCTTTTACAAAGTTCCACCGTGTTATTTTTTCTTCCTTATATTCTTCAATCTTGGTAGAAATGAAAGTTTTCTTCAGATTTGCTGCCTTATTTTGCTTTACGTTGCATCTTCATGTTAGCATTGCGGATTTTCAAATATGTGTTTAAGTTGCAGGGTCTTCAACACTTCGACAAACGCAAATATTTGAAAAATCTAGAAAAATCCTTTCTTTTGATTGCCAGTCCCAAGTCTGGATAAAGTGTGAGGGTGGTCTACAAAAAATACTTTGGGATATTGGAGTTTAGCAAAATGTATATTATGTCCATTTGGTCTCAATAACGTAACGGGTTTTGAGGATCATCTCAGCAAAAGTATTTGGCGAAATTACATGTAGGCTTAAGATTTTTGATTGGTGAGTTTACATGCAATTAAAATGACCCCCTGCGGCATTTGGCGAGATTACATACCACCATCCTAAGTCCATGACTTATAAAATTTGCTAAATTACAGATTGGGAGGAAGGTTTTTGAAGGGAGACCAATAAGAAGATGTTTAGTTGAGGGAACGGATGTTTACTAGGTTATTGGTTTATGCAGACAGAAAGTGTTAGTTGGTTTATGGTGATGAAGAGAGAGTGTTTGAAGATGTACAGTTATATACAGATATAAAGAATAATTGGCAAATAAATATTTCTTAAGGGGAATATAGTGTAAGATAATAAAGGTATAAAGTAATTGGTTTATGAGATAGGTGAAATTTAAAGCGTCGAAGATATAGATGAATAAATATGACTTCGAGGAATGTGTAGGTTAAAAAGCAGTGTTTTTACAGTTAAATAAAACGGTATCAGGTACAAGGGTACCTAATGCGAATTGTTATGGAATTTACGATAGAAAGTACAAAGAGATGGATGGATGGAAAAGAATTTAAAATGTACTGGAGATTGTAAAGGATGCCATTGAAATAGATATTAAAAATGAACTGTATAATACTAAATAAGGGACTGCCAAATGTTACTGTTACTTTAAGAATTTAGGTATAGGAAAATATATACAGGATCATTACAGTGCAATTATATTTAACAAAATGGTTATTTAACAAATTTTGGAGTTGAATTATTACGTTGTTCTAAACTACTAATATTTCTGATATCTCTTGTTTTTTTTAATTTTTTTTTAATATGTTATTTATAATTTTATACGAAATTTGGACCTAACGAGCGATTTATTGCATTTCAGCGTATGTATCCTGTATAATATATATTTTTTTGATAAATTGATTATATCTCGATAATTATATAATCTATTAGAAGATTTAAATAGGCCATCTTTATGTAGCATAAAATTTCCTACAAATAAAGTTAAGGGCAATTTCGCCTGAAATGTAACATTTTATAAGATATTCTATTAAATATTAGAAATTAAAAATAATTATGTTACAATTTTTTTCTCTAAATTTTATTAACAAATTAATACACTGTTTAGTTTTTAACGTTTTTTTTTATAGTTGGGGATAGACTTTAAATATTTTCCGCTTGTTTCGAATTTGTTTCGATAATGGTTATTATATAAATGATTGATAAATTTTTATAGCGCGAATAAAACAGTTTTAATTGAAGCAACCGGAAACTATGTGGAAATCGTGTTTTTTTTTGTTTGTTAAAACGCACGATTTTTCCAATCGAAGTGAAAATCAAATCTATTTTCAAGTATTTACGTTGATATCGTGATTTGCAAAGCAATTGGAACTTTTCGTTTTATTATATATCCATTGTTTCTTTACAGAAAAATAGTTATGTTTGTTTAAAACGGCCGTACTTTCATTAAGGAAAAGCACTTTCCAATTCGACTTTTTATTTGACTGATTCTTTCCTCGCTATGTAACTAGAAATTTTTATATTTATGTCCAAACAATGGTTATATTCTTTTTAAGTGTTGCAAAAATTCCTTTGCTTGAGGATTAGAGAAAAAAAAAATAAAAAAAAATATTCATCACCAAGTTAAGGGAAAAAAAACACATTTAACAATCGATCCGGATTTAGTCCGGACTCAAATAACACCGACGAAATAAAAAAGTGTCTTTGATTATTAGTATGCCGCTCAGGTAAAACACGGCGGTATCAATTTTTTGTTTGTTTGTTGCGGTGTTTATGTCTATACAGTGGCGTAGCTAGAATTTTACTATAGGGAGGTTACGAAAAATTATTTAAAATTCAATTCTGCAAGAATTCAACGGTTTTTTTTAAAATACAATTTCGTAAATTTGGATTAATACCCAAATTTACATCTACTTAGTACAAACGAAAAAAAAAAAGTAATTTTAAACAGAGAAATGAAAAATACAAAATATTTGTTTTTTTCAATATGATTTATATATTTTCTTACCAGAAAATTGTTATACAAATATTGATTAAACACGATACACTTCAATCCATATAAAATATATTTAAGAAAATATTTTTATAACATATATCGTATAACAACTTTGTTACTTATTGTTTGGATTGATGTATCAATGAATTCTTGATTTTTTTTTAATTTGAAATTAATCACTGGAACGTTTCACTGCAACATTCACATTAGGCTTTATCATTATTTGTAAATTATTTTAAGCAATTGAATAAATTTTGTGTAATAGAATTAATTAATTTTATTATTTTCAGATAATCTGTTTCTAATTCTTATTAAGCTGAATTTAATATATTAAAACGGAAACATTCTCTTTTTTATATTGTTGAATTTGATTGAAAACAATAACTTTCAAGTCGTACAGGAAACTAAGTCCAAAATCCAACGTCTTTCGCGGAAATTAGAATTGTTTGAGATTTTTGCGATATTTGGTACATCCAATGTTGATATATGTTAGAGCATTTTACTGCCTTATTTTTTTTATTACAGTTTAGTATTTTCCTTATATTTCTTTCTCAAATATTCAAAATTTAAATTACTGTTCGGTCTTCTCACTTTTGTTTAAATGCAACTGTAACCGTTGCCATAATCTAGTGTCTAGGCAAATGTAATTTGTATTTCGACAAAAAATGAAAAACATTTACGTTCTGCCTTTAATGGAATATAGCAATTTATTAAATTATTTATTAATTTGTTAAAATTAAAATTGGAAACACAGAAGCAGGACAGAAAAAATATAAGGAACTAAGGAACTTAATTAATAGGAAATGCAAGCTAGCGAAAGAAGAGTGGATAAAAGGAAATTGTGAGGATATTGAGGAGGATATGAGAAGAGGTAAAGTAGATTTGGGCTACAGGAAAATTAAGTCACATTTTTCTAAAGTAAAACCAAAGGGTAACATTATATGTGATAAGCAGGGTAAGGAACTCACAGAAAATAAGGAAAAAGCTAGAAGATGGAAGGAGTATCTTGAAGATTTATATAAAGGTAGGCAGGACATGGAGGAGCTAGAAAATGTGGAACAGATAGATGAGGATGACTTAGGTCCTAGCATACTTAGGTCAGAGTTTCATAGAGCATTAAATGATTTACGGAATAACAAAGCAGCGGGGATTGATATGATACCAGCCGAATTAATAAAACACGCAGGGGAAAAAATGCAGGAGCGATTATACAGGTTAGTTTGTAAAATATATGAGAAGGGAGAAGTACCACAGGATTTTCAGCGTAGTAGAATAGTAACAATGCCGAAGAAAATAGGAGCTAATTTGTGTGAGAACTATAGGACCATTAGTCTACTATCACATGCATCGAAGATATTGCTAAAGATTATTTATAGGAGATTAGAAAATAAAGTAGAGGAAAGGCTAGGAGAAGATCAGTTTGGTTTTAGGAAAAACAGAGGGACGAGAGAGGCGATTCTAGCACTAAGAACGGTAGTAGAAAAAAGAAAGAGGGTAGGAAAGGTAACTTGCATAGCTTTTGTAGACTTAGAAAAGGCATTTGATAATGTAGATTGGGACATAATGTTTAGAATTTTAAAAGAAACGGGTATAGATTATAAGGATAGGAGAATAATTTTTAATTTATATAAACACCAAACTGCCTTAGTTAGAATTGAGGGGGAAGAAGAGGTAGCAAAAATAGGGAAGGGAGTTCGGCAGGGATGTACACTTTCACCGTTATTATTTAATCTATATATAGAAGATGCAATAAACAAAGTAAAAGAAGAGTATAGTGTAGGTGTGAATGTACAGGGAGAGAAAATATATATGCTGAGATTCGCCGACGATATAGCTATATTGGAAGAAAGCGAAAAGAATTTAGAAAGGGTATTGAATGGTATGCAGGCAGTATTGACTAGGGATTTTAACATGAAAATAAATATAGGTAAAACTAAAGTGATGAGGTGTGACAAAAAGGAATGCAGCAGAAAAATGAGGATCACAATAGGAGATAATAGAATCGAAGAAGTGTCAGATTTTTGTTATTTAGGCAGTAGAATCACAAAAGATAATCGAAGCAAGGTAGATATAAAGTGTAGGATAGCACAGGGTAGGAAGGCATTCGTAGAAAAAGAACAGATTTTAAGATCAAATATTGACTTGGGTATTAGAAAAAGATTACTGAAGGTATATGTTTGGAGTGTAGCACTGTACGGGTGTGAGGCGTGGACTATAGGAAAGGAAGAGAAGCGTAGATTAGAACCACTTGAAATGTGGTGTTATAGGAGGATGATGAGAATTGGTTGGGAAGATAAAGTAACAAATGAAGCTGTACTAGAGTTAGTAGGGGAGAAGAGAAGTATTTGGAGAGTGTTACAGCGTAGGAGAGACAGATTAGTAGGGCATATCCTTAGGCATGGGGGGATTATGCAATTGATCATAGAAGGTAGAGTGGAGGGAAAGAGAGGGGTAGGTAGGCCTAGATTGGAGTATGTGAGTCAGATAGTTGAAGACGTTGAGATGAATAGCTATAGGGAGATGAAGGGATTAGCTCAGGATAGATCGGCATGGCGTGCTGTTTCCAACCAATCTTTAGGATTGCGGACTCTTTAACTAAGCTCAAGCATTATACAATAACATATATGAAGATTGACTTTTTACGAAAAATCGCGCATCATCCGTACTTTTAGACATAAATCATCCATTAATGGATTTTTAATTGTATTATATAATTATTTTTAAGCGTCATTCTCTTACTGCACTACAAATGTATAGTATCAAAATAATTCCGTAATTAGAATGGCAATTTTTAGATGATGATGATCAAAATAATACAAAATTCGATCGACAATGATTGTAAAAAAAAATTCAATTCTTAAATGTGGATTTTGGTAAAGTATTAAACATGTCTTTTATAAATATAAATATCACGCAGAAAGATTAGAAAATTAAAATTTAGATATTTAACAATAATTGCATGTTTTATTTCTAAAAATTATCGCCGATGAATTACGATAAAATCATTTTATATCTATCTTCTGCTTATCTTCCGTTATCGAAATAGATTATAATTTTTTTTTAGAGGAATAGATATTTGATATATTCCTTTTCGATTAATATATGTTTAGACAATTAACCAATCAAATATATTTCATACTTAAAATTGATTTTTAAATAATCGGTTGAAATTGTGAGATAAAGAATTTATATTATATTTACCAGTCTTCCGTTAATTAAATAAGTAATTAATTCATCATAAAATTTAATTATTTACAGGTAATAAATCGTGCAATAAAAGTGTTCCATTGTAATTAAATTTCACACTTTGCATGTATTTGAAATGTGCAAATAATTATATAAATGAATTCGTTAATAAGTTGACATAATTGATCGTTTGTTTCAGGTGCTCAATCAGCCAGTCCCGTGATGCCGGGAGGGGGTACCACTCCTGGCACCCCCAGTGCCAAACAGAAGGAGAAATCGATGGTCCGGACTAAGCTCGTTGTCGCCTTATATAATTATAAAGCAATAGAAACAGGAGACCTCTCCTTAGAAAAGGTAATTATTTGCATTTTTTTTAAACAAAGGCCTGATTAAAGATTTTTAAAGAAATTAAATATTTTCGTTGCTGTAAATTGTAATTATTACGTTACCTTCAATTCTAAATGAAAATGTTAAATCGTTAAAAAATAAAAGTATATATTTTATCACAATTTAACCGTTCCAGCAGAAAATCTGTATTATTTTTTTGCGAAATACATAAATAATTTTTATCGGTTCAAAATTTCTTATTGCAAATTACGCACAAGTAAAATGCAGTTGCATTTGACTTTTTAATTGAAGATCAAAAAATGCAAAAAGATAATTATAATTTTAGATTTACCCGGCTGGAAAAAAATACTTTTGATTATTTTATATTAAAAGCAAACTAAGTTTGATTTCAAATTACATTTACTATGCGGAATAAATTACTTAATTATATTTTTTGTGGGGTTACTTAGTTGTAAATTAATAACCTCACCATGAATCTTCTTATTTTCTATTTAATTAGTCTAATTATTATATTTTATTATGACTCATGCTGCGTCGAAAGCTTGTTATTAATAATATTCTTTTTTTCAAGTGAAGTAACTAAAAATATTATTATAGCTTATATGTAATTGGTGTCGAGTTGCACAAATATAAAATGAAAGCGAATTAAGTGATTTCAAGTTTCTAAAGAACATAAAGTGTGTTAGTTGAGTTTTGTGTTTATCGTTTCGTATTTTGTATTTATTGTTTGGTATTTTGTCTTTTAGAATTCTGAATATGAAGTAATCGATGATAGTCAAGAACATTGGTGGAAAGTTCGTGATAATGTTGGGTAAGAGATTTATAAAAAAAGTACATATTCTCCTCTACGTTCCACGATATTAATGTATAACACTACAAAATTATGATTAATTTTAAATTCATTTACAAGTTTGTGAAACTTGGCTATTTCTCATCAATTTTAAAGTTATAATTTTGATTAACACTAATTAGATCGTTGAATTGAAAATCAGCGACTTTATATAATAAAATTGTAATACAAACTCAAAAATGGCTTACAAATTTATTTTATAATAATCTTAAAGACTTCATTTTTTAGGACGTTTTTAAGATTAGGAACATTTCTCGGGCTTAAATTTTTTTACTTTTCCTTTTAAGACTTTTATTTGTTATGTTTGCAATATATCAATTTTTATTTCTAAAATGATTATCGAATAAAATTTTTATTATTACTATTAAATAATATTGTTATATATTTCGAAAACAATTATTTTCTTTATTAATTTTTAATGATTTCATTTCAGAAGTGTGGGTTTTATTCCTAGTAACTACGTTAAAGAAAAAGAATTAATAGGACTGCAACAGTATGAGTAAGAACTTATCTTTTTCTTGTGGAATACAGCAACGTGGATTTTTTTTTTTCGTTTTAAATAAACTTCTTAATTGTTTTTCTAGATGGTATGTGAGTGATATGTCGAGACAAAGATCGGAATCCTTGCTGAAGCAGGAGGACAAAGAAGGTTGTTTCGTTGTTAGAAATTCCTCAACGAAAGGACTGTATACGTTATCTTTATACACTAAAGTGTAAGATTTATAATATTTAAGCTTATAATTTCATCGATGTTTAATGAATATTTTAATGGTATCTAGAAAAACATTTCTTTAAATTGCAATAATATTCGTAAAAAGTCTTCTATAGTAATGTGTTTCCTTTTGTAAATTTGCCGCAAAATGATACAATAATAGAAAATATTTATTTTGATTTTTAATATGTATATTGGTACATATGAAAATTTTATGAGATTACACAACAGTCGTACAAGTAGTAGATTAATTGTAGTTACGGAAATAAAAAGCAAATAAACAAATACCACTAATACGTTCGAAGAAGAACATACAATTACGTCGGCCATTACGATCAAATTAATACGTAATAAAGACAATATTCGATTTTGTAATAGTGAAATTTAATTTTTTTTCATTTGGCGCTGCTACGACAATATTATTTAACCTCGTTTTATGAAGTTGCCTTTAGCGAAAAATATTCCAAGTTAAAACGAAACTACAATTACTTTTATACGACTTGTGTACCGTATTTGGAAACAAGGATATTTTATAAAAGAATAACATGTATATTATGCATTGAATGATCATTTTAGAAAAATCTAATTGAAAACAGAAATCTAATCATTAAATTTCATTTTTAGTAGATTGATTAACCTTTTGCTTAAATAAATTGTTACTTTATCATATGAAAGTATGAATCGATGTGTGATTATTGCTGAATTATTCTTTTGTAAGACTTGCGTAATTTGTTTATTAAAGTCTGATTTAAATTTATTTTAAGAATAGCTTAGTCTGAACGGCTTAAGTAAGTTAAAAAATCTATTTTAAAACTTTAAGCTCAAAATGCTTATTTCATTCATTACATTAGGTTTTTTTCTGTTCTATAATTCTGTGCTATAATTACGGACAAATATTATATATTTGCAATTTTCATAATCAAAAATAATACGGAGAATTTATAACATCAGCTTGATATAATAAATCTATTATATGTATCAATATTTCTATTAATTACTGTTTAAGGCAAATACTCTTTATATCTATTAATTACTCAAAAGGGATACAAAAAATGCAATGAACTGCCTGGTAGATTGAAATCAAAAACTTGTTCAAAATGTGAAATTCAAATTTAAATATGAAATCAAAAAAATATGTAACCAAATCATAACATACAGGTGATACAAGTAATTAATGCTTAATTATTATAGAAGTATAGAACTTTGATTTTTCTTTATTTTATTCTATCTTTTAAAGATTACATTGCTGTTTTTTTCTTTTCTTTTATTATATTTGGATGATGGGGCATAGATGCTATGGCTAGTCATCTAAATACTATGTCTTATATATTTAAATAGATAGATAGATAAAAATGTATTGTATGTTTGACCAAATTTGGTATACGATAATGGCATATAGAGTCGTATTAAGAGTCGATTAAAGTATTGAATTAACTATATCACATTATCAATATATCACATAAAATTTAAATAAATGGCATATAGAAGTGTATAGTAAGTTATAGTAAAACAAGTAAAAGCAAATCCGAGATTAAAGTATTAACTTAAATATAACACATTACATGTATATTAACCTAGACGATATTGTAGTTAATTTCCTTGTACCAGGATTCCCTGATTGGAAATGACAATTATAAACTTAATATATATTTTTTTAATATTATACTAATAAAAAATATACATATAGTCCACATCCGCACGTGAAACATTACCACATCAAGCAAAATAGCCGTGCAGAGTTCTACCTATCGGAGAAGCACTGTTGCAGTAGCATCCCAGATCTCATCAACTACCACAAGCACAATAGTGGCGGTTTGGCGTCCAGACTTAAGACCAGCCCCTGTGACCGACCAGCACCCGCCACTGCCGGCTTAAGTCATGGTAATGTCAATGACTTCAGATCCAATTTCTGCAAATCTATTCCAATTACATGTTTTCGACCGTTGGCTTTTTACGCCTATAGAAATTCAGAGAAGAAAACAGATTAAATAATATGACTTACGTTTTTCGCTATTTCGTTATAACATTGTCATTTGTTAAACTCGAATACATTTCTGTGCGTTTTTATATTAATTTCTTTGGTTTTTTTTTTGCAGATAAATGGGAGATTGATCCCCATGAACTTATGCTTTTGGAAGAGCTCGGTTCGGGTCAATTCGGCGTTGTTCGACGTGGAAAATGGCGTGGGTCCATTGACGTAGCCGTGAAAATGATGAAAGAAGGTACCATGTCCGAGGATGATTTCATTGAAGAAGCCAAAGTTATGACGTAAGCAACAAAACTTATTTCATAGAAAATTTATAATTTTTTTTATTTCAGTTCAGTTTGAACTAAATTCTTTATCTACCGTTCTCCGTTTAATTGTAAAAATAAAGAATTTTAAATACAATATTATCAAAATGAAGTATTCCACGAAAATACCATCGAAATTTTTTTTGACCTAATATTAAAAACAAATGTCCTGCTTCAGTATCCTTTAAATGACATTAAAGTAACACCTACGATGCTCTTAGTGATATTTTTTAATCAAGTATATTCTCTGCATCTTTTGATCTTTGATTGACTTTCAATCTCTCTCTTGTCACTACTTATTTTATGGCAATTTGATTATGTAAATAATATAAATAATGCATAGTGTTTTTGCCATTAAATAAATACTCTTTAATGAAAACTATATATTTGTAGTTTATTATAATTCATGTATTAAATATAAATATATATAATTTTATTGTAACCTTGCGATTATAAATCTGTCTTAAAGATGGGAAATAAATAAACGTAAACCCAAAATGTAGAAGAGTGGAATGAATTGCAGTTACCAGCTTTCAGAAAAGCGCTGAACGGTAACCTTGCTGCAAACCCTATATATGATATTAAAGAGTTTAAAATAAGCCACGCGACATGACAAATACCACGGATCGAACAAAAATCACATATTTGCATAATTATGTATAATAAATTTATTATTATCAATGTTTTTTTTTTTAATATAGATTTACTATTGACTTGTATAGCACATATACGTATAAATTGAAACGATATACTGAATTGTATAAAACATCACCCAAAAAACGTAACACAAAGCATTTATTAGCTAGATGCGCATTTCGGAGACTATGCCCCCATCTTCAGTAGCGCAATAATAGAACAAATAAAGAAACCTCTTTCACTCACCGGGATTGCTATACAATTGAACGTTCAAATGTGCTACTGAACATGGGGGCATAGCCTCCGAAATTCGCATCTAGCTAATAAATGCTTTGTGTTACGGTTTTTGGGTGATGTTTTATACAATTATTTAACGCCGTAGTGACGATTTTACAATAGATATACTGAATAGTCATTGTACTTTTAGCAAATTGCAACATACAAATCTGGTGCAATTATACGGTGTATGCAGTAAGAACCGGCCAATTTTCATCGTGACCGAATATATGCGACATGGATCATTACTGAACTACTTGAGGCGACACGAACAATCGCTGGGTAGCAATCAGGGCCTCCTCCTCGATATGTGCATACAGGTATACATATTATATGCAGTCCTCTAAATATGCGACACTAACTAGAATGGTTTTCTACATTTTTGGATTTTTCTCTTCCAACACAAATGACAGATTTATACAGATATAAGGAGAACGTAACTTCGCGAATCCACACGTTCATACTTTGATCGTCTTCAGATTATTTTTTATGAAATGTAGATAGAAACGAATCCATTAATAGGAAAAAAGTACATTTTACAACAAAATTATATTAAATATTCACCAAGAAACTGCGAAATTGAAGCGAAAAAAAGTTTTGAGCGTGAAGATCCTATACGATTCTAGAAGAACGCGATATAAATTTGAACGTACATAACATTTTTAATATCCACCATGACAATAAATAGTATTTCATTTTCAAATGAATGGAAGATGAGTTATTTTCTTTTGCGTTCTTTTATAGTAACTGAGTTAATTGGCTTCTCCGATCATATTGAACCTAATAATCATACAAAATAGATATTTTAAATACACAATTTCAAGGGATTTTTGTACCGTTCATCATGACGGATAATTATTGAAATAAACATAATACAATTCTATCGGAGTACAATATATCTCTTAATAAATTTAGATTCTGTAGGTGCTGTTCCTACTTATGCATAAATTTCTACGCATGACAGCATGTGAACAGCGTAAAATAGGTTTTAATGAAAACAAACGCAAATAGTTCTTTTTTATTTTTTAGATTTGTAAAGGGATGGCATATCTAGAAAGGCACAACTACATTCATAGGGATCTCGCCGCCAGGAATTGTCTGGTTGGATCGGAAAATATAGTCAAAGTAAGTAGTGGTTTTAATAATCTCGGTTATAAAACATAATCAAAAAAAATAAAAAATAAATAATAAAATAATAAATAATAAAAACGATCGTTAAGGTTTGGTAAAAAGTTCTATTTTATATATCTATTCTAGGTGGCAGATTTCGGGCTTGCTCGGTATGTCCTGGATGATCAATACACGTCGTCCGGTGGCACAAAGTTTCCTATAAAATGGGCGCCACCTGAAGTATTGAATTATACCAGATTCTCATCAAAAAGTGATATTTGGGCTTACGGTAATGATTTTTTAAAAATATTCGCGAGAAGTATCTGCATGGTTTGTTTTAACGATAATTTATAAATTATTTTTTTAAGTAACTGTAAATAATAAATATATATAGGTGTTTTGATGTGGGAGGTGTTTACGTGTGGTAAAATGCCATATGGTCGATTGAAAAACACCGAAGTCGTAGAACGAGTGCAGAAAGGAATGATACTAGAGAAACCAAAAGGATGTTATAAGGAAGTATATGATGTAAGTGAAAATATGAACTTATTTTTTTCTTCAAACTACAGAAAAACGCAACATAAGTTCTATATTTTAGTGTGAAATTAATATTTATATGTTGTTAGGAGTGTGTTAGTCGATTTTAAAATACGATCTACTTTTTAAGAAATAAATTTAATTTATTCATTATAATTTATAGATTTGTTTTGAAAAAAATGTGAAAAAAATATTAGGGACAAGCTTAAAAATACATTTAAAAAATGATAATGTTAAGACGTCTCCAATTGTAGTCTGAAACCAGCATGAGAGAAACTACTTCGGGCATTATGAGGCGTAGTAAAAGTAGCATTTTATATGTATTTGTTTCTTGTGGCAAAGAATAAATAAATAATAATGAAATTCTATCCGGGGTATAAGTTACTAGACTAAATCCTTATACGAATTATTTAATATATTGGTGACCATTTTCGGGCTTAGCCCATCATCAGACCAATACTACAAAAGGGTTACAAGATCACAATTTAGAAATGACTATTGATATAAACATTAAGTGGTAAAAATATATACATAATTGTTAGGAAATAGAAACTAGTAGACATGGTCATAAGTTGTAAAAGACGGAACTTACAGAACGTATAAATAAATTAAATTTGTATAAATCAAATAGTGTTAAAATTGTATAAATCGAATATTGTAAAAATTGTATAAATAGTTTAAAAGAGTAAAAATAAAAAATTACTATTTTATAATATGGCCAAAGGGGGACACCATGTTGCCGTGGTATAGTCGTTAGACTGGCACTGTGGAGGTTGTGGGTTCGAATCTTGCTCCGGACAGGGATATTTTCTTGAGGAAAAATTCCTTCTGGACCATGGATGTTGCGTACTTGTCTATAGATAATAATATAAATGGTATAGTATGTGTATTTTTACCGCTTAATGTTTATATCTATAGTATTTCTAAATGGTGATCTTGTAGTCCCTTTGTAGTTTTGGTCTGATGATGGACTAAGACCGAAACCGATCACCAATATATATTTATTAATTCGTATAAGGATTTACTCTCTTAACCTCCAAATAAATAGTATGTCTTCACTTGTACGTTTGTCTTTCCTCAGGTAATGCGGAAGTGTTGGTCACAACTACCTGAGCATCGGCCCAGTTTTCGTAGCTTGAAGGAGCAAATGCTGACTGTTTCGCAGGGTTTGCTGGTTGACTGACTGGCGCGGCTGGTGTGCGAGACGGCCGCTAGGGGCGCAGCCACCGCAACAGCTAGTACCAGTAACAGTAGCAGTCAACATCAACACTACAGCCACCACCACCATCACCAGCACAGTATAAGTGGATCCTCGTACTCTGTGGACGATCCAGGCGGCAGCCGATGTTCGTCAGCGCATGCGTACGAGCAAACTTGGATCGGCTTCTGTCAGACACTGTGCCGTGAGGCGGCGCGCAACGCCAAACGGGAGTGAGTGCAACAACAACAGCTGGGTGAAACGTTGTCAACTGTCAATCCAGTTGCGTTTTGTGCATTAGAGAAGAATCGCTTCTTGTTCTTATGTAACACAATGCTACCGCTACATCATTTTTGCAGTTCATTCGCAGAACAAGTAAATATTTGTTGGGGTTGATAAATCTTAGCGCATGTTTAAATCAAACAATAAGCGATTCACTAAGAATTTCAATCACGAAAAGATTATTTTATCTAAGACAATATTGGTTTATATATGATGAATAAAATCAGCCACGGAACTGCCAAAATTATTCTAAAAATTAAAACGGCAATAAACGTATATTTACCATCGACATTTTTTATGATCGATTTTTACGAGTCCTTAGTGCACAATTTTTGTGATTGAAATGTCCATTTTCGATATGTTATCGATTTATTCGTTAGTTGCGTCTTGCGATTTTTAAGTAAAAATAACTAAACTTACTTATATTTGCGCTGACGCTTTTTATAAAATGGTTATGATCGTTAAAGATGCTATATCGAAGAAAATATTCGGTCAAAATGAACTTCCATTGAGAAATAATTTAAATTTCTTGGTATTAAATTGCAGTAGATTCATATATTGATAATTATTAGTGCCAATAATTTAGAAGAAACTAGTCGATTGGACCAATAACTTGAATGAATTGGAGGGACTTAATGTAGACATGGCAGAAACATGATCACCGATAATATTAATTAGGGAAATAATCAATCAATAATTAACATGTCTAAAAATAAAATAAACAAATCCAAATCTGTATAAGAAATATAGTTTCAATGCGAATATTAATTTTCGCGGTTTAAAGTGCGTAAAAACACTTTCTTGGAGATGACGCTTTTCTTGGCATTCATTTTTTGAATTATTTGTCGTTTTTAGTAGGTATAGTATAAATATTTTTTAAATTTACTGTGTATTGTCTCGACTATTTTTCACGATACAGATTTGTATTAATTTATTTTTATACCCGGTGTTTTAATCTTAAACTATTCCATCATATGAATTGTGGGAGCCAGGTAAAATGATTTGTTGCTGTTCCAGCTTTTGACTTTCATTCAATGCCAAATTATATTTACTGTTAGCGCACGTAAAATCGTCACTACGGCAATTTAAATAATTGTATAAAACATTCACCCAAAAACCGTAACACAAAACATTTATTAGCTAGATGCGCAATTCGTAGGCTATGCCCCCATCTTCAGTAGCACAATAATTGTATAGCAATCCCCGTGAGTGACAGAGGTATCTTTATTTCTTCTGTTATTGTGCTACTGAAGATGGGGGCATAGCCTCCGAAATGCGCATCTAGCTAATAAATGCTTTCTGTTACGGTTTTTGGATGATGTTTTATACAATGTATAAAACAGCAAGCTTTAGAACGTAAGCCTGCACGAATGCAGGTTTTATCTTATTTCGTACCATTTTCTACATAATGCTTGATAATTGTGGTAATTTCATTACGTTAATTTAATTCGTTTAATATTATAATTTATCTTTATTTCTGAATTGTATGTAAAATACCGAAACACTTCGCTATTTACATGGCTCTGTGTATCCTAGAATTATAGGTGGTACAGAATTAGTGAGGGGTCATATCATCACAATATACTTTATCGGGTGTTAAATCGAAACAATATGCCAAAAAAGGACAGAATAAACCATTATACTTGGTACCTGCTACATGCACCTTGTAACAACAACTGTTTTTCTACTTCTAGCGATCTTAAACTCCCATTTAGACACCCATAATATAATTCACACTACTCCGAAAACATTATTTTATGAAATCGATATAATAATCCATAACAGAACGTGCACGACATACACATACTAGGTAGTTTATTTCATTTTTGTACTCTTTATATGTCGTATATAACATATATTCAAATCTTCATAATTATTGATTCATATAAATAGAATGAAACGGATACACTTAGCTTTATATCGAAAACATGTGTATTTATTTATTCAATGAATATTTTAACTTGTGATAATTTTTTTAACAGAGGTGTTTTATCTCTTTATTGTAGCTAAGCTGACGATTTCATTTTCTATAATCGGTTATTTTATTTGTAATATGCCAGTTTATTTGTGATTAGTATTAAAGAATAGCTAAAAGTAAAAGAAAATTCGCATTAAAAATATATCTTAAATGGCTACGCGACATTTATGTGTAAATTTATGTATAAATATATTAGACATAATATACTTTTTTTGTGGTTACTTTCAAAATTAATGGACGTATTTCGAATCAATATCGGTATTTAAATATTATAATCTACAATACAGAATATCACCCAAATAGTGATAATTTTTAAAATATTATAATCTATGATTATACTATTTATATATTCGATATTGTGCTGCTTGCTAAGAAAAAGTATGTTATGTATTAGAGAAAATATATGTTTAGCATTTAATTGGAAGTTTAAAAAATATTAGCGTAGCAGAAACATAAACCCAATATTTGCCTAAAAATGAACACCTCATTTGTCAGCTTTACCAAACAGTCGATTATAATAATTCTATGAATTATTTTATGGAATCCTTAATCATTCTTGTACTCTATATGTATCATCAATAAAATCATCATATTCCTATTAAGAATTGTTAAAACAATTTAATCTTTTGTTGATTAAATTGAACATTGTTGCAAGTCGTTATCACAGGTTGCATCAAATGATTTGCAATCTTTTAAAGATGTGTACGTCTTAAAATTTATACAAAATTGTCGAAATTTCACAACGGCCATTGTAACAAACAAAAAACATCTTATAAACATTGATTTCTTGATAAATGAAAAATGAGTACATTCATTAATTTTAAAAAGCGCTTTAAATAATTTGCGAAGCTAATGTAAGCGAGTAGACGTTGTAAAACATATTTTTGAACTTTCATAAGCTTTATTTCTGAAGCAGACATTATTTCTTAAAATCTAATTATTTATTTATTTCTTAGAGTACAACGTGTTCCAATCCGGTTATTTCAGGAGGATTGTTTAATTCGCCCTTGATATCCACGCAGTTTATTCGGAGGTATGTTTGTTGAATACGATAAACTAAAAAAATATATATTTTGAATTGTCATTACGGTGTTCAATAATTATATAGAATATCAGCCAAATACCGTAACTCGAAGCATTTAATAGCTATAAGCGCATTTCGAAGGCTATACCCTCATTTTAACTTGTGCTACGGAAGATGGAGGCATAGCATTTAAAATGCGCATACAGCTGTTAAATCTTTTATTTGTGATATCGAGATTATACAATTAAAAAAATTATATTAGTTTTGTTTTATGAACTCTTGTGAAATCATATATTACAATTTATTCTCTTGTATTGTTTCCTCCGTTTCTTCCTGAAATGCGTTTTTGTATGTGACAAGCATTTTTCTATGACAGTCGCATGGACATCGACTAAACCTCGTTCTATTAGAGGTCTTCCAATTAAGGTGAAATCTTTAGCACCTAACAGTAGTACCTAAAAGGAGAATTCATAGTATCAATCAAATATTGTATAGAATATCAAACAAATACCGTAACTAAAAGCATGGCACAGTTAGTGACAGGTATATTATTTGGTTTTTATGTAGTGCTACTGAAGATGGGGGCATAGCTTTTGAAATGCGGATCTAGTTCTCAAATGCTTTTAGTTACGGTATTTGGGTGATCATTTATACAATTATTTAATACCGTACTGACAATTTGAAAATAAAATTGCAATGAACTTGAATTTATATCTCGCTACCTTATCTAAGTTTATTTTATCACCAACATCGGGTGGCCAATAGCCCTCAATAACAATAATGTCACCGTGCGTGATTTTGAATTGCTTTCCGGCTAAGTGGACCACTGCAAATAGCCTCCCTTGTTTGCCTTGAGCTATTTCATTTTTAACAGCATCAATTATTTCTAGAAAAAAAAAACGCAGCACATATTTATTACGATCTAATAAGTTGTTTTTCTGGATTCCGTACTTGTTGACTGTATAGACTCCCATTTGGGGTCGACTGTCTCTTGAGGTGTCAAACGAAGTTCGTTTGATTGAAAACGTTGATTTATGATTCCCGATGTCGGTAATATCTTAGCTATCGATTTATTATTTATTTGAGAAAGGGAGATATTTATTTTCTTAAATAAATTGCAAAATATTCGTGACATGTTTTGATTATCCTATCGAGGTATTAAAGTGAGGTTATTTCATCATTTCACGTGGTGTCATGTGTCAAACAAGTCATTATTAGAGATGGGTCATTTAATAATTTAATTAGTTTATGAATAAGGCACTATTTGTAAAGATTTATTTACCATTCCGTAGCATTATGTTTAAATTTCTAATAAAAAAACGCAATCATATTTAAGAAACAAAATTATGTATTGAATTAGAATTTAATTTAAAAAACCTCTTTGTAGTGTCATGAGACACTTTCTTGTTTGCAACACGAGCGTCACAGGAACGTGTGCGTCACGTTCAAATATTTCTGTATTAATTTAAGGCAAAGAACCACACAATTATTTTTTTTGCAAGTGTGTAATTCGCTTCATTGTTCGTTAGATGATATGCAGCATAGCCGATCAGACACTAAATTCGTACGAATACGGCATGAATACCAGGATATAGGAAACCCACTTTGTAAGTAACTTTTTATTACTTTTTTTGTATACATTAGAATGATTACAAAGTTTATTTTTGATAAATTGTATGCCGAGTTGTATGCACTTTCCTTGTTAAGTTGTTGGCAAACGTACACCTGCATTAAATAAGTTGTTATTTTACAAATTACTATAAAGGAATAATTAGAGGTTACGAAGGAATTTTTTTAATTGTTTGTAATAATACACTTAAACATTATTCCCGGATCAAATTAGTTTTGTAACTGCCGCTTGATTTCATTCATTTTGATACGGATATCTCATTCAAAGGTGAGCGTTTATTTTCGCTGTTAGCGGCATTTTAATACGAGGGTGACCTGATAGCAAGGACTAGGTCCCCCTATTTTGAACTAAATATGTATTACACTTATATGAACAGGTCTTCACATAATGTGTTGTTTCGGTACGATTCTGGTTGAGAATAGCCGGATAAGGAAAGGAAAATACATATAGGCAACTGAAACTACACGATAAAAATTTGCCCTAAAAAAATTTGCAATTGATTTAAATATTCTAGCTACATAATTGAAACAATATTAAATTGAGTAAAATGAAATAAAATATCTGAATGTCAAACTAAGTCTTAATAGTAGGTATTGAAAACCTGACCTAGGATCCATAGATCAGCTTCTTGATGCATCGAAAATCTGGCAACCTTTGAGAGTAGGCAACTTCGTAAACACATCTGTATCGCGGTACATGCACTAAATCATTATCCTTATTCAGCTATTCTAAGCTAAAATCGTACCGTTCTATTAATGCCCGCTACAAATTTGTCAGCATAGTAGGCTTTTTATTTAACTCTTCGACAACCATTCATAAAATATCTGATTTAAAAAAGTCGCTCGCCCATTATACTTTAAATCAGTTTCAGTATTTTATCATAATATTTCAATGAGTATTTGTTAGTTAATAGCTCTCTATTTTCATTATATCTTAAGTCGTAAGTTCTCATTCGATGTCTGGAAAATGTGGCCTGTGCAATATTTGTTGAGAAATATTGCATAGCCTGCGATTGCACTGCAATTTCTTTATACTCCGCTCACATATACACTTGTACTATCGGTCTCCTCCGTTAATGTTGTTAGTTCTACTTTTTATATTTAATTTGATAACTTCTTTGGTATTATTTCTTTCAATGTTTGCATAATGCGTTCTTGGATATTATAAAATCAAAAATTCCATTGAACTTTGCGGGTATATTTTAAATTTCCTTATTTTCTGAAGATTTCGTACTAATAAGTAGAGTTAAATGAAACAGATTGAAGTTTAAGCTATCTACAAAAAATGTATTCCCTAGTTTTCAATGTTCAAACATTATATTCCGTTTCAAATATAAAACATTATATTCCGTCAACGGAATAATGCCGATAGAATACGAGCAAAAATTTTTAAAGACAGTGTCTTTATTTTCTATGATTGGATTTCTTTCATTACTATAATAAATCACTTGTATTTCATGATACTAATGAATTTGTGTTTGAATCAAATTTGTCAACGTTACCAATGCGGTAAAATGGGGCCAACGTTAATATTCAAAATGTGAATCATTGCGGATGACATTTTTCGAGGAGTGCCAATCTACCCACCTTACTCTTAGCGTTCGTCCAAATGGACAGGATACCTCATTCGTTTTAAGTTCCCGTTCGCAGTAGGATGTTCAGACTTTTATTCGTTTGTACTGCTCCCTATATAATTATACAGGGTGCATGATAAAAATGAGCATTCGTGCTCAAACTAGACAATCGCATGCGTTTTTACCAGTTTCAAATAAACTGTTTTTTGTACATTGTATTGTCACTCCTTAGTTACTGTTTTTCTTCAACCCTTTGTACAAAATTCTATCACGCTAAGAGAAGAACAATACTAAAATATTTCATTAAGACGGAAATATTTGTTGAATTATTAAAAATGATACAATTTTGAGCATTTTTAATTGAATGAATTCGATTGCTATTTAAGCAGCTTATCTACGCTGTATAAAATAATATTATTTTTTAATTTGTCTTGTTTGTTGTCTTATCAAAAACCGTCCTCTAAGACCACTATATATTATCTTTTACGCACGTATTTTGGCATTTTACCGAAAGAAACGAATTATACTGATTACACAGATACTTTTCAAATTGTACCGAAATAACAAAAAAAGTCCTCATTAATACAAATTATTTAAACTAACCAAAATTATTTTCTTATTAAACTGTCGATTTATAAAGTTGTATATAAATTTGAAGCCCAGTTTTATATAATTACATCAGTTATGTCTAGGTATTAAAACTTTTCATAGTGTTATATTTTTATTCCATTTTCTTATAATTTCCATAATTTGTGGAATTGTATGCTCATTGAATTATTTTTGGGTTAATATTAGTTTTAATTTTTCGTGTCGGATGAAACTTTTTCTATAGATAAGCGACAATTTGATTGATTCGTAAATTAATAACCGTTCAATTTAGAGTTGAAATTGCCGCAATTTACTTAATACGTGTCTATTATCTGAGTAAATTAGCCCCCTGTGCCATGTATTTATGAATTTATTATTTTATTTCGGGAAATTGTCGTATATTGATCTGTCTTTAGCTTACACATCATCTATTATTCTAAATGGAAACAGAAGAGCGACACTACTTTTACTATACTTTGTTGTAGGTTTTAAACTTACATATTATTGTAACTTGTATAATAAGAATCTCAGTTAAAGTTTGCCACATCCTCATTTTTTATATTAAAGCATTTAGTACATAATTTTTTTTGCAAACCATAAAACAATCTTTATTTAAATTACATATTTCTATTGAAAAATGGGAAAAGTCCTCATTATTTTGTTTAAAATCTATTGAAATTAATACGATTCTTTCAAGGTATCGTACATAGCTTTATTTATTTAATTAAATGAAATAATTTTTTGATAAGACATTGCAATTTATCTGTAAAATAATTTACTACCTTTAATCATTGTATTCATTGCTTTAATAAAATATTTCAACTTTCTGGATTGTGCAATTAATTTTGAAACTGAAATTTTGAACTCAAAAATTATTTTGAAGATAATTAGTAAATAAAAACGGTTGGTATATCACAATATTATTAATAAATAATTAATATTACCAACAAGAATAAAACCAATTTTCAACTTGCTGCTAATAATTTTTAATCGTACTATAAAGTTTAAAAACTGTTTTTGAAATTTACATTTATTTTTTTGAACATTTGAACTGTAAATTGCTTGTTTTTAATTTTGCGGATTTTTTCATAAACCACGATGTTCAATTAACCGAAATAAACAATCGGATTACATTAAAAAATCAATATGAAGATTATAAAACATTTAATAATAGCATACAATATTTAATAATATATTTTAATTTATTTTTGTACCCATTTTATATTCCATATTAGATTTGATTGATTCTTGGATTGTTTAAACATTTTTAACATGTAAATTCGTAGTGATCTCTTTTCTTAATATTTTAATGATCTCAAAAAAATACAAATAAATGAAAATACTACTCTTATCAATTTTAGTACTACATAGAATTTGTATAGAACTAGTTCATAAATTATAAAATAGTAGCATCATATTGCGTTTTCAATTTTTTTTTTAACATACTTTAAATTTAATTTTTATAATGTAGGAAATTCTAAAATTCGATTTTTTATTATTTAGCTTCAAATTATTGTTTTTTTTTAATTAAAAATGTATCCTGAATTAGTTGATGATATCATTAAAAATTTAACTTATATTAAGGAAAATATTTCCAGCTTCCTATCGCTATATTTTTAGAAATTTCTTCTGTGGACATCTTGTCAAAAAGGCTAATGACCTCTGGTATAAGCAATTCCATCAAGAGATATATGCCATATTAATACATCGTATATCTCTTTGTCATGGCTCGAAGCCGAAGCCCTAAATGCTCTAATTAACTCCGATGCACACCTTTCCTGTTTCCGTCCAAATGTCACACAAATGGGCACAAACCCCGTACTATTTGCACTATATACCATATAAAGGTCGTTTCGACGTTATCACTGAGCTCGTTTCTCATCATTATACTTGAATGTGTAGATTATCACCCAAATGACGTAACCCAAAGCATTTAATAGCTAGATGCGCGTTTCGGAGGCTATGCCGCCATCTTCAGTAGCACTACATAAAAAAAAAATCCCGATTTTACTTTATTTAACGCTATAGTGATAAATTTACACTATATAATAATAATAGTATAGAATATAGTTGTTTTAGGTTTAACAAACCAACGTTTATTGTTGTTGCTTGTCAGTTTCGTTAATTATTAATTTATATTGTTTTAAAAGGTCATATTATAAACGTCATGTTGACTTATTTATTTAATAATAAATCAATCACGATTCGTGACAGGTATTTTATTTAGTTTTTAGCTTGTGCTACTGAAGATGGGGGCATAGCCTTTGAAATGCGCATCTAGCTTTGGGTTACGTCATGTAGGTGATATTCTATACCATTATTTAACACCGTAGTGATACTTTTTAAATATAATAATAATAATAGTTATAGGGCAAAATTGAAAAAAAAGTGCAATAACATTTTACATGAAAGAGAAGATAGAAAAGAAATAAAATGATGAAAGAAAAGATATACGCTCATCCCCCGATTTGCGCGGTAGATATGTTTCATGAAAAATCGCGTAAATCGAAACCGTGTAAAACGAGATCCAAAATGAATATAAAAAAAGGAGTGTAAATTCAACTAAAGTTTTTGACCGTGTAAATCGAATCGAAGAAAAATCGTAGATATGTTCATAACAACCGTATAAATGAAGCAAGGGTTCCATGAAAAAAACAAACATTGGTTCTACTAAATTCGAAGTATCAAAGTCGAACGAAATTCTAGTGTTTTTATATAATATTCAAACACATAAATTTTTCACGTTTTTAAATTTAAATTTCATAAAAATTTATTTAATTTTTTCGAATTGCATCTTCCTTTCGTTTTATAGTTCTAATAGTTGCTTCATTGGGTCTAGATTTTCAAAAATTTCAATTTTTTTCCCAAAGAAATTGCTCTTTGATTTTTTTTTTATTAAAAACCGTGCCGTGCAAATTAAGGGATGAGTGTACTTTATTCTATCATTATTCTAACTAGCAAACTACATGCATATATGAGCTTGATACAAATTTTAATTCAATATTGTTACTTCTTTTAGTGTTGCTTTTCTATGAAACAGCAAGCAATATGTGCTTTGTCACACCCTATGCTCACAGACTAATGTGTGTTCTGTCTTAGAAATGTCTAAGAGACTAGCCTTTCTATTCCCTTTCTATGCGTCCAGTTCTAAGAGTTACAAGGGATCAGTTTCATTTCATTATATTTCCATACGATATATACATATTGGGTGGTTACAAAGTACATCCGCACTAAGATAGTTCGGAATATATTATCCGTTTTTTTTACACTTAGCTAAATATTTAAAAAAATGCAATATGATACAATAAACATACCCAAATAGAAATTAACTTGATGTATTTATACAATGGTTGAATTGGTGTTAAGTAATTTATTTCATAATATTGTTAAAATTAGTATTTTAGTAAGTTTTCCCTTTACAAAAGCGATGGCAAACTGTAGGTCACTTTGAGGAACTAGTTCGTAGTTCGTAGTTCATTTCAATGTACCGTTCACGAACTATATGAAATACATGTACTGAAAATAATCTCTTTTTCTGAATATAAAAATATTAAATGGTAAGAAATAAATAAATTGAAATATTACAATATTTATTTTGAATTAAGAATTAGGAAGAAAACACAACAATGTTTATAATTTATACAAAACATATATATAAAGAAATATAATCTTCTCTAGGTACTCATGATTATTTATATGAAGTTCTAAAATACTTATTGGTAGTTACTGATGAAAATGTTTACTACTTTACTAACACTTGAAAATTAAATGTACAAACTATAAAAAAAGGAACTAGATAGAATCGTTTTGTTTGGCGCTATAATTTATATTTTCTATTCCGAATCTTCTCTGTTCAAACTTCAAAGCTTTGATTTGATATTAAGTGATTGCATTGCACTCAGTATGAAATAGAAGAACTATAAGATTTAGATGTTTATTTTTGCATTATTGCAAAAATTTGCTGTGGCATGACATATTTAAGAACATATTTAATCTTGCGAATATATTAATTATATTATTCCATATGAAATCTGATACCAACATATAAATTGTTACGCAGCTCGGCAATGCTGCTGTTGCAATATTGCATCGAGTTTCCTATTTCGTTCCGTTCACCAACACACTTTATCACTAAATAAATGTTAGTACTGTATATGTAATGTATACTATACTGCAAGTATATATATAGTACAAGTACATCAATACGTACAATGTAGTTCATAGTTCACGAACTAGTTCATAGTGACCTATAGGTCGTTGCAAAACATCGTCACAGTCATTTGATTGAACCGTTCAGAGTGAACGGTTCGCGAGTGAACTACACATCGATACTATACAATAAGTGTTTTTTAAATTAAAATTTCATTGCCAATTTTTATAAAATCTTTCGAATTATTTTTGATTGCCCGAAAAAATCATAATTTTTCTGTTTCAAGCTACAAAATTAAATAAATAAATTTAGTTTTATTTAGTGATATATTTTTAGTGAACAAATATTTCGATTGGAGAATAAAATATGTATGTTTTTAGTATGAGTGTTTTAAAATGTTCACATTATACTTATTCACTAAAATTGGTTTATTTTTGTACTTGTGCAAAAAATGTTAGTAATTTAATTCTCAACTGGGGGCAGCACCGACCCATATATAACACAATTTAAACAGTTGTGTATTTTGAAAATATATTATTATATAATATTAAATTTATGATATTTAACTTAAGAATGCTTGAAGAAAAAAATACTTTTACGATTAAAAATTAATATTGTTTACTATAAAATCTTTTAAGAAATGGTATATACTTTAATTAGAATATATTTAGTTATTTTCTGTTTAAATGCAAGGTATTTATAACGCAATTGAAATGATTTTCTTGTATAAAAATTAATATTTTTAGTCAGGCTGATCTTCCACATAACTTTAAACAATTAATCTATTTCCTTCAGAGATAAGAACGAAAGGGAAAATTTGTTGAGGAAAAAAAAAATAACAATAATAATCATTTAAAAAAACAACAATAATAATAAAGATACTATGATATAATTATGTATAATATATGATATATAGAATAGAATTATAAGGAATATAAATTATAGTTACATAATAAGTATCGGTATAATTATTGAAGACATAATGGTTTTTTAAAGAATTTATTTTTGATTTTATTCTTAAAGAATTTGTTGGCTTAGGGATAAAACCAGGTGCCATTATAATGCCAAAAAAAATTAACAATTGCAGCGCACAGATTCGTGTAATTTCAAATTGAACGATTAAATATATTATACAATTAAAAATAATAATAAATATATATCGGCCAAATTGCTACTTGAAAAGATCCACTTTTACTTCGAGCAGCAAATCAATGATCTATTTTCTAACAATCTGAAATTAAATCCGCACAAACTTCTACATGAACTAATTTCTAACCGAGTTTTATTCAATGCTTATACAGCTGTATGCCAGTGATTCTTAGTCCTTTGCGAGTGGTACGCTCTTGCGGAACCTTCTGAAAGTTACCACCGCGCGAAAGATTTCCTGTCGGACGTGAAACTTTCACATTATACGAACAAGGTGCGATTAGTAAACACTAAACATATAGTAGATAGAAGTGATGTTGTTCGTACTTTTGGTTCATGTAACGAATTGTTTTGTGGGTTGTTGATTATGGCTGTTCCAATTAATAATTCGAAAAGTTGTTAGCAGTATACAAAATTTAAGCGGAGCGAATTACGTTTACGGTAAATTTGCATATTTTGAGGAATGAGAGTTTTTAGGGTGGAAACTTTAACACTGAATTAAAAAAACCAGGCGGAAACAATCACTTGAATAGCATTTTTTTGTTCAAAAAACTGTAAAAAAAGCTGCTAAGCAAAAAATTAAGCCAAACAAGTTACCATTTTTCCACAGGGACCATGAATATTCGTCCCGTCCCCCGTTCATAGCCTCCAAACACCCACTGACCTTCGACACGATGACCTCTGTGGTACTTTCGACGGCCAAATTTGCTCCTTTGCCGCCTCGATTTTTTTTTTGTTTTTATGGTTTTTGGACCTTCCTGGACACAGAAAAATTAACGCCGGATTTTTAGGAATTTTTACCGTAAACCACATTTTACCCATTTAAGCCATACAAAATGTATGGTATTTACAAAATAATTAGATTTGGGAATAGTTTGAATTTATATTAGAGTTAAATGTAGTATGGTGTATAAATTGGTGAATAATAGAAAATATGAGCAACGACAATAACAATAATTGAAGGTTAAACTAAAATAGCTAAAAATAAAATTCGTTTTTATTAAATAAATTAAGTAGATGCGATGAAATTTCGCCTGAATGTGGATTTATTCAATTTGATTTTGATTTATGGATGTATATACTCATAATCGTTCAACTCAGAATCGAAATTGTGCTCGGCTACAATTTTCATGTTTTTTTACTTGATCTGAAATGAACGAAATGTTCTATAAATTTAATTTCAATTTTGGCTTACGTTTTTGTCCTATAATATAAGACAAATACCTTAATATATACCTTGATAATATCGTGGAAACTTTTTTTTTTGTGATATACCGAAAAAGTTTTTCTCTGTTTTTTTTTTTAATGTATTTTTTATCCTTATTACATTAATTTGAAGTTGTAGTTTCGACCACTTTGATTAACATCCGCACAAATCTTTTTTACAACTTTTATCAAATTTTTTACTTGATAAAATAAAAGTGCAAAATATCCACACAGTTACCTTTTGAAAATTTGATCACATCAAATATATTTTCTACAAACTGTGTAAGTTTAATCATTCTAATTAAATTTATTAATGCATTACAATATATTATGGAATTCCGCTCCTTTAAAATTCGGAATTTTTTTTAAACGTAAAGCTAGTATGTACTCATTTGATTTTAACGACGATGTAATTTAGTTTTATATCAAACTAAACTAATACTTTTAATCCTGTTGATGAGATAACGTATAAAAATCGATGAAATGAAAATTTTGGAATAAAAATGTGTGAATCATTTTTTGATTGTGATTTACAGTCGTGAAAAAATCCAATGTGATATTCAGTTAATAATTTATTGCGATATTTTCTTTAGTCTGCACATTCTCATCTGTTTTGATACATCTCTTTGTTATAGAATGACCTCAAGTTTGCGCATCACTTTTTTATAATTAAAATCCGCGTTCTTTGTTTTCAGAAAATTAGGCAGTAAAATCTATTTCTGTGTACAATACATACATAATATCGTTTTATATAAATTAAATATAATTATTACGCAGCATAAATCATTTTAGTCCCTTTTTAGATGCACGTGCCACAACACGTCGCTACTTAATAATTTATATTTTAAAGTAGTGCACGTAAAATCAATACGAAATTGTTTCCACATACACATGCATATTATAAAAAAGCCAAAAGTGTCTTAACGTTGTCTAATAAACAGCATATTCAATTTATAGCTTCTAATCAAAGCGTACGACATTACATAAATTCTTTTGAACATTTACAATCACATTATATCGTTTTCTGTTTCGCAAGAAACTAATCTGCTTTAGCGATGTGTTGTTCACTCGCGAACCGTTCACTCTGAACGGTTCAATCAAATGACTGTGACGATGTTTTGCAACGACCTATAAGTCACTATGACCTAGTTCGTGAACTATGAACTAGATGGTGCACGGTGTACGTATTGATGTACTTGTACTATATATATACTTGCAGTATAGTATACATTACATATACAGTACCTATAGCAGTACTAACATTTATGTGATAAAGTGAACGGAAGGAAATTATATTTCCTTACTCTCTCTCTCTCTCTCTCTCTCTCTCTCTCTCTCTCTCACACACACACACACACACACACACACACACACACACACACACACACACACACACACACACACACACACACACACACACACACACACACACACACACACACACACACACACACACACACACACACACACACACACACACACACACACACACACATATATATATATATATATATATAGTATAAATTATAAACATTGTTGTTCTTTTTCCTCATTGTTAATTCAAAATAAGTATTGCAATATTTCAATTTTTTTTTTTTACCATTTAATATTTTTATATTGAGAAAAAACTGGATTATTTTCAGTATGTGCATGTATTTCATATAGGTTGTAAACTAGTTCATTTTTAAAAGATGTAGTAGTTCACGACCTATTTTTTAAATTTTTTTTTAGAATTTAATTAAAACATAAAATTTGTTGAATTATTTGAAATATTTATTTCTTTGATATAAATATATTTTCCAATTTACGAAGAAACGTCTAAAAAAATTATCACTTAAATTTGTCCCCCAGCATTTTTGTTGCCCATTTAGAATTAGGTAAGCAGTTTTTTTTTGAAAGATTTTTTAAGAGATTTCTACGCCGTCGCTTAGATATCATATATTTTATTTTCTTCTTTAATTTTCAATTATACATTCCCCAATATTATTGTGGATTTTGGCGATGTACATCGATTTTTTTAAATTCGTATTTCATTTCGCTGCATTGAAGAAAAAAAAACAATTTGTGTTGAAATTCATTTCCAATCTTTCGAATGTTTCTCTGGTAAATACAGATTGAATTTTTGCGCATTTTAAGTGTACAACAAACAACAATGTTTTCTTGCGAATTTTCTTGCGAAAACATTGCTGTTTCCAAATTTAATTTTCTTTTTAAATTTTAGTTTTTTTTAATTTAAATTCCTTTTTTATTACTTTTTTTAATTTCAATTTTATTTTAAATTTCATTTTTTTTTAATTTCAATTTATTTTTTATTTTAAACTTAATTTTTTTTTTATTTCAAATTATATTTATATTTTTTTATATTTTTTTAATTCTCTTTAAAGAATTTTTCTTTTTATTCTAAGTATAATTCTAAGTATAATTCTAATTATAATCTCAAATAAAAGAATTTTTTTCTTGTTTAAAGAAACGTTTAAATCAATGCTACTCAATGTCGATTATATCATTTGATATAAGTCATTTTTTATATGTTGGCGCACCTAATTCATCCTCTACTGCGCATAAGGGTTGAGCCTCCAGTACCATTGTTGCCATATATGAATAAAAAACTTATATAATGCCAAGTGATGATATTTCCAAAGAAAAGATTGCTATGACAAATCATTTTATTTTATTAATTTTTACAACACTGTATAAAACATACACCTTAATTATGTAACTATCAGCGTTGATAATGAATATAATCATATGTAGCGCATCACAAAAATCTGTATTAGTCACACATTTCAATATAGATACTGTTTTTGTTAACCAGTCCCAATTTAATATATATGTTGATAGTACCGCATAGTACTACACATATACGTCATTATATGCTACAGGTGCTCATATCGCGCATTTAATCGTCAGTATTCGTAGATTCGCGGCCGTAGTGAAACGTTTGTAACGTCGTGTGAAATAATTTTTAAACATGCAGTGGTTGGTCTCTTCGGTGTATATTAAAATTAGTGTGATTAAAATAGAAAGATATTATTTTCTCTAATAATTCTGCAATTTAATAGAAATAACAGCGGTTTTAGTACCCAAATCCTGTTTTTTTTTAATAATAAATAAATGTTGTGCAAACTGTTATATTATTTTCGGTGGATTAGTAGAAAATTAATTTATTGATAAAGTTTGTTAATAGATTAATAGTGTAGTGACGTATTCACAAAAAATTGGTATTGTTCGTTTTACAATCGGAATTTATCGGGTATTTTCGCGTCGAGAATTCTTATCAGTTCATATACGTGAGAATATCTTTAATTATTATTGCATTATATATCCGTGGAAATTAAAAATTCTCTTATTTCAACGTAGGGGAACTTTCTTTGAGTACTCATCGGTGTATTTTTCATGTATTTTTTAAAAATAGATTTTATATTCTAAATAAAAATTCGTAAAAATAACGAATTACGTTGATATTAAACGTTATTGTATTAAAGCAAAAAAAAATTATTTTTACCATAATAAATCGATTATGATTAAAAAATAAATAACGAATTGGTTAACTAACCAATTCTAACTAATAAATAAATAAATTAATTAATAAATAATTAATAATTAAATAAATAATTCTAAAATAAAAAAAAAGAAGGCAATAAGTCACATGATTAGTTACATTAATGATTATAAAAGTCAGTTCGTAATGTTGATTGAAGATCTCCAACAAAAAAAAAATTTGATCTATTTCCAAATATGAAAGACCATTTAGAAAACTCCCAATTTGAATTATAACTTTGAAAAATACGTTGAAGAAATTAAAAAGTTATTGAGGATTTTGATGCAAGATTTGGTGATTTAAAAAAAAAATGAGGATATTGTTCAATATTTTTCTTTCCATTTTAAGAATGATTTAAATGTGAGATTTATTGCTGCAAAAATGTCTGATATTTTTGACTTGGAAAAAAATTAAATCATAACTCTACAATCTGATTTAATTTTAAAAGCTAGCTAGGGAGCTTAAAGAAAATTTTTGGAAATATGTTAGTAGTGGGAAGTATCCAAATATTAAAAAATGTAGTGAATTCTTGTTTTGGATCAACGTATTTGTGTGAATCGGCTTTTTCATATTTAATGTTAACAAAGACACAGCGTCACATAAATCTTTTATTATACGTATATTTTATGTATAAATATTTATAAAAAACAACTAAAAATATTAGCTTTAATTGGCATATGGATTTAAGAATCACAACTTTTTATTTATCAATTGCCCATGACGATATTGTTGTGACATGACAAGGTTCAGTTGTAGGGCCAGTGTTATTTAAGATTTATATCTTGTAGATCTTTGAAGAAATGACTGGTACTAAATTAATTTTGAAAAATGTAGAAAATTACGCTTTTTCTGTTAAATAGAGATATTTTGAAAATAAATGTCGTTTAAAAAAAAATTTGGAATTTAGATTTGAAGGTTGCTTATTCCGCAAGGAAAAAACAGTAGTAGAAAAAATATTTTTATATTTTATAAATATTATTATCGTGTTATCGTTTCGTTTAAACTTCATTTCTACCTTTCACTAGATGAGCCGTTTATTTTGATAGGGGTGTAAGTCCATTTAAAAAAAAAAATCGAGATTATGCATGAATATCATAGCGGGCCAAAATAAAATTCATTATCATCGGTGGAGTTGTAGTTTTTCTACTTACCGGAAATAAGCAAATATTTCACTACGAAAATCAAATTTTATATATGTCCCAGAAGATTATTACAAAATAATTGAACAGTGTCGCGAAAGAAAGAAATTTATACTTAACCGGATGACGCGCGAAGATTTCATTTCAACGAAGAACCTAGAAGATGTTGTTTTTAAAACATCAAAAAAACACTCGGGGAGAAAAAATGAATTCGTTGAAAATATGCTGGATGCGTTTTTTTTTTTAAAGGAATGGGCCATACAAGCTATTTTATAAAACCTCTGCAGAATCAACTGTAGAATTTAAAACTTTGGAACTATACATCCAAGACGAGGAAGACCAAAACATTTTAAAAACATAAAATTATCACCTCTATACAAAACGCATAACCTCAGCTAAATATATAGATATGAGTGATTTATTGCCTTATATTCCACCGTAATTATTTCAAAAACCTTTCTCATGGTGTCAATGAAGATGTTTTAAATAGAAAAACCACGAATAAATTTTCATTTTTAATGTATAATGTTGTTTAAAGTTATTTGTAATTTTGTTTCGCATAACATGAATAAAAGATTTAAATGTTTGAAAATATCATATAGGTTTTTTTTTGGAAAAACCTTGAATTCTAAGCAATTAAATATGATTTAAGTCACATTATTGAAAATTTTATTAAGGATTTTTAAGGAACTTAATTCTGTCGTTGTGCCATAAATGTACAGGTAGATCGTGATCACTTTTTAAGTAGAAAACGCGATTTTAAGAGCAAACAAGTTGGACACCCCTGCTGTAGTAGTGTATACTTGAATATTATACAAAATATACCAACGATTTTTATTATCCATTGATCCTTCAATATATTTACTAGTTTCTGAACTGTCAATAACATATCTACATGTTAGCCAACATGAACATTCCAAACCGCTCTCATGCCAACTTTATAGCAACTAACAATCAACTAGCTGCAGTGACGTTTCGAATCTGAATGTGTAACAAAAGACATTAGACGCGTGTGCTTGGTTGATTGTGTATGACAGATGTGCCATCGTCATCACCAGCGCTACTAGATGCCACTGCAAGAACCGATCGAACTCGGCGTGGTCAGCAGTTCGTCCCATCACTCGCACGTACCGAACCAGTCCCATGTAACGGACGGTAACAGCACGAGCAACGGTCGCCGCTATATCGACTTGAATGCTGATGATGATGATGTCGATGATGATGTGCAGCTGGCGCCACCGTCGCCCGATGTAAGCGCCTTACCGCCGCCGCCGCCTCCAGGTACTACTTCATTATCTGAGCTTTTATCGTAAATCTACGGGCCTTTGCTACGCTCGCTGTTTACAGATTGTATATTTGCGACCGTCTTTTGGGTGTGCTGCGGGATTGTTGGTTTGTTTACGTGTTTTCTGTTATTTACACGGCGTGACTCGGAAAAGCTATTTGCATTACACTTTTAATGTGCAATAAAATCTTACATTGGCGATATATTCAATTTTGAGATTTTTTTTTTTTTAGAAAATCGGTACTGTGAATTGCTTTTTTAGATCACTCTGTATTATGTACATAGGGAATAATGTTTATATGAAGGCACTGTTTATATTATATCACTGTTGTTTTCTATAGCTTTGTACAGTTTTAATGCAAATAATTCAAAATTAATACTTTCCATTTTTTGTACTATCGTGCCATGTTATTGTATAAAACATCACTCAAAAACTAAAAATGCGCATCTAGCTAATAAATGTTTTGTGTTACGGTTTTTGGGTGATATTCTATACTATAATTTAACGCCGTTGTGACGATAAATACAAAGTCCATAATTAATTAAAAAAAAAAAAAAACCAGGACGACAATTTAATCATTAATTGTTGAAAGTCCATAATATAATATAAGGTATTGTATAGGAGAATGTATGGTTGTATAAATAGTACTTCATTATAGTGTTGAATAATGGATTTATATTCTCGACATATTCTGTAAAATTAATTTAACATCTTCGGGAGAAATTGTCAGTAAACGTAAGATGATAACAAATTTTGCATAATAGATTAAGTCATACACAGTACTTCTTTTTGTTTTTTAAATTAAAATCATAAGTCATAATCATAAAATCATAAATAATTAAAAAATAATAATAATAAATAATTTAATTTTTTGTAACCTCTACATTATAATGTTTATGTGATTGACACATTTTTTTCACGTTTCTGTCCTTCATGTTTAAAAAAAAAACATTTAACTCTACTATAATTACATACTTATGATTTTAATATAGTATATTAAAGAACGAATTTCATAAGGCAGGTTTTATTGCACGAGTTCAAGTTTAGAAAACGAGGTGCGTAGCATCGAATTTTCTAAAGAACGAGTGTTATAAATGACTTATGAAATGAGTTTTTTATACTATTTTTTTCTAATTTGCATCTTTGATGCCCGTTTTAAATAAAAAATCGAAATTTAAAAATTTAGGGAATTTTTTGATTGTTGATTGTAACTATTGGCACATTTGGAATATTTGAAATAAATTTAAATTAACCTATTTGTTGCTTTCTTTTGTAGTTTGACGTACAATTGTACATTTCAGGGACAAAATTAAAATCAAACTATTTGTTGCTTTCTATTGTAGTTTGACGTTTGATAACTAGCAAGCAGTGCTACCAACTTTGAAACACTAAATTGCCCTATGCTATAAACGAACTCAAATTCGCTATTTGGGTTCGTTAATAGCTCTATTAGAAACGCAAATTAGAAAAACTAATTTTAATAAATATATATATATAATAACCATATAACAAAAAGAAGTACCGTGATTGACTTAATCTATTATGTAAAATTTGTTATCTTCTCCCGTTTACTGACAATTTTCTCATAAATAATTTAGCGAAACATGTCGAGAATATAAATTAATTATTGAACACTATAAGGAGGTACTATTTATACAACCATACATTCTACTAATTTAATCATTGTTCGTAATTATGATCTCAAAAACTATAAGAGATCCAAAATCAGTTTAGCTAGACGAGGGTTATTAAGAATCTTTTAACTGAATTTAAACCATTTTTCCAAATTGCGACGAAAAAGGTTTTTGATGCAGGTGAGCACAATTTTTTTTTTTGTTGTAATTTATAATAAATATGCTTTCATAACAAATGCTACCAAAACATGTGTAATTAAATTTGTTCATATTTATCTAATTGTCATTGACTTTTTCCAACTTATAATGTGCTTGGATGACTTCCTTTAATCATAAATTATGATTTATTTAACAGAAATTGTACCGAATTTTTTTACATTGCGGAAAATAATCCGTTTCTGAAAGAGTCTTTTTGATACCACTCGAATTATTTAAATATATATGCTACATATATGACTTGTATGACGTCATTTGCAACCCTTGCAATGACGGATCATAAATATTGAATATATATATATATAGAGAGAGAGAGAGAGAGAGAGAGAGAGAGAGAGAGCTTGAGCTTGAATGCTACAGCAACAATGTCTAAATATTTCACAATAAAATTGACCTCTCCAATTGATTTATTCTTGTTTTTCAAAGGATATGTCTGAGAAATACTTATATGCGTACTTGCCAGGAAATTAAACAATATCGCTTGTATATTTATATATGTACCGTGCAAAATTTCTCCTTGGATAATTTTAAACAAAACCCTTAAAAATTCCTAAAAGTTTATTAGCTCGTGTTTAGGATAACATTCTATTACGTGCTATGTGGGTGGGTATTTTTTGTGCTTATATGTTATTTCTGCAAAACGCCTCTCGTCTTTGTGCTGGTACATTTTTTTTGTAATCTTTAAAAATTACTCGAATAATTTTTTTTAAATCGAAATAATGCGATTTATAATGCCCCTATAATTTAAAAAAAAGTTTTTTTTTTTTACTTTGCTGAATATTTAAGTATATGATATCAAAGATATTGAGGTATTATCTTTTTATTTGGGGATTCTACGATTGTTTCTTTCCCTTAAATTTTTATTACACATTTCTAATTTCCGCGAAGGAATTTACAATACCATTGTCGTAAAATTTACCGTCAAATGATCGACGGCCATTATTTATCGATTCCCATTAAAATGCGCATCAATGTTTCCACCTTAGATGTTCCTCCATTCATACTTATCGCTCAGTACGTCTGAACACCATATCTTTCATTGCGGGTACTCCAACCTTGATTTCTATTTGTTTGGAACACATCACAGAGTATCAAGTTATATAATATCACCACTAAGCATATCATTCAGTATAAATAGCGTTTGATATATCGCCACTCGATAGAAACGCCATTGCGCGTAAATTCAATGCCATAGAAAATGTATGGGGTATAATTGCCACAACATAAACACAACTCAACTCGGTATTACTGTATTTGTTATAAACACTATTAAGTATTACGCCGTTCACTTTAAAGTGCATTGTATATAACAAGTGCAGCATAAAGCTAGTCTTATACACACCGTTTAATGGTTAGGTCAAGTGAAGTGAGGTCAGGTCAATATGTGGAATTATTATCAAATCATACGAAATGCAGTTATAATGTGCATTATTATGTTCAGAGTCAATTATGTCCAATACATTGTAAAATCGTCACTACGGCGTTAAATAACTGTATAGAATATCATCCAAATACCCTAATACAAAGCATTAAATAGCTAGATGCGCATTTCTAAGACTATGCCCGCACCTTCGGTAGCACAATTATAGACCAAATAAAGATACCTCTGTCACTTTACCTCGTGATATTTATATATATATATATATATATATACTTATTTATTGTCGTACCATTTTATTCATTGTATAGCAATGGCTATGAGTGACACAGTTATCTTTATTTGGTATATTATTATGCTAGTGGAGGTGGGAGCATAGCCTTTGATATGTGCATATAGCTAATAACTCTGAGTTACGGTATTTGGGTGATATTCTATACAAATATCCAATACACTTTATACTGAGCGGCGTTATACTTTATGCCGATTATATCGTACGACTTTATATTTAATGATTGCATATCGAATTAGTTTTGTACTGAATTCTGACCGTGAAAGAACGATGGCGGTGTGCTCAAACTTCATAAAATGCAACGTAAAAGATTTATTTTTGCTTTTACGAATAGCCCTTTATCGCAAACATTAATGGCAACATCTTTTTTATTACGTAGGTTTGCCAGATTTATTGTGGGATGACACGTTTTGTCAATATAATATAATTATATGTATATCTAGTTTTTTTTATATCTACCTGTTTAGAATTTTAAAAGCAACATGAAACTGCTTTAGTTAGAAGTGAGAGGGAAGAAGAGGTAGCGAGAATAGGAAAGGGAGTCAGGCAGGGATGTACACTTTGGCCGTTATTTTATATATATATATATATATATATATATATATATATATATATATATATATATATATATATATGCAATAAACATGGTAAGAGAAGAGTATTGTGTAGGTATGAAAATTCAGGGAGAGGAAATATATATGTTGAGGTTCGCCGACGATATAGCCATCTTGGAAGAAAGGGAGCAGAATTTAGAACAGCTATTAAGGAAGTATGGTATGCAGGAAGTAATGACTAGGGATTATAACATAAAAGTAAATATAGGCAAAAATAAGAAGAAGCTTATTAAAAGTATATATGTGGATTGTAACATTGTACGGATGTGATGCGTGGACTATTGGAAAGGAAGAGAGACATGGAATAGAGGCATTCGAAATGTGGTGCTATAGCAGGGTGATGAGGACTGGGTGGGCAGATAAAGTGAAATAAAGCCGATTAAAACAGAACCTGTAATGATCAGGTCATTATTATCGCAGAATGATTATTATATGATAATACACGTACGAAACACGTCTTTTAATCTATAAAAAGTAGTTCTTTTCCTTTGTGGTTTACAAACAAGCGCTATATATAAATGCGATTGATTGGTTTATTAACATTGTTCGAGCTTTTTCTCTTGCATTATTATTACCCTTTGTAATAACCTTATATCATGCTAAACCCTAATAATAATAAAACTATTATGAATATACATATAACTGATTTTTATATATTCATAATATGAATTTGTATAAAATACAATGAAATAACGTACTAAGCCAAATAGAATTATACAAATGGTCACATTAAGACTAATATCACGCCATGCTCTATTTCAGAACTGCCTTAAATGTTCTCAACGATATTTTTGCGATAAATATCGAAATTTTTGTTTAGTATTCAGTATGCGTATTCATGAAATATAACAATATTTGAAAAGGTACATTTGAAAACATAAAAATACTCGTTATTTATGGAAATTCTAATGAAATTAGTAGTTAGAATCTTGGACATTTCCATAAAAAAAAAGAATAGGAGAATAATTCGTTTTGACTTTTTTATTATATTATACTCTAATATATTTTCTGCAATTAACTATTAATCTAAATCTCGATAAAGATAATTATGTTTATTTAAAAAGCATGATTAATTAAAATAGAACAACTAACTGTTGATGGCCGTAGCCTAGAGCATATGGACTAATTTAGACTTGGTGGAATTTGCAATAATTAAATTATGTAGTTGGTACTTTGAGGTTAATCAAAATTCAACTAACTTCAGACGCCCTTCATACCCTGTTCAGTAATAGAAATGACAAGTTTGTAGTACTTCACCTCCATTTACTAATTCACAATTTTTTGGTTTAAGGAATAATTTCTTAATTGAATAAAAATTAATTAATTTAGTACGTAACATTACATATATTTTTAAATTGCTTAGTATCTTCTTCATGTTTTTTTCTTCCAAATATCTAACTTCACCTCTAATATCGACTGAAAACTTTGTATCTATAATCTTTTTGAGCTATATAAATACGTTGATATAACGTAAGACAGTAGCGAACAGATTTTCCTGCTAATTTATTATTCCCTTGCCATTGAATTTAAAAGACATGCCATGTGACATGAATCATATATTAATCGCGCATCACGCTTGCGCACCTCACGTCTCAATCGATGTTGTATTCGGCACTCTACCAACTTGACAGGGATTACGCGAGTATGTGCGAATGCTATTTTTCTACCATCGTGTCGCGCCATCTATGTTACAACCCTTAACTAGAGCGCCGTGTGCATCTACTTAAAATAGATCGTCATTTAAACTGTTCGTGCGCATATTATATACGGTTTTTTAAATTCTACCCCGGCACGATATTTTATATAAACAATAATTTTATATATTTATAATTTTACAAGGTGCTGATTTATATTTTGGATTATAAATTGGCTTGTGTTTAACTGCTTACCAAATTTCATGAAAATTGCATAGAAAAAAATACCTTCGTTTCTCGAAAATAGTAAATGTTCACTTAATCTTAAAGTGTTAACTACATATTTACTTCTTGTTACTCTATTATATTATTTGCCACAAAAAAAAAACATTTTGTTTCCCAAAAATAATAAACGTTCACCAATTTTTACACCATATTTGATTTTGTTTTGATTTTGTTAGTCTCTTTTATCATTTGTAAGCAAAATAATGTAAGACTACATATTTTTACAACGGAGAAAATGTAATCATAATAATTATGGTATTTCTTATAATAATGGAACTGAAATTAAAATTAATAATTCATGACTAAATCTAAAGTTCTTTTTCTGACCAAAAAATAACAGTAGTAATACCCATACACTGAAAATTTGCAGTTACCTATAAATACTTATGTTAAGTTAAAACAGTGAAAACTAAACTTTTAATGTGCTAAAGTTTTATTATAATAATCATGATATAAAAATCAGTCTCACCAATTATTAAAAATAAAATCACATAATAAACGTGAAATGGCTGGTCTTTAACTGCGCACAAATTTTATTACCGGATTAAAAGATTCTCTATTTGCACCAAGAAAAAAACTCCGACCGAAAATAGATACATCAACTGCACATCAACATACACATACACACCCACCTGACCTGACCTGACCTCTATTACTGTATACTGACTTATATATTTTTTTCTACCGTGTTTTAATAAATGTATTGAAATATATATGAAAAAAAAAAATTGAAACATTACATTGAAAGAAATTCAACATTATAAATTATAATAGTCGTTTCATTAAAAATATTTAATATAACCAGCTGTAAAAACCCAGCTTAAATACTGGCTTGGTAACAATATACACTTACTCGTATATAAGAAACAAAGCGGTAGGTACAGTCATAGGTACTGTACTGATAGAGGTATAGATATACCCCTGATAACCAGAGGTAGCCAGCCGTCCGTATACCTACTTATACGTGTGCGCAAACGAATAGTAGGATTAAGGGTGCCGCGCTGGGTCGTAGTTTATGACATGGGATTAGTGCGCAAATAGAAAACTGCCACGTGAAATAATTGCAAATGTAAATATTTATTTCGGCAGTATTGTCGCGTAAATTTAGTTTTATACATTTCGTGAACATTTACTAAATTCGATCTAACCGTAATATTTAAAATACCGGCATTACTAAAACAATAGGAACCGTTATTATTTTAGTGACGCAAATTTTGTTTTTCGATCCATTATTTTTTATATTTTTTTTGTAGTACAGTCGCTAGGGGTTCAGAGTTTAATTTGGCCCCTTATAAATTTTAGTGTATTTTAAACAAAATTTTAGTAATAAATAAATGGCAACTAGATTTTGCCAAATGAATACACCAACAATAAAACGATTATCTAAAATGACTAACATCAAATTGTAATATATTAACGTTGGTGCATAAAATGTATTACTTCTTCAAAGATTTTAATTAGCAAAAATAATGGTGTTGCAAAAATTAAAGAGATTGTAAATTGGTTGCCAACAACTTTCCCTACCGTGCACACAGCACCCCCTATCTTCCACCCCCGCACCATTTGCGTATATATGTTTATATATGTGTGTGTACAAAGCTTGTTGGGTGACGATGTATATAGCAGCTGCGGTGTGTTCTTTGTGTTATGTGTTGTACAGTAGTGGAGAGTTGCGAGCCGAGTCGCGAGGGCTCGTCCACACCGCCCCCATTGTACCATCCGTACCATCACCAGTACCCACGTGGCGGTAGGACCGCCACAGGCCACCTGCATCGGGTACTCTCGCAACGCTACCATGACAGCGTAACGTACGCGATGAACGTGTATCGAACGGTGTACAGTCGCGTGTACCGCTTCTTGCTCAAGCATCGATTCCCGCACTTTGACCGTAAGTGGTGATTGGGGGGCGCCTCGCTGCGGGGTATTGGGCAGGTTTGGTGCATCCACGCATATGGATGGCGAAACTAGCTTGAGATTCCAGTTCTTGGTCGAATTGATTGATGGCTTAGATTTTTTGATTTGATACGAAGGTGGTGTCGGGCGCTGTTTGAAATTGTAACGTGATAGATTTTTGTATGCACACACAGCCACTGAATGCACTCATGTTCTTATGTAATTTTTTTTTTATTACAAACTCGATTCAGTTTATTTTTCATTGAAATTTATTAAAAATTTCTATGTACTAAACATTAACTAATAGTATAGAATATCACCAAATACCGTAACTTAAAGCATTAAGTACTTAGCTAGATGCGCATTTCGAAGGCTATGCCCCCGTCTACAGTAGTAGCACAAGATAAAAAAACAAAATAAAATACCGTATATTCTTATAAAATTATAAATAACATATTAAGAATTTGCTAATTTTCTAGGAAATCCCAAAGATTTGATTGATTTCAATAAAAAATTTGGTATTTATGAAATATCGTGTTCTAGTTGTCATAAAGTATATATAAGACAAACACGTAGACCAATTGAAACTAGATTTAACTCATTTCAGATTAAATAGAAAACATAAAAGTGCTGTAGCCGAGCATATTTTTAAATCAGGTCATCCTATTCAAATTAGTTCCAATTTCATCTTGTCTATTTAATTTATTTAATAACAACTATTTTTAAATTTATTTTTGGTTATTTTAGGTTTGATAAACCAGTGTTTATTGTTGTTACTTGTTAGTTTCGTTAATTATTAATTTATATTGTTTTAAAAGAGATTTATAGGTCATATTACATTCCATTTTTGAAATACCTCCGTCATGTTGCTTATTTATTTAACAGTATATCAATCACGATTCGTGACAGATTTTGTTTTAATCTTGTGCTACTGAAGATTCGAAATGCGCATCTAGCTACTTAATGCTTTAAGTTACGGTATTTGGGTGATATTCTATACTATTATTTAACACCGTAGTGATAATAAAAAAAAATATTTACTGATTAAATAAAAAATTTCATTTCGTAATTTTTAATATTCGTAATATAATTTCGAGTGTAGTGAAATTAAAAAATTGTAATTTTTATTTTATGTGATTACAAAGAACTGGAATCAATTTAATTTGATCCCGCAATATTATACATATTTTATAGTTTCCCTGCTATGCTTATTTTCTGTCATTTATAACCTGGATGCGTTTATATGTATATGTAAAAAAAATTAGCAACTAACAAATCTAATATTTTGAAACTTCGGCTTAATTTAAATTGCACATTAAAAATATAATTAATATCTTATGATGTATATTTTGTATTTGTTGCTTGTGATTACAGTACGCTTTTCTATAGTTCAATGCCAAAGCAAAGTTTTAAATTCATACAAAATACGTGATTATTCCAATGGATTAGGAAGATCAATAGTTACAATTCACCTATTGATTTCCCTAAAAAAAAAAAAATGCCCCATGGATTGATTTTATGTGCAACAAATTATAAAATCGTCCTCATCTTACCTCAATATAGCTGGCAGATTGCAAAAAAATCGCACAAAAGATTTTTTTCGTTTTCATAACGTTAAAATAAATATCGTTTCAAATTTCATATATAATTCTCATTTATTAACTTCCAACAACATTTTTTATAATGCCAAATCAATATAAGAGTGCATGCTTTGTTTATATTCCACCGCAAAATAGCTGCCCTTAATCATCGTGAAACTAAACTATCTCTAATATTGATTGACCGATTTCGTCCTTGATTAACTTTTTATTACTGTTTATATTGACATATAAGATTACTTTCAGATTAAAGGTGAGTATATTCTGGAGTAATATCTATCCCTAAAACTTCAATATTCCGCATGTAGGGTCGAAATAAAATGTTTATTGCATTATAGTTAGTTTTATTTACATTGTTATTAATATTAACAGTTGCGTGGGTGTGCAGGCATGATTAATCTTCATTTTTAGATTAAATATAAATATCAGCTTGTATACTCAGTTCTACTTTCATTTGTAGAATTGTGCTATTAACATGAAAATATGAAAAGGTAGTGCATATGTTAGTTTTAGTTAAAGAGTCCGCAATCCTAAAGATTGGTTGGAAACAGCACGCCATGCCGATCTATCCTGAGCTAATCCCTTCATCTCCCTATAGCTATTCATCTCAACGTCTTCAACTATCTGACTCACATACTCCAATCTAGGCCTACCTACCCCTCTCTTTCCCTCCACTCTACCTTCTATGATCAATTGCATAATCCCCCCATGCCTAAGAATATGCCCTACTAATCTGTCTCTGCTACGCTGTAACACTCTCCAGATACTTCTCTTCTCCCCTACTAACTCTAGTACAGCTTCATTTGTTACTTTATCTTCCCAACCAATCCTCATCATCCTCCTATAACACCACATTTCGAATGCTTGTAATCTACGCTTCTCTTCCTTTCCTATAGTCCACGCCTCACACCCGTACAGTGCTACACTCCAAACATATACCTTCAGTAATCTTTTTCTAATACCCAAGTCAATATTTGATCTTAAAATCTGTTCTTTTTCTACGAATGCCTTCCTACCCTGTGCTATCCTACACTTTATATCTACCTTGTTTCGATTATCTTTTGTGATTCTACTGCCTAAATAACAAAAATCTGACACTTCTTCGATTCTATTATCTCCTATTGAGATCCTCATTTTTCTACTGCATTCCTTTTTGTCACACCTCATCACTTTAGTTTTACCTATATTTATTTTCATGTTAAAATCCCTAGTCAATACTGCCTGCATACCATTCAATACCCTTTCTAAATTCTTTTCGCTTTCTTCCAATATAGCTATATCGTCGGCGAATCTCAACATATATATTTTCTCTCCCTGTACATTCACACCTACACTATACTCTTCTTTTACTTTATTTATTGCATCTTCTATATATAGATTAAATAATAACGGTGAGAGTGTACATCCCTGCCGAACTCCCTTCCCTATTTTTGCTACCTCTTCTTCCTCCTCAATTCTAACTAAGGCAGTTTGGTGTTTATATAAATTAAAAATTATTCTCCTATCCTTATAATCTATACCCGTTTCTTTTAAAATTCTAAACATTATGTCCCAATCTACATTATCAAATGCCTTTTCTAAGTCTACAAAAGCTATGCAAGTTACCTTTCCTACCCTATTTCTTTTTTTCTACTAGCGTTCTTAGTGCTAGAATCGCCTCTCTCGTCCCTCTACTTTATTTTATAATCTCCTATAAATAATCTTTAACAATATCTTCGATGCATGTGATAGTAGGCTAATGGTCCTATAGTTCTCACACAAATTAGCTCCTATTTTCTTCGGCATTGTTACTATTCTACTACGCTGAAAATCCTGTGGTACTTCTCCCTTCTCATATATTTTACAAACTAACCTGTATAATCGCTCCTGCATTTTTTCCCCTGCGTGTTTTATTAATTCGGCTGCTATCATATCAATCCCCGCTGCTTTGTTATTCCGTAAATCATTTAATGCTCTATGAAACTCTGACCTAAGTATGCTAGGACCTAAGTCATCCTCATCTATCTGTTCCACACTTTCTAGCTCCTCCATGTCCTGCCTACCTTTATATAAATCTTCAAGATACTCCTTCCATCTTCTAGCTTTTTCCTTATTTTCTGTGAGTTCCTTACCCTGCTTATCACATATAATGTTACCTTTTGGTTTTACTTTAGAAAAATGTGACTTAATTTTCCTGTAGCCCAAATCTACTTTACCTCTTCTCATATCCTCCTCAATATCCTCACAGTTTCCTTTGTTTCCTCATATGTTAATTTTAATTTATTTTAATATTATCGATTGTAATCATTTTATTGACCATTGTAATCATCATTTGATTACAACGTCTCAAATCAAATCTCAAAAAAATCAATGCTACTTAATGCTTTAAGTTACGGTATTTGGGTGAGAACAATGATGTTAAAAAATATCGTAAAATACATACATGGTTCAATGCGTTAAATCACATCTCGAAAAATGCTACTGACGATGGGGGCATAGCCTTCGAAATGTACATCTAGCTACTTAATGCTTTAAGTTACGGTATTTGGGTGATATTCTATACTATAATTTAACACCGTGGTGATAATTTTTAAAATCATTGTTCTCATTTCTATTGATCTGCTACATGCATGAACTTGCGCTTTTTATCAATAATACCTTTCCAAAAATTACATGATCCACTGATGGTATTCATCATGAAACCTCCCCGACCACAAAAATGTTATACCACGAGACGAAGTGGTACATCGCCACTTTGATTCGCTTTTATTAATAGTGTTTTCGTGCGTTACAGATGATGAAGACGATGAGGATGGCCACCATCAACGCCATCGCCAGCAGGGTGATACCAGTACCGGTAGTACGCCCGGCGCCGGTGGACCGAGCGGCGGAATGGGCGGTGGTGGCGCTGGTAGTGGCTTTCTGCCAGAGACGCGAACATTAATCATTAATGCGCAGCAGCGTGAAAAGTTCGTGTCGAATCGGATAAGTACGGCGAAGTATAGGTTGGTACTAAAGGTTCTTTTGCACCACCATTTCGATATTAAAAGACAAAGATAAGCGATAGTTTCGTTAGTCTATTTTGCAGTTCTCTAATTCACTATAATATGTCTTCAATTCCAAGGGACGCAATTGTCTATAAATAATTTCATATAATAATATAACTTTTAAATAGCTTTAATTCCTCATTAATTCTCTCCGCAGCATTTACTACTAACTCTGTATAATGCTTTTTAAACTTTCTATTCATGCGAGATAATTGAATTCGATCGTCATGAAGGTTTGCGTATTTAAAAGTATTTTCCAATTAATAGTTTTACGAAACTGTTACTTCGTCGCTGAAATTAACTTTATGAAGTATATAATAAAATCGTGTTCCCTTCACCACGTGTATTGGTTTTTATAGATTACATCTATTTTAGCTTTAACTGCATTATGATTTTTTGTTTCTCTGAAATTTCTTATTTGCTCTGAAATAAACATTTTATATTTTGTTACATTTTGATTTTTCTAATGAATTGGTAAAAATTTCTTTGCCTTTTAAAATTTAGAATTAAAGAATAATCTAAAATATGCTAATTAATTTAGCAAAAAAATTGTTTGTAATATTTAATTCTAATATCTTAACTTTCTTTAAAAACCGTTTTGGTTGTTGTTTTTTTTGTAGTTTGATACGCTTTGTTCCCTTGTTCCTATTCGAACAATTCCGAAGATGGGCGAACATATTCTTCCTAATAATCGCCATGTTGCAACAAATTCCCGACGTTTCTCCCACGGGACGATACACAACTTTGGTACCACTGGTATTCATTATATCAGTATCCGCCATCAAAGAGATTATCGAAGATTTTGTAAGTTATACCATGAAAAATAATCTTGAAAATAATGTTTTAATATAAGCGCTATGCTTTGAAAGAATTATCCTCTGAATTCGATATATCCATACCTCTTCAAATTATATCAAATCAACTTTTGAGTCTTCTTTGGAGAGCTAATATTATGGTAATATACGGAAGAAATAGTGGAAATGATTGAAGCAAGAAGGAAAATTAAAATAGGAAACACAGAAGCAGGACAGAAAAAATATAAGGAACTAAGGAACTTAATTAATAGGAAATGCAAGCTAGCGAAAGAAGAGTGGATACAAGGAAACTGTGAGGATATTGAGGAGGATATGAGAAGAGGTAAAGTAGATTTGCGCTACAGGAAAATTAAGTCACATTTTTCTAAAGTAAAACCAAAGGGTAACATTATATGTGATAAGCAGGGTAAGGAACTCACAGAAAATAAGGAAAAAGCTAGAAGATGGAAGGAGTATCTTGAAGATTTATATAAAGGTAGGCAGGACATGGAGGAGCTAGAAAGTGTGGAACAGATAGATGAGGATGACTTAGGTCCTAGCATACTTAGGTCAGAGTTTCATAGAGCATTAAATGATTTACGGAATAACAAAGCAGCGGGGATTGATATGATACCAGCCGAATTAATAAAACACGCAGGGGAAAAAATGCAGGAGCGATTATACAGGTTAGTTTGTAAAATATATGAGAAGGGAGAAGTACCACAGGATTTTCAGCGTAGTAGAATAGTAACAATGCCGAAGAAAATAGGAGCTAATTTGTGTGAGAACTATAGGACCATTAGCCTACTATCACATGCATCGAAGATATTGTTAAAGATTATTTATAGGAGATTAGAAAATAAAGTAGAGGAAAGGCTAGGAGAAGATCAGTTTGGTTTTAGGAAAAACAGAGGGACGAGAGAGGCGATTCTAGCACTAAGAACGGTAGTAGAAAAAAGAAATAGGGTAGGAAAGGTAACTTGCATAGCTTTTGTAGACTTAGAAAAGGCATTTGATAATGTAGATTGGGACATAATGTTTAGAATTTTAAAAGAAACGGGTATAGATTATAAGGATAGGAGAATAATTTTTAATTTATATAAACACCAAACTGCCTTAGTTAGAATTGAGGGGGAAGAAGAGGTAGCAAAAATAGGGAAGGGAGTTCGGCAGGGATGTACACTCTCACCGTTATTATTTAATCTATATATAGAAGATCCAATAAACAAAGTAAAAGAAGAGTATAGTGTAGGTGTGAATGTACAGGGAGAGAAAATATATATGTTGAGATTCGCCGACGATATAGCTATATTGGAAGAAAGCGAAAAGAATTTAGAAAGGGTATTGAATGGTATGCAGGCAGTATTGACTAGGGATTTTAACATGAAAATAAATATAAGTAAAACTAAAGTGATGAGGTGTGACAAAAAGGAATGCAGTAGAAAAATGAGGATCACAATAGGAGATAATAGAATCGAAGAAGTGTCAGATTTTTGTTATTTAGGCAGTAGAATCACAAAAGATAATCGAAGCAAGGTAGATATAAAGTGTAGGATAGCACAGGGTAGGAAGGCATTCGTAGAAAAGGAACAGATTTTAAGATCAAATATTGACTTGGGTATTAGAAAAAGATTACTGAAGATATATGTTTGGAGTGTAGCACTGTACGGGTGTGAGGCGTGGACTATAGGAAAGGAAGAGAAGCGTAGATTACAAGCATTCGAAATGTGGTGTTATAGGAGGATGATGAGGATTGGTTGGGAAGATAAAGTAACAAATGAAGCTGTACTAGAGTTAGTAGGGGAGAAGAGAAGTATTTGGAGAGTGTTACAGCGTAGGAGAGACAGATTAGTAGGGCATATTCTTAGGCATGGGGGGATTATGCAATTGATCATAGAAGGTAGAGTGGAGGGAAAGAGAGGGGTAGGTAGGCCTAGATTGGAGTATGTGAGTCAGATAGTTGAAGACGTTGAGATGAATAGCTATAGGGAGATGAAGGGATTAGCTCAGGATAGATCGGCATGGCGTGCTGTTTCCAACCAATCTTTAGGATTGCGGACTCTTTAACTATACTTTATACTTTAAAAAATAATACATCATACGTAAAATTATAAAAAAAAAAACGTTGGTATACGTATACAAAAAAAATGTAACAAATTATATAATTGAAAAAATAAATTTCAATTGATTTTTGAAAAATGCAGCTCAAATCATTATACAATATTAGAAATTAAAAATTTTCTATTTGAATCAATTTAAATAGTGGATCGATTCCGCCGCGATAGCGCCACTTATTACGATTAATTTTATAAAACCAAGGGGAAAAGTGTAATTAAAATTTACGATAATAATCATTATTATGTAAAAATGAGTACATCATTTTTGTTGACATAATCTACGTTTCCATGAACTTTTATTATTGGTTTCCAGTGCATTATGTTCCTTCATTAATTCATGACGTCTGTATGATGAAATCATATGGAATATGAATACTTTTCAACTTACGTTTGAATCAATATTCAATCAATGGATGTCAATCTGCATTGCTATTGCTCAATGTATTTTTTAAGAGGAACATACAAATCAATTATGTGAATATGTAATATTCGTATATAATTTATATTGATTAAATTTCATTTTTATTTCTTTGACCAAAAGGAAACTAATGAATTACATAAATCGATAACTAACCTACGGTTGTGATTCAGATAGCAGTTTTTACATTAAAATGGTATTAAGCGATGAAAAATCATTTTTCTCAGCAAATAATTAAAATACAAACTGATTAACTAACAAATACTTGTTAAAATATTGCGAAAGAAACTATTTAAAGAACGTTGGTTCACTTAAACAGCTGAGATACTATAATTTGGGTATATAATCGGAAAAGGCACAAGCTATTGCTACTTTTTTTACATTACTTTATAATTTTTAATTCGAGACGAAAAATCAAAAAATTTAAAATTTGATAAATATTTTATAGAATAACAATTTTTATTGAAAAAAGTTAATGCTCCTTGAAGTAATTCATTTTTTATATTCGGTATTGATTGAAATGGTTTTGAATTTTTAATGTAAGCGTCACTAGTATTGAATAATATTTAAGTTTAACAATCTCGGTAATACAATATTTGTCTATTCTTTGTGTTTTGTCTATATATGTTTCACATTTTTACTTATGATATTTTCGTTTGGATTATAGATATTTGTACATTTATTATTTAATATTTCATCTTTATTTATTTTTAAATACGTAAATAAATTATGAATCAGAACATTTCAAATAAATTTACGTACAAGTTATTTATAGTTGCAAAGTAAAACTTTTTTCGCACAAACATCTGATAATTGCAATTATTCTTTCTTGTTGTAATTGATTTTTTTTAGAAACGGCATAGAGCAGATGATGAAACAAATCATCGTCGAATAGCTGTATTACGAAACGATGAATGGGAATTGGTTAGATGGGACTCGGTCCGTGTTGGTGAAATCGTGCGAGTCCAAAATAATAATTTCTTTCCAGCTGATTTAATTCTTATTTCTAGCAGTGAACCACAAGGTAAATTGCTTCTAAAATACCAGTACTTCCTATTTTTTTGAAACCCCAATAATATTCATCATTATTACCAATATGTTTTCGATTTAATATGAACACACAATTTGTTGATAATAATCGAATATTGTTAATCGATATTTTATATTTTGAAGGTTTTATTTTTAGGAATTAGTTTTATAGAAACAGCCAATTTGGATGGGGAGACGAATTTAAAAATTAGACAAGCTCTTCCTGCTACCTCTAACAAAACAATGAAAGATCATCTGAAATCATTTAAGGGCACAATTGAATGTGAACCTCCAAATAGACACTTGTATGAATTCAATGGTATTTTGAAACTTACCAGTGAACTGTAAGTACAGTATTTTGTATATTAGAAATATTACTATATTTATTATCACAAAATAAAGTCTTCGCTCACTATACAAGTTTCGAGGTTGGACTTTTATGCCCTGAACTGAATGAATTATCTTGGTATAACTCATTTGTGGGATATAAAAGTAAATGATATTGAAATTGCGATGTTAATTGGGACTCATTTTCTGCACTATACTACTTATTATTTATGGTATCGTATATTATAATGAGCAACCTTTTCAACTCTTTTTTTCTGTCCTGCCAATATATTATTCTGCCTTTTCTAAAGGTTAATTGCACAACTGCAAACAATGTTATTATTTAATGCATCGGTTGAAAATTTCTACGGTTGCATTATCGATTTGTGATTACTAAAGTTTCCTTTTTAGGGAATAACAAAAGAGAATACCTTTTTTGTTTTAATATTACGAAACAATATTTTATTGACACGAATAGTTTCAAGTGCGCGTATACTTAAGTTTTTTACAAAAATTATACATTAGACAAAATATAATTATACAGCAGAATATAGATAGTATCATATAATAGACATTCGTAGTAAGTGAGGATTACAATATGAGAGTTTGAGGCGTACTAAATGTAGTTAATCGTTGAGGAATGAATCTGGACTTTTCGTATATTTAAATACTTCAATGCATTCCAGGTATTATATTATTTATACTATATGTATTCAACTTTTATTTGAATTACAATTTATTTTTTTATTATTAGTAAAGTGAGGCTTGTAGGTTATTCTATAATTTATATTTGCTGTAGTCCTGACCGCTCGTTTTTGCAGGATAAAGATTCAATTGAAGAGGTCTTCCCTTACACCTCCCCAGTAAATGATTCCGTATCTTAAGTATGAGTGGAAAACAGCGAAATACAGGGATTTGAGCACACTTTCGTTGCATGCATAGCTTCAATATTTTAAACAATATATGACTTCACAGAGAGATGTTTTGCTAAAGTGTCCACGTGTCACTCATTATACCCAGTATTTTTGCAGAGTTCACTATTGAGATTGTGTCGTCGTTCAGCATGATTGTGGGACTTGTAATAATAGATTTGTGTTTGTAAAAAATACAAGTATTCTTCTCTTCATTAATGACCAGTTTATTGAAATCAAGCCACTCTCTAACTTTGGCATAAATTGTTGACGCGGATAGAATGTCTTCTTTAAAGTCTGCCTGTGCACAGAATGTTCGAATCATCAGCATATGACACGAGTAGTTGATTTTGATTATTTATAATACAGCTGTCTATGTCATTAACGTAAGTCATGTATAGTGTTGGGGCAAGCATAGCACCTTGAGGTACACCAATTGGATATACTCCACTATTATCATATTTTAAACCACGGTCTTTATTCTTAAAATTTTACTGTGGTAACTTGAATGGGGAACAAGAGGCAACTGTAATGTTATGTTTATTAAAAATATGTAAAGCATTGTGGATAAAAAAATGATTTAGGACAGTTCGTAGTCCAAACCTTTCTTATTCATGGAGATCGTAAATGCTCTATGATTCATGAATTGTATGTTAATATAATGTTTTTTTCTCGTGGTTTGAGGCAGGAGAAACGAGCTTTGCTCAAAACTAGTCGTACGAATAAAATATTTTTTCGTGATATTAAAACAAAGTAGATTTATTACCTATTTAATTCAATATAAGTTATCACAAAGTAAGCCTGCAACACGTCAATTATTACAATAAATTTTATATATTTTAGGACTTTACTTCATAATATAAATAATTATTTACATATCAATAAACAAGTAGAAATTTCCGCAAATAATCTTCCCATAGCAAGACAGCAAAATAAACGATTTTCTTGAAACAGCTATATTATTTCTCGTTAATGCGATCATAAATCTACAAAGAAACTGCAATAAATTGTATCTTTGTCTCTGCAGCTCTGCTCTCTGCTTTTCCCCATTAAATTTAATTGGTCTTTTTTTAAATCGCTCAATAACGAGAAACATTGCCAAGTTTTTAGTGCACTATTGATTTCTCATTTAATCCTGTAATAGTCGAACAATTATTTTGCTTTGAAGACATTTAAATTTTATTTTGGTGTTTATGAATATGTAGATTCAAATATAATATAATAGATTTTTTTATTTGCAATTACCAGATCGTGTTTTACTTTTATTTTTCTATACCGCAGCAATAGTTTGTATTTTAATTTTATGCTAAATATCGTGCATGGTATTGAAGTAACTAGAGTGCGATACTACTAGCATTGTTAGGTTTTGTTTTTTCAAAATGATTTTTTAAAATTCATTTTCAGGCCTTTACCTCTGGGTCCTGATCAGCTTCTCCAACGAGGGGCCATGCTGAGAAACACTTTGTGGATTTTCGGTATAACCATATACACCGGTCACGAAACGAAATTAATGCGCAACAGCACCAAGGCACCTCTGAAGAGGTCCAGCGTAGATAAGCTTACCAATATACAAATTCTGCTTTTATTTGGTATTTTGCTACTTATGTGCATCTTATGTTCAATTTTTAACGAGATATGGACGAGAACTTATTTCGAAATTACATGGTATCTCGGTATACAAGGTAAATAAATAGAAGCTATGCCGTGTGGTAAAAGTTCATATATAAAGAATATTTTTGGCCTATACCGGCTAGAGCAAGGTTCTATAGAATTTTTATTTCTTTTTTAGATATTTCCAGTAACTTCTTCTATAATCTTTTAACTTTCGTGATATTGTTCAACAATTTAATACCAATTTCACTTCAAGTTACGTTAGAAATCGTCAGATTTATTCAGGTAGGTTTAAAACATTTTAATTAAGCGAATGTTGTTTTTTATAAAAGACGCCGTTTTTTAAATTCTTTTTTAATGGATACACATATTCAATTAAATCATTTACGTTATCATGGTGCTTTTAATTTTGTGTTCATTTCTAGGCTATTTTTATTAACATGGACGTAGAAATGTACCACGAAGAGACGGATACACCCGCTATGGCACGAACGTCCAACCTGAACGAAGAACTGGGTCAGGTCAAGTATATATTCTCCGATAAGACTGGCACACTCACCAGGAACATAATGGAATTCAAACGTTGCTCCGTCGGCAACGAAATCTATAGTATAGATAACGATATGACCAATAATCTTTTAGTACAAGTAAGTTCGATTGAAAAGTTACTCTTAAGATATAGAAAGGCGCCTAATTTATAGAATTAATTTGAATGTAGGCGTCTATGACTATGATTGACTATATAAAATTTCGTCATTCTTCTCTTTGTGAAATAATTATTTTATGTAGAAGTTCTTGCTCAATGTACGTAAACGCAAACATAAACACAACAGAACCCGAAATTTAAAATATTAGTTAGTAAAGGGATCAAATTAAATGTTTACCAAATTAAATTACCTAGCACTGTATCCCTAAAAATAATGGTTTTACCGAATTTAGTAAATGTTCACCAAATGTATGAAACGAAATTTACGCGACAATAATGCCAACACCTATTAACTTAACTAATCATTTTTACTTTTATAAAAACGATGCTATACTCAAAAATTATAAAAAAATGTGTATATTTTTGATCTTTAAATTGCCGAAATATCGAAATATCGAAATAATTTTTACTACTGGTGATATCATCGAACATACTATATACTATTCTTGCTATTGCTGATGTTAATTTTTTTGAAAAAAAATTAAAATAAAATTCCAAACCTTTTAGATTTTTTCCTCATATTTTTACCATTTGGAATTTTAAATTTTGTTGATTTAAATGATTTTATTTCTAGCATATAAAGGAGAATCATAAAAACGCAAAGCTTTTAGAGGAGTTGTTGGTTTTATTATCAGTTTGTCACACGGTAATACCGGAGAAGATGCAGGATGGGTCCATAGTTTATCACGCAGCATCTCCAGGTAATATCTGTTTAAGGTATTTTGTGAATACACTTTTTACGACATGAATATATGATTTGGTACAATCTTTTTTTAATTGATTATATGATGGTAAAATTGTGGTTGTTTAGTTTTGTAAAGACATATTATTTCAAAATTGTTTTATTTCTTGTAGATGAACGTGCGCTTGTGTACGGCGCTTGTCAATACGGTTACGTTTTCGAAACCCGAACACCAGACTTCGTAGAAATTAACGCCATGGGTAAAATCCAACGATATCACGTTCTCTCCGTATTAGAATTTACGTCTAGCAGAAAGCGGATGTCTGTTATAGTCAAAGATCCCGAAGGAAAGATCAAATTGTTGTGTAAAGGGGCCGATAACGTAAGTAAATTAAATCTAAATTTATTGATTTATTTATTTGATAACGGTTAATCCAATTTACAAACAAATTGTTATTACGGAAGAGAAATAAAAATACAATGTTTTATATCACAATTTAAGTCGTATCCGAACGAACATCTTACACCCTACCCAATCTATTATTTAGCCATGAAGATAAGACATAAATTTAACCGTAGTGGAGTATATAAGATTAATTGTCCAGATATTGGCCAGAATATATATTGGAGATATATATATATATATATATATATATATATATATATATATATATATATATATATATATAATGAACATGTTAACAGTTATAAATAAAAAATAATAAAAAATTCGAACTTTGCTAACCATTTTAGAATTTCACTATAATTTTCTTAGTATAGATAATTTAACAATTTTACATGTTTCTTCAAAAAGTCATAAATTAAATTTGCTCCAATTACTAGAAATTCACAAACACCACAAATACCCTAATTAATGACCAAACAAAACAAAAAATGAATCTCCCCGTTATTCGATATTATCTGTACGTAGATTGTTTATATATAAATAAGTTTTCTGTAATTCGTTTTTCATTTCTTGATAATGCTTAATAAGCGAAATTATAGTCGAATAAATCCTCGTTTTTAATTGTGATATAAAACATTGTACTTTATTTCTCTTCCCTAATATGGATTATCACAACATAACGGCAAAATCTATAACCAAATTGTTATTACATTATAATATGTATATAATGTACATAATAATAATAATAATAATAACATAATATTTATTAAAATAATACTAATAAAAGTTTAATAATAGAACACTAGCAATTTAAGATAGAAAAAGGATCAAAATAAATCGATTCAGCATCAATAAACAGATCTCACTCAATTGGTTCACCAAAACTATAACAATATTTCAGTAATATTACAAATTAGTTACAGAAGTGTGTTGAACTTTTGGTAGAAATTTATTATTATTATTATTTTCAGGTAATTTATGAGCGGTTAAAAAATGTGGATCAACAGTACAAGGATCAATTGCTGCAACATTTGGAATCTTTCGCGACAGAAGGATTGCGGACTTTATGTTGCGCTGTAGCCGAACTGAGCATTGAAGATTATGATCGGTGGAAACTAGTGCACCAAGCCGCCAGTGTTAAAATTTTGAACAGAGAAGGTTAACTTAACGTCATTTCGTATATTTTGTCTTTGATGTTGGATTTTTCATTCTTTCTACTCGTGCTATTATTATATATTTTACTTTTATATTATAACGTGCTTGTATTTTTTCGTGTACAGCTGAAATGGAGAAATCTTCCGACTTAATAGAAAAGGACTTAACACTAATCGGCGCTACTGCCATAGAAGACAAACTTCAAGAAGGTGTGCCCGAAACAATTGCTACACTCTTACGTGCTGATATTAATGTGTGGGTGCTCACTGGCGACAAACAAGAGACTGCCATCAATATCGGCTATTCTTCTAGATTAATTGTGCAAGGAACGCCGCTATTTTTATTGAATGGAGATAGTTTAGACGTAAGTAACTATACACTTGTAATTTTCGAATGAATATATTTAATCTACACATTTAATTTTGCACATAAATAAAATAGAGAAATTCGTATAAAAAAGCGTTGCAATTTATGTAGTATTCGAAAATTCGCAATATACAAAAGTAAACATAATATGTATATATTTTATTCGTACTAGGAATTAAATATTTCGTTCATTTGATTTTTGCAAAGGTAGATCACTAGTCAAAGATTATCTAAAAAATCTTAAAGCATAGTTAGGCATAGTGAAGGTTAAGCGCTTTATAACACATCTTGATTTACCTGAATTCTCGCATGATGATTAAATACTTATAGAAAAATACTAACACTTTAGCCCCGGAATATGTACATTTGATCTAATGGCGAATGCAAATTCATTCTTTATTTGGGTGATTTTTATCCATATTCCTCACCAACAGCCATGTCTAAACATTTGCGCTGGCGTGTAAGTATTGCGCACATTCTGCCAATGTCTTTTGCTATTGGATTACGGATTGCATATGCGCGGTAAATTACTCCAGTAGTAGTAAAATAAATCATCTTTCAAGTCGAATTATCGTAATTTTAAAAATTGTGTGAAAAATGATAAATAAATGAAAGCTTTCTGTATGTACATGTCATAAATTTATTCCCTAATCATTTTCGAATTGTTCTTATATAATTACATTTTTTTTTTAATGCTCAATTTCATGAAAATTTAATTTTTCCTAAATCGTTGTGATTTTACTAATTCTTAACGAAATTTAGTCAAATAAGATTCAAATGAAAGCTTTCTGTACGTACATGTCATAAAATTTAACTTGGTTCATTTTCGAAATTGTTTTTAAAAAATTACATAATTTTTTCCAACATGTCCAATTTCATGCAAAATGTATTTTTCCTAAATCGTTGTGATTTTACCAATTCTTAACCAAAGTTAGTCAAATTAAGTTTCAAATGAAAGCTTTCTTTATGCACATAAAATTTAAATCGGATAATTTTCGATTTTTTTTTTTATAAAATTACATTTTTTTTTTCAAATATCCAATTTCATGAAAATTGTATTTCTTCTAAACCGTTATGAATCGCATGTTCTTAATCTCCATTTGGCACGTACAAAAAATGAGATAATTTATACACAAGTGACGATTCTTGAAATATTTAAACTACATTCCATACATTTTCTCATCTAATCCTTGCTCTATCAAGACGGCCCGTGAATCCATCCTCAGCAAACACGCGGATCTCGGTGACAACCTCGGCAAACCGAATGACATTGCGTTAGTTGTGGATGGTAAGACACTGAAGTACACGCTGAGCTGCGATCTGCGGAACGATTTCCTTAAACTGTGCATCAGCTGTATAGCCGTAATATGCTGCCGCGTGTCGCCGATGCAGAAGGCGGAAGTGGTCGAATACGTGACCAAATACACGAATACTGTTACGCTGGCGATTGGTGACGGTGCTAATGACGTGGCCATGATACAGAAGGCGCATGTGGGTGTGGGCATCAGTGGCGTAGAGGGTAAGAGTACAGAAGAATATAATTATTTATTTATTTATTTGTGTTTGTGGAAACTACCTCAACAGGATATAATCCCAATTACAGAGTGTAGTTATAGAGGATATAGGAACATATGGGAAGGTTTGGAAGCCTGGGAACTAAGTGGGAACTAATTATATAATAATTCAAGTTGTGGGTGTATCGGACAATTGTAGACAAAGTTTCTTTTAAATTCTTGCTAAGGTTTCGATATATTTGTCAATATCTTCATCAGAGCTAAAGTATTTATTAGATTAGCATATAAGAACAACATTTAGTTAATTAACATACCTCAAATTCATTGATCTAAAAACATTACATAATATTTATTAAATAACCAATATGGCATGGGTTTCATCAATCCTTTAATCGCACTCCATGGTCAACACACCATGCATAGTACTCCCTAATTAGAAAATTACTTTCACCTAATATATAACATTTTTTAACAGACATTTAATTCTTTACATAATACTTTTATATTACTAACACTTTAATGAATCACGTATTTTTTGTAAAATCGTCACTACAGCGTTAAATAATTGTATAAAACATCACCCAAAAAACCGTAACACAAAACATTTATTAGCTGGATGCGCATTTCAGAGGCTATGACCCCATCTTCAGTAGCACAATAATAAAACACATAAATATACCACTGTTACTCACCGGGATCGCTATACAATTGATCGTAATATCATTTGTAACAGCAGTTTCCTTCGGGAAATAGAGGTCGCATGATTCTTACATTTTTTGTTTTACATAAATATTTCATTTTGATTACTATTTGTTGTATAGGATTGCAAGCAGCTTGCGCCTCCGATTATTCCATAGCGCAGTTTCGATACCTGTTGCGATTGTTACTAGTGCATGGTGCGTGGAACTATTCGCGCATGTGCAAACTTATTCTGTATAGTTTCTACAAGAACATCTGTCTGTATATGATCGAACTCTGGTTCGCCATATATTCCGGTTGGAGCGGGCAGATTCTCTTCGAGCGGTGGTCCATCGGATTGTACAATGTCTTCTTTACAGGTGAGATTATATAAAAAAAAAAACTTTTTGGTTTAATATTTTTTTTATTGATTTTAATTATTGAACTCTGGTGTGCTCATGACATGGTACTAGATATATTTCTTAATAAACTATTTTTCAGATGTTTTATACAATTTATTTAACCACTGTCAACAAGTACACCTTACATTTTTTTTATGAATGAAATTATCTCTTCATTCTGTACAATTTTTTATTACTTTTACGCGAATATAATCCGGTACCTAGTCGGATTAAAGCATGTAAACGTGCTGGTCCTATCATCGTAAGCGTAACTATAAGCTTGTGGACAACCAGACTTGAAGTAGGCAGCCGAATTCACAGGCCAATCGTTTGTTTTGCATGTTTGTACCGAGTTGAATGAGCCTCTGCAACAGTATTGGTCAGTGTTGTAACGTAGGCAACTGCTCTTACATCCGACAATATGACCACTGTACCACACTCGTAAATCGTTGGGACAGTTCGGGTTTAAATCGACGTCACAACCAGCTCGACGACAGTCCCCGGTACCACCTAATGGTTGAATCTAGAATTTGTTTAGGTTTATTTTAATTTTTGGGAAAAGTACCGAACTAACCGTTTCCATTTTAAAAATTATCACTACGGTGTTAAATTATAATATAAAATATCACCCAAATACCGTAACAAGCATTAAGTAGCTAGATGTACATTTCAAGTGCTATGCGCCCATCTTCAGTAGCACAAGATAAAAAATATATAGTATATATATATATATATCTCACGATTCGTGATAGAGGTATTTTATTTAGTTTTACTTGTGCTACTGAAGACGGGCGCATAGCGCTTGAAATGTACATCTACTAACTTAATGCTTGTTACGGTATTTGGGCGATATTCTATATTATAACCGTTTCCAGTTTTTCAGCTTCATTATATATATATAGTAATTGGAATTGTTGACATTTGTCCAATAAATTAATACCAATTTACCACTGTTACTCTACCCTATCATAAATCGACAAAAATAGATATTTATAAAATTTGCATTAACTTACTGATGCTCGAACATTGAACCCATCCACCAAAGAGATATCGTAAAAATCTTGATTTTGAGCAACGTTACCCTTCAATGTAATTTCTACTAATGTAACTGGAGGTGCACCTCCATTTCCATTGCACTGAAGACGGTTACCACAATCGCCGGTGCCGCAGTGATTGTCCCCGTTAACATTGCACCAAGTTCTTGCCCAAAATCGACCACCCCAAGTATCTGGGCTCCATACAGAAATCTGTGAAAAGGCATTTGGTTTAAAAAGAGTTTATGATATATGGATTTTTTTTTAGTAAATCGCCTGTGGCTGCTTTTATTCGGAAAAACATATGGAACCCATGGGCGCTAAAAATACGTGGAAAAATCTTTCATATATCATAAACTTTTAGTATAGACTAACTCGTATATACTAACCTAATTTTTAAGTCCTTAGTTAAATAAAAATCGATGGTGCGTTATTATACCTTATTTCAACAATTAATCATTAGATAATGAACTTAAACGACTTGGTTATTTCTTATACAAATTTACGCAGTATTTCGATACATCGCTTTGAGATATATATTTAATTACATTATTAATATTTTTAAGAAATGAAGATAAGATTTATCTTTATAGATAAAGATAGTTATTGTTCTTATTATTACTATTAAGCTTACACTATTTTTTATAAATCAGAATATCAACAAATAAGCGGACAAATCGCCACATTTTTTAAATTATAAATTAATTGCCAGATATTTTTATTTCCTCACCGTTTGTCCTTGGTTTAAATTGAAACCGCCATCGTTCAAATGCTGCTGATTTGTATTACCCTGTATTCCAACCCAAATAGGACCAGGAATATTGTTTGTAATATCGAAAAACACGGCGGAACATGTCACGAAGGCATTGACAACAGCTAAAACGAATAGTGGATTCATTTTGATTATTTTTAGTCCATGAAATTTTGAACAGCTTTATATATACATATGAAATACTGGCATTTTTATTTTGTCAGCATTATTTTGGTTTCCTACAGTAGTGTAGACAGGATTTTGTTAAAAAAATAGACTACTGTTTTGCGTATTATTCGTAGCATCGATATATGCTTACATAGTCGTTCCATATTTCTAATTTAAATAAATAAATAATTTTCGACCTGATCCCATTAATTTAAATGACAAGCCTCAGATTAAGTATAGTATGCTAATTGAATGGGGTAACCATCCCTAAAGTTCTCTTAGTCACCGCCATTGATTTTATTTAAATTTTAGATAAGAAAATCGTTGATAATCGATTTTATAAATAAGTATATTTATATCCATATTATACAGAGATATTATCTATATGTATAATAAACTTGTTATACATTATCATGTATATTCAAACTTACATTATACATGTCATATCAATTGTAAGGTTTCTTTACGCAGTATTTTATAAAATTTACATAAGCTAACTTCTAACATTTCAATGTTTTTTAGTTACTTTACGATATTTTTAGTTAAATTTATTTTATTATTATTTTTAAATATGCTAATATCTGGCAATTTCTAAAATTCGATGATCCAAGATCCCAAATCGTCTGACTCCACGTCAGCCAAATTCTGAATATGTTATTTTTGGCTGATTTTATATAATTCAAATTAATAATGATAATTTGTCTTTATTCTGTTCAAAACTACATTGAGATAGAATACAATAATTAGGATATCAGAATATAAAAAATCAAAAGAAAAATTTGTAATAAAATTCAGAACTTCTTAAAATTCTCTTTAAAAAATATATCCATGCACATTTTAGATCAATATATGATTTATTTCAACATATAATTTGTTACAATACATTATTTGTTTTCTCTTGTGGAAATAATATTTCGAAAATATCAGTTTTTTTACGTATTATTTATAATCGTTTATAATATTTATTGTTTAATAATATTAAATTTTTTTTTTTTTGAAAAGCCAAGCAAAAACACTTCTTGTGTCTACTCGTTATACTGTCTTCTTTAAATTTGCAATAATCCAAATACAATGGATGATTGGGCTTGACACCTAGAGATCGTTAGTTCAATTCTCACCGAAGCACTATTTCTAAAATTAGTTGTAGGTTTTTTTTTGTTGAATGATACACGTATTTGTATGTATTTAACAATTTTAAATCCATCAATTTTCTGTCCGTTTATATTAATAATAGCTATATTTTGTTCTGTTTATTTCATAGCTTTGCCACCACTCGCCATGGGCCTATTCGACCGCAGCTGCAGTGCAGATTTAATGATGAACCACCCGGAGCTATACAGGCCATCGCAGAGCGGGGCGCTATTTAACGTACGGGTGTTTTGGGTATGGGTGATAAACGGCATATGGCACAGTGCCATACTGTTCTGGCTGTCTCTTTTCGCGTGTCAGCACGATATCATCTGGAGTCACGGCCTGGAAGGGGGCTACCTTGTCTTAGGCAACTGTGTATATACCGTACGAAATATTTTGTTTTCGTTCTTTTCCCGTTATATAAATATTAAGTTGCTAAAAAATTATATAATAATAATAATATTATAATAAATCCATTTATTGGCATATGCAAAATTTGGAATGTACAGCCAAAAGGAATGCCATCAAATAATAGGCTCATCCTTGCTCTTCCTGGCACCCCTGTATGATAAAATACATACATACATACCAATATATATTGTTGCGTAAAAAAAATCAATTGTTTGCGTAAAAATAATCCGTTGTTTTGTTCAAGCAACAGTTTTGATGAAATTGTTTCTCGAATTTAGTTATATGAACAAAGCGATGATTAGTTGGCATTGAATTAAGAATTTTAATAATATTATAGTTGAAACGTTTTTTAAATGCTCGGTGTTATGAATTGACAAAAGACCCTTATTACGAATGTTCACATTATGAGTATCAGTGCGGTAGCTTATTAGATTATATAAATAGGAAGAACATTTCTTCTGGTGAATAATAATGGTGAATTTTATGATTGTGTTTTTATTTATTATTAGTAAAGTAAAAATCCGTATAAATGGATTTTTACTGAAAAAAGTTTCTATGCGATTAAATGTTTATGGAAGGTCTATGTTGGTTTTTCAGTCGATATTATTTATTACGACTTAAGACAACAACTGGTGACAAATGAGTAAATAAATGATTTCTAGCATATTTTCTGCAATTTTTACTTCAGACTCGAAAGTCATGCAGTGTCTTAGAGATTCGCTAAACTAAAGAAATAATTACGCATTTATAAAATATTGATATTCAAATGATTCTGATTAGTAGTCTTAAATTTATCGAAAGTGGCAGAAGCGTCAAAATGGTTAGATACATCAAGAGTGACTGAAAAAATCAAAAGTGAGATGCACCAATAATGATAAAATATCAGCTGTGCTATAAATGGAAGGATTTGTTTTTGAAATGCCCGTAAATAAACATTAATAACTGGAACATGTTCTATCCACATCACTTCTTTTTTAGACCAGATTTTTAATAATTAATACAATGTCGAGTATTATGTATTTATTTATATATTTCGTTTTAGTATGTGGTGGTGACTGTATGTCTAAAAGCCGGTCTCGTAACAAATTCGTGGACGTGGCTAACACATTGCGCCATTTGGGGCTCTATCTTAGTATGGTTCCTGTTTATTCTTATTTATAGGTAAGTAATTTTTCTTTTTCTCTACGCATCGGTGCATACAAAAAAATAAAACAAAGAAAAGTACATTATTTAGAAATGTCTACAGATCTGTTAATTTTCACTCTGATCTGATAGAATGCACGAAATGCCCCTACAATACATAAAATAACGGATATACGTAAAAATGATATACAGTATAAATATTTCTGTGCTTACATAAAAATAAGAATCTATTATACAAGTTTTAAAAAGTTTCCTTAAAAATCGTTCGAAAATGTTTGTTCGCAGTAATTTCTGGCCGGTAATTCCTGTTGGTCAGGTGATGACAGGCATGTATATAATGTTATTCACTTCGGCCGTGTTCTGGCTCGGCTTTGTCCTAATCCCAACAATGACTATGATACCAGATATTGCTGTCAAAGTGTAAGTAATGTTAGAAAAATGTATATAAAAAATTCTTCTATTTTTGATGGCTTCTTCATCAGTTTTGATATATATTTTTTCAATTTATTAACAAGTTGTTATGTTAATTATTGGTCCTTTATTATTTTTCATAAATATTGGTTTTTTTTTAATCATTGGAAGCTAAATTTACTGATATATTTTATTGATATATAATTTGAGCAATACGCTGGCCAGTTTTAGTATAAAATTACAATGATATTTTTTTTTATAAATTCCTTTCTACATTCCTGATCTTTATTTAAGTATTCATATTCCCTCACTCCTTTTCCAGATTATACTGTAACCTACCCGATATCCTTGCTGCAATTCAGAAGCAGCGTACATATCCAAAATCAAGCGATAATAGAAAAAGCTTAACATACAAATATTCGATTTACGATACTTAGCACGATTAAGAATAAACTTTTTGATGTACCTACTATTCGAATACATTTTATTTTTATTTTATTGTTTACTTAAATAGTTATCTAATTTTAATCTTATAAAAGTCGTTTTAATTGATATTTAAAAAAAAAATCCAATAATAGCTAACGTAAAATATAAAAAAATACTCCATAGTAAGCTGTTATTATTTTTAATAATTTGTATGTGTGGGATTTTTACAAACAGAATTCAAAATGCTGTAAGCCAATCTGTAACGGAGCATTTCCGTGAAAGTGAAATCCGGAGGATCGAGCCCACAATTAGTCGAGAATCGAAGCATTCGTAAGTCTATCAAAATTACGAAATTAAATGTTCTTAACTAGCTTTATTAGATGCGTTTACCAAACTTAATCGGCTATTGCATGCTTTAAAGCCACATTTAACTGTGAATGAACACTTCTATTTAATATTGTTGGTCATTTTATTGCATGGCTTTAAATTACACAATTAAAAAAACTAATTATTATTACTAACTACCCAAAGAAAAATCTTATAAAGATTTTTCGGCTGTTTAGGGTTTCGTTGTTACGGCAAATATTGTATTTAAAAAAAAACGGTTAATTAAAAGTGGATTTTAAAATGTGGATATTGATAATAAATTATAGACGTTTGATTAAAGTTATACAGTAATCCTTTGAAAAGAAATCTTAATAACATGGTTGCGTTCTGATACAGCTTTGTAATTTCAAATATTAAAGCAACTTTTTATTTGATTGTGAAATAGAATTGGAATTTTTGTTTATTATAAAATAATCTATACATATAGGGAAAGTTTTACCTTCGCTTTGTTCATTTCTATAACAGAATTTTAGATTTATCTTGATATTTGAAAGATTTGCGAAAAATTAAAAAGCGATTTTTCAAAATTAAATTGCATCACAAAATACCATGACAACAATTTAGGCCCTTGGTGAATTTGTTATAATAAATGAATTTTCCATGTTTCATATCGCTTTTTGTACACTACTAAATAGTATACATTATTTCAAATTTCGAACTAAATTGTGTATTTTGCGAATTGATAGTTACATTCAAAAAATTATGGAGCTTTGTCATTAGATTCGTATTATATTAACGCATTTCATATTTTATATTGCCTTGTGAGCTAAAGCATTGACAGATTACTATATATTAGTCTATGGCCAAAGTATGTTTTATTTTTATATAGTAATTTATTTATTAATATCTATATTGGACCGATTAATCATTATCAATATTCTGAAAAATCCACGCTGAACGTGTTGGGGTGGGGGTTGATTATAGGCTGGATTTGACAGCGCACCGTTGACAACATTTAGGTGTGACATTGTATATACACGTGATCACGTGACTCTTAGAGCGCGTTAGAAATTGATTCATAGTTCCAATTCCTACCCATATATGGCGTGTGCTACAAATTCAGTGTAGTTTATATATTAAATATGATAAAATGAAATTCATTCAACAAAAAATTAAATCATTACTCACTTTGTTACGATATATAAAGCTATTGATTAAAAAAAATATTTTTAATCGAATTACTCCCTAATTAGTTAAACATTTAATATGCAATAAATAATTATATTACTGCATATTTTCGTATTCGATTTCATAGATAGTATGTTACATATTCAACATTCCCTAAGATTATAAAAAAAATCAATTATATATAATATATATATTTATTAAGTAAAAAGCAAGTTAATATTTTAGCTACGTCAATTGATTCTCATTATAAATAACGTTTTTAAAGTTTATATATATGCGCAATCTAACTACAATTTGACGCATTTAGCCATAATCCTATCAAATCTCTCTAATTCCTATATGGTCTGATATCGTACCGTACATGGCACGCGCATGCGTGACGTGTATGTGTACAACATGCGATTGCGCAGCTGGTACGGCAGTACGGTGACTGGTCTAACATGGCGCCCGTCTAATGTCATTGTGCCGGCTGAGACGAACGTAGCGACGATCACGTGACAATGACAACTGCTGCAACGGCCACTGTTTCTATTGGCCACTGATCAACAGCACAAGCGGAAAAGACGGCAGCATCATCAGCCGTCGGCACGGACTAAGCACATTTGGGTCATGTCGCTTACATATAACGACGACTGGGATATTTCCTATTTGCGATACAAACGCTACTATTAACTTAACTTATCGTGCCATCTATATTTACTACGCTTGCTCGGATATATGCATGATTTGAATGCGGAAGTGGGGTAGATCGTATATTGGCTGCTTATTTGTAGTTTTGAAATGATAAACTATTTGAAAAATTAATCAAAAGGGATTTTTAAGTGCTTATTTATTTGTCAGGGCTAATTATTATTTCAATAAATCGATATAAACTAATATTTTTGTAAATGACATGATAAAAACGCATATTCTATGGTACATCTAGAATGTATAGTAAATTATTTTAACTTATTTAAAATTAATTAAATAATATAAACTTTTTTTGACAAAGAAATCGATATATTTCGTCCATTGAAAAAATTCTTGTTGAATTACTTATTTTTATGTAAAAAAAAGTAAATTAAATCATTGCTTAAAAAATGCACTACATCTCCAGAGAGTTGTTACAAACTGGAACAAGTCCTTTTCATAATAAGTTTTATTATAATTATCAAGTGAAAGAAAACATTCTTAGTTTGCGTTACCATTTTTGAATTGGAATGATTTTTTTATCACACACCTGAAATATTTATATTACAAAAATATTAAAACTGTTTACTTTGACTGTACTTAAATATAATGTACAATAAACACAGGGGATTTATTACATGACATTAAAAATTAATAAACTAAGATAAGAATGCATAATAAATTTTTCTGGTGTATATGAATTTGCCAGCTTTTTGGTTTGCGTATGTTGTTACTGTATGATATAATTATAATAATATAATTATACTTTAGATTGTAAGATACAAAACATTTTTACAAAATATATTTTTTATATTTATCATAAATATTTTTGAGATTATAATTTACATACATGTAAATAATCCAAACTTCAACTTTTTTAAAACGTATATGACGGATATTTATGGGTACATAAGTGAAATTATTTTAAATTGACTAAATGCAGATAATATTAAAGTTTAATATGTATATAAAACGTATCAACTTGTTTACGTACTACAGCGTGTGATATCAGAAAAGGTACATTATTACCTATAATTCTGTGATGAATTAAGTAAAGTTTAAAATTGCAGTTACGCACAATTATAACAAAAGTTACTAAAAACTGAATGCAGTTTGCACAAATATTATAACGATCTTTTAACGAGTGAATAAAAATTGTACGTTAGTTAATAAAACTAAAATTCAATTAATGTTACCTATCAACACACTAACACGCAAAACAAAAATCACAATATCTAAAATTTCCAAAAAGAACACTTACACTATAACTTGGTGAATTTATTACGTAAAATTATGAATATTGATTTAAAAAAAAATCAATTAATATAATATAAATATAATGCAAATAACAGAATTGCGAATCAATATTTAATTTTACGTATTTCATGTATTCTTATTGACAATATGTTTATTAATGTTATAATTGTTTTTCAAAGAACGTTGCATGCTCTGGAGAAGTTCGCTACGTGTAAGTATATTTTGTCTTACATTTTTAAGCATGTTTTATCCACTCACATATTTATAACACTTCATATACATATAGATATTTAACATAAAATTGTATCATTTTTAACTCGATTCTTTGTAATAATTGTGGCTTTTCTTTTCTTAAACAAATATTTACTGCGCTTCGCTTTTACTAACTGCGCATGATATTAGCAGCATTCCTTTCCCCATATATTCTATTAAAAATATGTTTTGTGTAATTTACAATCTTTCAATAATAAAAGACGAAATGAACTCGTATTTTGGGCATTTATTTTGACAATAAATATGTTGAATTACTAAAGAATGCTTTGTGGAATTAAAATATACTGTATAAAAATTGATTTTAACAAATATATAGAGAAATTATATTTTAAATCTGACATTACTTTTTTTGTTGCGAATATATAAATAGCGTTGCTATGAATTACTTGAACCATTTCGTACAATAAATATAAAGAGAAATATCGTCTAAATCATGTATTCCCACAGAGTTGTTGGAATTTTTAAGTATTCGGCGAACGTGTCAGAAATTTAGAGTACTTATTTTGAAATTTTCAGATAATTAAAAAATCGTAAGAATAATAACGATCATGTGGGTATAATTTTTAAAATATAAAAGAATAATTTTTAATTTATATAAACACCAAACTGCCTTAGTTAGAATTGAGGGGGAAGAAGAGGTAGCAAAAATAGGGAAGGGAGTTCGGCAGGGATGTACACTTTCACCGTTATTATTTAATCTATATATAGAAGATGCAATAAACAAAGTAAAAGAAGAGTATAGTGTAGGTGTGAATGTACAGGGAGAGAAAATATATATGTTGAGATTCGCCGACGATATAGCTATATTGGAAGAAAGCGAAAAGAATTTAGAAAGGGTATTGAATGGTATGCAGGCAGTATTGACTAGGGATTTTAACATGAAAATAAATATAGGTAAAACTAAAGTGATGAGGTGTGACAAAAAGGAATGCAGTAGAAAAATGAGGATCTCAATAGGAGATAATAGAATCGAAGAAGTGTCAGATTTTTGTTATTTAGGCAGTAGAATCACAAAAGATAATCGAAGCAAGGTAGATATAAAGTGTAGGATAGCACAGGGTAGGAAGTCATTCGTAGAAAAAGAACAGATTTTAAGATCAAATATTGACTTGGGTATTAGAAAAAGATTACTGAAGGTATATGTTTGGAGTGTAGCACTGTACGGGTGTGAGGCGTGGACTATAGGAAAGGAAGAGAAGCGTAGATTACAAGCATTCGAAATGTGGTGTTATAGGAGGATGATGAGGATTGGTTGGGAAGATAAAGTAACAAATGAAGCTGTACTAGAGTTAGTAGGGGAGAAGAGAAGTATCTGGAGAGTGTTACAGCGTAGGAGAGACAGATTAGTAGGGCATATTCTTAGGCATGGGGGGATTATGCAATTGATCATTGAAGGTAGAGTGGAGGGAAAGAGAGGGGTAGGTAGGCCTAGATTGGAGTATGTGAGTCAGATAGTTGAAGACGTTGAGATGAATAGCTATAGGGAGGTGAAGGGATTAGCTCAGGATAGATCGGCATGGCGTGCTGTTTCCAACCAATCTTTGGGATTGCGGACTCTTTAACTAACATGTGGGTATTGCTACTGATTTTTTTATTAAGTAATGACAAAGCGAAAGTAATCTTAAGAACATTTCAAATTAAATTTGTAATAAATTTTAAATCATTTAAGAGAGGAATATGGTATATTTTAAATCAAGAAAAAAATGTATACAGAAAGATCGTCACTACGTAATATTTTAAAAACGCATTTAGGAAAGGTAATGACAGATTTATATGGTATTAGCTGTTAGTTACTTTTTAAAAAATCCTCCCAATATTTAGATTATTTTTAACAAATATTTTTCTACTATGGGACTTCCGAAAACTAATACCATGGGAAAAAAATTCCGAACTCTTAATACCTAAGTTGAAATATTTAGAACGGCTGTATGGCAAATTTACATAACTACTGTTTCAACAAAATTCTTTGATCATAAATTAGAAACCAATTTAAAATATGTATGAAAATTAAAAATATATACTTTTTAACATATATTACATGAAATATTTGACTAAGAATCATTAGAAATTTTAATTCATGACTGATTAATTCCAATTAGGTTCAAATCCCTTTAAGATTTTTTTTTAATAATTCACTTCATATATATTGTACTAAATCTTGGGAAATAATATAATATAGATTCAGGTCAATTTAGATCAATGTAAGAAAAACGTCAGAAACGCTCGCTTCTAAATCCATATTGAAAAATTATAAATACATACAGCATTCTAATTTCGATTGTATCATATATTAATAAAAATTAATTCAAAATGAAAAATAAAATTTGGAAGCTTTGTACACTAATCAACAATATGTATATAATTGTAAGTAAGTGTGCAATGGGAAAACGATTGGAGAATTTCCGCTACACTATTCGAGCGTGTACTTTCGATTGAAAGAATGAAAGCAAAAACCAGACGCGCCTTATTTGCAGGCTGTCGGAAACGGCCCGGCTACTCCGCAAGTCATTTCGCAGCCGTGTATCTCGAAGATCTCGCACCCGGGTCGAACTCGAGGTCGAGATGTCTCGTGAGTATATGAAAAAAAAATCACAAGGATGATTGTTGTCTTGTATAATTCCGAATCTCATCCATAATCTCGTCTCCCATTACCAATTTAGATTATATAGAACTAGAATTTTGAAAATTTTGTGTTTGTAAATTTTTTTTATATAGTTACTTTACGATGTATATTTAGTGCACAGAATTTATATAAAATTCCGAATTATTTTGAACGTCATCATATGTAAGTATATACAGTATTTGGGTGATATTCTATACCATCAATTATCTAGTAAAGTGAAATTAATATACTACATACATTCCATGTCTTGACGAAAGAATATAAATTGTAAATATTGTATATTTTCATATATATTCTTTTAAAAAGTATATCTACCAGCTTTTAGATGTAGACTATACTTTACTAATGCTTTAAAAAATCCCCGCCTAGCTTTTCACTAACGCAGCCTTTAAGCATCTTACACAAAAAAAATCAGTAAACTGTACTTATCTTGCTTAGAATATTTAGAAATTTATTTTTATTTACTTTTGATTTCTTGATTATTCAAGGAGCACTAAATCATACTACACATAATCTTTAATATGATTGCAAACACAAACAATTAAAATTATATTGTACTGACATTATATTTTTTGTTTAATTTTCCACTACTTAAGTACATGGGCATCGTTACACAACATGCCGGTGGCAATAAAAATTGAATAGAATGCAATTATTCATAGTAATAACTTTCTGAAAAATATAAAGTGGCTAAATATCAAATCTAAATTTCCAGCGTGAGGAGCTAGGGCCCCCTTGTCCAACGACGCCCACGTTTATGTATGTTATATTATATTTGACATTTTGAAAGCCAGTAAACACTATATTTTTCAATAAATTGTAGAATTAGCTTGCATTTTAAGAGGCCTACGGTTAAAGGGTTTGCCAATTGAAAATATTTTTCAACTTAATAAAATGGTATTTATTTTGTGTTAACCTTTTTTTTGGTGATTTTAGATGGTTTTGCATTTTCTCAAGAAGAAGGTGGGTCAGTATCGCAAACTGACGTCATCAGGGCTTACGACACTAATATTCCGAAGCCCGAGGGAACATAAATATACATGCATTGTTTAATGTTAAATTTATATGGACGGAGCTTTATGTAACAATTTTGTACTATTCTTGGAAATATCTAATGCGCGCAAACAATATATAATTGATAAACACGTAATACAAAAACATTTTTCGCAAATGTAATTGAAAATTTGTAAAAAGTTGGCACAATATTTGTTTTATGAAATGATACTGCATTATCGCACCAGATACGCTAATGGTGCGTGAAATTTGAAGCTAAGCCATTTAGATTATGCTCCGTCCATATAAGTAATAATTACAAATTACATTCTTCATATATGGATGGCAGCTAGCAACAAATTATTATAAAAACTGAACTGGATCAAAGCAATTGAATATTGCGAAGAATTTATTTTTGAGGTACTTATAATTTTCGATATTTTTATTTACCTTTGGTTAATTCTTTATCTGTTAAATATCTTCTAAGAAACTTCATTTTTGTTGAAAACATTTGTACACATGTCCACTTTGTGAATTAAAGTTTTTAATTTTAGTAGATTTATTCACTAAGTAACAAAACCGTATTTATTCAGAGGAATAAAAGAGATTTTTCTACAAATTTAATTGAAATATTTCGTTTCCGTATAAGTACATTTCTATGATACTTGTAATTAATATTTGAGATAGCTATTAAGATTTTTCAACACAACACTTTCATAATTGTATTTAAATCAAATATTAAACTATAACTAACTATTAAACTAATACAAATTACAAACTTGCAGGACGATCTAAAATTGAATTCATTTTTTAAGTTGCAGATTAAAATAATGTAGTACCATATCTTTTATATTTATTGTTAAATAAAATATCTCTCATTAATACAATTGTGGGTAATAATTTTAGATCGTTCTGCATATAAATAAAAAACTATATCCAATGTGTCAAATGGTAACTTATGAAATTATTGATGGTAATCTGTGGCTGGTATGTACGTTGTAGTGTATGTAATGTAAAAGGTATCATTCTTCATCTTTGGTGTAAATTATATTCGGTACTGTCGTAAAAGAACAAAGAGATTATTCAACATTGTGCCTTCAATGTCGTAACTGTTTACTTTTGTGATAATAATAATTAAGTGTTTTATCGCAAAATATTGGAATGATTAGGAAAATATTCGTTAAATCGTTACAAAAAATAAAACTTAAATCTGACACTATGAATTTAGTATTCATTTTAATCATATATGTATTTCGAAGAATGCAAAATCTATATTGTGAGTTTAAAAGTAAAATGGCCAAAATCCATATGCAAATACTATGGTTATATATTTTTGTTATTTATTCGTTCCTTTTGCCCATGATTTTCAGAATTTGTTTGAAATGACTAAATTAAGTCATTATTTATTAAAATATAGTCTTACTAAAAAAAACAAGCTAACTCTTATGTATTAACGTAAATATCGATATGTTTACAAGTTGTAAAATATATTTTATTAGATATTTACATCTTAACAAAGTGATGTACACTTGCAGATTATTATTAAAAGAAACGCTTCTGACCTATTTACAGAAATAGAGAAATAATAATATTTAACTTTTAAATTATTGTTGTATTGTAGAACTGGATAAGACGTAAAAATATATTAATAAATGTCCCAAACTTAATTTGTGCTTTGTATTTGTATGGCGATACAAATTAAGAAGGGAAGTCCGAAATTTTGAGTCCATTATAAAATGCCTGACAAATTGCATTCACCATTGGGTCGTCGAAGTTCGTAGTATATCTCAAAGCCTCCAAACTGCCTACTTCAAACGCCTTATCAATACAACTTAATGTATTTCGTAGAGACATCAAACTAATCAACTTCAATTTCAGTTTTGGCACGTTGTGTCTTTCTAAACTAGGGTAGAGGGTGGACGCACCATTAACCGCTTGCATTGCAAAGTTCAAACCGAAGCAACGGAAATATTTTTCAGTCATCTCCGGCAATTCAACGTCCTTTAGAATCGGGGCTACTTTCGCGAAGCACGTATGGTTCTCGTCGGTCTGTAGTGGTACCAGAAAAGAGTACTGTTCGCTCAGACATTTGTTTTCTTTATCCACTATGATCGAATCTTGTACTCTCGTGATGCCATCGATAAATTTATCGTGGAAAATATTATTGTTCGGTCTTATTAATACCATGGAATTAAGTACCGCTAATGTTTTGTAAAAATCTTTCTGCGTCTCTGCCTTATTTGATGCGGAAATTGTTTGTTGCATGATTTGTAAGCTTTGCGCGAAAAACTCGCAAAATTGTTTCGTATGTGATGTTACAGAAGATAAACCATTTGCTATCTGAAAGAATTAACTATATTTATATATATAATTCTTGTATTATAATATATCTTACGTATTTCTTATACTAATAATACTAAAATTCTAATTTTTTAACACAGTATTTAATATTTCGATATTTTTTTATATAAGCATATACGATATCTATTTATGGGAAACTTAAAATTCAAGAAAAAAATCGTTTGGAAAATATTACTGATAAGATTTATAGATTCTTATGCGAATGTTAATGTTTTAGAAGAAAGAATATGCTAACTTTGACTTATAAAATTGTAATTTAATAATTTATACTTATTTTTACAGTTTCATATGAATACTTACGTGTTCTTGCATCTGCGAACTAGTTTTTAAACAAAATAATTTTCGCATTGGTTGGATCTGTGAGAGGTTGAATGGTATGTATTCATCCCGCTCTTCTTCGGGAAGACAGTTGATAAATTCGAGGACTTCGTCAAAACTGGCTATGCCTCTACCGCCGTTATCTTCAAACTCAAAGTTGACTTTAGTAAAAATGTCTCTAATTTGACTTAGCACTGCTTCAAAATCGAATATATGCACCACTTGGCGTCCAAAAGTACCAACAGCTCCAATATTGTAAATCAACTTGTCGGCTGCACATATTTGATCTTTCTACGATTAAGATAAATCGTAATGTATAATTTGGAAAATCAATAGTTAGTTTCAGAAGTTTTACGTAAGAAATTGCATTTAATGTTAAGAAGAGCAATTTGTCGCCAATTTGGTTCTATGTATTTTTTTTTGCGATTTATATTCCCAATTGCATCCAAAGAAAAGCTCATACTAACTTGATAAAATGATGCCATGAAAATCGAAGTAATCTTATCAGATATCGTCTCGTACCTCGAATTTTGTACCATTCTTCATCATCGTGTGAATTGTCAGGTTCGAATGAGCTTTCATTTGGATACAATTTGCTATATAAAACGCAAGGAAAATACATCGAGCCTTGCGGGCGATAAATTATATCGTCAGCGATGTGACTATACCTCCTATCTGCTTTGAACTTTTAATGAGTCGGGAGATGTTCTGAACATGCGCAGTGAACCTAAGAATCAGTTCGACATAATCTGTCATTTTTCGAATGTTTCTAAGATAGGAGGTATTGTCACATCACTGACGATATCTTCTTTTTAAATACCGTCATATGTGACTGATGTGACAATACCTCCTATCTGCTTTGAACTTTTAATGAGTCGGGAGATGTTATGGATATGCGCAATAAATCTAAGAATCAGTTCGACATAATCTGTCATTTTTCGAATGTTTGTAAGTTAGGAGGTATTGTCACATCACTGACGATATGTTCTTTTTAAATACCGTCATATGTGACTGATGTGACAATACCTCCTATCTGCTTTGAACTTTTAATGAGACGGGAGATGTTATGGATATGCGCAATAAATCTAAGAATCAATTCGACATAATCTGTCATTTTTCGAATTTTTGTAAGATAGGAGGTATTGTCACATTACTGACGATATGTTCTTTTTAAATACCGTCATATGTGACTGATGTGATAATACCTCTTATCTGCTTTGAACTTTTAATGAGACGGGAGATGTTATGGATATGCGCAATAAATCTAAGAATCAGTTCGACATAATCTGTCATTTTTCGAATGTTTGTAAGTTAGGAGGTATTGTCACATCACTGACGATATGTTCTTTTTAAATACCGTCATATGTGACTGATGTGATAATACCTCTTATCTGCTTTGAACTTTTAATGAGACGGGAGATGTTATGGATATGCGCAATAAATCTAAGAATCAGTTCGACATAATCTGTCATTTTTCGAATGTTTGTAAGATAGGAGGTATTGTCACATCGCTGATGTTTGTACTTAACATTCATTAAAACCAGACACGTGGGCCTTACCGTCTTAAAGCATAGCTTGGCGACAACTTGGATGAATTGCTCCGTAGGAGCGCAAACTGTAGCAACGATGCGTATGCTCAATATCAATAGGTCGTGCATAATACCCGCTATAATAAACGCCACTGTTGACGGATTAAACAACTCATTGCAATAAATTACGGCGATAGGGAATGAAACTCTATTGTGCAAGTACGATAATTGCACAATAATACAATGAAACGAATTGTACTGTTCCATATTTGTAGAATCCTTCGCGACGCATTTGATCGTAATATTTTTTACCGTCTTTAAAGTGCATAAATCGAACGATAATACGACGTAACGTTCCCATGGCATCAATTGCATAGAAATTGTTTGTAAGTATTCGAGGACTTTTTCGGATAACATAGTTGGCTTAAAATTACTCGCCATGTCGTGCGAAAGGAATAGTAAAAAACGATCGAAATTTTATATATTTGCCACAATCGCGCGAATGTATACAGTTATGGCAAACGACGATGCGCTTCGTACGGGGAATAAATAATAAACTGATACTGTAAGTAAAGCTGAAACTTTTACATCCCCTCCCTACATTTAGGTTCACTTCACTCGATGGTCTGTGGAGTACCCGATCTTTTCACGTAGGCATACAACACAATACGAATACACTCTCGGGTTAAAATGTCCGCATTAGACTTTAGGTTGCTATGGGAATTGACTTATTATCGTCTCCTTTCTTACGCGGGAAGATTGAGTAGTTGCGCAGAAAGATGCGTAGTATTGTTTTTTAATTTTTCAATTTACTACTCTCTGGAAAAGTATTTTTTTTTAAATTATATCAAAGTTATATTAATTTTTGGTTTGTTTGGAAAAAAATATGTTTCATTTTGAAACCGGAAGTAAGAGCATGATGCGCAGAAATGTTTGTTGTGCACAATGATGCTCAGAAATGTATTTTTCCTTCAAATTACTGATCGCTTGTATAGAATATCACTGTAGTATAGTGATATTTTATACAATTATTTAACGCCGTAGTGATAGTGACGATACGTATTGATAAAGTAACGTAATATAAATTAAAAGTGTATTTTGGGTTGCTTGACGAAAATGATCTTTTAACGTGAGAATCTTTTATCAAAATCGTGAGAATAACCGATGTACATGACTATTTTACTCGAACTAGAAATAAATTATATATAGAATTTGTACAAGACTAATACAAAAAAATCATGGCATTAGGGTATTTAACGATCTGCCATATATACTAAAGTGTTATGATTTAATTAATTTTAAGAAGAATTTAACCGAAGATATCAAACAAAATGTTTTGCTATAGGCAAATAATCTGTAATGTGTAAAACATATGTACACCAGTACACAGTGGCGGTGCCTTATGCAGACCGGAGGGCCGCGCGGCCCTCCTGAATATTGAGCGCATCACTGTAGATAAATAATATTATTGCGATATTTTATATCGGCATTATTTTTCCTAAAAGATAAAGTTAAGGGCTTGCGCCGCGATAACAATCAACACAACACGGTGTGGCGTTCGTTGTGGTATCCGTTGCAAGTTACAGCAGCTACCGATGCAGTATATCATCTGTATCTATCGTTTGCGTGTAATACATATATCGCTAATTTGGTGCCGCTGGGTGTCCAGTGCCACCCAGCCACATAGTACAGGTTAAATGCATATACACTCATCTCACTCTATTGCAATCAATAGGTGAGAGCGACCATATGCAGTATACCTTCTGCTTCTTGCTTCATCGTCTAATATGTGTCACAGATTCCCAGCGGCTATCCAATGCCAGTACAAGTTAAATACATATATACAGTATATATGCAATGAGATGAGTGTATCATAGAGTGCAGGCGACCGATGTAGTATATCATCTATTGGATGTCGCGCTTCTTTAACGTCTTAGAGAAGTTCAGAGAGAACAGAGAGTAGTATATATATATACAGAGAGGATATATATGTGTATATAAATTGATATAGAATAGTCAGATAAGACAGTAGCATATGTTCTATGTATGTACGATTTTGCCACGTGTTTCTCCAAGAATATATTTAATAGAAATAATTTAATAAAAATGAATTGGGTTAGTTCCTTATTGAAAATAGAGTTTTGTAGACTTTCTCTTTGTGGACAAAGTAAAAATCAAAGAATTGGGTAGGCCATTGCTTTTATGTTGCTTGAAAAAACAAATATTTGAATTCGGAAATATGATTGGATACGCAGCAAATGTATTTTTCTTTTCAATTTACTTCTGACTGACAAAGTACATAAATTAAATGAATCAAATCTTTATGGGTTGCTTAGAAAAAAAATTATGTTTCATATTCAAGCTGGAAGTAGTTATTTGCTGGCAAAGTAATTTTAAATTGTATCAAAATTGCATTCATTTATAGGTTGTTTCAAAATATCTCTCTCTGGAACGTAATTTTAATTTAGATCTAATTTTCATTAAATTTTCGGTTGGTATTTAATTTCGAATGTGTAACATCTTAACGGGGCAACGAATTTAAAATAATTTTACTCAGTATTTCAAGGAGAGGTTTAAATAAAATATATTTAAAATTTGATCAAACAATTACAAACATAAAAGATATTCATTTCCAACGATAAGCCATATTATATTTGTTTAAATATTTATCATTGCTCTCATTATCCACTTGATTTATGACATCTTCGTCTACCAACAATTCGAAATCCCCCATCGCTTCTTGACTCACTATTTTATTCCAGCGTACACTAAAAATACAGTCATTTTAATGATTACTTTTATACCAAAAAATCATTTTTAATACTCTGGCAAACGACTTGGAGGTACAATTATTGAAAATATATTATCCAATAATTTATGCTTCAAAATTCTATCGTTTGCTGTTGTGGATGTTAGAGACGGAGAAGCATTTACCTTTAAAAAATATGTTAGTATGAAGTGTATTATAAAAACGTATAAAATAATCTTTTTAAAATCTAGTTTGAAATTGACTTTGGAGCATTATCCACCAGTTTACCATCTTATCTTCCATGCAATATAACAACAAAAAAACACCGTTTACACTCGTATTAACGTTTACAACAAAAAGTAAAAACAAAATTTTCTCTCCAAGCGGTCTTCAAATAACATTACTTCAATTAGCCATGGCTTTAGTTTGTTATCAATGATGATATCATATCCGTAGCATTCGAAGCAGTGACGATCTGTCGCTATAACTGGAGTTACTGCTTTCAATGAATGTATTATCAGCCAAGAAATTTGCTCAAATAACTTTTCGGTAGTCTGTTTTCCACGCGTACTTTCTAAGTGTAATCTCAAATTTTGAACGGTCAATTTTCCTCCATGTAAAGAATTATATTCTCCCTAATATAAAAAAATTTAAATTTTATACAAATAAATTAAACTTTATACGGTATTTGGGTGATATTCTATATTATTATACAAATAGTTAAAGAGTCCGCAATCCTAAAAATTGGTTGGAAACAGCACGCCATGCCGATCTATCCTGAGCTAATCCCTTCATCTCCCTATAGCTATTCATCTCAACGTCTTCAACTATCTGACTCACATACTCCAATTTAGGCCTACCTACCCCTCTCTTTCCCTCCACTCTACCTTCTATGATCAATTGCATAATCCCCCCATGCCTAAGGATATGCCCTACTAATCTGTCTCTCCTACGCTGTAACACTCTCCAAATACTTCTCTTCTCCCCTACTAACTCTAGTACAGCTTCATTTGTTACTTTATCTTCCCAACCAATCCTCATCATCCTCCTATAACACCACATTTCAAGTGCTTCTAATCTACGCTTCTCTTCCTTTCCTATAGTCCACGCCTCACACCCGTACAGTGCTACACTCCAAACATATACCTTCAGTAATCTTTTTCTAATACCCAAGTCAATATTTGATCTTAAAATCTGTTCTTTTTCTACGAATGCCTTCCTACCCTGTGCTATCCTACACTTTATATCTACCTTGCTTCGATTATCTTTTGTGATTCTACTGCCTAAATAACAAAAATCTGACACTTCTTCGATTCTATAGTCAAATAATAATACAAATAGTCAACCTAAAATAAAATTCAATCTATTTCAATTATTTAATTAGTCTTAATTTAATGTTTAATATTCTGTATAGGGATAGTTCTTCAAATTTCTTACACCATGTTTTTGCACGGATACGTTGGTCAGATGCACATACATATTGTCCAATTCTGCAACACTGGAATCGTATTTAACTGTGCAGAACCGGCAAAATCCATGTTTATACTGGTAAGCTTTCAACGGACGGAAGGAAGTTACCAAAACATATAAGCGCAAATCGAATTTCTTGCCTCCAATTAACAGTGGATTATCTATGTATCTTAAAAGCCACATAAATAGTTTTGTGAATTTGAAAAGCCAAATTAATTTCCTCTTGGAAATATATCAAAGATCAAATAGCATATGGTCTTTCACAAGTGTGTTAAATAATTTATTATTAGTTAGAAATAGGGTAGACTGAAATTATGAAAAATGAAAGAAAAATTAAACTTTTTCTATAGCTGGAATACATTAATATAAAAATATTTGTCAACTGTTTCATCTGAGAAATAGTTACCATTCATCAGTAAAGAAATCAAATATTTTAAAATGGGCAATTTGCATAATATTTCACTTAATATAAAGTTTCCCTTATATGGCGTTTGATAAATGTTTGATATTCATTGTGCACACACGTCATAAGTAAAGCTTCATCCACTGTTGTCATACCAAATCTAAATTCAGATTTTTTAAAGAATGCTTCCCTAAACTATTTAGAATTTATTAAACACGTATTCATAGTTCATAATTGATACTTAATATATGCCTTAGCAAAAAAGCTTCATAATATTCGCAATATTACTATTTTCCTTGTTTTTTTTACTGAATCTACATATTTATTCTTTAACTTGTGAGGAATTTATTGGCAACTACACTTCAATGTAAATCTACTCTACCCATCTTTATATATCAAAATATGATTGACGGATAGTTCAAATATCATATATGTCACATTTTACATTCAAAATCATCGCATTGAAATACTACAAAAATTGGAAACATTTAAAAAAATATAATAGTATATTAAAGAACGAGTTTCATAAGGCAGGTTTTATTGCACTAGTTCAAGTTTAGAAAACGAGGTGCGTAGCATCGAGTTTTCTAAAGAACGAGTGTTATAAATGACTTATGAAATGAGTTTTTTATACTATTTTTTCTACTTTGCGTCTTTTATGCCCTTTTTAAATAAAAAATTGAAAATTAAACATTTAGGGAATTTTTGACTATTGGTAGTAACTTTTGGCACATTTGAAACTTTTGAAATAAATTGTCAAATAATTTTAAATCAAACTATTTGTTACTTTCTATTGTAGCTTGACGTTTGATGACTAGCAAGCAGAGCTATCAACTTTGAAACACTAAATTGCCCTATGCTATAAGCGAACTCAAATTCGCTATAAACGAACTCACTTGGGTTCGTTAATAGCTCTATTAGAAACGCAAATTAGAAAATAGTATATTAAAGAACGAGTTTCATAAGGCAGGTTTTATTGCACTAGTTCAAGTTTAGAAAACGAGGTGCGTAGCATCGAGTTTTCTAAAGAACGAGTGTTATAAATGACTTATGAAATGAGTTTTTTATACTATTTTTTCTAATTTGCGTCTTTTATGCCATTTTTAAATAAAAAATCGAAATTTCAAAATTTAGGGAATTTTTTGACTGTTGGTAGTAACTATTGACACATTTGAAACATTCGAAATAAATTTAAATTAACCTATTTGTTGCTTTCTATTGTAGTTTGACGTTTGATGACTGGCAAGCAGAGCTACCAACTTTGAAACACTAAATTGCCCTATGCTACAAGCGAACTCAAATTCGCTATAAACGAACTCATTTAGGTTCGTTAATAGCTCTATTAGAAACGCAAATTAGAAAAATATGTTTTAAAAATGCTGATACATAATAGACGTGTAACTATAAAAAAATAATAACAATGATTATTGTGGAACTTATGTGGAAGTATTACTCTGATGTGGAAGTATAAATTATGTAGAAAAATTAAATTTTTGTTGTGCCATTAAAAGAATAGTGAAATTAAATTAATTTTGTATGTTTCACATAAAACGGTAGCTTTGTTGGCAGTCTTATATTTTACCGTGAAATAACGTAACTTTCCTTTGTTAACTGTTGTTGAAACGGACTTTTAGCTTCTCTGGACCATTTCTTTAATTTGCTTAATTTATTTATCAAGAATATTCCAGATCCTTGCGATCTGCCGCAAGGTTTCATAATCCATGTGCTTTGAGGTGCTGAAATCGTATTCAATGCACATATAACTTTAGGAATTCGATATTTTCCATTAATACCTTTGCGGTATTCCTCAACAAACATATTATAATCCGCTGGAAGCACAAAAGTAATCGGAATAAAATCTAAATGCAAATATTTCGAATCTCCTCTCTCCGCTAACGCATTGCCTTCCTTTTCCAAGTCCCTCCTGTACCTCTTTATATTCTTCACTAGTAAATCCTTTCTGGAGATCTCGTAGTGATTTGGAAAATGATTTATTATTCTAAAATATTTTGGATTCGTCCTGACGCTATATTTTTCTTATAGATGGATTCTTACTGATTGTCATTCATCCGATAGCCACTGTCTACGCTAAACAGACTGCGACACGTTAACGTCCCGGCCCAGTACACATTCCAGTCGTCGTCTGGACCCACCTGGATCCAACCCCGTTTTTCGCAATTCGAAATCACCACGCTCTTATCTAAATCCGTGCAGTACGTGATTTTCATTTCAAAAGAATACTATTAATTTTTTTAAATGCCGAAAGGTTAACAGAAGCTAAACTGACAGGCGGCCGAATGAAAAGCTTGATCGATATTTTGATAGATTCGGGAAAATCTGGGGAAAATTATATTCGACTTGCATTCTTAAACAGTTATAATATGTACCACGTTATATATGCTGTAACGTTATTTAATTTAAAAGGCACCTTTTTTGTCATTGATTTTTGTGACAATCTCAATCTCTAGATATACGGGCTAAGAACGAAGTCTTTGGTTAACTGACAATTGTTTAGAATAAAATGTATTTCCTACAAAATTATTAATCTAAAACACATTATTTATTTTAAGAAAAATCGCTCAAAAACAATTCTTTCAAGAATGAATAATGTTCGTTTTAATATTCGCTACACACGATTTTTTTCGAGACATACCTTGGAAGAGTAAATACAACCTTCTTTGGTATGTACCGCATGTGTCTTCAACGTGTTTATATTTTCTAATAGGATTTGATCTGAGTTCAGAACGTGCAAATTATTCGAATGGGAAACGGAAATTTCTGGAGCTACAGCATCTCGAAGTGGGTAAGAAAAAACAATTTTATTGGAAAACAGTCTACCGGCACATAGTCTAATGAGAAATGATCCGAGGATTCTAAATCTGAAACTAGTTTTGGAGTAGGACGAACCGATTAGGAGATATGGTCGAAAAACGGGAAGGGTCATTTTTGAAAGTGAGTTTACGATATTTTCTAAAATAGGATTTGATATCAGAATTTAGAAACTGCATGTGATATGGATGGGAAATGGTATTTTAAAAGATACAGATTATAGAAATGAGCTGGAAAAAAAAAGTATATATGGTCTTCATGTTAAAATTTACAATTTTTAATTTTGTGTTGAAAATGATTGAATAGGACATTATGACTAACAATATCGATAAGAATACGACAGAAAAACGATGGATTCTTCAAGCGTATAATAAAAAATATCACAATATTATATCTTCAATTCAAATATATATTTATTTTGAAACAAAATAATGGTTAACATTACCAAACAGTAACAAAAATCTTCAATTACAGATAAAATAGTAAAACGCATTAATTCGATAATAAAAACAGTAGTAGAAATGAATTATATGCAACAATTAGCAATTCAACAATATTTTGGTTTTATGTGAATATTTTATGCATAATTACCATTAACTTACATCTGAAACAATATTCTGGTAAATACATATATTACAAAAATAATATTAAACAGTACACTAAAATTATTATTAACAGTTTGATATTTAATTCGATAATATAAAAAAGTTTAAACACAATAAGTAATGCTAAGAAGTTACAGTACATAAAATTTTGAATAATAAATATACGCTAGGCGGAAAATAAATTCAGTAAAAGTAAAAAACGTTTCTAAATTCAAATTAGAATTTATAATTCATCTTACCAATCTTACATTGCACAAGTTATCAAGTAATGCGGCAAGTAACGTGCATGATCTCTTCCTTGCTTTAATTACATTTTACTTATTTAAAAATATATTAAACGAGTTATATATAAACAGTTTTATGTATCTACAAGTGCAAACTCTACTGTTTCGGTATTGTCCATTTCTTTGATTTGTGTCAACGAAACTATGTTTCATTTAACTATGTGCATACTTTTAACTATTAATAAAAGTCACGCTCACTTTGGTATTGAAAAAAAATCACGTTTCATTTTATTATATTTCTGTCTTGAATATTTTGTTTGCACTTTCCATATCATATACATAGCAATATGATTGCACATAAACCGGTTGAGCATGTAATTGTGTGTTTTAAAAATTTTACCATCAATTTTATTAGCGATTTATTCAAAATTTACACGCATGCTGTAAAAAAACCGATAAAAATGGACAATGACCGGTTAGAGTTTTCAAACCAATCATTTATTAAAAATTAAAAGAGTAAAAAAGAACATTTCAGCATTATCGTCCGATAATAAAATAATTTAATTATCCGTTGCGTATAATTTAACGCATCTTTACATATACATTTTTCTATACTTTGTACAAAATACTCTTCCACTATACGTCTTGTAAAATAATAGATGATATTGAGCCAAATCATTTCTTATGTGGACGTGTCAAGTGAACCCACCTCAATCCCGTTTCGCTTTAGTACTTCTCGTAGAGCCTTGTTCTCTTTATCTAACGCCACTGTTTTCTGCTTCATAATTTCCAGACTCTCGGAGAGTCGATTATTTTCCTTCATAGAAATCATCAACTCGTTAATATCAAAGTATTATATAAATAATCATAGCAATTAAATATTAAAATAATGTGTAATATAGGCATCTAACTGAATCGTGATCCAATTAATAAATTGTGTTAATTGCATCACATAACCAGTTTTTTTATATGATTTTAACAGAGTTTTGACAGATGGCTATTAGATATCAATCTAACCTTGATTTAATTACATATTTTCTTACATTATACAATAGTATTGATCAATATTCAATCATATAGGGGACTACTTTTATACTTTGTATTCTATTCAGCCGCTATTCATAAAATATAGGGAATGTCGCTATTCTAGAAATTGCGATTGCACTGGATACAAAATTATTGTTCCAAAACACTCACCTTCAGGTAAAATTCAATATTGCTTTCGTTTTCCCTCAGTTCAGTAATGTACTCGCAAGCTTTGGCCAAAATGCCACCTTTACTTTGTCCATCGTATTGACCGTTACTGCGAGATTCCACGTTATACGTTTCGGGAATGATTTTCGCTAGCCGAGAGATCCAGTTGTTGATCTTATCCCGTCTGCGACGTTCTACCTCATTGTGAGTTGCACGTCGACGATCGTCACGCTACACATACAAAATATATTGAAAATAAGGATTTTTCTATTTTCCATTTTTTAAACGCATATACACCAAGCGATGTTAATACTAGAAATAAGTAGTCAGTTAAATATACATAGATATCTCTGTTTGCCTGTGCAGGAGTTTTTTTTACGCGACGCTGACGTACAAAGCAAACACTTTGACTACTTAAATGCTATAATTTACGGGAAAAAAATTAAATCGAACATTTCTACCAGAAATCCAAGTTGTGTAGCAATCACGGTTGTGCTATTGAAGATGGGGGCATAGCCTTCGAAATGCGCATATAGCATTAAATGCTTTCAGTTACGGTATTTGGGTGATATTCTATACAATTATTTAACACTGTAGTGACAATTTGAAAATTTCTACAAGAGATTAATGATATAGACGATTATCTTTGGTGCCTTTATACTAAACGTTCCAATTATTAAGCAATTCTGAAATAAGGCAACAATACAGTGTCGTACACAAACTAGAAATTAATGACCAAATGATGTTACCTTCCGAATATTCGGTGTGGAATTTGTTTGTCCTAAATTGGGTCGCGGTGCGATTGCTCTCGTTCCACTCTGACTAACAAAAATTTCTCCTGGATTGCCAATAACGTACACATGCCCATTATTGCTGGTAAGCACCTGAGGAACCGAGCCTCCGTTAAATCCACTGACAATTGGAATTTGGTCTTCCTCCACTTTCAAAACGCCGTACGTAACACCAGCTGAATTAGCAAATTTATATAGTCAATGTGGTAATAAGGCAAGGATAAAAAATATTTGAAGTGTGGTGTTAGAAATTTAGCAATTTATATATCCAAACTTGGAGCTTGAGTTTGATGTTGCATTTTATGTATAAACGTTTTGGTGTCCTTCCAATGTTTCTAAGGTACGTACGTACCTTCTGACGATCGAAAAGAGTACGACACATCGCTATCAGCCTGATTTTCATCTAGCAGTGTTTGCGGCGACAGTGGGTCTGGAACATCGTCACTTTCCATGCTATGTTCGTCAACAGTTAAGTTCTGACTCAACGTTGGTCGTGGGTCATCAATATCGTCGCTAAAAGTGCAGTATATTACTACGCAACCACGTACCCTATACAAATAAACACAACCAAATCGACCCCCCAATTTAAGTGCAGTTATAGCGGTACTGCAATGCATCAACAAGTAAACAAAAATACAAAATAGGACATGCAAGAAGGCAAGTGACCTTGCGTTTTAGTTACGTAACGAGATGTTTTAAAGACATAGCTGAAAGTTCGGAATTGGGAGCAGTGCTAACCTGTTGTCCATAGGGTCTAGCAAATCCATGTCGCTGAAAAACGAGCGATCGCTCTTTCGATTTGAATGTTCCCGTCAATCTTGGTCACGGGGACAAAATAAGGTCATGTGACGTGACAGAATGTATCGTATCACAAATCGGTTAGAGGCGAGAATGATAACACGGTGAAGCGCAAAACAAAGGTATTTGTTCGTGCGCACTTCGTAGGTTACCTTCTAGGAATAAGAGCTAGGATTCAAACCGCTTCCATTCAATTCACAATGATTTAATAAATAGTAGGCAGTTCGGCAGTTCTTAAAAAGTAATTATTTCGGAAGACAAATGTTTAATTAAAAATGTAACACTACACATGTATTTATTTAAGACGATACTTAAGAGGCTCAATTTCATAAATTGACTAGTTTTTCCCGTATCCTATCATCAACGTCAAATTAAAAATTTCAGTCACAACAGCATACTTGTAAATGAATATATTTTAGGAATACATATATAAAGTAAAATACAATGTCAATGACAATGTATACATAGACGTTGCAAGTTCATTTACGAAAACGAATCAACTTTAAGCGGTTGATTTGAATGTGTCGATATTGGATGAACTTCGTCGGCGAACTATTCCGATGAAAGACGCAAGGAGATGCAAACAGCGCATGTCCCGTTGTGGCGTTTGAATCAACTAGATTATATAATAGATGCATTCAAGCAGGATTTATCCTAAATATTACAGATAATTAATACAACTACAATCTATAGATCTCCATCAGAGTGCAGCACTTGCTGGCCTATGAAATTTGTGGAAATGAGATTCCCCTTTGATTCTCTCTTTTATTATATGGACTTGTAATGTCTGTATATATATATATATATACATTACAGTCGTTTCTAGTTGTATATTTATGCAAATAAACAATATTCATTAAACCTGATATCCATCAGCTTTGATTCGTATTGCACAAAGCGCTTCGGATAATTTTATTTTTAATTATTGCCCAAGACAGAAATACAGTATCACCATCGATTATATTTTCATTATGTCAAATTTAATCTATTTCATACATTTTTCTCGGCTTGCTTATGTTTGGCACATTTCATTGCTTGTTTTTAAGTCGGAACAGCGGTCCGCTGTTCCGACTTAAAAACTTCCGACTTCCGCTACGGTCCGTAGCCATTTCGTATTTTCCCGCGCACAGTAATCGAATGATTGGTTTAAGTGGGTTTGGATGCAACGCGCTTTAAATCAATTAGCATATTGCTTATAGGCAGACAATGGCTAACTGTCAAAATTTCGTTCCCGTGTCAATATACTAGTAATAATATACTATAATATATATAATATAATATAATATAATATAATATAATATAATATACTATAATATACTAGAGCAGTCTTCAGTTAACATAACCAAGTTCTCGTGGAGAAGATATCGTCAGATTTCGACAAATGCAAATCAACCGCTTAAAGTTGATTTGTTTTCGTAAATGGACGTGAGGATACCGCTCAAGGCCAGGAAGTGAGGATACCGTTCAAAGCTCCCATACCTCGGAACCATTCGACGAGAGTGGAATTTTATGATAATTTGTATAATTTTGATGAAATCGAAAAATTCTCGAAAAAAAAGCAAAGGTATATACCTGTCGTTTTTCATCAAAATTATCGAAAAATTATCGAAAAAAAGCAAAGGTATATATATACCTGTCGTTTTTCATCAAAATTATCGAAAAATTATCGAAAAAAAGCAAAGGTCGTTTTTCATCAAAATGTCGTTTTTCATCAAAATTATCGAAAAATTATCGAAAAAAACCAATGGTCGCTTTTCATCAAAATTATCGAAAAATTATCGAAAAAAAGCAAAGTTCGTTTTTCATCAAAATGTCGTTTTTCATCAAAATTATCGAAAAATTATCGAAAAATTATCGAAAAAAAGCAAAGGTATGTACCTGTCGTTTTTCATCAAAATTATCGAAAAATTATCGAAAAAAAAGCAAAGGTATATACCTGTCGTTTTTTATCAAAATTATCGAAAAATTATCGAAAAAAACCAATGGTCGTTTTTCATCAAAATGTCGTTTTTCATCAAAATTATCGAAAAATTATCGAAAAAAAGCAAAGTTCGTTCTTCATCAAAATGTCGTTTTTCATCAAAATTATCGAAAAATTATTAAAAAAAAGCAAAGGTATATACCTGTCGTTTTCATCAAAATTATCGAAAAATTATCGAAAAAAACCAATGGTCGTTTTTCATCAAAATGTCGTTTTTCATCAAAATTATCGAAAAATTATCGAAAAAAAAGCAGTCGTTTTTCATCAAAATGTCGTTTTTCATCAAAATTATCGAAAAATGATCGAAAAAAAGCAAAGGTCGTTTTTCATCAAAATGTCGTTTTTCATCAAAATTATCGAAAAATTATCGAAAAAAAGCAAAGGTCGTTTTTCATCAAAATGTCGTTTTTCATCAAAATTATCGAAAAATTATCGAAAAAAAGCAAAGGTCGTTTTTCATCAAAATGTCGTTTTTCATCAAAATTATCGAAAAATTATCGAAAAAAAAGCAAATGTATATACCTGTCGTTTTTCATCAAAATTATCGAAAAATTATCGAAAAAAACCAATGGTCGTTTTTCATCAAAATGTCGTTTTTCATCAAAATTATCGAAAAATTATCGAAAAAAACCAATGGTCGTTTTTCATCAAAATGTCGTTTTTCATCAAAATTATCGAAAAATTATCGAAAAAAAGCAAAGGTATATTACCTGTCGTTTTTCATCAAAACTATCGAAAAATTATCGAAAAAAACCAATGGTCGTTTTTCATCAAAATGTCGTTTTTCATCAAAATTATCGAAAAATTATCGAAAAAAAGCAAAAAGGTCGTTTTTCATCAAAATGTCGTTTATCATCAAAATTATCGAAAAATTATCGAAAAAAAAGCAAAGGTCGTTTTTCATCAAAATGTCGTTTTTCAACAAAATTATCGAAAAGTTATCGAAAAAAAAGCAAAGGTATCTACCTGTCGTTTTTCATCAAAATTATCGAAAAATTATCGAAAAAAAAGCAAAGGTCGTTTTTCATCAAAATGTCGTTTTTCAACAAAATTATCGAAAAGTTATCGAAAAAAAAGCAAAGGTTACCTGTCGTTTTTCATCAAAATTATCGAAAAATTATCGAAAAAAAAGCAAAGGTCGTTTTTCATCAAAATGTCGTTTTTCATCAAAATTATCGAAAAATTATCGAAAAAAAGCAAAGGTATCTACCTGTCGTTTTTCATCAAAATTATCGAAAAATTATCGAAAAAAATCAATGGTCGTTTTTCATTAAAATGTCGTTTTTCATCAAAATTATCGAAAAATTATCGAAAAAAAGCAAAGGTCGTTTTTCATCAAAATGTCGTTTTTCATCAAAATTATCGAAAAATTATCGAAAAAAAGCAAAGGTATCTACCTGTCGTTTTTCATCAAAATTATCGAAAAATTATCGAAAAAAATCAATGGTCGTTTTTCATTAAAATGTCGTTTTTCATCAAAATTATCGAAAAATTATCGAAAAAAAGCAAAGGTCGTTTTTCATCAAAATGTCGTTTTTCATCAAAATTATCGAAAAATTATCGAAAAAAAGCAAAGGTATCTACCTGTCGTTTTTCATCAAAATTATCGAAAAATTATCGAAAAAAACCAATGGTCGTTTTTCAACAAAATGTCGTTTTTCATCAAAATTATCGAAAAATTATCGAAAAAAAGCAAAGGTCGTTTTTCATCAAAATGTCGTTTTTCATCAAAATTATCGAAAAATTATCGAAAAAAAGCAAAGGTCGTTTTTCATCAAAATGTCGTTTTTCATCAAAATTATCGAAAAATTATCGAAAAAAAAGCAAATGTATATACCTGTCGTTTTTCATCAAAATTATCGAAAAATTATCGAAAAAAACCAATGGTCGTTTTTCATCAAAATGTCGTTTTTCATCAAAATTATCGAAAAATTATCGAAAAAAACCAATGGTCGTTTTTCATCAAAATGTCGTTTTTCATCAAAATTATCGAAAAATTATCGAAAAAAAGCAAAGGTATATTACCTGTCGTTTTTCATCAAAACTATCGAAAAATTATCGAAAAAAACCAATGGTCGTTTTTCATCAAAATGTCGTTTTTCATCAAAATTATCGAAAAATTATCGAAAAAAAGCAAAAAGGTCGTTTTTCATCAAAATGTCGTTTATCATCAAAATTATCGAAAAATTATCGAAAAAAAAGCAAAGGTCGTTTTTCATCAAAATGTCGTTTTTCAACAAAATTATCGAAAAGTTATCGAAAAAAAAGCAAAGGTATCTACCTGTCGTTTTTCATCAAAATTATCGAAAAATTATCGAAAAAAAAGCAAAGGTCGTTTTTCATCAAAATGTCGTTTTTCAACAAAATTATCGAAAAGTTATCGAAAAAAAAGCAAAGGTATCTACCTGTCGTTTTTCATCAAAATTATCGAAAAATTATCGAAAAAAAAGCAAAGGTCGTTTTTCATCAAAATGTCGTTTTTCATCAAAATTATCGAAAAATTATCGAAAAAAAGCAAAGGTATCTACCTGTCGTTTTTCATCAAAATTATCGAAAAATTATCGAAAAAAATCAATGGTCGTTTTTCATTAAAATGTCGTTTTTCATCAAAATTATCGAAAAATTATCGAAAAAAAGCAAAGGTCGTTTTTCATCAAAATGTCGTTTTTCATCAAAATTATCGAAAAATTATCGAAAAAAAGCAAAGGTATCTACCTGTCGTTTTTCATCAAAATTATCGAAAAATTATCGAAAAAAACCAATGGTCGTTTTTCAACAAAATGTCGTTTTTCATCAAAATTATCGAAAAATTATCGAAAAAAAGCAAAGGTCGTTTTTCATCAAAATGTCGTTTTTCATCAAAATTATCGAAAAAAAAGCAAAGGTCGTTTTTCATCAAAATGTCGTTTTTCATCAAAATTATCGAAAAATTATCGAAAAAAAGCAAAGGTCGTTTTTCATCAAAATGTCGTTTTTCATCAAAATTATCGAAAAATTATCGAAAAAAAGCAAATGTATATACCTGTCGTTTTTCATCAAAATTATCGAAAAATTATCGAAAAAAACCAATGGTCGTTTTTCATCAAAATTATCGAAAAATTATCGAAAAAAAGCAAAGGTCGTTTTTCATCAAAATGTCGTTTTTCATCAAAATTATCGAAAAATTATCGAAAAAAAGTAAAGGTCGTTTTTCATCAAAATTATCGAAAAATTATCGAAAAAAAGCAAAGGTCGTTTTTCATCAAAATGTCGTTTTTCATCAAAATTATCGAAAAATTATCGAAAAAAAGCAAAGGTATCTACCTGTCGTTTTTCATCAAAATTATCGAAAAATTATCGAAAAAAAGCAAAGGTATATTACCTGTCGTTTTTCATCAAAACTATCGAAAAATTATCGAAAAAAACCAATGGTCGTTTTTCATCAAAATGTCGTTTTTCATCAAAATTATCGAAAAATTATCGAAAAAAAGCAAAAAGGTCGTTTTTCATCAAAATGTCGTTTATCATCAAAATTATCGAAAAATTATCGAAAAAAAAGCAAAGGTCGTTTTTCATCAAAATGTCGTTTTTCAACAAAATTATCGAAAAGTTATCGAAAAAAAAGCAAAGGTATCTACCTGTCGTTTTTCATCAAAATTATCGAAAAATTATCGAAAAAAAAGCAAAGGTCGTTTTTCATCAAAATGTCGTTTTTCAACAAAATTATCGAAAAATTATCGAAAAAAAGCAAAGGTCGTTTTTCATCAAAATGTCGTTTTTCAACAAAATTATCGAAAAATTATCGAAAAAAAGCAAAGTTCGTTTTTCATCAAAATGTCATTTTTCATCAAAATTATCGAAAAATTATCGAAAAAAAAGCAAAGGTACCTGTCGTATTTCATCAAAATTATCGAAAAATTATCGAAAAAAGCAAAGGTCGTTTTTCATCAAAATGTCATTTTTCATCAAAATTATCGAAAAATTATCGAAAAAAAGCAAAGTTCGTTTTTCATCAAAATGTCGTTTTTCATCAAAATTATCGAAAAATTATCGAAAAAAACCAATGGTCGTTTTTCATCAAAATGTCGTTTTTCATCAAAATTATCGAAAAATTATCGAAAAAAAAGCAAAGGTATATACCTGTCGTTTTTCATCAAAATTATCGAAAAATTATCGAAAAAAAGCAAAGGTCGTTTTTCATCAAAATTATCGAAAAATTATCGAAAAAAAGCAAAGGTCGTTTTTCATCAAAATGTCGTTTTTCTTCAAAATTATCAAAAAATTATCGAAAAAAAGCAAAGGTCGTTTTTCATCAAAATGTCGTTTTTCATCAAAATTATCGAAAAATTATCGAAAAAAAGCAAAGGTCGTTTTTCATCAAAATGTCGTTTTTCTTCAAAATTATCAAAAAGTTATCGAAAAAAAGCAGAGGTATATAATACCTGTCGTTTTTCATCAAAATTATCGAAAAGTTATCGAAAAAAAGCAAAGGTCGTTTTTCATCAAAATGTCGTTTTTCAACAAAATTATCGAAAAAATATCGAAAAAAAGCAAAGGTATATTAATACCTGTCGTTTTTCATCAAAATTATCGAAAAGTTATCGAAAAAAAGCAAAGGTCGTTTTTCATCAAAATGTCGTTTTTCAACAAAATTATCGAAAAATTATCGAAAAAAAGCAAAGGTCGTTTTTCATCAAAATGTCGTTTTTCAACAAAATTATCGAAAAATTATCGAAAAAAAGCAAAGGTCGTTTTTCATCAAAATGTCGTTTTTCTTCAAAATTATCGAAAAATTATCGAAAAAAAGCAAAGTTCGTTTTTCATCAAAATGTCGTTTTTCATCAAAATTATCGAAAAATTATCGAAAAAAAGCAAAGGTCGTTTTTCATCAAAATGTCGTTTTTCTTCAAAATTATCGAAAAGTTATCGAAAAAAAAGCAAAGGTATCTACCTGTCGTTTTTCATCAAAATTATCGAAAAATTATCGAAAAAAAAGCAAAGGTCGTTTTTCATCAAAATGTCGTTTTTCATCAAAATTATCGAAAAATTATCGAAAAAAAGCAAAGGTATCTACCTGTCGTTTTTCATCAAAATTATCGAAAAATTATCGAAAAAAATCAATGGTCGTTTTTCATCAAAATGTCGTTTTTCATCAAAATTATCGAAAAATTAACGAAAAAAAGCAAAGGTCGTTTTTCATCAAAATGTCGTTTTTCATCAAAATTATCGAAAAATTATCGAAAAAAAGCAAAGGTATCTACCTGTCGTTTTTCATCAAAATTATCGAAAAATTATCGAAAAAAACCAATGGTCGTTTTTCAACAAAATGTCGTTTTTCATCAAAATTATCGAAAAATTATCGAAAAAAAGCAAAGTTCGTTTTTCATCAAAATGTCGTTTTTCATCAAAATTATCGAAAAATTATCGAAAAAAACCAATGGTCGTTTTTCATCAAAATGTCGTTTTTCATCAAAATTATCGAAAAATTATCGAAAAAAACCAATGGTCGTTTTTCATCAAAATTATCGAAAAATTATCGAAAAAAAGCAATGGTCGTTTTTCATCAAAAGGTCGTTTTTCATCAAAATGTCGTTTTTCATCAAAATTATAGAAAAATTATCGAAAAAAAGCAAAGGTATATAATATATAATATATTTGCTTTTTTTCGATAATTTTTCGATAATTTTGATGAAAAACGACCTTTGCTTTTTTTCGATAACTTTTCGATAATTTTGATGAAAAACGACCTTTGCTTTTTTTCGATAATTTTTCGATAATTTTGATGAAAAACGACATTTTGATGAAAAACGAACTTTGCTTTTTTTCGATAATTTTTCGATAATTTTGTTGAAAAACGACATTTTGATGAAAAACGACCTTTGCTTTTTTTCGATAATTTTTCGATAATTTTGTTGAAAAACGACATTTTGATGAAAAACGACCTTTGCTTTTTTTCGATAACTTTTCGATAATTTTGATGAAAAACGACAGGTATTATATACCTTTGCTTTTTTTCGATAACTTTTTGATAATTTTGAAGAAAAACGACATTTTGATGAAAAACGACCTTTGCTTTTTTTCGATAATTTTTCGATAATTTTGATGAAAAACGACCTTTGCTTTTTTTCGATAATTTTTCGATAATTTTGATGAAAAACGACAGGTATATACCTTTGCTTTTTTTTCGATAATTTTTCGATAATTTTGATGAAAAACGACCATTGGTTTTTTTCGATAATTTTTCGATAATTTTGATGAAAAACGACATTTTGATGAAAAACGAACTTTGCTTTTTTTCGATAATTTTTCGATAATTTTGATGAAAAATGACATTTTGATGAAAAACGACCTTTGCTTTTTTTCGATAATTTTTCGATAATTTTGATGAAAAACGACATTTTGATGAAAAACGACCTTTGCTTTTTTCGATAATTTTTCTATAATTTTGATGAAAAACGACATTTTGATGAAAAACGACCTTTGCTTTTTTTCGATAATTTTTCGATAATTTTGATGAAAAACGACAGGTATTATATACCTTTGCTTTTTTTCGATATTTTTTCGATAATTTTGATGAAAAACGACATTTTGATGAAAAACGACCTTTGCTTTTTTTCGATAACTTTTTGATAATTTTGATGAAAAACGACATTTTGATGAAAAACGACCTTTGCTTTTTTTCGATAACTTTTTGATAATTTTGATGAAAAACGACATTATGATGAAAAACGACCTTTGCTTTTTTTCGATAATTTTTCGATAATTTTGATGAAAAACGACGGTATATACATTTGCTTTTTTTTCGATAATTTTTCGATAATTTTGATGAAAAACGACATTTTGATGAAAAACGAACTTTGCTTTTTTTCGATAATTTTTCGATAATTTTGATGAAAAACGACATTTTGATGAAAAACGACCTTTGCTTTTTTTCGATAATTTTTCGATAATTTTGTTGAAAAACGACATTTTGATGAAAAACGACCTTTGCTTTTTTTCGATAATTTTTCGATAATTTTGTTGAAAAACGACATTTTGATGAAAAACGACCTTTGCTTTTTTTCGATAACTTTTCGATAATTTTGATGAAAAACGACAGGTATTATATACCTTTGCTTTTTTTCGATAACTTTTTGATAATTTTGATGAAAAACGACAGGTATATACCTTTGCTTTTTTTTCGATAATTTTTCGATAATTTTGATGAAAAACGACATTTTGATGAAAAACGACCTTTGCTTTTTTTCGATAACTTTTTGATAATTTTGAAGAAAAACGACATTTTGATGAAAAACGACTTTGCTTTTTTTCGATAATTTTTCGATAAATTTGATGAAAAACGACCTTTGCTTTTTTTCGATAATTTTTCGATAATTTTGATGAAAAACGACAGGTATATACCTTTGCTTTTTTTTCGATAACTTTTCGATAATTTTGATGAAAAACGACATTTTGATGAAAAACGAACTTTGCTTTTTTTCGATAATTTTTCGATAATTTTGATGAAAAATGACATTTTGATGAAAAACGACCTTTGCTTTTTTCGATAATTTTTCGATAATTTTGATGAAAAATGACATTTTGATGAAAAACGACCTTTGCTTTTTTTCGATAATTTTTCGATAATTTTGATGAAAAACGACATTTTGATGAAAAACGACCTTTGCTTTTTTCGATAATTTTTCTATAATTTTGATGAAAAACGACATTTTGATGAAAAACGACCTTTGCTTTTTTTCGATAATTTTTCGATAATTTTGATGAAAAACGACAGGTATTATATACCTTTGCTTTTTTTCGATAACTTTTTGATAATTTTGATGAAAAATGACATTTTGATGAAAAACGACCTTTGCTTTTTTTCGATAATTTTTCGATAATTTTGATGAAAAATGACATTTTGATGAAAAACGACCTTTGCTTTTTTCGATAATTTTTCGATAATTTTGATGAAAAATGACATTTTGATGAAAAACGACCTTTGCTTTTTTTCGATAATTTTTCGATAATTTTGTTGAAAAACGACATTTTGATGAAAAACTACCTTTGCTTTTTTTCGATAATTTTTCGATAATTTTGTTGAAAAACGACATTTTGATGAAAAACGACCTTTGCTTTTTTTCGATAACTTTTCGATAATTTTGATGAAAAACGACAGGTATTATATACCTTTGCTTTTTTTCGATAACTTTTTGATAATTTTGATGAAAAACGACAGGTATATACCTTTGCTTTTTTTTCGATAATTTTTCGATAATTTTGATGAAAAACGACATTTTGATGAAAAACGACCTTTGCTTTTTTTCGATAACTTTTTGATAATTTTGAAGAAAAACGACATTTTGATGAAAAACGACTTTGCTTTTTTTCGATAATTTTTCGATAATTTTGATGAAAAACGACCTTTGCTTTTTTTCGATAATTTTTCGATAATTTTGATGAAAAACGACAGGTATATACCTTTGCTTTTTTTTCGATAATTTTTCGATAATTTTGATGAAAAACGACCATTGGTTTTTTTCGATAATTTTTCGATAATTTTGATGAAAAACGACATTTTGATGAAAAACGAACTTTGCTTTTTTTCGATAATTTTTCGATAATTTTGATGAAAAATGACATTTTGATGAAAAACGACCTTTGCTTTTTTCGATAATTTTTCGATAATTTTGATGAAATACGACAGGTATATACCTTTGGTTTTTTTCGATAATTTTTCTATAATTTTGATGAAAAACGACATTTTGATGAAAAACGACCTTTGCTTTTTTTCGATAATTTTTCGATAATTTTGATGAAAAACGACAGGTATTATATACCTTTGCTTTTTTTCGATATTTTTTCGATAATTTTGATGAAAAACGACCTTTGCTTTTTTTCGATAACTTTTTGATAATTTTGATGAAAAACGACATTTTGATGAAAAACGACCTTTGCTTTTTTTCGATAACTTTTTGATAATTTTGATGAAAAACGACATTTTGATGAAAAACGACCTTTGCTTTTTTTCGATAACTTTTTGATAATTTTGATGAAAAACGACATTTTGATGAAAAACGAACTTTGCTTTTTTTCGATAATTTTTCGATAATTTTGATGAAAAATGACATTTTGATGAAAAACGACCTTTGCTTTTTTCGATAATTTTTCGATAATTTTGATGAAATACGACAGGTATATATACCTTTGCTTTTTTTCGATAACTTTTTGATAATTTTGATGAAAAACGACATTTTGATGAAAAACGAACTTTGCTTTTTTTCGATAATTTTTCGATAATTTTGATGAAAAATGACATTTTGATGAAAAACGACCTTTGCTTTTTTTCGATAATTTTTCGATAATTTTGATGAAAAACGACATTTTGATGAAAAACGACCTTTGCTTTTTTCGATAATTTTTCTATAATTTTGATGAAAAACGACATTTTGATGAAAAACGACCTTTGCTTTTTTTCGATAATTTTTCGATAATTTTGATGAAAAACGACAGGTATTATATACCTTTGCTTTTTTTCGATATTTTTTCGATAATTTTGATGAAAAACGACATTTTGATGAAAAACGACCTTTGCTTTTTTTCGATAACTTTTTGATAATTTTGATGAAAAACGACATTTTGATGAAAAACGAACTTTGCTTTTTTTCGATAATTTTTCGATAATTTTGATGAAAAACGACATTTTGATGAAAAACGACCTTTGCTTTTTTTCGATAATTTTTCGATAATTTTGTTGAAAAACGACATTTTGATGAAAAACGACCTTTGCTTTTTTTCGATAATTTTTCGATAATTTTGTTGAAAAACGACATTTTGATGAAAAACGACCTTTGCTTTTTTTCGATAACTTTTCAATAATTTTGATGAAAAACGACAGGTATTATATACCTTTGCTTTTTTTCGATAACTTTTTGATAATTTTGATGAAAAACGACATTTTGATGAAAAACGAACTTTGCTTTTTTTCGATAATTTTTCGATAATTTTGATGAAAAATGACATTTTGATGAAAAACGACCTTTGCTTTTTTCGATAATTTTTCGATAATTTTGATGAAATACGACAGGTATATACCTTTGGTTTTTTTCGATAATTTTTCTATAATTTTGATGAAAAACGACATTTTGATGAAAAACGACTTTTGCTTTTTTTCGATAATTTTTCGATAATTTTGATGAAAAACGACATTTTGATGAAAAACGACCTTTGCTTTTTTTCGATAACTTTTTGATAATTTTGAAGAAAAACGACATTTTGATGAAAAACGACTTTGCTTTTTTTCGATAATTTTTCGATAATTTTGATGAAAAACGACCTTTGCTTTTTTTCGATAATTTTTCGATAATTTTGATGAAAAACGACAGGTATATACCTTTGGTTTTTTTCGATAATTTTTCTATAATTTTGATGAAAAACGACATTTTGATGAAAAACGACCTTTGCTTTTTTTCGATAATTTTTCGATAATTTTGATGAAAAACGACAGGTATTATATACCTTTGCTTTTTTTCGATATTTTTTCGATAATTTTGATGAAAAACGACATTTTGATGAAAAACGACATTTTGATGAAAAACGACCTTTGCTTTTTTTCGATAACTTTTTGATAATTTTGATGAAAAACGACATTTTGATGAAAAACGACCTTTGCTTTTTTTCGATAACTTTTTGATAATTTTGATGAAAAACGACATTTTGATGAAAAACGACCTTTGCTTTTTTTCGATAACTTTTTGATAATTTTGATGAAAAACGACATTATGATGAAAAACGACCTTTGCTTTTTTTCGATATTTTTTCGATAATTTTGATGAAAAACGACATTTTGATGAAAAACGACCTTTGCTTTTTTTCGATAACTTTTTGATAATTTTGATGAAAAACGACATTTTGATGAAAAACGACCTTTGCTTTTTTTCGATAACTTTTTGATAATTTTGATGAAAAACGACATTTTGATGAAAAACGACCTTTGCTTTTTTTCGATAATTTTTCGATAATTTTGATGAAAAACGACATTTTGATGAAAAACGAACTTTGCTTTTTTTCGATAATTTTTCGATAATTTTGATGAAAAGCGACATTTTGATGAAAAACGACCTTTGCTTTTTTTCGATAATTTTTCGATAATTTTGATGAAAAACGACATTTTGATGAAAAACGACCTTTGCTTTTTTTCGATAATTTTTCGATAATTTTGATGAAAAACGACATTTTGATGAAAAACGAACTTTGCTTTTTTTCGATAATTTTTCGATAATTTTGATGAAAAGCGACATTTTGATGAAAAACGACCTTTGCTTTTTTTCGATAATTTTTCGATAATTTTGTTGAAAAACGACATTTTGATGAAAAACGACCTTTGCTTTTTTTCGATAATTTTTCGATAATTTTGTTGAAAAACGACATTTTGATGAAAAACGACCTTTGCTTTTTTTCGATAACTTTTCGATAATTTTGATGAAAAACGACAGGTATTATATACCTTTGCTTTTTTTCGATAACTTTTTGATAATTTTGAAGAAAAACGACATTTTGATGAAAAACGACCTTTGCTTTTTTTCGATAATTTTTCGATAATTTTGATGAAAAACGACCTTTGCTTTTTTTCGATAATTTTTCGATAATTTTGATGAAAAACGACAGGTATATACCTTTGTTTTTTTTTCGATAATTTTTCGATAATTTTGATGAAAAACGACATTTTGATGAAAAACGACCTTTGCTTTTTTTCGATAACTTTTTGATAATTTTGAAGAAAAACGACATTTTGATGAAAAACGACTTTGCTTTTTTTCGATAATTTTTCGATAATTTTGATGAAAAACGACCTTTGCTTTTTTTCGACAATTTTTCGATAATTTTGATGAAAAACGACCGTTGGTTTTTTTCGATAATTTTTCGATAATTTTGATGAAAAACGACATTTTGATGAAAAACGAACTTTGCTTTTTTTCGATAATTTTTCGATAATTTTGATGAAAAATGACATTTTGATGAAAAACGACCTTTGCTTTTTTCGATAATTTTTCGATAATTTTGATGAAATACGACATTTTGATGAAAAACGACCTTTGCTTTTTTTCGATAATTTTTCGATAATTTTGATGAAAAACGACATTTTGATGAAAAACGACCTTTGCTTTTTTTCGATAACTTTTTGATAATTTTGATGAAAAACGACATTTTGATGAAAAACGACCTTTGCTTTTTTTTCGATAACTTTTTGATAATTTTGATGAAAAACGACATTTTGATGAAAAACGACCTTTGCTTTTTTTCGATAACTTTTTGATAATTTTGATGAAAAACGACATTTTGATGAAAAACGACCTTTGCTTTTTTTCGATAACTTTTTGATAATTTTGATGAAAAACGACATTTTGATGAAAAACGACCTTTGCTTTTTTTCGATAACTTTTTGATAATTTTGATGAAAAACGACATTTTGATGAAAAACGACCTTTGCTTTTTTTCGATATTTTTTCGATAATTTTGATGAAAAACGACATTTTGATGAAAAACGACATTTTGATGAAAAACGACCTTTGCTTTTTTTCGATAACTTTTTGATAATTTTGATGAAAAACGACATTTTGATGAAAAACGACCTTTGCTTTTTTTCGATAACTTTTTGATAATTTTGATGAAAAACGACATTTTGATGAAAAACGACCTTTGCTTTTTTTCGATAATTTTTCGATAATTTTGATGAAAAACGACATTTTGATGAAAAACGAACTTTGCTTTTTTTCGATAATTTTTCGATAATTTTGATGAAAAGCGACATTTTGATGAAAAACGACCTTTGCTTTTTTTCGATAATTTTTCGATAATTTTGATGAAAAACGACATTTTGATGAAAAACGACCTTTGCTTTTTTTCGATAATTTTTCGATAATTTTGATGAAAAACGACATTTTGATGAAAAACGACCTTTGCTTTTTTTCGATAATTTTTCGATAATTTTGTTGAAAAACGACATTTTGATGAAAAACGACCTTTGCTTTTTTTCGATAACTTTTCGATAATTTTGATGAAAAACGACAGGTATTATATACCTTTGCTTTTTTTCGATAACTTTTTGATAATTTTGAAGAAAAACGACATTTTGATGAAAAACGACCTTTGCTTTTTTTCGATAATTTTTCGATAATTTTGATGAAAAACGACCTTTGCTTTTTTTCGATAATTTTTCGATAATTTTGATGAAAAACGACAGGTATATACCTTTGTTTTTTTTTCGATAATTTTTCGATAATTTTGATGAAAAACGACATTTTGATGAAAAACGACCTTTGCTTTTTTTCGATAACTTTTTGATAATTTTGAAGAAAAACGACATTTTGATGAAAAACGACTTTGCTTTTTTTCGATAATTTTTCGATAATTTTGATGAAAAACGACCTTTGCTTTTTTTCGACAATTTTTCGATAATTTTGATGAAAAACGACCGTTGGTTTTTTTCGATAATTTTTCGATAATTTTGATGAAAAACGACATTTTGATGAAAAACGAACTTTGCTTTTTTTCGATAATTTTTCGATAATTTTGATGAAAAATGACATTTTGATGAAAAACGACCTTTGCTTTTTTCGATAATTTTTCGATAATTTTGATGAAATACGACATTTTGATGAAAAACGACCTTTGCTTTTTTTCGATAATTTTTCGATAATTTTGATGAAAAACGACATTTTGATGAAAAACGACCTTTGCTTTTTTTCGATAACTTTTTGATAATTTTGATGAAAAACGACATTTTGATGAAAAACGACCTTTGCTTTTTTTTCGATAACTTTTTGATAATTTTGATGAAAAACGACATTATGATGAAAAACGACCTTTGCTTTTTTTCGATATTTTTTCGATAATTTTGATGAAAAACGACATTTTGATGAAAAACGACCTTTGCTTTTTTTCGATAACTTTTTGATAATTTTGATGAAAAACGACATTTTGATGAAAAACGACCTTTGCTTTTTTTCGATAACTTTTTGATAATTTTGATGAAAAACGACATTTTGATGAAAAACGACCTTTGCTTTTTTTCGATAATTTTTCGATAATTTTGATGAAAAACGACATTTTGATGAAAAACGAACTTTGCTTTTTTTCGATAATTTTTCGATAATTTTGATGAAAAGCGACATTTTGATGAAAAACGACCTTTGCTTTTTTTCGATAATTTTTCGATAATTTTGATGAAAAACGACATTTTGATGAAAAACGACCTTTGCTTTTTTTCGATAATTTTTCGATAATTTTGATGAAAAACGACATTTTGATGAAAAACGAACTTTGCTTTTTTTCGATAATTTTTCGATAATTTTGATGAAAAGCGACATTTTGATGAAAAACGACCTTTGCTTTTTTTCGATAATTTTTCGATAATTTTGTTGAAAAACGACATTTTGATGAAAAACGACCTTTGCTTTTTTTCGATAATTTTTCGATAATTTTGTTGAAAAACGACATTTTGATGAAAAACGACCTTTGCTTTTTTTCGATAACTTTTCGATAATTTTGATGAAAAACGACAGGTATTATATACCTTTGCTTTTTTTCGATAACTTTTTGATAATTTTGAAGAAAAACGACATTTTGATGAAAAACGACCTTTGCTTTTTTTCGATAATTTTTCGATAATTTTGATGAAAAACGACCTTTGCTTTTTTTCGATAATTTTTCGATAATTTTGATGAAAAACGACAGGTATATACCTTTGTTTTTTTTTCGATAATTTTTCGATAATTTTGATGAAAAACGACATTTTGATGAAAAACGACCTTTGCTTTTTTTCGATAACTTTTTGATAATTTTGAAGAAAAACGACATTTTGATGAAAAACGACTTTGCTTTTTTTCGATAATTTTTCGATAATTTTGATGAAAAACGACCTTTGCTTTTTTTCGACAATTTTTCGATAATTTTGATGAAAAACGACAGGTATATACCTTTGCTTTTTTTTCGATAATTTTTCGATAATTTTGATGAAAAACGACCGTTGGTTTTTTTCGATAATTTTTCGATAATTTTGATGAAAAACGACATTTTGATGAAAAACGAACTTTGCTTTTTTTCGATAATTTTTCGATAATTTTGATGAAAAATGACATTTTGATGAAAAACGACCTTTGCTTTTTTCGATAATTTTTCGATAATTTTGATGAAATACGACATTTTGATGAAAAACGACCTTTGCTTTTTTTCGATAATTTTTCGATAATTTTGATGAAAAACGACATTTTGATGAAAAACGACCTTTGCTTTTTTTCGATAACTTTTTGATAATTTTGATGAAAAACGACATTTTGATGAAAAACGACCTTTGCTTTTTTTTCGATAACTTTTTGATAATTTTGATGAAAAATGACATTTTGATGAAAAACGACCTTTGCTTTTTTTCGATAATTTTTCGATAATTTTGATGAAAAACGACATTTTGATGAAAAACGACCTTTGCTTTTTTTCGATAACTTTTTGATAATTTTGATGAAAAACGACATTTTGATGAAAAACGACCTTTGCTTTTTTTCGATAACTTTTTGATAATTTTGATGAAAAACGACATTTTGATGAAAAACGACCTTTGCTTTTTTTCGATAACTTTTTTATAATTTTGATGAAAAATGACATTTTGATGAAAAACGACCTTTGCTTTTTTTCGATAATTTTTCGATAATTTTGATGAAAAACGACAGGTATTATATACCTTTGCTTTTTTTCGATATTTTTTCGATAATTTTGATGAAAAACGACATTTTGATGAAAAACGACCTTTGCTTTTTTTCGATAACTTTTTGATAATTTTGATGAAAAACGACATTTTGATGAAAAACGACCTTTGCTTTTTTTTCGATAACTTTTCGATAATTTTGATTAAAAACGACATTTTGATGAAAAACGAACTTTGCCTTTTTTCGATAATTTTGATGAAAAACGACCTTTACTTTTTTTCGATAATTTTTCGATAATTTTGATGAAAAACGACATTTTGATGAAAAACGACCTTTGCTTTTTTTCGATAATTTTTCGATAATTTTGATGAAAAACGACATTTTGATGAAAAACGACCTTTGCTTTTTTTCGATAACTTTTCGATAATTTTGTTGAAAAACGACATTTTGATGAAAAACTAACTTTGCTTTTTTTCGATAATTTTTCGATAATTTTGATGAAAAACGACTTTGCTTTTTTTCGATAATTTTTCGATAATTTTGATGAAAAACGACATTTTGATGAAAAACGAACTTTGCCTTTTTTCGATAATTTTTCGATAATTTTGATGAAAAACGACATTTTGATGAAAAACGACCTTTGCTTTTTTTCGATAACTTTTCGATAATTTTGTTGAAAAACGACATTTTGATGAAAAACGAACTTTGCTTTTTTTCGATAATTTTTCGATAATTTTGATGAAAAACGACATTTTGATGAAAAACGAACTTTGCTTTTTTTCGATAATTTTTCGATAATTTTGATGAAAAACGACATTTTGATGAAAAACGAACTTTGCTTTTTTTCGATAATTTTTCGATAATTTTGTTGAAAAACGACATTTTGATGAAAAACGACCTTTGCTTTTTTTCGATAACTTTTCGATAATTTTGATGAAAAACGACAGGTATTATATACCTTTGCTTTTTTTCGATAATTTTTCGATAATTTTGTTGAAAAACGACATTTTGATGAAAAACGACCTTTGCTTTTTTTCGATAACTTTTCGATAATTTTGATGAAAAACGACAGGTATTATATACCTTTGCTTTTTTTCGATAACTTTTTGATAATTTTGAAGAAAAACGACATTTTGATGAAAAACGACCTTTGCTTTTTTTCGATAATTTTTCGATAATTTTGATGAAAAACGACCTTTGCTTTTTTTTCGATAATTTTTCGATAATTTTGATGAAAAACGACATTTTGATGAAAAACGACCTTTGCTTTTTTTCGATAACTTTTTGATAATTTTGAAGAAAAACGACATTTTGATGAAAAACGACCTTTGCTTTTTTTCGATAATTTTTCGATAATTTTGATGAAAAACGACATTTTGATGAAAAACGAACTTTGCTTTTTTTCGATAATTTTTCGATAATTTTGATGAAAAATGACATTTTGATGAAAAACGACCTTTGCTTTTTTCGATAATTTTTCGATAATTTTGATGAAATACGACAGGTATATACCTTTGGTTTTTTTCGATAATTTTTCTATAATTTTGATGAAAAACGACAGGTATTATATACCTTTGCTTTTTTTCTATAATTTTTCGATAATTTTGATGAAAAACGACATTTTGGTGAAAAACGACCTTTGCTTTTTTTCGATAACTTTTCGATAATTTTGATGAAGAACGACATTTTGATGAAAAACGACCTTTGCTTTTTTTCGATAACTTTTTGATAATTTTGATGAAAAACGACATTTTGATGAAAAACGACCTTTGCTTTTTTTCGATAATTTTGATGAAAAACGACATTTTGATGAAAAACGACTTTGCTTTTTTTCGATAATTTTTCGATAATTTTGATGAAAAACGACATTTTGATGAAAAACGACAGGTATATACCTTTGCTTTTTTTCGATAATTTTTCGATAATTTTGATGAAAAACGACCTTTACTTTTTTTCGATAATTTTTCGATAATTTTGATGAAAAACGACATTTTGATGAAAAACGACCTTTGCTTTTTTTCGATAATTTTTCGATAATTTTGATGAAAAACGACATTTTGATGAAAAACGACCTTTGCTTTTTTTCGATAACTTTTCGATAATTTTGTTGAAAAACGACATTTTGATGAAAAACTAACTTTGCTTTTTTTCGATAATTTTTCGATAATTTTGATGAAAAACGACCTTTGCTTTTTTTCGATAATTTTTCGATAATTTTGATGAAAAACGACATTTTGATGAAAAACGAACTTTGCCTTTTTTCGATAATTTTTCGATAATTTTGATGAAAAACGACATTTTGATGAAAAACGACCTTTGCTTTTTTTCGATAACTTTTCGATAATTTTGTTGAAAAACGACATTTTGATGAAAAACGAACTTTGCTTTTTTTCGATAATTTTTCGATAATTTTGATGAAAAACGACATTTTGATGAAAAACGAACTTTGCTTTTTTTCGATAATTTTTCGATAATTTTGATGAAAAACGACATTTTGATGAAAAACGAACTTTGCTTTTTTTCGATAATTTTTCGATAATTTTGTTGAAAAACGACATTTTGATGAAAAACGACCTTTGCTTTTTTTCGATAACTTTTCGATAATTTTGATGAAAAACGACAGGTATTATATACCTTTGCTTTTTTTCGATAATTTTTCGATAATTTTGTTGAAAAACGACATTTTGATGAAAAACGACCTTTGCTTTTTTTCGATAACTTTTCGATAATTTTGATGAAAAACGACAGGTATTATATACCTTTGCTTTTTTTCGATAACTTTTTGATAATTTTGAAGAAAAACGACATTTTGATGAAAAACGACCTTTGCTTTTTTTCGATAATTTTTCGATAATTTTGATGAAAAACGACATTTTGATGAAAAACGACCTTTGCTTTTTTTCGATAACTTTTTGATAATTTTGAAGAAAAACGACATTTTGATGAAAAACGACCTTTGCTTTTTTTCGATAATTTTTCGATAATTTTGATGAAAAACGACATTTTGATGAAAAACGAACTTTGCTTTTTTTCGATAATTTTTCGATAATTTTGATGAAAAATGACATTTTGATGAAAAACGACCTTTGCTTTTTTCGATAATTTTTCGATAATTTTGATGAAATACGACAGGTATATACCTTTGGTTTTTTTCGATAATTTTTCTATAATTTTGATGAAAAACGACAGGTATTATATACCTTTGCTTTTTTTCTATAATTTTTCGATAATTTTGATGAAAAACGACATTTTGGTGAAAAACGACCTTTGCTTTTTTTCGATAACTTTTCGATAATTTTGATGAAGAACGACATTTTGATGAAAAACGACCTTTGCTTTTTTTCGATAACTTTTTGATAATTTTGATGAAAAACGACATTTTGATGAAAAACGACCTTTGCTTTTTTTCGATAATTTTGATGAAAAACGACATTTTGATGAAAAACGACTTTGCTTTTTTTCGATAATTTTTCGATAATTTTGATGAAAAACGACTTTTGCTTTTTTTCGATAATTTTTCGATAATTTTGATGAAAAACGACATTTTGATGAAAAACGACCTTTGCTTTTTTTCGATAATTTTGATGAAAAACGACATTTTGATGAAAAACGACCTTTGCTTTTTTTCGATAATTTTGATGAAAAACGACATTTTGATGAAAAACGACCTTTGCTTTTTTTCGATAATTTTGATGAAAAACGACATTTTGATGAAAAACGACTTTGCTTTTTTTCGATAATTTTTCGATAATTTTGATGAAAAACGACTTTTGCTTTTTTTCGATAATTTTTCGATAATTTTGATGAAAAACGACATTTTGATGAAAAACGACCTTTGCTTTTTTTCGATAATTTTGATGAAAAACGACATTTTGATGAAAAACGACCTTTGCTTTTTTTCGATAATTTTTCGATAATTTTGATGAAAAACGACAGGTATATACCTTTGCTTTTTTTCCGATCATTTTTCGATAATTTCGATCAAAATCGACGAAAGAATTAAAATTTTCGACAGGTATATACCTCGTACTAACAGGGTGTTTAAGCTGACTATACCCTACGATAATATAAAGGTTAGACATTAATTATGGGGCCTGGAGTAATTAGAGATTACTCCAGATATGAATTTTTTCATAAAATTTTCACATTTTCGAAAGTAGAACCTGCGAAGTAGTACTCGTAATGAACATACACTACAACGCATAATCATACGGAATTTCAACAGGATTACTTGGAATAAATCTATAAAATTCATATTAACTGAATTTCAGATATTTGAAAAATTAAACACTGAAATAAATTAAAAAGTAACATGATTAAAAGATTTTAGTATACATTTTTCAAATTATTTTATATGCTTCATATAGAATATTTATTTTAGTTCTATTTAAACTTACAAAGCAATGGATATAGCGAAATTAAACATCTAATTAATTTTTAAATAATATATAATTTAATTGACGATATCTACAATGTATCAATACACAAATTAATTTATATGAATAGAATATTATGTTACGATTAAACTGTATTATACTATAATAATAGTCATAACAATTTAGAGGCCTCAATAAATTTCAATCTACATTAGAATATAGGTGTAGATTTATTCATAGAGCAATAATAAGAAATAGTTTTGAATGCAAGTATGTACTTTAAACGTTATATGACAGGTGAATACCGTTAAATAAATATTTGGTCCTTACTTCACAACACGAATGATGAAAATCTTTTAATACTTAGGCAAAGAATTCCGTTTTGCTTGACATATCGTACTCCATTTCCTCGTTCTTGTACATTTCAATTAATTTTGTTATATCATGCGACAGCATCTCTAGTTGCTTGTCGTGCTTGATTTTTAATTTCTCTTTTTCTTTCGCTTGTTTTATGGAGGCGATTTTTCGTTCGTCTAGGAACTTCTTAGTGTTATTTTGCTGCTTTTCGCGCAGCCGACGTTCTTTTTCGTGCTTTGTTTTTAATTGCTTATCATTAGCAATCTAATAAAATAAAATAAAATAAAATACATGTATAATCGAATCATACATTATAATAAATGCTTTACCTCTCTTGAAGTTTCAACGCTAATTTTAGCTTGCCTAGCGTCCATTTCTTTTATTTCCCTTTTGTGCTTTCCTTCTAACTGCTTCATTTGAGCAATCTAAAATAAAATCAGTATAAATCATAACATATTATCATCTATAGCTTGTAAATTACAGTAAATAATATAGTTTTTTAAACGTTCTTACCTGCATCAACTCCATATGTGCCCTAAGCATTTCTCGCTGGAAATCAAGCTGTGTTCGTTGATATTCCCATTCCTGTTTGCGATGGCGCTCCATAAGCTCAGTCCACTGGACTGTTTGCTCATTGACCAGCTTGCGTATACTAGGATCCATTGCTAAGTCTGACTTACTACAAAGACATACACAGCTTACCAATATATTTCTCATATGGAAAATATGTAAATACATTCGCGAGCACAAAAAGATGATATAAATATATATTTCATTATACAATTCATGAAACGATTGAAAATGAAAATCAACGTATTGTTTGAACACTCCAATTGTTAGTTAATAATATTAAGAAATTGATTCAGTTACAATTTATATACAGTTTATACAAATAATTGGGTTTCAATTGGGTTACATTTACTTTGCAAATCACGTTTGTTTATAGGGTGGTGTGCATATATTTTATATTGTTTATATATTTGTTCTTATATACTTGTTCTTTTAATTAATAAGTCAAATATCACTATTTGTCTTTGATCTTACAAGAGGAAAGTTATGTATTGAGTATTATTTTTGTTTACTATATATAATATGTATATTTTTAAACTGTATAAATACATAAAAAACGAATATTTTCAATACAGTTTTGACAGTTCACTTACTTTTTCCCTTTAATTATCTTATCAATAGCCATACATTGAGATTTCTGCACAGTAAGTTTTTCCTTGCTTTGCTTCTTTTTCAAGGTCTCATGTTCCTTTTGCTGTTTCTTCGTTGTCTTCTGGAATACCTTGTCTTGACGGATTGACTCTATTGTTATCGGTTCAAATACCAATGGTTCTGCAAATATTAATTAAAATTCCACGAACATACCACAAAAAAAAAACCTTCAAAAAGGTAAAACAACTATGAGATAGATAAGATTCGATAAGTTTATTTTGATTAATAGCAGCGAATATTCTCGTCATAATCATCATTTGTCGACATTTTCCTATGACAATTTTTTCTTCTTCTTAAGTGGTGCTTCATTTTACTCTCATCTGCAGTATAAAATGCAATATATACAAATTTAGAATTTAAGCTGTAGCTTTTGAAATGATCATTGCTCATCAAAACTACTTGCAGAATATTGCAGTCTGTTGATAAAATTTTACTTGAAAATATAATAAACTGATATTCGAAAAAAATATTTTTATAAGAATTACATATAAAAATATTTTTAACGGCAATTTTCGCAATTTCAATATTTTTCCTCAAAACCAAAACAAAAACAAAGCGGGCAATCTTAGCATTTTTCATTTTTTTTTTGTGAAATCTCTAAAACTTTCAATTCTAAATAAGAATTGCTTGCAGATTTCGAATTCTGAAATTCAAATTTGACATGCCATTTTTTTCATTTTAATAAATGGTATATTAGACAAAGTCCATTTTCGTTCATTAAACCTGAACCTATGAGTGCCGATTTAATTAAATTCGTAGGATGAAATTTGCAATTGTTTCATTACAAAAAAAAAAGAATTATTCAAAATTGGATTTATCCCGTTTTACCTAAAATATGTAAATATGTCAGTAACCTAAACATTTTCATATTAATTTCTAAGTAAGTTGCGATTATAATGAAGTAAAGACTATTAACATTTGATTCACCTTCTTTCTTCTCTTCTTTGCCTTTGACGTCGGCCTTTTCACCAGCTCCACCGGCCTTTGCACTGTCTGTTGCCGTGGTAACTTCAATTCCCATAGAGCTCATCTGCTCGGATTGCTTCTGTTGTGCGCCCATGAAGCCGCGCGGGTCACTCAGCGCTGCCATAAAGTCCTCAAATCCATCCGGAACGTAAATTTTCAGCTCAATGTTGCAGAATAACATCGGCAAGGACATAGGGAAGTTCGCCTCCGTGCGCAAAGAAATGTGCCGGAAGCCAGCCTGGAGCCCGTCTAGGGGTAAAATGCGTTGTCCAAGAAGCCTACCTGGAAGATTATCAAATAATATTCATATTTATTGTAAATTTAAGCAATGATGCTTTTATTGTACTGTAAAACTTTTCTTGTATAAATTCACGGTTCACTATATGAATGTATCTATTTTTTGTATGCGTCTATTTTGTATCTATTATGTATCTATTTTTTATATTTACTTATTAAGGTTCTCATATCTAAAGACATTTAGTTTACTTAACTGTTGAAAGATGCAACATAAACAAATTGAACGTAAACCTAAATTTGATTATAGCTCCGCAAGAAATTGAAAAAATAAAAAAATAAAATAAATTGGGAATAAAAAAGTTGTACTGTGTAATCTATAGCATTGCAGGTATAGGAGATTTTATGTGTATTTAGTAGATATATATTTTTTATATCTAGTAAATGAAATTATATATATGGGTATTATTGACTGTCAACTTAGATTTAATTATTTGATTATTTGCATAAGAAATTTTCTAAAAAAAACTGTTTTTCTTTTTTGCTAAATTGCTAAATTTTTGTGTCGATAAAAGCCAGAATTAAGGTTTTTCAGACTATTTACAAAACATATTTTGAATATTGTCCTACTATCTTGTATTCATTGAGTAAAAGGAATATGGCTTCATTACAAAAACTACAAAACTGGGGTATGCGCATAATACTTAATAGAAACCATTATACGTCAAAAACCTTGTTGCTGCGTAATTTAGAATGGATGCGGATACATGATAGAATTAAAATATTATCAATGGTATTTATTTTCAAAATTATAAACGGTTTCCTACCATCGTACCTTTCAAATCTAGTACAATTTAATTATGACATACATAGTTTGTGAACAGCAGGAATCGCGAAAAAATTCATGTGACTACTGTTAATAGTAAGGCGACAATGAATTCATCATTTTTTAAGCGATTTGTAAAATATAATTTGTTACCATTAGAAGTTGTGAATTCTTCAACTGTTAATAGCTTCAAAAGGAAATTGTTAGCGCATTATAATAATATGATAGCTTAAAAAATAGCAGAAAAAAATATATAAATGTATATTAGTTGCAACCTATTTAACAATAAACAATACAATACAATATAAATCTGTCATGTGATAATACTGAAAAAAAGGAAAATTAAATTTATAATACCAAAAATTTTAGATTAAAAGTATGCAACCTATCTTTACATGAAAGGTAGAAAATTGTCTAGCCGAATATAAATAAGATATATTTACCTCCTTCTTCGTAGACACCAAAACGCAACACAGCCAAGTCTGGTAATACTACTTTGCGGAATAAGAACGGCTCTTCGTTATAAACGGGATTTAAACCGTTCGCAGGCACCAAGCGGGTACGGAACTCCCGACGAATCGTATCAGTCGGTAAACCATACATATCTACCTCTACAAACGTACTCACCTAAATAGAATATTATTTATTATAATATAAAGTTCTTGGCATAAAGCACACATAATCATCACACATGAAATATAGAAATTTATGTATCGACCATTTTATGAACTATTCATTCTGCTATATCAATAATAATAATAAATTCATTTATTGAGCTAATTTCAATACATTAATTAAAACATAGCCCAATGGCGATGTTCAGCACAATACAAAATCTTAAATTTAAAAGAACAAATAAAATTAATGAGTACGGCTGTTCTTCCACATAACGCTTAACAGAAATGTATGTACCAAAAAAGAAAACAATAGCAAGCTAATTAAAAACAAAAATAAAATATATATTTTTTTAATTTAAAGAAAATATAAAACATTTTGAAAAGTCAAATAAATCAACAGATCTTTGGAAAAGATGGAAAATAGAAAAAGAATATACATATATGTATAAACTAAATATCATGATGCTTATATATAACACACAAAATAGGTGAACCTAATTCATTACATTCGCTTAAACATGCACTCCACCCATACTCTAGTTCGAACTAAGGAAATTAATTATTATTTATTTGCATACTGAATATTAAATTTTAATCGGCTGGTGGCCGAGAAAAAAAGTTGTAACTAAACTATGCTTTTGTGTAATTGTTCAAACGCAGCCTCGAAAAATTAAAATACTTAATTTCTTACTTTTTTGTCGGACAAAAATTGTCCAGCAATGACCTGGACAGAACATTGGGCCGCTATGACACCATCAACGGGACTTTCAGCGAACGGATCGAAAATTCTGTCTGCACGACGCATAAAGTCGGGTTTAAGGAGGTAACCGCAGTTACCGTTGTACTCAAATTTACCCTGATTTAACTGCATGGGTAAATCGGACGTTTGGAAGTTTAATGAAACCATTTGACAACCAGCATTCCAAAACACCTACACAATAAAATTCAGAAGTCAGTATGCTTAGTAATTTTTGTACTAAAATCAAATACCTGAGGCATGTAGTTAGAGGAATTAGCTCTGGTTCCGCTAGGATAGATTCGAGACATCTGTCGCTTATTATAATTCACGAACTCAATCGAATGAGATTTGAGGTAGTTTAACCCAGTTTGCTCCGCGAAACTGGACATATTGTGATGTATGTTCTTTTCTTAAATCAAATTTGAATATATTGCAGAAAAGTATACCTAATATTGATAAAACATCAATTTAAACTATATTATTCTTGATACATAGAAATAAATTTCAAATTCAGATTACCAATCAGATTCAATGTATTAATTAAAACTTTATAATCTGTGATGCCGTCAAAAATTGTATAAAACATCACCCAAAAACCGTAACACAAAGAATTTAGTAGCTAGATGCACATTTCGGAGGCTATGCCCCCGAAGATAACGCCAATTTAGTTTGGTAATCCCTGAATTTTGTTATGCGCTCGCGCAGTTGATAATAGCTATCTGTAATTCTTTTTCATAGTTTATAATAAGTACGATAGAGGTCGCATTTCGTTCAATTGTATAGCAATCCCGGTGAGTGACAGAGGTATCTTTATTTATTCTATTATAGTGCTACTGAAGATCGGGGCATAGCCTCCGAAATGCGCATCTAGCTAATAAATGCTTTGTGTTACGGTTTTTGGGTGATGTTTTATACAATTATTTAACGCCGTAGTGATTTAACGATTTTACCATCAAAAATAGTTATAGCTTAGTTAGCGTTTTATTTATAAATTCAATACAGAAATTATTGTCTTTTCCTCGTGAAATTAGTAAGAACGTCACTAATGTTCCTTAAGTTGTTCAGATACGTAGGGAGTGAGGAGTTCGCAATTTCAACTGTGAAACATTTGAAAAAATAAATATTGGTTAACAGATTAAAAAATTATGCAGTCAATTCATACTGCACACTGGTACGTTTATCACACCTTAGTGTATTACACATTCATCTATTTTGTAATTTCTGTAGAGTAGAAGTCTGAAGTACTACTAATTTATATAATTGCGGGACACTACGTAAAATGCAGGGAAGTTATAGATTTAGAAACTATTAATAACTATATGCTATTTACTATATAATAACTATATACTATTTATAAATTATATGTTGAATTCCACTACTTGAAACATGTTATTTATATATATTTGTCGAACTTACTTTCTGCTATATCGAAGGTTTGGAATTTAACTGGTTGCGCATAGTTGACCATAGAACTGAGCCACGGGTGAACATTCGTTGTGGAACCGGTATATTGGGCGGGGGGAGGAGCCTCACCATCAGTAGACCCGTCAACTATAGGAGTCTGAAAACGAAACAAACATTTAAATCTCAATATTGGGCCTTGTCAAAGTAATAATTGCAGATTTTATTGCGGAAAATAAATGTCCTACCGATTTTTTTTTTCAGGCCTTATATTTATTTTTTAATCTGTCACTAATATATTGGAAAATTTAGAAAAAAATATTTTTAAATAATGAAAGAGTCGAGTTTAATACTTGTATCATGTTTTTTTTTTAAATTTATGTAGTTTGTCCTTACTAGTTTCGCATCATCAGAGGTTAACTATGTCATTTATTATACAGAAAAATCATCAAAATGGAACATCGTTATCATTATCACAGCATTTTTTTTTTAAATACCTATAAAAATAAAATGAAAATAAAATAAAAAATTAATTTTTCGCACAACTCAACAATGCTTTTTAAATATTAATTTTAAATGTTTTGTATTTAATGTATTAATGTATCTATTGTGATATTTTTTAAAAAAGAAAATTATGATATGGATAACGATGTTCCATTTTGATGATTTTTCTGTAGAACAAATGACATAGTTACCTCTGATGATGCATATTAATATGCGAAACTAGTAAGGACAAAATACATGATAAAAGTATTAAACTCGACTCTTTCATTATTTCATTAAGTCAATGAATACTAACTATATATAGTTTATATTATTAATTTTATATTATATTTATATTTTATGTTATATTATTAATTCGTATTCGTATTAATAGTATTCATGATTAAGTCATGTATACCAGTCAGCAACAAACAATAAATGTATTTTTATTACTCGTTACTTTTTCGCGAATGATAGTGATATCAATTCATCATATTGATGTTAAATGTACATACACTTATCGATTAGAAAATTTGCTACCTCTGGAGCATCTGGAGGTGGGACTCTATCTGATTGTGGTGCACCCGCATCTTCCTTCTCCTCATCTTCTATAACAAACTGTCCCTGCCTAAACAGTTCCAATTCTTGCTTTTCTACTTCCGTTTTTAAACTATAACAAATCCAAAATTCCACATTATTTAAGATTCCCTATTAATGGCTTAAAATATACACACCGCTTATTTTTAATTAAAATTTTCCTTTTTAAAGCACTTGGGCGAGGTAACGGAACACCAGGATCTAAAGGCCATTCGTCCAAAGGTTCATTCAACAGAAGATCACCTAAAACAGATTCTTTCCTTTTCACCAATTCCATCCAACGAAACGTGGATTTACTGTACCTAAAATTTCGTCGCAATATTTGGCTAGTTTGTATTGTTGCGCCTTGCAGCAGTGATTTTCAAACGATAGAATGAGGGGATAATCTGACGTCACGAATGCAGTGTCGCGAATTGCATATATCACATCGATGAATTTGATTTGGGTGCACATTGCACGGCCGTGAGTAATTATTGGTTCGTCGTCTTCACCTGAATATGTATTCGTTCATTTATATAATTGATTATTATGGTTCGTTTAGCAAAGCACGGAATTCAATACATCTATACATATTACAAGACGAATACATCAAAGATATGAAACGCGTTGAACCAATTCCTGTAAGCTCCATTTCGTTGAATAATTTTATTTTATTTATTTATCTCACATTAACCCTATATTTACAACATAGTTATTAGTACCAAGGATTGCCAATTAAAATGATATAAATTAATTATAATTTCGATTTTTGTTGTCAATGCTTTTTCTTAATATTACTATTTGAATTTATGTATTATTAATTCATTCGTTTTAAAGAGGCGTCATTTTAATATCTAAATTTTCCCGATGGTGTTAATGCCAAAAAAAGAAGCCCAATTTTGACTTTTTTATAAAAAGGCAACTAGCTAGCACGGTTAATATCGCCCAAAATCCGTCATTACCTCATCTTAACATTTTTAATATGTATTTAAAATATTACGGCGCTGCGACCTTTCTGTAAAAGATCTTCTCGGCTCACAAATACCAGGTTTCCTATATTAAACTAATATGGGAAGAAATGTTCCTTTGAATAAAAATTATTTGCAATAAGCTAATTTTTATAATTTTATAAAGTGAATAAAAAATTAAAAAATTGTTTTTGAAACACACAATGAATACATTCTGTAAATTAATAGTATTTTTGCTGAATTCATTTCTAATATGAGGTAGAACTATATTCTCTTTTTTTTTTACTTTCCATGCTTCGACATTTCTTTATTCTATTGAAACAATTAATATTACCAATAAAACGTCTTAACCGGAAGATTTATCTTACCGTCCCAGCAATCAAGTTCCACGCATCTGCATCCGGCTAGAAGAACTTGTCGATACATTTCCACGCTAGATCTGCCACCGAACTGTCTTCCAGATAAGTACGTATTATGACTAGAGTTAATGTAATATGCACAGAGCGGTTGATCCATCTCCATGTAAATGTCCAGACGATCTAGGAAGACTGGAGCGTTCTCGTCCGACATCAAGTATCTAAGAATATTAGTATAATATAATTTACGGATAATTATATATCGATAGTCGTATTTCGTCGTATAAAATAAATATCTTATAGGGAAGAGAATTAAAAATACAATATTTTTATCACTGTTAAAACGAGGACTTATTCGACTATAGTTTCGCTTATTAAGCATTATCATGAAATGAACAATGAATTACAGAAAACTTATTTATATATAAATAATCTACCGTAGTTAAATTAATTAACGTAGAATTATCTTTTCAAAAATTTATTTTATTTTTTACAAGTTACAAATTATAACTTATTAGTTTAAAGGAACATTAACGACTGACTGCAGTAGTGCAGTCTTTTCTTTAGCGCACTAAATTGCATTATTGCATTTTTACATGTTTACACGTTTGCGCTCAGATCGTTTTCAGGTTGATTGTTTTAATAAAATTGAGATGAATATCATATACACTTCATATAGCAATTAATAAATTGTGTATATTTCATAACAGAACACGTTTTTAATGAAGGAGCTTTCATTTAAACAACAACGATTCTTGTTGAGTGTGTCAAAATATTGAAGGAAGTTGATTTTCTCAAGCATTTTCTCGAAACATATCTACGTGAGTCAAAAGTAAGTGATGGCATCATGCAAAATGTAAGAAATCAAAAATAAACTTCTAACTTACCTAATTAAACCATCCTTTGTTAACTTATTTTGCAATTTTGCAGCATCATCTTGTTCATATGTTTCGATTATCTCCTTCGCCCTTTTCTCATCGTATAATGGATATAATATTTCATTTAATCTTGGATCCCGTTGCTTTTCGTTCAGAAAATAAATAAACTGTTCCGTATTAATAAAATCCTTATTCTGCGCACTAAAGTTTAGACAACGTTATCACTAGATCACTTAAGTTAAAGAAACATGTTTGCATAAGCTCTTACATTTCTCTAAATAATTCTTCGATATCATTTCTAGGGCAAATTTTATGGTATAAAGCGTAAAACTTGTCGAAAGTGAAGTCCTCCTTTTCGATAACATCATTTTTAGCACCGGGAAGTTGTAAGTCCGCGAGACACTGATAGACTAGTTTTTCTGTTTTACCAGATGCGAAGGTTTTCGCTAATGCTTTAACCGGTACCTTTCCTTTCGGATCAACAGTAAAACCTAATCGCATCCAACTAAAATCGACAAGAAATTTCTAAAATCCATGCACATACTGCCTAAACATTAAATACTTTAATAATTTTAAAAATTATCACTACTGTGTTAAATTATAATATAGAATATCACCCAAATACCGTAACTTAAAGCATTAAGTAGCTAGATGTACATTTCGAAGGCCACGCCCCGCTAATAGATTAAATAGAAAAGATAAAAGTGCGGTAGCCGAGCATATTTTTGAATCAAGTCGTCCTATTCAAATTAGTTAAAAGTGTTTTGAATTATTCCGAGTTAAATGCTTATGGAAGTATATACATGCATAAATCTAAATCAAATTTAATGAATTTAGATTCGGGCCCAATTTGATGTTGTCTATTTAATTTATTTAATAAGAACAAATTTTTAATTTATTTTTGGTTATTTTAGGTTTGACAAACCAATGTTTATTGTTGTTATTTGTTACGTTTCGTTGATTATTCATTTATATTGTTTTAAAAGAATTATAGGTCATAATATATGCCATTTTTTGAAATACTTCTGTCATGTTGACTTATTTATCTAATAGCATATCAATCACGATTGGTGACAGAGATATTTTATTTGGTGTTTGTCTTGTGCTGCTGGGGATGGGGGCGTGGTCTTCGAAATGTACATCTAGCTACTTAATGCTTTAAGTTACGGTATTTGGGTGATATTCTATACTACTCTAATAATTAATCAAATAAATGGATAAAAGATATAAAAGTTCAATTATTTTTAAAAAGCGCAAATGATTAATCTATACGACAAATATTTCAAATAACAAAAACGAATTCCAGCAATAGTTTGCAATGTGCGAGTATTAATAAATCAGGTCAGGTCAAGTATCGATTTCACGCAGAGTAGTAAATACTGGATATAATTCCATGATTTACACATGTTTAAGGGTAAAATAATCTGTGAAAGTAACAGTCATAGCTCAATTAACTTAATGTAATTTATTTATTTATTTATGTTGTTATGGGATCAGATTGCAAACAGCTCGAAGCCAGTGAAGCATATCTGAGATCTTGGGGATATTAGGAACATATGGGAAGGGTGGGAAGCCTGTTACTCTAGCGGTTCGCTATTCCGCTATAGATTAGTTCATTGTATCCCAACTAAGAATGGTACCGAGTATAGAGGATAAACGTTTGAGGACAAAAAAAATACAACAATATCGTGCAACTATAAAAGCTACTAACAAAATGCAATTTTCTTATACTTAAGGCCAGGAAATATAAAAATATATATGTTCTATTGCGTGCCAACCCAGATATAAAGCTGTTAAAATTACATCTACAACAGGATTTACATGTTAGTTTATATAGCGGTTGTTAAATTTATATAATGCATAGTGCAAAAATCGTTAAAGCGATGCGTACGTATAAACAAGAGCTTATTTGCGGTATTAAGTTCGTCGCTTTTTACGTTTTGCGAGTAATATTTGCACACATATAGGATATCGTGCAAACGCTAGATATAGTAAAGTATGTACTATAGCGCACACATGCACTTAACATAATGAAAAACACATCAAACTTACTGCTTTTTCAAACAGGTCATTGGACAGAAGTTATTCGCTTTAACATTATGCGTAATTTTTCTTAAACCATCCAACCACACCTTCAATTTTAATTGAATATTAATTAGAAATAATTTAATTTCGTAAATATATGTACATATCAGCGTCCATGCATATTTATATATATTTTAATTTATATAGAATAAAAATAAATATATATAGAATAATTTCACTATGGAAAGTCAGTAGTCATGCAAATATCGTTATTAGATTAATAGTTATCTTTACAACGTGATTGTTTGGTTTGCTGTATTAAATACTGTAATAATTATTTCATTATACCTTAGCTGTTTGGGCATCGGGACAAACCATATGCTGATAGTTAATATTAATATAGTCCGTTCCACTGCAAATAGTCAGCGATTTAGCATCCAACTCGTTCCCGTGCTTGTTTTGTAGCAATGTTAATAATCTTCGATCCAGCGGAATACCACCCGCCCTTATATCGCTCACTTGGCACAATTCTATCACATCTCCTTCCTAAACAGTTTGACCATATATCACCCAAAAATTAACTAAATTTGCATAGAATATCACAGAAATACTTGAACTCAATGCAACTAAAAGATACATTTCAAAGACAAAGTCTATATTTTCAATACATATATAATATTGAAGAAAAGGCATTTGATAATGTAGATTGGGACATAATGTTTAGAATTTTAAAAGAAACGGGTATAGATTATAAGGATAGGAGAATAATTTTTAATTTATATAAACACCAAACTGCCTTAGTTAGAATTGAGAGGGAAGAAGAGGTAGCAAAAATAGGGAAGGGAGTTCGGCAGGGATGTACACTTTCACCGTTATTATTTAATCTATATATAGAAGATGCAATAAACAAAGTAAAAGAAGAGTATAGTGTAGGTGTGAATGTACAGGGAGAGAAAATATATATGCTGAGATTCGCCGACGATATAGCTATATTGGAAGAAAGCGAAAAGAATTTAGAAAGGGTATTGAATGGTATGCAGGCAGTATTGACTAGGGATTTTAACATGAAAATAAATATAGGTAAAACTAAAGTGATGAGGTGTGACAAAAAGGAATGCAGTAGAAAAATGAGGATCACAATAGGAGATAATAGAATCGAAGAAGTGTCAGATTTTTGTTATTTAGGCAGTAGAATCACAAAAGATAATCGAAGCAAGGTAGATATAAAGTGTAGGATAGCACAGGGTAGGAAGGCATTTGTAGAAAAGGAACAGATTTTAAGATCAAATATTGACTTGGGTATTAGAAAAAGATTACTGAAGGTATATGTTTGGAGTGTAGCACTGTACGGGTGTGAGGCGTGGACTATAGAAAAGGAAGAGAAGCGTAGATTAGAAGCACTTGAAATGTGGTGTTATAGGAGGATGATGAGGATTGGTTGGGAAGATAAAGTAACAAATGAAGCTGTACTAGAGTTAGTAGGGGAGAAGAGAAGTATTTGGAGAGTGTTACAGCGTAGGAGAGACAGATTAGTAGGGCATATCCTTAGGCATGGGGGGATTATGCAATTGATCATAGAAGGTAGAGTGGAGGGAAAGAGAGGGGTAGGTAGGCCTAAATTGGAGTATGTGAGTCAGATAGTTGAAGACGTTGAGATGAATAGCTATAGGGAGATGAAGGGATTAGCTCAGGATAGATCGGCATGGCGTGCTGTTTCCAACCAATCTTTAGGATTGCGGACTCTTTAACTAAATATAATATTGTATACAATTTGTACACAATTGCCTTATTGTTTGTAGGATCATTTGTTTGATTGTTATACCACCGAGAATTGGGGCTTAAAATTAGAAATACGCATCTAACTTATAAATTATTTCAGATGCAGTATTTTTGTATTTATTTAACGCGGTAGTTATTTATTTACGATTTCATAAAAAGTTCATGTTCATTATATGAATTTGCTTATAATCGTCTTTTTATTTAAGTATTATCTCATTTTATTCCTTTTGAAACGATTAAAAGTGAATAAGCGGTATACAAAATGTATAGTATATTCTCAATCACTATTCCCAATTCTCAGTTATATAGCATCACAGATTGTTTGATAACTTATTTTATACTACCCAACTTAACATAATATTTTTTAAATGTCGATTTTAGGATACTACTTATATTTCGTTTAGTTAAAATTTCAATTCAACTTCCGTGCCACTTATTTTAGTATTATACTATTTAAACTTGGAACAACTATTTAAAGAAACCAAACATTTCCAGTGAAATAATTATAAGAAAAATGAGTTTTTAAATTTCAAAAAAATTGAAAGTGTAATAATAGTATATTAAAGAACGAGTTTCATAAGGCAGGATTTATTACATGAGTTCAAATTTAGAGAACGAGGTGCGTAGCATCGAATTTTCTAAAGAACGAGTGTTATAAATGACTTATGAAATGAGCTTTTTTATACTATTTTTTTCTAATTTGCGTCTTTTATGCCTTTTCAAATAAAAAATCGAAATTTCAAAATTTAGGGAATTTTTTGACTGTTGATAGTAACTTAGGCACATTTGGAACATTTGAAATAAATTGTCAAATAAATTTAAATTAACCTATTTGTTGCTTTCTTTTGTAGTTTGACGTTTGATAACTGGCATGCAGAGCTACTAACTTTGAAACAGTAAATTGCACTATGCTATAAGAGAACTCAAATTTGCTATAAACGAATTCATTTATATTCGTTAACAGCTCTATTAGAAACGCAAAATAGAAAAAAATTATTTATATTACCAGATTATTTTCAGTTGCTAGCAATCAACACATAGTTGTCAAATATTACATGATTGGTATAGGGAATTTTTTGACTGTTGGTAGTAACTATTGACACATTTGAAATAAATTGTCAAAGTTACTGCTTATATCTTTTATATTTGTTTTATTGCATGAGTACAAGTTTAGAAAACAAGCAGCGAGTTTTCTAAAAAACGAGTGTCTTATAAAAAACGAATGACTTATGAAATGAGTTTTTTTATACTATTTTCCTAATTTGCGTCTTTATGCCCTTTTTAAATAAAAAAATCGAAATTTCAAAATATAGGAATTTTTTTTACTGTTAGTAACTATTGGCACATTTGGAACATTTGAAATAAATTGTCAAATAAATTGAAATTAACCTATTTGTTGCTTTCTTTTGTAGTTTGACGTACAATTGTACATTTCAGGGACAAAATTAAAACCAAACTATTTGTTGCTTTCTATTGTAGTTTGACGTTTGATAACTAGCAAGCAGTGTTACCAACTTTGAAACAGTAAATTGCCCTATGCTAGAAACGAACTCAAATTCGCTATAAACGAATTTATTTGGGTTCGTTAATAGCTCTATTAGAAACGCAAATTAGAACAAATATAATGAGGTACAAATATATATAAAATACATTGTGAAAAGCGGTACCAATTCAGATATAAATAACCGGTCAAAGACTATATAAGAATATTATAATAAAAATTTATAAAATATAAAGAGTTGAGTTTAAGGTTTACGGTATTCATTGTTTTAAAAAAATTTACAATACTAACAAAGATTTTTACTTATAATACTAACAAAGTTCGCATCGAGGATTGCAATAAATAATGTTGAAGTGCAGACCAAACAAGATTATACCCTCAAAATTGTTTTGTTACTATGTGCGAATGTAATTTCAAGAGAAAATCTGATTCATATAACATAAATTTTGGGCTGATTTGTAGATAAAAATTAATGTATATCAAACATACCTTTCCCTCACTTTTCCAGTAAATAAAGAACCCATATTCATCTACTTTGAATAATGCATTCTGCTCTAAATCGGTATTATCCCGTTCTTCGCTCCAGCGATCGAAAATACACCCGGTAAGAAGGGGCTCCGGTACAGGAATATGCCAGTCAAACTCGAATTTCTTCGTCATGTTAATTGGTTAATATGCGATTTATATCTACGAATTAAAAACAATACGACTAAAGGATCACATTAGAGCCGCCGCTACAGTTAAAGGTAGCATGTTTACTGATCTTGAATTATTCGCACCTCCCAAAATACCATGTTTATTTTATATGGCACTGCGGAAAAAATCTATAAGGTCAATATTTATAATTTCGCATGAGTTCGCGCATGCTCAAAACTAATACATATAATCAAAATTGCCTATTATAAATAAATGCAGATATAATAGTATAAATAATTACAAGTATTAATTTACCTTAAAAATTTGTATTATATATTATAAGAATTATAACATATGATGATAATTTTCAATAATATATAAAATATTGATTGTGATTTTAATTCCACGATTTCCATATAACGATATACTACGATCTGTAATAATAGTTGCCTAAATAAATACGACAAATAGATTTTATAATAAACTTATATATAGAAAACCCAAAATACATGAGTAAACCGTATTGAAGACTACAAAAATACAATCTTTCATGAACCAAAGATTAAAATTTGGAAATGAGAAAGTATTCATAAAATTTTTAACTAATACCAATAATTATGAATAGTCAACGTCACTACGTGAATAAAGCACATATTGGTAGTGTCAATGACAATGTATACATAGACGTTGCAAGTCCATATACGAAAACGAATCAACTTTAACCGGTTGATTTTCATGTGGCGACATCTGTCGATATCTTCCTCACGAGAACTTGGTGAAGATAACTGAAGACGGCGCTAGTATATTAACTAAATACACGGGAGCGAAATTTAGATAATTTGCCACTTAGTGTGGCGCCATTGTCTCCCCATAAGAAATATGTTAATTGAATTCAATATGCGCGTTGTGTCCCCAATCGATTTAAACCAAGCATTTGATTACTGAAATCATAATACTGAAATTTATAATAATTGTGATATAAAACATGTATTTATTGCATTTTTTTATTTCCTTATAACTAGCAATTATAAAGAAATCAATTCTGTGCGCATAAATTCAAATTGAGCACTTCTCGTTTGTTATGCAATGATAATGCATCAGGAAAACAAATATATTTTCGCAATGTATGAAAACATCCTGCACGATCTAATTAATTCACTCTGCGACTTAGCTTTTCCTTTCCTTTCATATGTATATAACTGTATAATATCCTCATATTTAAGAATACAACACTACGATTTTATTCCATTTCTCTTACGCGGTCATAACAAAGTATTCTCCTTTCCTCAATTAATTGTGGCACTTCTTTATTTTATACTACATCTACACACCCAATCCTCATCATCGTTCTATAGCACCAACATAATAAGTAGATATAATGAAAACAGCATTTATAATGAAATAACTTAACTTTATCATAAGTGCAACCCAAAAAAAGAATTTGTACACTGCATACCACTTCATTTATTAAAATAAAGACCACAATATAATATACTCCACAAAAGAATCTCACGTCAGGTATTAACCACCTTCTTCATCTATCGGTTCCAGTTCGTCCGTGTCTTCTTGCGGTTCCTCTTTGGTTTGATCCTCAGCGATTTGACTATTGTCATAATTGGTGACGCCCATTTGTTTCTCGGACGGTGCGAATTGATCAGCAGATGCTCCGTTAGATTGTTTCGGTTTCTTATTTTCATGTCTTACTTCCTTCTTTCCTTTATCAGAGTGTTCAGGAATGGCATCATCCGATTCCGCGTACGAACATCGGTCGGCCTCCAACATACGATCAACGTCTTCTTTCTCTTTAACATTCACTTCGTAGTATATATTCGCTGTCAGGATGGCTGTCCAATCAGCGGCAGATAGTAGGTACCGAGAGTGCTTATCTAAAGATTTGCATGGACCATGGATATGTGTATATGTGCACCGAGTATTAGGATAATTTTATGAAATTGTGATTTTACATTTACGGAAGATTGGACCTACCAAAGTAGACATAGATATCTTATAAATAAAAACATTATTATTATAACTGTGACAATGATTCAAAATGCTGCAGTCTGTTAATAACAGTTAAAAAATAATGAAAGGGTCGCCTTTAATACTTTTATCATGTATTTTTTCAAAATGGAACATCGTCGTTATCATTGATACATTAAATACAAAACGTTTAAATTAATACAAAAAAAAATATTGTTGAGTTGTGTGAATAAATAAATATTTTTTTAAATTATCACTACGGTGTTAAATTATAGAATATCACCCAAATACCGTAACAAGTATTAAGTAGCTAGATGTACATTTCAAGGGCCACTATTTATATATATTTATAATAGTATATCAATCACGATACGTGACAGAGGTATTTTATTTTATTTTATCTTGTGCTACTGAAGATGGGGGCAAAGCCCTTGAAATGTACATCTAGCTACTTAAGCTATGTGGGTGATATTCTATACTATAAAATAAATTATTATTAAAGTTGTAATCAAAGTTGATAATACTTAGTTACTATGTCCGACGCTAGTTTGAAGTGGCGTGCTGACTAGGGTTTCCGGAATGAACTATGTATGAACGTAGTAATTTAAAAATAGGTGTGTATTTCGTCTTGAGTTCTATTTAGCTATTCAGACATTTCTTAGGACTTTGTAAAGCATTTTCTACTTCATATAATTCTAATAAGTCCAACTTTCCCCCCCTTTTCTCTCTGTGTAGAAGTGTTTTTTTCTATGTCGATATTATGTTTGCAGAGTTTTAAGTGATGGTATTAATTTTATGATTTTAAGTGATGATTTTTCTGCATAACCAATGACATGTATGTAACAATAATGCTTTTTAAAATATGTATTAGAAAAATAATTTATCGAAATTTCAGTAGTTAACTCTGATGATGCATATTAACATACGAAACTAGTAAGGACAAACTACATAAATAAAAAATACATGATAAAAGTATTAAACTCGACACTTTCATTATTTCATTAAGTCATGCATACCAGTCAACAACAAATAATTAGAAAAAAATTGTTTTTGATATATATATATATGTGTGTGTGTGTGTGTGTGTGTATATATATTTTCCCTCTTAAAAATGTGGAAAATTTTCAATTTCGAGATTTTATAATAAGTAGGATATCGAGAATTAAACTCAAAAGATAATCATCTGTTCTATTTATATAAAATAGTAAAAGCAAGAGAACAACAATCTTAATAAATTCTATTCAAATTCTTCATTAAAGCAATGTTTGTTGCATTATTGTATTAGTTGATTTGTATAATTTTTCCTACAAAAAAAGATCTAAAACTTAATATTAATTTACCAGTCTCTCCTCTTTTTGGTATTGGGACATCGTGCAACGCACATAGTTCTTCCAAAACCTTGTCGCTAATTGAACGCAGCATTGGAGACATCAATAGCGGAGGTGGATTTTGATAAGCGTACATTAAACCACGTTTAATACGTTTCTAAACAATATTTTTTTTAAATTGATATGCGAAAAGCTTCGTTAATATTTCTTATTACCTGGACAAATAGAACAGCAGAACGGTGCGCTGCTTTTGCCTCCTTTCTTTGTTCAGCTTTTCGCACGCGATCGTTTTGCCGTGATTTCTGCTGGTGCTGCCGAACTTGAGCCAAATAAGTAGCCGTTTCCCTAAAAAATATAAATATGATATGAAAAAGTATAAAATAGTTTGTTGTTTTTGTTGCAATTTGAAAGTTTGTTGCCAGCGAGGAGTCAGGCAATACTGATTCTTTAAGGTGTGCGTAATTACCAACGATTTACTAACTATGGATTTAGTTGATTGATAATTTGAAGGTCGCACTGTGTTTAAATAATTATATTAAATAAAACTATGAAAAATATTAACAAAAACAAAAGTAAAATGGTTGGCATAAAAATATTATATATTGAAAATTTGTTATATTAATAATACATAGTTGAAAGTAAATGTGGTCGTTTTTACAGATCAACGAGAACTAACTACAAGTTTAAAATTTTACATGCTTAATGAAATTATGAAATACATGCACGTTATTTTAAACACTATAGAATTAACCAATAATATTGCTAGATTAAAAAACACAACCAAAGTAATTTATAGCTGCGCAAGATTGTCCTTACTAGTTTCGCATGTTAAAAATATAATGTCCCTAGCCATATACACAACGGAAGAAGGAACTTCTCCCTTGTTAAATATAGTTAATGCGCATGCGAAATAAACTCCAAAATTACTTAAGAAGAAGCAGTACTACCAAAGGATAAAGAAAGAAAAGACGCATGCAAATTAAGTCAAACATCTGTGCATAGTGGAAAGCTGTTTCCCCGAAAATTGTCAATGTCAAATAAGACAGTCAGCGTATAACTGACAAAGCACCCGCCTTTACGACTGCGCCATAAATTGACTTTAGATACGTCAATCTAGACATGACGTGTAGCATGCCAAAGAATTATATGAAGGATGCAAGCATGAAATAAACATAATTTCATACAAAGCAACTACATTTTAAAAGCAGCAAACGGCCAAATGTTTGAAATAATGAAATAATATAATACAAATTTACAAGAAATTCTGAACCTAAATATAATACAAAGAACTTTCAAAGTGCCCAAGAAAATAAATTCTATATAATTCTGTTTTGCAAAACAGTTAAAAGAAATTTAAATTTCATAGAAGAATATTATATAGCATGTCCTTTACAACATTTGTGGATTAATCGTTGTTCGTAGAGATTTGTTGTGAGCATAAGATTCAATCTGAGTTAATTCTTTCATTTGTCTAAGAAACCTAAGTGCGATGATGTTGACGATAATGAAAATACCAACGCATTCGCACTTAATTCGCTCCTGTAATGGTTTCAGGACTGACTATACGTGAATGAGACATCGTTCTACGTATTACTCACTCTGGTGTCATGAAGAACTCCTCCTGTACCTTCTCCCTTAGTGCCTGGGACCGTTCCGGATCGAAATGTGACCCGTGCTCTTTCCACGTGTTCAGTATGAACCACCGTTTGGGCCGCGCAAGTTCATCGATGCGACAGTTACATGGAGGAGGTTTTCGAGGACCTTGACGTGGACGCTTGGTCGGCGCGGAACCTTGTTCATTGTTAGTCTTGGTAGTGCCACGTGCTGCTTTGTCCTGGGATGAAATTGCTTTTGGAGGCGGTTTTGGTGGTTCTGAATGTGCAGAACGTTTCGATAGTTCTGAATGTGCAGAAGGTTTTGATTGTTCTGATTGTGCAGATTGCGGTGCTTCTGGTTGAATGTCATCATCGCCTGAAATGTTGATTTAGCAATAGTTCGAATGTTATAAAAATTCTTGTATAAATTGTTACTAGTTTAAAGATTCTATAATTTATTTTTCAATATATATTTTTTGTTATGCGTTGTGTTATGCCTTATTCCATTTTAATCATAATCAAAATAAAAGTTTTGACCATTAGTTGACTGATCAAATTTTATGTCGATTTCATAATAACGATTTTGTTAATACCAAAATACTAATATTGAAAATATCGGGATTAGCCCAAATAAAGATAGTTATTTGAATATATTAACACCAAACGTTTCGTTCAAATTTTATGGGGCTTTATCAAGAGCTACAAGTAGGAAAGGTTGTGAATGGACTAAATAGTAAACATATTACCAAAAACTAAAAAGGCTTATAAAAAAATGTTTGATAACAAACTTTTATGAAAATATTGTATTGTTATCGGAACTACGTATATGTGCAAAGTTTCAAGTCGATCGGATGTATGCATGTGGATCAAAATAAACTTGCAAGACTTCACCCTAACTAACAAGTGAAGTTAAATAAAAGCTTATAAAAAACCGATTACAGACAACAAAGAATTAAGGAATATAATCTGCCGTATTCTAATCGTTATTGTTATTCTAACAATATTGTTATAAACAGTTTTGGCAACTAAAAACGTTATCGTATGAAATGTTAATTAGTCAATTGTGTGTCAAAAATGTTAAAATAGCATTATTGGCTTCTGTTCGGAATTGAGCTATTAATTTTATTAATAGATTAAAAACGGCTTTAACAATACTCTTAAATAATAAAAATAAGATTACAGCGGAGTAATTATATTATAGCAGTAAGCAGTCATTAAATACTAGTTATTGAATTAGATATTAAATGAACTTACCACCTTCTTCAGCGTCCTGATACTCGTCAGCCATTCTCTACAAAAAATTTAAGAACACAAATAATTTCCAGCCTGCAAACAAAAGTAACGGGCAAAAATTTGGATTGCTGATTGTCAAAACAAATTGATTAATACATAATATATTCTGAAACAATTGTTAAAAATTTCAACAATAAAAAATACGTTCATTTTACATTAGAATTATACCAAATTTGCGTAAATATAAAAAAATAATTTTGATAATTCCAGAAGGATGTCGCACTGTGAAATTTGTGAAAATCGTATAAGGGCATTTTAATTAGTAAAAAAAAATTGAAAATAAAAAATTTAATCTAGAAGCATAATGAAAAATTTAATCTAGAAGCATAATTTAAAAAGTAATTTACATAATAAACGATATATTTTTTAAAATATATTTTGCACGATTCAGTAAATTATACACAGCTTGAATTTATATTCAAATCGATTACTAAAAATTTCAGAATGTAAGTATTAAAGATGATTAGTTATGGCATGTTACAAATTACATATATCAAGACATTTTAACTTTACATAATAAGGTTTAGATTCGTATATCTGAGTTTTTAATACAAGAATTTATCATTTTGATTTTTAGATTAACCAATTTATATAATAAAGATTTTATAATGTACGATGGGCGAAAATATAGACAAAGTGAAGAATAATTCTTAATGTATTACATACACAAGAAATAAATCAAAATAATTGATGCACTTTCTAAATGAAGCAGCGTGAGAAAAATATTATAATTTATAGTACTCAAGTAAATTAAAAATGATTGATTACAATATTTATTATAATATGTATATTATATAAATGTGTACATAAGATAAACCAAATCAGTCACTATTCAATATTATATCGATATCAAACAAACACGCAATCAACATGCACGAAACGCAGAATTTATAGATACTTTGATTATTCGTAATATTGATTAATATTGCTAAATATTAGCCCATTAATTAATTCATAAATAGCTAATAGTATATATTATATTAGTAGTTATTAAAATTAAACCTCAACATGAATATGCGCATTTATACATTTTCGATAAGTATAATAGCAATTTGCTACATACAACTAATAATCAGTCAAGTAAAAATACCAGATGATTTAGACTTGCATTTAGCGCAATTATCCGAGGTAGTTTTAGATAAAACCAATAAATTATATTGGTTAATAATATCTAAAGGAAACATGACATTAATTATGGATAAGATATGGACTGATTTACCCAACAATAGAAGTTATATGTTAATCGATGATATTAGGATGCAAAATAAGAAATTGAAAGGATTTAATAAATACTCCTATTTTATAATAATTGAATCCGTAGATACTTTACGAACAATCGTAACTAAATTACAAAGCTACGAATACTGGAATTGTAACTCAATTTTTGTTATTATAAACGTAGGTCATGACATATTAAATCATGAAATATTTTTGGTCATGTGGGAACATAGAATATTAAACGTGCTCTTAATAAATTTAAATCTAAAAATGACCTCTTACAAAATCGACAAGTGCGGAGAAAACATCACACTTCACCAACTATCGCTAAATAACGTATCCAATTTCATGAATAATAACATGATCCGCAATTTTGAAAAATGCGACGTGAGAATCATCGCCATGAAACATCCTCCATTTGTAATAAATGCAGAAGATAGAACAAATCCCGGCATTAATATAATCGCCTTAAGAACAATGGCAAGAAAGGCAAATTTTACAATTAAATACGTGAAACACAACATAAGCAATTTACGGAGAGAATTACATCTGCCAACTTTATACAGACTATTATATGTAAACGCTGGAGATGTGTTGATCATTTTGACAATATCGGAACATTACAATGTATTCGATATATCCGGTCATTTTTTGTTTATGAATTTCGCTACGTATTATCAAAATCCCGGGCAATTACCAGTGGGGATTCTAGTTTTCCAAGTCTACGGACCTATTATTTGGATCTTACTCGGAATCAGTGTAATGGTCTTAGGTTTTATGTCTTGGCTCGGTTTAAAAAATAAAGCGAACTTGATCGACTCGATTTTAATTATCTACGCGATGTTGCTAACATCTTTCCGGGGTCAACCTAAACTGTGGTATCAGAGATTGATTTTCATTACCTGGGCGATATCGGCATTCTTTATACTGTGCTCGTACAGCGGTATTCTAATATCACTGTTCAGCGTGCCCGAGTATATGAAACCGTACGACTCCCTGGCGCAAATGGTATACCAGAACTACAACATAGGCACCTTTCCATATACCAAAACGATGTTCCAAACAGAAGGAAACAAGCATCAATTTTACTGGTTCGACTGTCCGATAGCGTTGCAATGCCTGAAGTTGGTATATGACGATCCCAAATTGCTGTATATTATGTCGTCGAGATTGGCGGAATATTACATGGCTCACAATTTCACAACGCGGTCTGGCAGACCGGCTTTTGTCGCGCTGAAAGAAGATGTTCAGTTTATCCCCACGCAATGGATGTACCATAAAGGTTTTCCTATGTATCAGTACATGAATTGGATGATGGAAGTTATGGTGGAGGGCGGGTTGATTGATAAGTGGGCGAAGGACGCCACGTCCCATAAGAGGGTGGAAGTTAGGACGGAAAACCAAGTGCTCACTTATAGTCATTTTCAGTATTTATTTTATATACTTTATAGTGGGTACGCGATTGGGTCCGTTTGTTTTGTGCTTGAGATTTTTGTTTATAGGAAGTGTAAGAAAATGGCAGAGAAAGTATATTTCAAAATTTAAGAGATAATATAGTGTAATAATAATAAGTAAATGTAGATATAATTAGGCTGATCAACAAATATTAGGAATATTAGTATAACTTTTTAAATGTTTATTAAAACAACAGATATTACAAGTATTTATCTCCTTCAAAATATGACCCTTCCAAACAAATACACCTATTCCACCGATTCCACCAGTTTCAGTCGCCAATTTTGAAACAAAATTTGATACAAATTTTGACAAAAGGTTTAAAAAAACAGCTGATGCATTTTATCAACGTATTTTTTATGCACAGTTACAACTCTCTACATTGCTGTGTGAACAGCTGAATAGTTATATTATACGAGGCTGAAATTTCAGTTTTAAACGAATACCGGTAAACTGAACTATTTTCTAATATTTACTGATCGAAGGGATATATTACCAATTTTCGCAAAAAAAAATTTGTATACCTTTTTGTTATCCTGCAATATTATGGTTTGGCAATTTAAGTTGTGGCTTTAATTGTCATTAGGGCTTCAGTCCTGTTGAAGTTTGGACAATTAGTTTTATATAAAAAAAACCTAGAAACAAATTAAAAGCAGAAAATGTATGTAATAATTCAACAATTGTTAATTTTAATCACTTACCACAAAAGAGATACACTAGAATACATTTTTTATTTTATTATAAAAATATATGTAAGCTGTCAATACAAACTTTTATGGTAATAAATCGTAAAAAACGCAACAATATAGCACTTAATTTATTTTTGAATACATAACCAATTATTTATTCTTGTGTTGTTAGTAATACTTTCACCGTTTGACAAGAAAGGAACATGCCAGCCGGATTCGATTTCTTGACAAATTGGTAAATACGGCAAAGGTTTCTAAAAAGATTAAAGAGATTAGAGAGTGCAAAATAAATACACTATCTGAATTAAGCATTCTAATCCAGGCCTAGCTACTACTTCCTTTTCTGCTATAACTAATTACATAATACCCACATGTCAGAGAATATGACCGACTAGTCTATTTCACGTACTCTGTAATACTTTTCAAATGATTCTCTTCTCCCCTGCTAATTCTAGAACAGCTTCATTTGTCACTCTATCTGCCCAACTAATCCGCATCATCCTCCTGTAGCACCACATTTCGAATGCTTCAATTCTACTTTTCTCTTCCTTTTCTATAGTTCACGCCTCACACCCATACAATGCTACACTCCACACATATGCCTTCAGTAATCTTTTTCTAATACCCAAGTCAATATTTGATCTTAAAATCTGTTCCTTTTCTACAAATGCCTTCCTACCCTGTGCTATCCTACATTATATATCTACCTTACTTCGGTTATAATTTGCGATCCTACTTCCTAAATAGGAAAAGTCTAGCACTTCTTCTATTCTATCATCTCCTATGATCTTCTATAATCTCGTATCTAATCCTCCGCCTTTGACTGTTTCTCTTCTGTATTTCTTTCTTCTTTCCTCACTTTTCTTCTGAAATTGTCATTGAAGCTCAATATATTAATTTGTGTTGCCTAAATATTCACTCGACAGAATACTGTTCTTTAACATTATTCATTTTACCTTGTATATTAAAAAAAAAAGTTATATGGGGAGAACAGATCTACTTACATTAAAAATGACCTTTCCGTTATTGTGGATTCGCACGAATTCGTGCCTGCATTGACTCAACCATCGCTTAAACAATCTTCTATGCTGATCGCTCTTCAGCAAGTACGAGTGGCTTCGCATATAGTCCCTGCTGACCACGATCGTGTTATGGCCGCTATGTAACGCGCAGTACAACAAATAAGGGTCGTCATAAGATAAGTTTTGCGTGAGGAAAATATCCGCGTTCTGTTTCATCTGAATCACGAACATCTTCGGCCACTTCAGCATATGCAAACGACCCAGAACTAGAACTTGTTTTCCGCGAACAGCGAAATAATTAACAACGCAATTTAGCTGAAACATATATTACTTTCATTATTACTGACTTTATTTAGATTATAGATTTTGCTATTATGTTGTGATATTCCATATTAGGGGAGAGAAATAAAAATACGTTTTATATCACGGTTAAAAACGAGGATTTATTTGACTTTAGTTTCGCTTATTAAGCATTATCGAATCACTAGAAATTCTTTTAGTAAGTGACGACTTAATTAAACTGTGGAGGAAATTAAAATGCTTTATTTATTAGCGAAATGTTTTATAATCATATGCAATATTTGTTTCAATTTAATTTATTCGTGATCGAATCTTATATAAATTTAGTTAGTCTATTAACTAATTAATTAAGAACTTTATTAGCCTATCCGAAGTCGGTAACTTTGTTTTTTTATGTCGAAATTTAGAATAATTAGTGTAATGAATTTTCAGCCTTAAAATGCACCATCTAGTTTGAATCCACATCATATAATATGTGTAATCAAATCATCTGTTGTTGTATTAACTATTTAATGCAAATGTCATGTTAGTAATAGTAGCTATTCTAAAGAATCGACCATATCTGTATTCTACAATCATTTATCATCTCTGATCTAGTTTCTTAGTATACAAACACTTTCTAATTTTTTATAGATATATATTTTTAATTAATACCACTAAATGTTTTTAATATTATTTATATAGACTAAATGTGTTCATCAGTTCGTATTACGAACGTATTTGCTTGAATACGCATTTCTACGCCTAATCTGCCTCCTAAATTGGTATTTATCCCAACACCATTTATTTATGCAACTATTGATTATTGCAGCAATCTGTGTCAATTCGATGTACTTTAAATCATTTTAATTGATTTTCAATATTTTCAATTTAATTATTGTGAATAGGAACGCATTGATAGTTAGTTAAAGAGTCCGCAATCCTAAAGATTGGTTGGAAACAGCACGCCATGCCGATCTATCCTGAGCTAATCCCTTCATCTCCCTATAGCTATTCATCTCAACGTCTTCAACTATCTGACTCACATACTCCAATCTAGGCCTACCTACCCCTCTCTTTCCCTCCACTCTACCTTCTATGATCAATTGCATAATCCCCCCATGCCTAAGAATATGCCCTACTAATCTGTCTCTCCTACGCTGTAACACTCTCCAGATACTTCTCTTCTCCCCTACTAACTCTAGTACAGCTTCATTTGTTACTTTACCTTCCCAACCAATCCTCATCATCCTCCTATAATACCACATTTCGAATGCTTGTAATCTACGCTTCTCTTCCTTTCCTATAGTCCACGCCTCACACCCGTACAGTGCTACACTCCAAACATATACCTTCAGTAATCTTTTTCTAATACCCAAGTCAATATTTGATCTTAAAATCTGTTCCTTTTCTACGAATGCCTTCCTACCCTGTGCTATCCTACACTTTATATCTACCTTGCTTCGATTATCTTTTGTGATTCTACTTCCTAAATAACAAAAATCTGACACTTCTTCGATTCTATTATCTCCTATTGTGATCCTCATTTTTCTACTGCATTCCTTTTTGTCACACCTCATCACTTTAGTTTTACCTATATTTATTTTCATGTTAAAATCCCTAGTCAATACTGCCTGCATACCATTCAATACCCTTTCTAAATTCTTTTCGCTTTCTTCCAATATAGCTATATCGTCGGCGAATCTCAACATATATATTTTCTCTTCCTGTACATTCACACCTACACTATACTCTTCTTTTACTTTGTTTATTGCATCTTCTATATATAGATTAAATAATAACGGTGAGAGTGTACATCCCTGCCGAACTCATTGATAATAATATTTAAATTAGGGAAGAGAAATAAAAGCACAATGTTTTATATCACAGTTAAAAAAAGAGGATTTATTCGACTATAGTTTCGCTTATTAAGCATTATCAAGAAATGAAAAATATGAATTACAGCAAACTTGTTTATATATAAACAAGCTACCTACAGATAATATCGAATAATGGGGAGTAGATTAGGTCCAATTGGTCATTAAGTAGATTTTAATTAGGGTTTTTGCGGTGTTTGTGAATTTCTAGCGATTCAACCAATTTAATTTACGACTCTTTGAACAAACATGTAACATTGTTAAATTATCTATACTAGGAAAATTATGGTGAGATTCTAAAATATGGTTAGCAAAGTTCGAATTTGTTTTTTTTTTATCTATAACTATTAACATGTTCATTAAATCTAAATTGAACCATGATATAAAACATCGCATTTTTATTTCTATTCCCCACTTATTTTATTTTTAATGCATTCACATTAAAAATAAAGTAAGAAAATTCACAAATCATCTGCGCCTTCGGCTTCACTTTTTACAGTATACGTACAATATTAGCCATAACAGCAGGATTTTCTGATCCAGTGGCGTAGGCAACATTAAGGCCGTCTATAACAACATGATAATTCTTCGCAGTCTTTAGAAAGTCCTTAAATCTATCAACTTCCTCAGGGGTCGTTTTACAAAACACATTCTTTCCTATTACGACTTCATCAAAGAAAACGTTCTTGAGCTCGTGGAATTCTTTTTCCGAAAGGCTAATTCGAGGTAAACATTTCTCACAATTACTACATTTACCACTGAAAGAAAATCTTAATGTTAGTCCGAACAAAAGATATTGAAGTATTTTTGATATTACATTTCATCGAGAATGGCAGATTTTGGTTTGTATTTAAATTTAAGAGAAGCTTCTTCGATTAGATTACGTACTTCAAATGAACAAATAATGTCGAAATTATTGAAAAATTCAAATAACTTATCCATGTTTTGTTTGCTATTATTTTCAATGCAGTCGTGTAATATAGCTTTATAACAAATATCACCAGTAGGTCTGTGGTTATCTAAAATATATATTTAAAAAATCTGCTAGGTGGATTATAAAATTATGGCTTACTGATCATTTCATAGACAAGTTTCCATCCTACAGTATATTCTCTATTCTTAAAAGCAGCTGCAGCTAAATAATTGTAAGATAAAGTGTTTGGCACACAAGAAATTTTTATTTCTTTCAATAAATCTAAACATATTTTCCAATGCTTCGTAGCCGATAAAGCCACAATAATCGCTTCTAACGTTAACGAATCTAAAACTTTATATTTCGATCTAATATTTTCATACCTAAAATAAAGTTCAATTTTAATTACAATGAAAATGGATTAAAATGATTTCAAATACATTTTAAAAACAGTATCTTCGTAATTTCCATTAAATATTTTATCTTCATACATTCCATGGTAAACATGGAACATATTCCCCGAAACACTCAAACTTAAATTGCTATTTTCCTCTTGAATAAACTTGAAACAAAGCTCTGCCAAGTTATAGTCCTTAGTCTTCAAACAATATTTTAACGCAATGGAGTCAAAATTTGTTAGATTTAGGTGGCGGGTGGTTTCTATTAGTTCTTTTCTTATCAATATCCAATCTTCAACTGATTTCATTTCTCTTGTTCCAAAAGCAGTGTTTAAAGCAGAATTGTGGATATCTTCATCTCGAGGGCGAGCACGCTGTTGGATTTTTTTGTTGAAATGTCTAACGATTTCCAACTGGTTCCGATTAAAGCACCCTTTGAATGTTATATTTACTATTGGTTGAATTGTTCTTAATTTATACATTATTTAAAACCTAATATTTAACGGGAACAAGAAATAAACCTATACACAACTAAATTAACTTTCGATGTCCATAAACAGCAAAACACATGTCAAATTTCTACTAAACATATTAAGACCCGACGTACGTCACTTAGTTACTTGCACCAAGATGATGACGTGGCGCCATCTATATGGTCTAATTTGAAAGTCTCATTGTTGCAATTTGTAAATAGTAAATTATATTTGTGTATTGTCGCATACATGAATTGAACATAATTCTTCAAATCTGTACCAATCATGTAATATTTGACAACTATGTGTGATTGCTAGCGACTGAAAATAATCTGGTAATATAAATAATTTTTTTCTAATTTGCGTTTCTAATAGGCTATTAACGAATATAAATGAATTTGTTTATAGCAAATATGAGTTCTCTTATAGCATAGTGCAATTTACTGTTTCAAAGTTAGTAGCTCTGCATGCCAGTTATCTAACGTCCAACTACAAAAGAAAGCAACAAATAGGTTAATTTAAATTTATTTGACAATTTATTTCAAATGTTCCAAATGTGCCAATAGTTACTACCAACAGTCAACAAATTCCCTACATTTTTAAATTTCGATTTTTTATTTAAAAATGGCATAAAAGACGCAAATTAGAAAAAATAGTATAAAAAACTCATTTCATAAGTCATTTATAACACTCGTTCTTTAGAAAACTTGAACTCGTGCAACAAAACCTGCCTTATGAATTTTGTTTTTTAATATACTATTCTTGATAAGGCGCACTATGTCTCCGTACTATCCCGATGAAACACGAAATAAAAGACGAGCAGCGCTTCGGATGTGTGTTGTAAATAAACAATTAAAAGATGGTAATTTTTTTATTAATAAAATTAGCTTATATTACGCCATTTTATTGTATTTCCAGGGTAAACACAGAAAGGACAAAAATAATAGAAATCATAAAAGCGACAGCAAAAAGCACCGCGAACGCTATTCAACTAGCGATTCTGGCAGTTCTGTAGAAAAAAATAAAAACAAATCGAAATCCAACAGACAAGATCCTTCCGATTCTTCAGGAACCGAGGAGTGGGTAGAGCGCGAAAAAATTGATGAATCATTCCGACACAAACCTGAAGAAAATGCAAGAGATGATTGGTTTTCCTTGCCTTCAGATTTTAAATTAACCTCTAACGACGACAATCAAAAACTTCGAGAAGAAAAGAAGCGAGCAGATAGAGAAAGGGATACGTATGATCCTAGCACCAATGTCCGAGAACTTAATCCATATTGGAAGTCGGGCGGTGGTGGATTACCTAGTTTTCAAAAACCTACAGACGACTTTGAAAATCGACGCGATTACAAGCAAAGATATGAACCAAGGGAAAGTAAATGGCGCAAGAAAGCGAATACAAATGAGAGTAAGTTAAGTGTTAACTATAATAAGGACAAACCAAGTACAAGTAAAGAAATTCAGAAAGAAACTTCACAACCAATATTGGATAATTCCAATGAAATTGAAGAAGTGGTGACACAAAAAGATTTAAATATCATCGCAGCTAAGTTGGTAAAAGCCGAAATAATGGGTAATGCTAAATTAGAGATTGAATTAAAGGCCAAACTTGAGCGTGCAAGACAAAATGTTGGTAAACAATTTCAAACGCAAGAACAAACAGTTATTTTAACTAGAACAGATTCCAAAGGGTATACACGGCCATTTAAATCTAATCTTGGCATAGACGAATCTTCAGCCACTCGTATGAACAAAAAGCAGCGCACGGAAACTCACTCTGACGGCCAACGAGTCCGTTACTTCGCAGACGATGATAAACACTCTCTGAAGCAAATGTTTGAGAATGAGAAATTCAACTCTATCGATGAACAGAACCGACAATTCCTCGAGCTTGCTGGTAAAGTGCGTAAAAATGACGACTTGGACGATATTTTCACCGATCAGATTCGCGAAGCGGTGTCAACCTCCAAGGCGGACAAACGCAATGTGGATAGAGCTATCCACGAACATAAACAACTATCGGACCGATTGGATAATTGCAGTAAGTGTTTGCAGTCCGGTTCAATGTTGAAGCATCTGATGGTGACCGCCGGGGAGAACGTGTATGTTAGTTTGCCTAGTTACGAGCCGCTGACCGACGGACATTGCTTCATTGTACCGGTGAAGCACACGACCTGTGGTACGCAACTGGATGAAAATGAGTGGAGCGAATTGATGGAGTATAGGAGAGCCTTAACCAAGATGTACGCGGTTGATGGAGATGATGTGGTGTTTGTGGAAACGGCTATGGGATTACATAGGTAAGCTCGAATTAAGCAAAATATATTGACATACGCGAAGTATTATGCAATTATTATAGAAGGTAGTTCACGAGGACATAGACAGACTCAAATTACACAAGCCAGCTAGAATAGGATATAAGGATGAACAGGAAAATGAAGGAGATAACACAAACGTATGGAATATCATCAAAAAACCGTAACTTAAAAATACATGCGCATTTCGAAGACTAAGTCTCCAAAATTAGAGTGTACTAAACAAACGCATACTAACTCCGGTGCGTGAAATATCTATCAATTAAATACTCAGGAAGAGAGATCAAAACCAAAATACAATTATATCACGGTGAAAAACGAGGATTTATTCGACTATAGTTTCGCTTATTAAGTTACATTATCAAGCAATGAAAACGACTAGCCTTGTATGTGGTGGCTTGTTAGGCCTGTATGTAGAGTGCCCAACGCCTGTTTCTTTCTGTAATATTTTGTCTGTTTTTAAAGTGTGGTCTTGGCGTATAGTCAGTGAGTGGGTTTTTAATACGTGTTGTTCATGTCTGTTATGTTTGTAGCGTTTCTTTTCTGGGTTTTTTCTTTTGTGAGGCAGTTTCTTCAAGTGTGCAATGAACAAGATTGATAGAAAACACATTTATTTATAAACAAACTACCTAAAGATAATATCGAATAATGGGGAGGAGATTGGGTCTCTCAAGCTAATTTCTCTCAACCAACATCAAGCTAATTTAATTTATACATTTTTGAATAAACCTGTATAATTGTTACATTATCTATACTAGGAAAATTATGGTGAGATTCTAAAATATGGTTAGCAAAGTTCGAAGAATTAGTTTATTTTTATTTATAACTATTAACATGTTCATTAAATCTAAATTTAAAGCTTAAGGCTTGTTTGACCAATATATATTGCATCGCAATCTGGATAATTAATCTTATATACTCCACTTCGGATAAATTTATCAGTCTTATTTTTATGGTTGAATAATAGATTGGAAAGGGTGTAAGATGTTCGTTCTGATGGACTTAAATTGTAGTTAGATAAAGTGTTAGCGATTTTTTGTGTGTTCGGTGGAGAAAAAGTAAAGGAAACATATTTAGTAGTGTTCGCGGAATATTCTTGAGATTGCTAGGTTAAATGGTTTTCAAAAAACATCTATTTCTAATCTTGTCCATAGGAAACGTAATCCAATGATTTTCAACTCGATCCTTTATGCTCTTGCAATAACACTATCTATAACCTAATTAAATAATCGTTAACAGGCATCCGCATATGATGATCGAGTGTATTCCGATGCCAAAGTCCGTTGGTGATCTAGCCCCGATTTTCTTTAAGAAGGCTATAGACGAAAGCGAGAAGGAATGGGCATGTAACAAGAAAGTAATTTCGCTGCGTGGTAGAAACGTGCGCAGAGCTGTGCCGAAGGGTTTGCCATACTTTAGCGTATCGTTTGGTATCGATGACGAAGGATTTGCCCACGTTATAGAGGACGAAAACGATTTCCCGCGCAACTTCGCCCAGGAAATTGTTGGAGGCATGTTGGACTTGCATCATAGCAAATGGAGAAAACCGCGCAGGCAGAAGTTCGACGAGCAGAGCGAGCGGGTGCTCAGGTTTGGCAAACAGTGGAAAGATTTTGATCCCAAGACACAATGATAATTTAATAAAATTTAACGAATGTATGTAACCTAAGAAGTTATATGTACTGCAAAATGTAACCATTTCACATGATGTCAAAATATATTTTTAATTTGCCAAGAGTTTGTATTATTTCTAACCATGTGTGTATATATGTGTGTGTGTATATAGTGGCGGACGGATAATGTCGCATAGGTAAATAGCATGTAAAATCAAACATTGGCTCTCTTGTAAACTTTAGAGCAAAGTGGTAAATTACTAATTTGTTCAGAATTATAAAATGCATCTGATGCCGTATTCACTTTTGAAAAATTCATTACCCTTCCCTTTTAAAATGATGACAAACTTTAGAAACATCGGCACATTTATTTGCAGCTTGCCATGACTAAACAATTCAATTTGACCAAATGTCTGTTTTGACTACAAAATTTCAAATAATTATAGTAGTTTATTTATCTTCCTACTTAAGTTGGAAGTTCCATTCTAGCTTTTCGTTTAAGTTGTAAGCGTAATGGAATATTATTCTACTGAAGAAAAAGTTCTGATTGTAAAATCATATTATACCCTATATATATATATATATAATGTTGAACTTCATATTTATAAGTAAACTTTGAAATTAATAATTATTGTAAATAACCTATCGAAGTTCATGCAATTTTATGTAAATATTGCATCCAATCTTATGGATTTCGACGTTTCAATTGTTTAAAAACTCTTCCAAGTACTTGTATATGAACATAACGAATGAATATACTGGAATTTACACAATTTGTTATAATATATAGATAGTATCAAGATCATGGAATTGACATATTCAAATAAATCGATTGGAAATTTATTCATGAAATTATCGCTATAAATTTAAAATAAAATCATAAAAACGCTCATTTGGCATGAAAGACATCTTACGTTTTATACAATCATCTCCAATTCCCTGGCATATTCGATAGCTTGTTCTGCAAATTCTCTAGACGGTATGGGTTCATCATTTTTCTTGATCTCTGGAGCGAAATGGAAGAAGTTGTCCTTTCCAAGCTTCCACTTTTTCGTATTCGTACCGTAAGTCTTTGCCTGCTCTGGACTGGGAAGGTACAACATTCGTGCCGCATCTTTCAACGATATCTTCTCATACGCCTTCTCCATACAAACCGCTATTTCACCACGAATCGTTTCAAGCAGTATGTCCATGAAAAATATATAGTTCTTCGAGGGTACATTGCCTTTTGCCAAGAATATCTTATTGTAACTGCCTTCCATTAAATATTGTTCGATATTTAAGGGATGTTTGATGTAACAGTTATTTTGAATGTGTTCTGACGGCAATAATTCCAATTCTGTGTGAAATTCCGCTACACGGTTTTGAGATAGCAAGAATAATAGGTTTAGTCCGAGTAGCTCGTATTTGAATGTTGATTCTGGTAATTGATTGTTGTAGTCGAAATAATAGCACTTTAACTGAGCGATATATCGTTCGAAAGAAGGTATATCTTGGGCCTCGATACTCCATTGTACACCGATTTCAAGTACATCGCGAGCTAAGACTAGTTCTTGCTTGGATGCGGTGGCATTCGACGTAGGCAGGAACATAAGGCTGGTAAGACCTAGCTGAAATCGCAAGTCACCTTATAACCAACAATAAGAATAATTAATTACCTTCAAATCTGTAAGAAGAGCCTCGCATTTGCTAAGATTGGTTTTAGTTCCACTCCATTCTGCTTTTAGTTGCTTATAAAGGCCAACCACACTATCTAAAGCCATTCTTCAACAAATAATACTTTGTTTTAACAAGCGCTAGCCTAGTGTATTTTCGCTGCAATTGACGTTAATAATCTGTGGCATTAACGTCCGTGATATTGTATTAATATTGGACATAACCTGAAATAGCAAGCAACAGGGGAAAAAATGTATTTATTGCAGTTGGTTTAATTGCAATAATGCTTGGATATAAATATTTCATACGACGATACATTTTGATTTGAATATAAATACGGTGTCATTGTAACTGTTTTAATGCTATCATTAACGGGCGCCGTTACTGAAAATTGTAGGTTTTAAATAAATTTTAGAAAATTACAAATGAGGCTGAAATTAGATATATTTTCCAGAATGACATAATCGGTAAAAAATATGCTTCTTCAATTTCATTTGCGTTAACATATATAGGATTTATAGTCTCTGGATTATGGCTTCTATACGAATTTATTTTAATGAATTATTTTCTCGTCGTATGTTGAATTTCCGTAAAATTTATTATTTAAAAATATTAATCTTGGTGAAATATTTTTTTTAGATTCAGAATATTCTGGGTATACTGAGATACAGCTGATTTAAATTTATCCAGGGGGGCCTTCAGCCCAAAGTACAAAAAATGAACAAAAAAGAAATCGACGCAATCCTAATAATGTATTTTTATAGATCGCTGTATTTTTGACGATTAGACATTCCTCAAAATTCAACGACCGGTATAAATTATTTTTTAAATATGCAAATTATTGTAAACACAAAGTTTGTTTAGAGTTGTAATGTTTTAGTAAGACATGAATTTTTAGTTAGTAAATTAATCTGTAGAATTTGTAAATATTAGTATGCCAAGCATTTATAAATTGTTATTTGATTTTTGACATATTTCTACTTGAAATTAGATATTATATTTTATACCATTATATGACAAAATTCATCAGTGATTTGAAAAATTAAAAGTATTAGTGTGCAGATATATATTTTTTACCTGATCACTTCATTTTATCTTGACCAAAAATTATAATGCAAATTGAAAATCCTGTCTTACTTTTCATAATATAGGCAACTTATGTAGCAAAGGAAATGCTGTTATATGTCGAAAATTGTAACCTAGAAACTTGAAGTATCGGATTGTATATTTTCAATTTTTTAATCGAGTAAAAATGGAGATTTTTACGTCCGATAAAAGCAATAAGAAATTTACAAACAATCCTACAGTAACAATTGATTTATCAAAACATGGGAGAATAAATTGGGTTTATTTATCGCCTTATGAATGGTGTCAAGAGTTGATTTTTATCGCTTTCCAGAGGAAGCTTTTAGTAGCACAATTATTTTACAACGTAATGTTACAATTCACTCTCCCGTAGTTATTTTATTTATGAATTCATATTTTTTAAGAATTCCTTGGAAATTAATGATGTGCTAGAATTAGAAGAGGAGGTCAAGACGGCAATAGCATTGAGCCCTGATACCACAATAAATGCTGTTCCTTCTCTGATTAAATTCTGCGTGGCTTCCGGTGATTTCGAGATTATGATTTATACCACAGATTTGCATAGAAACACATCGTGCGAAGTAAATGCCGAATTCTTATGGAAAATATAGAAATTAATCGATAATTTCGCTTTATTTCAGACTCTTACTGGTCACACTGATTATATAAATGATATATGCTATGACCACGATAATATTTTTATCGTATCCGTCAGCGATGATATGACTGCTAGAGTATGGGACGTTCAGACGAAACAATGTAGTCATACTTACTCCTTAACTTCGCCAGGTATGTTGGGAGTATCAAGATTGGCTGTAATCGAAAGTTAACGATATATGCCACTTTTTTGGCCGAAGGAGTTGCGGTACAATGCCATCGTGATGATGGAAAACTGCTAATTGCTGAAAAAAGTGGTGTAATTAGATTTTACAACGTCCATACACATGCGGCAATTTTCTCAATAGATTGCGGGAAGATGCTGAGTGGAGTTCATTGGGCGCCAAGTGATAGTGCGAAACTAGCGACATTATCAATGGGCGACGTCAGTTTATGGCTACTGGCCAGAACAAGGTGATTTAATATTCAAATTAAACTGTATAACTTCATATAATTGCGTATTTGGCAAAGTGGTTTCGTAATTAAAAAAAAACGGCAACAATTGTCAAGCAGAATAATTAAATGTATTTTTTTTTGCAGTTGTTCAACTTATTCAAAGCTAATTTTTACTGAATTTGGTGGTCATGTGAAATTTAGCCCCCAAGGGGAATATTTAGCGTTGACAAACAGTTTGGAAGGTTACTTAAAAATAATACACGTGACTACACAGCAGCAGAAAATATCCACGAAGTTAAAATTACTAACAAACCCCTCGTGGCATTATAAATATCCATTGCTTTGTGTTCCAGATGGTGGAAAACTAAATTTTTGGAAATTGTAACAAATTATTTAAATAAGTTCACACTTTGTATTAATAATAAATAAATAATTGCATTATTTATTTTACTTTGGAACTATACTGCGTCCTTCTATTGTAAGAAGCATTTATCGAAATGAAAAACGATATATTTCGTCTTAGGACAATATTTTCAATTTCATTATTTTTGTAAATGAAACGAAGTCACCCATAATTTTAAAACAAAATACAATTTCAGACTTGAAGTATGTCAAAATTTGTATCATCTGGATAATTTATATTAAAAAATGGGAAGTAAAGTAAGTACTTACCTTGGTGATGTAAAGAGCCTGCCATAATTCATGGCTGTTGTAGGTTGACGACATAGACGGATTTGTAAAGACATGTCCGCCCAGTATTCGATACCCGTTCCAGAATCAGACGAATCATTGTATGGTTATGTTCGTGCACTATATGAAATGTATAAGATTATTTGATGAAAAGTAAGCTAAACTTAATTATGAAACAAATTATATCCATATTCATAGCCATTTTCTAAAACATTTGATTCGACCTCTTCATTTTTACTCTACCTATCAACCACCACCATCTTTCTACAACTCATTTCAAATTTTGTATGTCATGTTTTATCTATTTTGCGATTGTTCAACGTCTCAACCGTACAATGCTCTTATAATGTTTTCATGCCGAAGTCAACGTTTGCTTTAATTTTTTATTCTACCTTACCTTTCCCAAAATAACTTCTAACAATCGGACAGTGCATCAATTTCATTAAATTCGACTAGAAGCTTCACTTTTGCTGATTTCCCTTTTTTATAACTCATGGGATTTATTTATTTTAAGCTTTCAAAATGTGTACTTATATAGTTTTAAAGGGTAATTTATGTTTCGACATTTTCCCCTGGACTACATAAAGGGAATTTGAATATTCTGTCCCATAATCTCGTAATCTAACAACAAAAATACAAACAGAAAAGGTCATTATTTTTGAATAAACTAACTTCATTGTTTTAAAATTATCACTACAGTGTTGAATAATTGTATAGAATATCCCCCAAATACCGTAACATTCAATAGCTAGATGCGCATTTCGAACACTGTACCTCCATCTTCAGTAGCACAACTGTATAACAATCACGATTAGTGAGAGGTATTTTATTTAGTTTTTATCTTGTGCTTCAGAAGATGGGGGCATAGCCTTCGAAGTGTGCATCTAGCTATTGAATGCTTTTGAGTTACGGTATTTGGGTGATATTCTATACAATTAATTTCATTGTATTTTATCATATATTTTTAGTCATGCCAATTGTGCATATTTTGATCGTTGTGTAAAAAGCCTTTGTCCTAATGATTGGGTAAACCGTTGGCATGATCAGATCGAAGAGGGAACATTTCCCTATGATATTCCAGACAAAGATTGGGAGAAGGGTGGCAGAAGAGGCAAGAAATGAAGAACTACGTAAATGAAACCTCGCACATCTCAACATAAAAATAACTTTCTTTTTAATTTTCATTTAATATAAAAATACATTTTTTTTTTGTTGAGGAAATGTAATGTACAGGGTCTAAAAATAACAATATTTACATGTGTTTTAAGATTTTGAGGCAATAAAGGGCCGTCCTTTTGTTGAGTAATCGATTGCGAAAAAAAAACAACAATAAAATATAATATCACTTAGAAATAATATCACTTGTATTATTATGGATATAAATGGTTTAACATATGTACACATGGCAAATATTACAAATGTTTGTACGGGTATGTAGGCTATACGTTACGGTTTAAAGAATTCTCTTGATGTCATGACTTGCCGCAATGGACGAACTTACAAGAAGCATCTTTACAGTCCCCAAATAACTCGTATGGACATATTGTTCCATGGGGATCCGTTGTACTTGACCTAAGCAGAAAATTTAGTCAATCAATCTCATACCAAATTATGGCAATATTATAAAACGCTGCTAATTAAATTTTAAAAACATGTAAAAAACAGTTTTAACTTAAAATGGGAATAAGTTTTTTTAATCGATGCCAATCGATAAATTAAACAATATAAGTAATTCTACCTGGAAAATATGAATTGTATTTTATACCTATTATCTAACGGTGAAATATATTTTAAAGATCCTTGAACTTGAGGGAATGTATCAGCACAATTTTTGGTTTCCGTCGATAGAACTTCGTCTGCCTTCATGACATTACGTGCTAGTTCGTTTGTTTCATTCTCAAGATTCGGATGCAGTTCGTTATTTTCAATATCCAGTATTATTCCACTTGTGCCATTTTCTAATACCAATGCATTTGTCTCCGAAATGATATCGCTAATCTTTAGTGTCGATTCGTGGGCAAGCGCTTTAATCGGAGTCGAAGTAAGTACCGAAATTACTGGAGCTGTTGGTAATGGCTGGGAAGCTATCGCGGGTACTATAGGTACTGTTATTTTAAATTTAGTGGACATGTCAGTTTTTGTAAATCTGAAAATAAATCGAAAAAGCATTGAGCAATTTAACTTTCCGTTTGATCGGACATATGAATTCGAACTGACCTGGCGTCGATATTATTTTTCACGCGAATGAGCTTTTGTACAAGATCAGTGAACTTGCGATGCGCTAGTCCCAGTTGTCCTTTGGCTACGGTGAGTTCGTCGAGGAGCCGTTTCATACGAACTTCGCATCGTTGTCGTTCCACACTGGCGCTGTTTACCAGTTGCAACAGACCCGCCAAACTGTCGTACTTACCTTTGACTCGTAATCTGTGTGTGCGCATGCGCAATACACACAAACAGAGACAGTGATACAGCTCAAAACGTGTTATCACACACACATTCATACGAAAATAAAAACGTGATAGTGTTCGGAAAATAAAAATGTTTCGCTCGTATATTAAGTTTAGAAACGAACAAAATGACATTGATGTATCTGATATCTTTCATATTGTATTAGATCATGCGGAATCTCAAATACAACGGATTCTATTAAATTAATAGATATTTCATCTAAATTATTAATATCAAATCATTCAAGGTCTATTTATGAGCTATCGCTAAGCATCAATATATTTTAACTAGATTATTAATATTAAATCATTCAAGTTCATTCAGGAGCAATACTTATCAATATAAGCTTATTGATTAGATAGACAAATACGAGTAAGATTAATTTGAAAACAGCACTATACCTTCCATTCTCTCGAAATTGTAGATCCGCCAATGTCTCCTTGAGTGTATGCGGCGTTTTCTGGACATGTTCTAGGCGCTTCACTTCACTAGATTTTATACGTTCGATTAGCTTCTTCTGTTTGGCGAGTAGTAGTTTCCTCTTTAACAATTGATATTCTCTTTGTTGCGCTTTGGACAGTAACTTCACTCCGGATAGATCCTTATGTAAAGTTAACTCTTTAGTAGAGACCTTTGGAACCATTTTAATTTCTATATTAGTATTTGTGTTTAACAACAAACCATTACTAGGCGGATTCCCACTTTGAACATTATTAAGTTCTTTCGCCTCAAACTGTTCGCGTCGTAATTTTAAGAATTCGGTTACTGATTGCGAAATAGGGTCTTCAGTCGTTTTTTTTGTGGGCGATTTTATATCGGATTCGGAATCAGAATCGTTGTTTATATTTATGATTAATGGTTTGACGGGTGGTAAAGTGAATGTCGGCTTTGGAAGCAGAGCGTGATTGCGATTTGGTGCAATGAGCTGCTTTTTCGGTGGTTGCTGCGGACGTGGTTTTACCGTTGGAATGATTTGGTTCGTTATTTTCTTAGACATGGATGCCAGTAACATGGCACGCATAATATCAACATCCTCTTCAACCGAAATATCTTTATTTTCTCCACCGTTTTCTTGTAATGGCGTTGTTGTCGAACTCTCCGTGTTTTTCTGATCGGTGTCTCTTTCAATTGCTTCTTTAATATTATCTACATCTTTGGCAATATCATTTGTGGCAGTATTTTCTTTATTAACTTCAATATTATCAACAATCGTATCGACATTTTGCTCTTTTCGTTTTTTACGCTCTTGGTGCTTTTTTAATACAGCCGATTTTAAAGCCGCGGATCGCAATTCTAATAATTCTCTGTCGTCTAAAATGTCTACTAATTCAGGTTCGGCTTTCTCCTCGTCATTCCCGTCTTTTTCTTCCGATTTACTATTAGATAGCAGCGCTAATGTACGTAACGTTTCTATCTCTTCATCCTCGGAATCGGAAGGTGGAACGTTATGAATCATGGCCTTTAATCGAGATCTCAGAGAATTATGTTCATTAGGACCTTCTATATGCACAGCTTCCTTCAATTTACGTAACATATCTTGGTCTACTTGGTGGGATTCTTCGTTTGAACTAGATGAATCAGCTACAAGATCGACGAAGACTTGGGGTGAGAAACGGCGCTTCCCTAGATCGTGGTGTTGTCTGCGTTTTCGTTTACGCTTACGGTGTTGCGCTCTGCGCGTATTACGGTGTTCGTCGATTTCTAACAGTTGGGGCTCCTGCAATCGGGTGATATCTTGTCTCGCAGTGTGGACGGACCTTTCATCGCCGCTATCGCTAATGCTACTCAAAGAAATCGCCCTTAACAATTCATTGTCACACTTACCGACAGATGGTATGGAGCAATCCGATATATCTTCGAAATCGTCCACGATTTCACCGTCTTCACGGTCCTCAGCATCTTGGATTGCCACCATGTCCATCGTTATTGCGCTTAATTTTATTTACACCTTCTTCACAACTATTATTAACTTGAGAAAAGCTGAAAGAACCATAAGGAAATAGCCATTTTTAAAGAACTGCTCAAAGTCACTTTCGACGACACATTGACATCTAGCGGCGCATGCGATTTACAATGTTGCAATTCTCGTTTGAAAATAATTCTACTTCTACAATTACTAATTAACAAATTTATATTACTAGCATTGAATACTAACTTAGTATTCATTGCTACTAGTCTATACTATCTATATAGCTAAATATTAGAATTAAAATAGGTAATATTAATTTAATTATGAAATATTGTAAACATGCACAAATATAGTGGTTTCAATGAATTATATCGTTTTACAAAAGATAATAAATATTAGAATTTATGAACTTTTAAAAGTATACAAAACATCGGAAGTATTTTCATTTTTATGAAATTTTATTTAAACAGCATTTTATTTCTACCCCTTCACCATTAAATACAATTTACAATTAATTTTTGATTTTCGATTTTATAAATAATAATAAATACATTACATGATTTTCAATTTCTAAAAACGAGAAATTATTTTTGAACTAAATGGAATGCAGTAAGTGATTTGAAATATAATTAATATAATACTTAATAACTATAAACAATAAAAAGTAATCTCATGTATAGACAAAATAAAACAAAGGAAATAATTCTTAAAATACCGTGTATAAAGTTACAAATATTACAAACTAAAAGTTGAAGAAAGCCAAAATTGTAAGTTTAAGAAATAAACATTAATTAAAAATGTAAAATTAAATTTAAAATAGGAAAGTTTCGTCTTCTTGCGAATAATTAGAACAATTGCACCAAACAAATGGAATGTTTTCAAAATTTCATCAAAATCATTACACTCAAAATACAGTATTTTATATTAGAAATATCAATATAATCCATAGAATTTCAATTTGATAATAAAATATAATTTTTATATTTAATATATTTCATTATATGCTACTATATAATAGTAAGGCATGTACAATTGATTTTAATGTTAAATTTTGTAATATTAACGTTATATCTTCTTATACTATAAATATTTTTTCTTATAACATTTCTAATAAACCATGGACGGATTTCTTTGTAGCTGAAAATGTTCGTGAGTTATTTATCTATAAATACATGTTTCTCTTTTCTAAATAACAATCACATTTAGGCACTTTAAATATTCAAAACGCCTACAAATCGTCGATACTTTTCATTATTAGGCACTATTTTCTAAAGAATATTACAATAATAGAGTATAATGTGCGAAAAACATAAATATTAACTCTTACAAATATATATGCAAAAAATAATTAAATATTGATTCTAACTCAACATTGTCTATATACATACTAGAACTAACATAATAAAAATATACAAGAAACAGTAAAAACACGTGAACTAATAAAATAGTTAAAAAAATGTTGCTACAATATAACTATATAAATCGGAATGCAAGTTATTGGATATGTTTTCGAACTTATCGTTATTAGAATATCCTAATAGCCTGGTCCTTTTATATACTCTAGAAATGAATTAATTGGTAATCAATTTTTTTTACCATCCATTGTCGATTTAATGTAGATTAGTCATATCTATAAATATTACATGGGTCACAATTTATAGAATACAATTTCACTATTAACACTATAAAACGTGTTCGTCTCCAATAAAAATTTAAACTTAACATTGATATTTGTATCTCAAATTGGAATGTATTCTTGTCTTGAATGATTTAATACTTCTTTATAAATCTCATAAAAATACTATTTTTTTTATTATAAGGCAGATTGAAGTTCCTGTACCATAACTCTCAATAGAAAGCAACATTTTTTCAGAAATGCGTATGAATTGACTTTGAGTATCTCAAGAAGGTTTAATATTAGGCAATAATATTAACAATAAAACTTAATTTTCCATTAATTCAAATGAACGTCATTGGTTTTTTAGAACATTATCAATATAACGATTTGAAATATTCAAATATAATAAAAGATGATTAACATTCTTTCTAAATTATTGGGTGTAACTGAAAATTATGAACAACCGCGAATAGTTAATTGTCATCTTTATTACCTCAATAATTTAAGCGCAATCTTTTTTTAAAACTAGATTTCGTACCTTCATGTGTTTAAGGGCGAAAACTACCGATGTTAAATGATGTAAAATTAATTAATTTGTTCAATACAACTAAACAGCACTAGCACCATTATATTTTTTGGCAGTGCGAAAGTATTATAATAAATCCATTATAGGTATTTTGAATATTTCATTTCGTTTTTAATGAAGATGGCATTAAAAAATAAGTAACAAATTGCATTCGTATGTATAGGTGGTTCAACAATAAAAAAGAAAAATTTAATTCTTAGTTGCCAAACATTTTTCAACGCAACAATCACCACATAGTATAAAAATAAGGCAAGTTAGTAACAAGTCTCGCAATTCATTTTAATTGACCTCTCTGTACTCTAGCAAAACGGAATATATCAAATCTCTTCTTAAATTTCGATAGAATGAACCTTTTCCCATCATTTACAACCAAAGGATATTTATTTTATTTAAAAAAACTGCTCATTGGTGGCTTTTACTCAAGAGATGTGAATTGAACTCGTATACATTACAGCACTGCTCACCGCAGATGTTGCATTTCCAGGGGTTCGCGTCCGAATGGCAGCCTTTATGCAGGAAATAGAGCGTCTGGTCGGGGAAGCCGATGCCGCAGAAGGCGCACTGCAATCCAGACGCGAGCAGAGCGGCGGCGCGCTTAGCGGTGGAGGAGCGAACCCACAGTGTGGTGGAGGAGTCGGAGGGTTGCTCTGGTCCGGTGGAGGTGATGGTGCCGTTCGTATGCGGGTTGTTGTCCGCGGAGGATAGGCTGGTGGATAGGGACGTGGGAAGATTCGGCGTTGAACACATATCCGCTGTACCTGACCAACAGAACAATGATTCAAAACAAAAACTGAAAGTTATAATATTATTTTTTTCGAAGATCGCATGTTGGGTGTTTTATGGTAGATCTTGATTTAGAATGATCGATTGAATAGCAGCATCCAGAAATAATAACAATATCATAATTAAAAAAATAATACTATATAATTTTATTTATCACCGTGGAAATTTATGCTTGCGATTCCTACTGGGCAAACTTTCTTTTTTTGCAGAATTATGTTACAAACAATATGTTGATGTGAATTTACTTCAGATTACAGGTCTAACAAGAATTGAGGAACTTGTCACCAAACCTGATCAAAATACGACTAACCATGAGATGTTTGAAACAGACAAGAAACTAATTTGTTCAAGTTATGAAAAAAAAAGTCAGGAATTTGGCCGAACTATTGCTAAAATACAACACTAAGAATAAAATTTCGCTGCGGCAAGTGTTTGAAATATTTATGTATACGTTGTTTCATCGAAAGGCATAATTCCAATTTGAAATCATTATTCCTTAACCTGAAATGTATAACAAATAAAATAAGCAATATTAAATTAAAATAAAAGATTTTTCATAATATTTCATAATTGGACAAGCTCTTCATTCTCACTTTTCGAGTATAGGATGTACACTTTGACCTTGGTGGGTCATCCTAATACACCAATCCAAAAACCAAAACTGTCAAAACATTGCTATAACATTTATTAACATGTATCCATGCGTTTAAATAGCATCTCGTGCATCAACTCGACCCACCACAGCCATATAAGTAAAACTGCTTGGTGGATCATATTTAGATAGACCAAGTAGACAACGTAGACAAAGTTGCCTTGAACTGGTGGTCCGCCTTGACCCATCACTACGGTTTTAAATAGTTGCATAGAATATCACCCGAATACTGTAACTCAAAGCATTTAATAGCTAGATGCGCATTTCGAAGGCTATGCCTCCATCTTCAGTAGCACGAAATAAACACAAAATAAAATACCGCTATTACTAACCGTGATTGTTAACATGACAGAAGTTTCACAATCTAGGACATATATAATATGACCGATATAATTATAATTTCTGAACAATATAAAATACAACTAATGACGTAAACAAGTAATAACAATAAATGAAGGATAGTCACACCAAAATATCCAAAAATTAAATTCGATTTTATTAAATAAATTAAATAGGCAAAATGAAATTGGGCCTGAACCGAAATTAACATATTTAGGCTAAATTGCCTAAATAGTGAACTAATTTCAATAGAATGACCTGAATCAAAAAATATGTTCGACCATAGCACTTTTATCCTTTCTATTTGATCTGAAACGAGTTAAATGTTCCTTAAATATAATTACAATAGGTCTACGTGTTTGTCCTATATTGCCCCTAGGACAACTAGTACAAGATTTTTAAATTCAAATCAATCAAATATTTGGGATTTTTTGGAAAATGATATATGTCAGAGATTAAAAAACTTCTGTCATGTTGACTCATTATTCAATGGTAGATTGAAGTGAATTTGACCTTACTAAAGAGATATTTAATCTATCTTGGACCAAAAATATATAATTATTTTATTTTATAAATATATAATTAAGGTATTTTAATTAGTTTTTATTTTGTGCTACTGAAGATGGAGACATAACTTAGAAATGCGCATCTAGCTATTAAATGTTTTAAGATACGGTATTTGGGTAATATTCTATAAAAATATCATAATTGATTGATTTTTGAATCATTCATTGGGATTATTCAATTTCTAGTCTCAGAAATACACTTAAATAGCAGAAATGTCACATTTGGTGTCCATCGATATAAAAAAACGGAATATATAATTACAATAAAAGCATTTTAGTATGAACCTAAAAATGACAATTCCCATTCTTCACAGTTATTAAGAATCTAATTACTAATAATTACTAACATTCAGTCAATACCTACCGTTAGGTGGGGACGAGATCATTCCCCTGCTGCTTCGACCGCCTCCGCTGCCAGAGCACAAACCGCGCGATACCAGTTTGCGTTTCAGATCTTCCCTGAGCAGACTCTTCAGTGGCGATACCTTGATGATCGAGCTTAAGCTACTGCTGGTGGCGGTTTGTAATTGCACGTGCGTGGAACTTAGGTTCAGTGGGCCGCAGTTACGTTTTCCAGAGCCGTTGCTGATCGGACCCGAGTCGTACGGGTTGTGAGAACTATCCAGATCCATTGGTTCCTTTTGGGTAATTCAAATTGAATACAAATTACAGAATCGGAAAAGCGATAGCAAGCGGTTAATAATTAATAATTCACTAATTCAATTTAAAATATTTCGAAACTGTAGTGAACTATTGTGTTTGATTCAGCGAGTTAGTACCATAATTTGCAATCTCTAAGCTGTGGGATTAAATCCAATCCACGGAATTGTTGCCCATTAATCTCCATTTAACTTGCATGTCATAGAATGTGTACTAAAGGAACGCCAAATGTTAAGTTTTGTAGTTAGGAATACGAAAATGTTTAGTAATGTTTATGCTGTTAAACTTTTTTATACTGCATTGGTTCGCCCACTTTTAGAATACTGTAGCATAATTTGGTCACCACATCTAAATATGTAGATTGATAAATTGAGGCTGTTCAGAAAAAAAATCTTGCGTGTTACATCGCTTATAAAATGGGTATTAATTTTGTTGATTATAATTATAACAATTTATTATGTACGTTAAATTTATTGCCGTTAGTTGAGCGACGATGTGATATTGATGTAAGGTTTGTGAACAGAATTATAAAGAACTCTATTTATGGTCCTGACTTGTTGATTAGGATTGGCTTGCATGTACCAAGTCGCAATGTGCGACATAAGCAGTAGTTTGCATTGCCGTATCACAGTAGAAATTACGGGTTTCATGGGGGTATGTTGCGGTTGGCTAAAAGAAACATGTGATTAATTATAATAGAGATTATAATATCACCCAAATACCGTAACTAGTATTAAGTAGCTAGATGTACATTCAAGGGTTATGCCCCCATCTTCAGTAGCATAAGATAAAACTAAATAAAATACCTCCGTCACGAATCGCGATTGATATATTATTAAATAAATAAGCCAACATGACAAAAGAACTTCAAAAATGACATAAAATCTTTTAAAACAATACAAATTAACAATTAACGAAATTAACAAGTAACAGCAAAAATTATTGGTTTGGGAAATCTAAAATAACCAAAAATAAATAATTTATTTAATAGTATATCAATCACGATTCGTGACAGAGGTATTTTATTTAGTTTTATCTTGTGCTACTGAAGATGGGGCCATAGCCCTTGAAATGCTACTACATCTAGCTACTTAATGCTTGTTACGGTATTTGGGTCATATTCTATATTATAATTGAACACCGTAGTGATAATTTTTAAAATTTGATTCATTAATCAATTGTTTCTTTTTTTCTATACCTAATTTGTAATATTACTGAAATATTGTTATACTTTTGGTGAAACCTTTGAGTGTGATTTGTTTATTGAAGCTGATTTGATTTATTTTGATCTTTTTCTTTTGCTAGTTTTCTATTATTACACTTTTATTATCGATATTTTAATAAATATTATGTTATTATTATTATTATTATATATATTATATACATATTATAATGTCTTAATAATTTATTTGTAAATTGGATGTAACCGTTATCAAATAAATAAATAATTTCTGTTCGTGTCATGTAAAACCGATTAAATATGTGTAATTACAATTCCAGTCTGAAGGGGTTTAAAAAGATATTGGTCCCCCTCGCAGACACTAAAAAATACTCCAAAATCAATGTCTTATACGAACCTGTTTGATGGGTATCAAACTAATACTAGGTGTGATGGTAGTGGTGCTAGTTTCCCCATTATCTCCCAGTCTTTGGGTGGTGGAGCTACCGTAGTGGGAGGCGGCACCAGAAGCTGCGGCGGCGGCAGCCGCAGCCGCCAATAGTTGGTGCGAGTGCGTGCTAGATGGTGCGTTCGAGTTGCTATCCGCCGATTGGGGCGAGTTCGGGCAGTCAGATGTCCCGTTCATCAAACGATGCTCCATCGAATTCGTCGCATGGTGCGACACGTGGTTGTGACTATTCGTTAAATTTGAATTGTCGTTCTATACAATAAATTTTAATATAGATGAATTTTTAGAAATAAAACGTAATGATATACCGGTAAATATGTAAATCTTATTATATTATTCTTAATGTGAATAATAATATTTGTATATATTTTTTATTCCTTTTAATATGTCTTAATGTTTTAATGTTAGTTGTCACCAAGTATTGTATTGCTTACATTTGTGTTTTTATTTTATCGATTCTGAGCGGTGTCAACATGTATCCGTATGTATAACATCAATAAAAAAATTATCTATCTATATTGAATAAAATTCTGAAATCTGTGCTGAGGCATAATTGAACAAAATGATTTGAATATTTAAGACCCTAAAATTTTGCCAATTTCTTTTTACTAGTTTACTAGTTAAATATATCGTCAGTGTTGTGACAATACCTCCTACCTTACAAAAAATCGAAAAATGATATATTATGTCAAACTGGTTCTTAGGTTTATTGCGCATGTTCAGAAATTCTCCCAACTCGTTCAAATTTCAATGCAGATAGGAGGTATTGTCACATCACTGATAATATCGTAATTCAAAATAACAACATAGAGTAAAATAATGTGCATCTCGGAACACTTAAAAAATACTTAAGTATGTGTTGCTAATAATTTAATTGATAACTCACAATATTGGGCGAGTACACTCCACTACCCCTTCCGCCGGTGGCTCCCCCACTACTAGCGCCATTACCGGGCGTCGCACCCGGTTCGCCTGCCATACTGATTTCGACGTGCGGTGTGAGGAAATGCATAGGCGGCGTAGCGTTATCTGTGCTGCGCGCCCCTGTCGAGTCGCCACTGTCACTGTACGCCGTCTGCCCACCCGCACCGCCACTAGTCGTCATGCTAACGGACAACGAAGTGGACAAATTGCCCAGCGACGTGAGTGAGGACGAGTCGAGTTGGTAGCCCTGCTGCGCAGCAGCAGCCAGCAAAGAGGCGGAGCCCCCGGGCGCGGTGCCCGGGTTGTCTAGGTCGATGCCGTGCCGATTAAAGAAGTGTATTCGCAAGCTCTTCATGCTGCCGGCGCGGTAGCTACATAGCGGACAGCTCTTTACCAGATCATGTTGGCCGACGTGCTCGTTTTGGAAGTGGGCGCGCATCGCAATCTGCCGCTGGAAGCCCCGGTTGCAGATGGGACAATGGTACGGGAGGGTTTTCGTGTGGGTGGTGAAGTGCTCGGCCAGGTGGTCCTTGCGGAAAAAGCGTTTCTGGCAAACGCGGCACTCGTACGGTTTAACGCCGGTGTGCCGCATCTTATGCCTGCGCATGTTCGCCCCATTGCTGAACTTCATGTTGCACACGTCGCACTCGAACATCTTCCGCGAGGGATGAACACCGCCACCACTACCAGCGGCTGCGGACGCAGACGATGTCGAATTAGATGTGGCCGCTGTGGTGGAGGTCGTTGCTGCGGCGCTCAATGTGTCAGCTTGAGTCGAGCATTGGCTGTTGTTGTTTTCTGTCAAGGCAAAAATAAATGCTTAATCACGATTGGCAACGGTTATTTCATCTTAACGTCCTATACTATCTGCTTTATGTACTATAATTTTGACTAATTGCATAACACCCCTGTGTCTATGAATATGACCTGCTTTCATTGCTTTTACACTGATACATCTTCCCAATGCGTTCTTTTTCATCCACTAACTCGAACACGGCTTAATTTGTCACTATATCTGCCCACCCAATCCTCATCCCCCTCCTATAGCACCACACTTTAAATGCTTATATTCCACGTTGTTTCCCCTTTCCTATAGACCACGCCTCACAGTCATACAAAGCTAAACTCTACACATATGCTTTAAATAGTCTTTCCAATTCTGAAGACACTTTTTAACAACTAAAAATTTGTTGTTTCTCATTTCTTCATAAAATAATTATATAAGCTCTTGCTCCACCAATCAAAATTTCAATTTTTAACTTTTTCCATTCTTAGAACTTATTTAATTTGCGATAATAAATAAACCAAGCATCGTAATTTCTAATTTCGATTCTATGTATAAGTGAATACTTAAAAAAATTATTAATCATCTAAGCAAATTACTATATTATATAAAACAAAAAAAATATTGAAATATATCTTTACAGGTATTGGTACTTTTCTATAAATATTATTGAATCATTAATCTCGTATATCTGCTGATGACTTACTTTTCAAGTTAAAAGCTGTAAATATGGGATATATTCTCATAAATTTAATATAACACAAATCACTAATTTAAAAGAAATAATGCAACTATAAAACGTTTCATTCCCCCGATCAAATAAATAGCAAATGATATTTACAGGTCGCAAATTCCTAATTATGACTTCAGCAACGTGCACGTCATAACATTTGGTTTTGGAAATTAACATTGCTAGCGTGCTTCAATTGTAACGAAAAACATTCTTTTGATTTGTTTAAATAAACTGAAATTGAAAAACTTGGCAGCTAAAAAATACTGCTTTTTTTTAAAAGAAAATATTAATTAATATACCACTTTTCTGATATTTGGAAAAGCAAAATAGTTTTGTTGTAAATAGTAAAGTGTATTTAATATCGAATCTAAAACCATGCATGTAAAGACTAACCTTAACTTTTCTACATTATTCGATTTCTAATGCTGATTACTAAATTTATGGAATATTGATAAATACTATAAAAGCGATTTTTATAAAAGCTTTAAACAATTTTTATATCTGTGCAGCTCAAATACCAAAATGTATGTGATAATATTAAAAAAAAAACGGATAATCTGGCAATAGCTATGGGAGCAGAGAATCCTCGCAATATATAAAATACATTTATACTATCTAGCAAAAAATTAAAATATTAAAACCAAAGGGTAACATTATATGTGATAAGCAGGGTAAGGAACTCACAGAAAATAAGGAAAAAGCTAGAAGATGGAAGGAGTATCTTGAAGATTTATATAAAGGTAGGCAGGACATGGAGGAGCTAGAAAGTGTGGAACAGATAGATGAGGATGACTTAGGTCCTAGCATACTTAGGTCAGAGTTTCATAGAGCATTAAATGATTTACGGAATAACAAAGCAGCGGGGATTGATATGATACCAGCCGAATTAATAAAACACGCAGGGGAAAAAATGCAGGAGCGATTATACAGGTTAGTTTGTAAAATATATGAGAAGGGAGAAGTACCACAGGATTTTCAGCGTAGTAGAATAGTAACAATGCCGAAGAAAATAGGAGCTAATTTGTGTGAGAACTATAGGACCATTAGCCTACTATCACATGCATCGAAGATATTGTTAAAGATTATTTATAGGAGATTAGAAAATAAAGTAGAGGAAAGGCTAGGAGAAGATCAGTTTGGTTTTAGGAAAAACAGAGGGACGAGAGAGGCGATTCTAGCACTAAGAACGGTAGTAGAAAAAAGAAAGAGGGTAGGAAAGGTAACTTGCATAGCTTTTGTAGACTTAGAAAAGGCATTTGACAATGTAGATTGGGACATAATGTTTAGAATTTTAAAAGAAACGGGTATAGATTATAAGGATAGGAGAATAATTTTTAATTTATATAAACACCAAACTGCCTTAGTTAGAATTGAGGGGGAAGAAGAGGTAGCAAAAATAGGGAAGGGAGTTCGGCAGGGATGTACACTTTCACCGTTATTATTTAATCTATATATATAAGATGCAATAAACAAAGTAAAAGAAGAGTATAGTGTAGGTGTGAATGTACAGGGAGAGAAAATATATATGCTGAGATTCGCCGACGATATAGCTATATTGGAAGAAAGCGAAAAGAATTTAGAAAGGGTATTGAATGGTATGCAGGCAGTATTGACTAGGGATTTTAACATGAAAATAAATATAGGTAAAACTAAAGTGATGAGGTGTGACAAAAAGGAATGCAGTAGAAAAATGAGGATCACAATAGGAGATAATAGAATCGAAGAAGTGTCAGATTTTTGTTATTTAGGCAGTAGAATCACAAAAGATAATCGAAGCAAGGTAGATATAAAGTGTAGGATAGCACAGGGTAGGAAGGCATTCGTAGAAAAAGAACAGATTTTAAGATCAAATATTGACTTGGGTATTAGAAAAAGATTACTGAAGGTATATGTTTGGAGTGTAGCACTGTACGGGTGTGAGGCGTGGACTATAGGAAAGGAAGAGAAGCGTAGATTAGAAGCACTTGAAATGTGGTGTTATAGGAGGATGATGAGGATTGGTTGGGAAGATAAAGTAACAAATGAAGCTGTACTAGAGTTAGTAGGGGAGAAGAGAAGTATTTGGAGAGTGTTACAGCGTAGGAGAGACAGATTAGTAGGGCATATTCTTAGGCATGGGGGGATTATGCAATTGATCATAGAAGGTAGAGTGGAGGGAAAGAGAGGGGTACGTAGGCCTAGATTGGAGTATGTGAGTCAGATAGTTGAAGACGTTGAGATGAATAGCTATAGGGAGATGAAGGGATTAGCTCAGGATAGATCGGCATGGCGTGCTGTTTCCAACCAATCTTTAGGATTGCGGACTCTTTAACTAACTAGCAAAAAATTGTGTGAAAAGGTTATTCTTCAACTGGCCGCATAGCATTGAGAATGTCCAGTCCAGGCAAAATCTCGTTCAAATATATTTTTATGTCATCGGCCAATTATGATTGGATGTGGCATACCTTGATTTTCCACATCGATATCGACCATGTCTCCATCGTGCAACAGCTCCATTCGGATACCCTTCTTCAGTACCTTATTGACAGCTATAATGGACGACGGCATCCCATCTCCGCTACTATCATAATTGACATTACTGCCGGATACGTCTGCGTCCATCATATCGCCATCTCCATCCTCAGACTTGGCTTCCAGCAGGCCAGATGATATAGTGAGGCCGCCACCAGTCCCGCCACTGCCACTGCTGCCCGAATCGGGCGCCTCTTGTTCCACCACCGCCGTATCCGCCATGTCGCTGCGAGTCCGACGACGGCGCAGTGTGTACTTTATTTTGGGAATGTTGGCGCACGCGTATCACCGAACGAGGAGAAGAGGATAGAGCATCGGACACTGGGGGGTTGGAGGAATGATGGGTATTGCTGCTGGGTATGCTTGGTACGGGAATGTGCAGCTCGCAGACGTGTTGATTGAGTAATTGGGATTCTTCAACATTGGAATGTTTCGAAAACTATCGGAATAAATAAAAGTAACTTTACATCTGAACGGGTAAATTACGTTATAGAAAACAATATTGCTCAAATTAAAAAAAATCGAAGTAAAATTTAAATCATCCAAATTTTTTTTAATTCTGAATGTTTAAAAAATTCTGTATTATTATAAATTAAGCTGTTCATTATTTTACTTCAAATGGTACTTTACTTATCTCAATATTATGTGTTTGTATCACAGAATGTTAAGATTATTAACAGCAAATGAACCGTTCCACTAAAACGATGTTATATTTATAGAATTAAGAAAAGTTTCTTACCGGCCAATATTTAAATTTAAATTTAAATACATAATTTTCCAATATTATTTTCATTGGAAAAATAAATTACAATTTTGTATGTACTATATTGCATTATACTGTTAAAGTGGGCCATCGACATACTTATATTTTTTAGGTAGACGCATAAAAGAACATAAAGATCATATTTTAAAAATTATCACTACGGTGTTAAATTATAATATAGAATATCACCCAAATACCGCAACAAGCATTAAGTAGCTAGATGTACATTTCCAGCGCTATTCGCCCATCTTCATATATATATATAGATGGGCGCATAGCGCTTGAAATGTACATCTAGCTACTTATTATATATATATATATATATATATATATATATATATATATATATATATATATATATATATATAAATAAAAGATGGGCGCACAGCGCTTGAAATGTACAGATTAGCTACTTATTTAATATATATTTTATATACTATTTATATTATTTATTTTATATACTTATATATATATATATATATGAAGATGGGCGCATAGCGCTTGAAATGTACATCTAGCTACTTAATGCTTGTTAGGGTATTTGGGTGATATTGTATATTATAAAGATCATACTTTCACAGATTTACCTTATTCCACATACTCAAATTAGTACCTACCTATATTATGCTCTAAATCATGTTGTTATAATTATTTGTACAATTCGAGTGCATCGCCAGCGCGTTAGTAATTTATTATTGTATTGTTGACTCAATTGTTGATGTTGTGCGAACCGATTACAAAATAATACGAGCTACTGCAATTTAAAAGCCACCTGAGTGCAAATTCCACATGCAATAATAATGTCCGACCTATTTTCTATATACTTTCGAAATATTACCGCCTATAGAATAGAATTGATTACATCACACGTAGAGAGCTACGCGCTCGATATTACACACTATCTTCGTATAGAAAAACGTAAAATGAAAACCTAAACAAACGACTGGTAAAATATGAGCGCATTTCGTTTCTCGACGTGCGCTAATGTTTACGCTTTTAACCTGAGACATGAACGGATGATGATCTATAGTACTAGTACATCGGTATTATACGTTCGATAGCACATAAAAAGCGGCCAACGTCAACAACGGCTACCCGTTAATATTGCCTGCGTGCATGTACGGAATACGGCGACCGTACTTAATCGTTCTGTGGCTCGTGAAATTGATGCCAATCCTGGCCGTACAGTACTACTAGGTCACAATTGGGTTAGCCAGTTGGCGATGGTTAAAAACTCGATAATTTCGCAATGTAGGTAATGCTCTACTTACATGAAATGGCGTTGTACCGGATATCGGAAAGTACTACGAACTAAAACACCTGTACATTAGCAGCACGGTTCGACCGCTTTTTGGGACGGCCATTCCTGTTTGACCTGTCGTGGTAAAGTGGGACTGTGGTGGGAACTGGAGATGGGCGCGTGTTCGCCGTATCCTGCTTTCGATTCACACAGACTAGCACGCACGATTAACGGCACATTTCCAGTCCGCACACAGTCACAGCACGGCCACACATGTTACAATTAAGCGTGCGGATTGATTCACAGCGGATTGTCGTGGGCTCTGGATTGAGAGTACGAACGCGCACTCATCTCTACGCGGGATAGGGATAAATAGCGGCTTTTATGTTTCACTGTTATTGCGGTTATTTGGCTGGGCCAACAGGTGCAGTCTTGCCTGAAATACCTGCGTATCTAGCATATCCTGTAGTATAAGTCACTTTCTTGTTCTATGTTAACTACGAAATACAGCCCCTTTTACTGATTGCGAAGTCGGAACGCATTTTATAAGAATTTAATATTTTTGTTATTGTTTACATAGCCAATATGTAGCGAAAACAAATGATTTTATTTATTGTCCGAAATATAATTCGATAACCAAATGTATACTATACAACCAATTATATTGTATCGTTGTGCTGGAAGTATACGTTAAATATTTATCAAACATGAATTTGGTTCAAATTTACATAATAAGGATAAGAATACTTTTAGACATTTGTGGGGATAAGGAAAATAATATAAATGAAAACTTATTGAATAAGTAATTAAATAACTATTGTTGGTATTGTCAAAAATTTTACAGGAATGTAGATCGATAATATGACCCCTTTGCACCATACAATATTTAATATTTTGCTTAATGCGCATTTCGGAAGCTATGCTTCTATAATCAGTAGCACACCCCAACAAATTAAATTAATACAGTGCAGGTTTTGAACAAACTGTCCCACAGACACTTTGGAAATTATTGTAAATATTTTCTAATATTTATGTAAAAAATTTGCATTAATAAATTTTTTTTAAATTATTTTTGTTTAATAAATATTTTTAAATGACAAAGAATAAATATTGGCATACTAATATTAATTCCTGGCATTACCCCCTTTCTCTCAAAGAATTCTTGAAAAATATGCACATTTTGAGCGGCAGTGGGAGCCCCCACCTCTTTTTTTTAGCAATACACCCCTGCATATATGTCAAAATATCCCTGTATGTAAGAGATAAAAGCATTTTAACAATGTTCCCATTGGTCAATGATAATGGTTGCTACAGGAAGAATGTCAAATTAAGTCGGCGTCCATCGTGGATTTTACCGTCTCCCAGCATTAATGTCAAATTGATATGTGGAAAGCCAAAAGAGCATTCTACAATGAAAATAAATACTACACAAAATAAATACTTAATATTTACATATTAGTCTGTGGAAACTTTCATAGAAAGGTCCATAGAATTTTTTTGTTTCAAATTGATATATAATTTTCAAAAACATTCGCTATTGATATTAGGATGTTTTTTAATATGCTTAAAATAAAATAAATAAATTTATTGCGATAAAATCAATTTACAATTATTATTTAAATAAATAATTACATTGCTGTGATATACATGTACTTAGGTCCTAGCATCTGCGTCCAGTTCTAAATAGAACAAAATATTTGAAACGAAAGAAACTTATACGTATATACAATAAGCAATAATAATCAGTGGCATAACTACGATGTGCAATTATTAATTTATTAAATATTAATAGTATTTTCGTGTACAAACATCACATATTTAGTTTTTATAGACGAGGAATAAAGATCGAATCTTCATATTACAAATTATTTTATATCAAATTTGTACAGATTGTAATAAGAATTCAATTATTGTGAGGCAAATTTATACCGAAATGTGTGTATAGAGTGACACTGAAATAATTTTGAGTTAAGGAAATACATATTATATTCTTGTTGATTATGTCCAGTTTTTGGTCGTTTCGCTATAATTATTTAACAATTTTAATAATTACGCTCAACTCTCAATTTAATGATATATAAATTATCTAATCAATTTGCATTACGATGTTGCTGCACTACTGGAAACTTTCTACTAACTACAAAATAATAGTCTACCAGTTTGTACAAGAAGTGGTATTAGCAATGACAATATATATATACATTGTCATTGGTATTAGCGTAAGTCTACATCAGGGGTCACCAAACTTTTTGAGAAACGGGCCGGATTGGAATTTTTAAAAACATGGGGGGCCGGACGAAAAACATTCTTATTGAAATCCTATAAGAACATTAATTTACATTGCGTGTGTAAACGTATATAGTTTAAATTAGAATTTATAATGGCAAATATCTATAAAAATGTATGGGTATCCATATTATATTTAGTTTGGTGACCGCTGGTCTACATAATTATTTTTCTCTTACTAAATTTTCTAGTGCTAGTTTGGTTAAATCTATACTTTTATTAGCAAAATCTAGAATTATTTAAAGTATAAATATGAGTGCAGATATTTTATTGATATGTGGATTTATATACGGTTGCACATTTAAAAATTTCATTGAGGCATTATAATATTAAAATTGCATTTATCTAACAGCTATTTAAGTATATTATGTTAATTATTTTTATATTTGTAATAGATGTGGTGCTTTAAATTTTATACTAATGATTTTTTTATTTCTACAACGAAATGAAAACAAATAGTTCAGAGCAATAACAAGATACCCATATTTGGTATTGGCACATTATTGTAATTTAAGAAAATGTTGAATAAATTTTGTTTGATATATAGAAATATTTGAGTTATAATATACAATCATTATATTATTATTAATACGTTAGATATGTACATAAACTTGCGATTTATATTTTAAAAATGTACAAAAGCAAGGTACCGCTACTAAATAGTAATATTTTGATTTGTAGTGGTTAAAAAAAAAATCAATCTAAGGATCAAATTTTAGTATAAACAAAATTTAGCGAAAAACTGGACTTATAAAAACAAAATGAATCGAAATATATGAAGCGATAGTACAAATACAACTCTTTTTGAAATCAAAATGAAAATTTCTTCATAAACTATGACCCGTGGACAACATTTTAAGAACTACTGAATATTTACCATTATGATAAACGATTTATTTTTAATCAAATATTCAGATACTTTGTATAATGACAAATAATATTATAAATTATCAATTTTTTTATAATAGCCAATAAATTATTAACGTTTTTATCCTATTCTATTTTAGGCAAAAATATCATTATATAACAGATTAAAATAAAACTTTTTTGTTCCCAGGTCACGTTCGAAATGTTCCGACTATTTTTGAAATGAAAATCGATTATAATTCACCACATAAATTAATCAATTTTGATTGAAATTTTCAAAGAACGGAATTACGAGGTCGCATATTTAGTTAAACGTTGCCAATTGTAATAATACAAAGATCTGATAATTGTTTGAATAAAATGGAAAAACTGAAAGTACCGCAATATCAAATATTTCGATGATTTGATACAGGACTTTTCAGATCAAATTTCGTAGCGAAATATCAAGATTTTCGGAAAACATGATCATGGTCTATTTCTTTGATACGGTTAATCAATGAAACGTTTGCCTTTGTGGTCTGTTTATGCAACAATTGTATCAGTAAATATACTATTGTTTATTTGTTCCGATTTGTACGCATAACTGTATTGATGATTTGTTAAATCAATAATTGTTTAAATTTTTTAAACAATGAGATTGTATATAATAATCTTGAACGAATTTCGAGCGAAAAGTATCATTTTTGCTTTGGGTGCATTTATCTCGGGCAACAATAGACAATTTCCAACCTTAATACACAAATAGCTACTTTATCCTTAAAAAATATGTTACCAAAAAGGACTTTGACAACATGCATACACCTAGTATTATATAGAAATTCTTATTTAAGTCCACAACAAATTGTCAGCATATATTAATCACCACTGGCGACCTCAACATTTCGAACACTTCGCTTTAAAACATATAGGACAATAACTAAAGTTGAACATAAATGAAGTTCTAAAAGTATTAGACGAAGCGTTCAACGATGGAATTGTTCATTTTGATCCGGATGAGGTGATGTTGTTTAGATGTTGGGGCGTTAACGACAAATTCTATGGTAGAGATGTTCTCGTAGTTTTGTCTTCGGATGATGTTATACTTTGTTGCTGTTGGCCATGCTGTTGACTGTCGCATTCGTCTCCTCGATGTAGACGTTACCCCTCACTTCCGTACCCATCCTCCCCTGTTTCCGTACTACAAGTACAACAAATGCAAATGAAATTACTACGGTAAAACAATACTAAAATCTTAATAAATTAAATCATACAGTACAGCCGAATGGGGAATTGGAAGTAATTCGGTGCGTTCTTTTTAAAAGCGTGGTACAATCATGTTTCTAAAAAACGGCATTAATTCGAACTTGAATATTTATTTTAATTGCAGCTGCATATCGTGAGTGTTTTGGTTTGATACAGTGGCGGCTCGTGCCAGTTCAATCTGGAGGGGCGCATTTCTTAAAAAATAACATAATAGTGAGAAATCTTACCTAAAATGATTAAATTCAATCATTTCTTGAAAGTGAATTCCACTCTTCTATCTTTCATTGATATAAACTTCTCCAAAACTTTTTCGTTAAAATTGTAAATATCTCGCGCCACATTTTTATTAATACACATCATCGCCAACGCGTTCAAATGATCATTTCGCAAAAAAGTCTTGATTCCTTTATGTGTTGAAAAACAACGCTTAGATTCAGCAATGGTCATCGGGTGTTGTTAAAATAATTTTAAGTATTTTTATAGTTTCCGGGAAAGTTTCACTCAGATTATTTTGTAGCAATAATGAAAGAAAATTTGTGGCTCCAATTACTTGATAAAAATCCGGACGCGAGTAAATGACTTCTAATTATGTTTTTAATCTGGTTTTCTTCAAAAATGGATATGCATGACACACGGTTTCCAAAAGTTCCACTGGAAATTGTTTAGAAAATGTTAGCATCGATTTCGTGTTAAATAACTCAGCGGCTTGTAGATGGCCACAATATGAGAATCTGTCCTTCATCTGTGTTATAATTTTTTTTGTAAATGTCTCTTGTAAAACGCCACGTAAATGTCCGGTTTTGAGCACTCCTTGCACAAGTTTGCGATAAATTTAAATCAGGCAATGGCCTACCTAATTCTTTAATTTTTACTTTGTCCACAACAGAAAGTCTACTATATTATATTTTCAATAAAGAACTAACGGTATTCATATTTATTAAATTATTTCTATTAAATATATTCTTGGAGAAACACGTGGCAAAATCGTACATACGTACATATCGTACATACACAGAACAAATTCTACTGTCTTATCTGGCTATTCTATATCTATATATATATATACTCTCTGTATATATACTACTCTCTGTTCTCTCTGAACTGCTGATAGATGATATACTAGATAGGTCGCCTGCACTCTATGATACACCCATCTCATTGTATATGTACTGTATATATGTATTTAACTTGTATTGGCCTCGGATAGCCGCTGGAATGTGTGAAACATATTAGACGATGTAAGCAAGGATCGAACCGAAGAAACAGAAGATATACGGCATACGGTCGCTCTCACCGATTGCTTGCAATAGAGTGAGATGAGTGCATATGCATTTAACCTGTACTGTGTGGCGCTGAATACGCAGCGGCACCAAGTTAGCGATATATGTATACCACGCGAACGATAGATACAGATAGATACAGCATCGGTCGCTGCTGTGACTTGCAACGGATACTACAACGAACGCCACACCGTGTTGTGTTGATTGTTATCGCGGCACAAACTTTATCTTTTATGTAAAATAATGCCGAGATAAAATATCGCAATACAATTATATATCTACGGTGATGCGCTCAATGTTCAGTAGGGGCGCGCGGCCCTGCGGCCTGCATAAGGAACCGCCACTGGTTTGATATAAAAAGATTGTAGTCAAGAAGGATGTAAAAAACCCGAGCTGTAGACTTTTTAGTTTCGTAAACTCGTAAAGATTTATATATTTATATTAATAATAGGGTTGTCACGATACGATAGGGTTGATTGTAGTTTGGTGGTGTATAAATAGCGGAATGTGGAATAGGCACGCTGGTTGCTAATACATACAATATAACAGATGATAACAATAAGAAATAGGACAACGATTCTAGGGGAGGTTCAGTTACATCGGAAGACTTCACGGCTGTTAGAAAGAAAGGAAGCAGGATATTATTATATACGATGGCTAGCGACAGTAGATAGAACAAATATTATCCATAGAAATAAAGAAGGTCCTGTCAGAGAACAGAGATGTGGATGTAAAAAATAATGTTCTCGATTAAATTCGTTTATACACAAAATATGAAATACATTATGATTTGTATTTTATTACTACAAGATTCTCATTTACATAAGCTCTGCATTGATTTAACGCTCTAGAGCAATTTAAAATGCCATAAGAAAACTAGCAAATTTTATTTAAGTATATTTACTCTTATTTTTTCGCTAAAATTTGTTTAATTTTTTTGATAACAGCATATGCATGTAAAGTTCGCCTATTTTATACTTTTTTTTTAAAATTAGTTGTTTTTAAACACAAATATTTTTACTTTTGCGTTAAAGTCATTTTTCAGATATTTCGACGTAATGATTGAAATTATCTAATTTATTTATCTAATATATGTAATTTATTTCAAAATTGGGTCAAATTCGGGCAAAAAGAAGGGGGAATATTGTAAAAAAAATTCTTGGTGTTTTTAAGGCATTTTAAGATGATTTACACACTTAAGCTTTTGTTATAAGAGCACACTTTTATTCCTGTAAAATTTTGATTTATTTTCAGAATTGACACTTCATCATGTAGGCAACCAAGACGACGCAACAATCGTAGCAATACACCTAACGTATTTAAAAAAATGAAATTTATAGATATTTGATTTAATGTTTTAAGGCAAGAAGTGAAAAAAATTGAACGCTATATTCAGTAAAAGAAATATTTCTGTTAACAGCATTGTGTTTAAAATTCAATCAGATGATCGGTTTATTAAATGAAATGTAAAATTTAAATCTTAATAACGATTGATAATTTAAGTTAGTTTTTAGTATTCATTTAAATAAATAAACATGATAAAAAAAATTAATGTAAGACTAAATTAGTTCGGTTAATTGATAAATTAATTTTCTTTTTGAATGAAATATAGGAAGAAAAGTATTATATAGAATTATGTGAAATATTATAAAAAAATAATTACATATATATATATATATTTTTTTAATTTAGTTTTACTTGTGCTACTGAAGATGGGCGCATAGCGCTTGAAATGTACATCTAGCTACTTAATGGTATTTGGGTGATATTCTATATTATACATATATAGTAATTAAATAGCGCAAGATTTCATGAAGACAGAGAAAATAGAACTGTGAAGACATACTATTCCGATTATCTAACATATTTATTTAAGAGCAATTTTCATTCATGATCCATATGCGCTGGACCGATACTTCGGTACGGGTGAGTTTTCGACGCATTTAAAATTAGATTCTCTGGCTTGCCAGCTCTTCATACGACAGATAACTGACCAAAGAACTCATTCAGCAAACTACCTACAAACAACAAAGTATACACCTAATACATAATCGCCAATCGAACCAATCTAACTTCAAAAATGGTCTGCGCACGTTATTAGATAACACTTCATATTGATTTTGAAATAATGTGCGTCCCACGACATTCTCTGGACCTGGATGAAATATTATATAAGACTTCCTGTGTCAAATTAACAAGATACTTGGGATATTTTTGGAGAGTGCGGGAAACATCTGCTCGTCATTGGCGTCGATTGTAAACTTCTGTTTGTCTTTACCGTGTTTGCGTAGCAAAATTTCAAATGTCTCTAAATTAAAAAAAAGCATCTAATTCTGCTGAAATTAATTTGATTCAAGCACCATCAAGGATAGTTTTTTATAAACAAGAAAAACGCATTGCAAGCAATTGGTTCAAATGTTTTAAATAACACTTTTGTGGCGAGAAAAAGGCCAAAGGTTTGATTAGACGCTGAAACTGATATATTACTCTTTTATATTATATAAAACAGAGGATGCAGTAAATTATTACGTTTCAAACGATGCAAATTCAATAATAAATCATAATATTTATGACGCAAAGAAGTTGAAATAGACGCCACTGATACTGCTATACATAAATACTGTTAATTTTAAGTGTACATCAGGTGAATGAAGAACTAGTAGAAGTCCTCCTACCGAAAATGTCAGCCTCTTTTAGTGGAACGATTATATTTACAGTTGAATTGGTAAATTGGAGAGATAGTTTCATTCATAAATGCAGTTACAGAAATACTTGTTATTCTACAGAAATATATTTCGTGCGGATTTGAATAGTTTCCAAAAATTTCGGGTAAAAGTAACATATATGAAAATAAATTGAGTGCTTCCTATTAGACCGTGTGATTTATTACGGAATTCATAAAATTTATGTTTAATTTATCAAATTGACCGAGGAATTAGTAAATGTTTTCTGCTATATATTTAAAAAATAAAAATGAAATATTGGATTTTTTTTTGTAATATATTTTTCTGGAAATGTTTCATTTGTTTTTTTGTGTGAAACATTTTTATTTATAGTTTTCCAATGCTGAAAGTTTTTTTTTTTTTTATTAAACTGAATTAGCCATTAAGTTTAAGGTAGAGTAGAAATAGAAATTTAAAATAAAAATTACGGCAGAAATAGTTGAAATGATAGAAGCAAGAAGGAAAATTAAAATTGGAAACACAGAAGCAGGACAGAAAAAATATAAGGAACTAAGGAACTTAATTAATAGGAAATGCAAGCTAGCGAAAGAAGGGTGGATAAAAGGAAACTGTGAGGATATTGAGGAGGATATGAGAAGAGGTAAAGTAGATTTGGGCTACAGGAAAATTAAGTCACATTTTTCTAAAGTAAAACCAAAGGGTAACATTATATGTGATAAGCAGGGTAAGGAACTCACAGAAAATAAGGAAAAAGCTAGAAGATGGAAGGAGTATCTTGAAGATTTATATAAAGGTAGGCAGGACATGGAGGAGCTAGAAAGTGTGGAACAGATAGATGAGGATGACTTAGGTCCTAGCATACTTAGGTCAGAGTTTCATAGAGCATTAAATGATTTACGGAATAACAAAGCAGCGGGGATTGATATGATACCAGCCGAATTAATAAAACACGCAGGGGAAAAAATGCAGGAGCGATTATACAGGTTAGTTTGTAAAATATATGAGAAGGGAGAAGTACCACAGGATTTTCAGCGTAGTAGAATAGTAACAATGCCGAAGAAAATAGGAGCTAATTTGTGTGAGAACTATAGGACCATTAGTCTACTATCACATGCATCGAAGATATTGCTAAAGATTATTTATAGGAGATTAGAAAATAAAGTAGAGGAAAGGCTAGGAGAAGATCAGTTTGGTTTTAGGAAAAACAGAGGGACGAGGGAGGCGATTTTAGCACAAGAACTAAGAACAGTAGTAGAAAAAAGAATGAAGGTAGGAAAGGTAACTTGCATAGCTTTTGTAGATTTAGAAAAGGCATTTGATAATGTAGATTGGGACATAATGTTTAGAATTTTAAAAGAAACGGGTATAGATTATAAGGATAGGAGAATAATTTTTAATTTATATAAACACCAAACTGCCTTAGTTAGAATTGAGGGGGAAGAAGAGGTAGCAAAAATAGGGAAGGGAGTTCGGCAGGGATGTACACATTCACCGTTATTATTTAATCTATATATAGAAGATGCAATAAACAAAGTAAAAGAAGAGTATAGTGTAGGTGTGAATGTACAGGGAGAGAAAATATATATGTTGAGATTCGCCGACGATATAGCTATATTGGAAGAAAGCGAAAAGAATTTAGAAAGGGTATTGAATGGTATGCAGGCAGTATTGACTAGGGATTTTAACATGAAAATAAATATAGGTAAAACTAAAGTGATGAGGTGTGACAAAAAGGAATGCAGTAGAAAAATGAGGATCACAATAGGAGATAATAGAATCGAAGACGTGTCAGATTTTTGTTATTTAGGCAGTAGAATCACAAAAGATAATCGAAGCAAGGTAGATATAAAGTGTAGGATAGCACAGGGTAGGAAGACATTCGTAGAAAAGGAACAGATTTTAAGATCAAATATTGACTTGGGTATTAGAAAAAGATTACTGAAGGTATATGTTTGGAGTGTAGCACTGTACGGGTGTGAGGCGTGGACTATAGGAAAGGAAGAGAAGCGTAGATTACAAGCATTCGAAATATGGTGTTATAGCAGGATGATGAGGATTGGTTGGGAAGATAAAGTAACAAATGAAGCTGTACTAGAGTTAGTAGGGGAGAAGAGAAGTATTTGGAGAGTGTTACAGCGTAGGAGAGACAGATTAGTAGGGCATATCCTTAGGCATGGGGGGATTATGCAATTGATCATAGAAGGTAGAGTGGAGGGAAAGAGAGGGGTAGGTAGGCCTAAATTGGAGTATGTGAGTCAGATAGTTGAAGACGTTGAGATGAATAGCTATAGGGAGATGAAGAGATTAGCTCAGGATAGATCGGCATGGCGTGCTGTTTCCAACCAATTTTTAGGATTGCGGACTCTTTAACTAAAGGTAGAGTCATAAATTTTAAAAGCTATTTAAAGTTCACTAAGCAATAAAGAATTTGGTAATGTTTTACGATATTCTTAGAAACTTTTATATTTAGTGATTGCGAATTACAATTCACAGGGTAACTTGCACGGGATGGGGAATGCTCGTATTTCATTTGTACCGCAAATTTTTTATCAAATTTTATGACCAACCAAACATAAAAGGAATTTTTTTTTAAGTATCAAGTAAGTTTTAAGTACTTTACACTATTTCTCCCCATTAATATTTAATTTGTTTATATATTCTTTTTTTTTTTGTGGATTAATTTAAAAATAGATGAACTATAAAAACATACTTAGAAAATAATTAGAAATATTTTATACAGAAATAATTAGTTAACATTTCCCTAACTTTTCGCTACTTGTAACAATTAGTTAAAAAAATTTGCATACATTTAAATAATAAAGACCATAATTTCGCATTACATACTTTAGGAAATGAAGTTATATACTTAATTTTTTAGTAATTAAAATACATGATGTGGACGAATTCAGAGTCGGTTTTATTTCAATAAAAAATAATAATCATGTTACAAAAAATTCACTACGGTGTTAAATAATAGTATAGAATATCAACCAAATACCGTAACTTAAAGCATTAAGTAGCTAGATGTACATTTCGAAGGCTATGCCCCCATCTTCAGTTGCACGAAGATAAAATACCTCTGTCACGATTCGTGATTGATATAATATTAAATAAATAAGTCAACATGACAGAAGCATTTCAAAAATGGCATATAATATGACCTATAAATCTTTTAAAATAATATAAATTAATAATTAACGAAACTGACAAGTAACAACAATAACACATTGGTTTGTCAAACCTAAAATCAAAAATAAATAATATAAAAATAAATTTAAAAATAGTTCTTATTAAATAAATTAAATAGACAAGATGAAATTGGGCCTGAATCTAAATTCATTCATTTTGTTTGAGATTTATGAATGTAAGCATAAATATGTAAATATGTAAACATGTAAGCACTTTTATAAGCATTTAACTCGGAATAATTCAAAACACTTTTAAGTAATTTAAGTGAACTAATTTGAATAGGATGACCTGAGCTAGTCAAAAATATGCACGGCTACAGCACTTTTATGTTTTCTATTTAATCTGAAATGAGCTAAATGCTCCTCAAATCTATTTCTATAGGTTATCCAGCAGAAATGTAATCAGATTTTTGTCAAAATCTTCAACCTAGAGCAATGTGGTTTATTGACATTCGAATTAACAAAGCTCGATATATATATAGAGCTCTAGCATAGTTTATAGATCCAATTCATCAAATCCTTTCAACAGCATTGATTAACTCCTTCTAATACAAAACATATATCACATAGAGTAGAACACACAATGATTACATTTGATCGCATTTGTCTTGATCACGGGGACTGTTGCTGTTAATCATGATATATATTCGCAAATACGTACATACAGCATGCGTCTGTTGTCAATTGTCATCTTGTTTGCTTTCAATGTGAACATTCGGGAATTTATTACAGATTTGAGAGACGACGAAGCGAGTTGAACCTGTGCCAGTTCAGCGGGTAAGGGCCTTATTTGACTGCCAACTCGTTTCATTTCTATTTCACGAAGAAATATACGATATATAGCAACATGCCTGCATATCCATCATGTGCTGCACTAAATATACTATTCTACGTATAGACCTTCATCCATTTTAAAAGTCTTGGTAAAATTTCACAGTGCAATGGAATAAAAGTTGCCGTGTTTAATCCTGCAGTCTACACTGCAAGGTGGTGTAATAAGGCCCTAAGACGAATATGAACGTGTCCATAGAATAGTATATCCTAGTCCTTTTGTATTTGACTTTTATACGCCGATTGGTACTTTATATTATACTACACTAGTATAATATTTTTTCTTTAATTTTTAGGTAATTTATTGGTACTGCATATTCGGTAATCGTTTAGGAATGTGAATTTTGAACTAGTAGCAATACTTTGAGCTTCTACAGCAATATTTGGTATTTTCCATTACATTTTGCGAGCCCTGATACAAATATATATATACACACAGTACAATCTCGATAGTGTGAACATTCGTTACTGTGAACAACTCTGTAGTGTGAACAATCCATTTTGTTCATAAGACCCCGCTATGCGAATAGCGATGCCCCCGATGGTGTGAACAGCATATTCAAGCAAGCGAAACCGTATTTGTTGTGTAAGTCCACAATACAATTTGTGCTATTAATAACAAGAAGGATCGAATTACCAATGCCATTAGTAATATATTAAAGCCAAATAGGATGTGTACTTTGAAAAATCTATGTTTCCGAAAATGGAAAAGAAATTGTATAGATGGTTTCTTCACCAACGCGAGAGACATATGCCAGTTGCAGGTGATATCATGAAGCAAAAATCACTAAACTTATTTTCAAGCTTAATAATAGCAATATAAAATTTAATGCAAGTCATGGGTGGTTGCAACGATTTAAATGTCGTTATGGAATAAGATTCTTGTAAGTTACTGGTAAAAAACTGTAATCTCAACCAGAAATTGTTGACCCTTTGAAAGAAAATTTAGCAAAATTAGTCGAGGAATTTGGATTTTGTCAGGACCAACTGTACAATTCGGACGAAAACAGGTCTATATTGGAAGATTGTGCGTGAAAAAACATATGTCGGACTAAGTGAAAAAACTGCTCCTGGATTGAAAATTGCCAAACAACGGCTTACATTTTTGGGTTGCGCGAATGCGACGAACTTGCATGAATTGTAGGAGCTTGTGATTGGTAAATCGAAAAATCCTCGATGTTTTCGAAATTTAAAAATCCCACAATTTAAAAGAACACAAAATATGCGTGGATGACTGGAGAAAATTTTAAAAGGTGGTTCCTTCAACACTTCGACATTTCTAAAATTTTAGGTTAAAAGATTTTTGCGCCAACAAGACCTTTCGGAAGAAGCAGTTCTTCTTCTGGACAACGCACCATCTCACCCTCCAGTGGAGGAATTGAAAACTGAGGATGGGATGATATTTGTTATGTTTATGCCTCCCAATGTGACACCATTAATCCAGTCGATAGACCAAAATGTTTTAAGATTGACAAAATTATATTATAGAAAAAGTTTGTTAAGTTCCATTATGCCAAACAGTCAATACATAGGAGAAGAACTGAAGAAACTTACTTTAAAAGATGCCATCATATATTTACACAGTGCCTGGGAAAAAATTACACCAAAAACAATTTCAAAATGTTGGCGTAACTTATTATCCAAGAGTTATGAATTTACTGAAGAAGATAACATGCCATTGAGTCAACTTAAGAAATTCTGGAAAGATGATGACGTAGAAACAGTTGTTTCAGAAACTGTAACACTACTGAAAACGATTCATGCTGATCATTATACTGCATCAGAGGTTCTGGAATGGAATTTGGACAACGTTGAACATAAAATGATTGAAACCTTGGATGACAACAGTGAGCATGATGTTGACAATGATGATGTTTTGGAGGAAGATCTTGAACCCAACTTTCCAAAAATAAAACATGATGAGGCTATTCAAGCATTGAAAGTGGCATTAGAGTGGGCCCAACAGAATGATGTTGAGATATTAGATATTTTAAGTATTAAAAAGGTTTATCAAAAAGCTGTGCTTTGCAATTCTGCAAAAAAAACAAAAACAGACAAAAATAACTTAATTTTTTAAATAAATCTTGTATTTATGATGAATTCATGTATCAAATAAATAAAAATAAGCTATAATTAGCTATTTTTTTCACCCCCTATAGTGTGAACACCCTCGCTCGTGTGAACATGCTTGGGATTTTCGTGTTCACACTATCGAGATCTTACTATATATATTTATATATATAAAATAACCACACAAAAGCAAAAAGAATTCAGAGTATAAATACCGAAAAAACTTTTGCAACGCAACGGAAACTCTCGTCCAATACATTCTTTCATTTATAACACACAGAAGGAAAGTTATCGCCTCACTATAAAACGATATTTTCGATTATATACCGATATAAGGCCAAGATATAAACGTTATAATAATTTGCCATATCGAAAGAAGTATTAACAGTAAAATCGGAAAAGGCTATGTCGAGATATACGCGGACAAATAAAAAGGGCTATATCAAAATTGAACATTGATATAAGGGATATTTCCTTAATAAGGAGCGTTTGTTACTTTTTGCATAAAAACATTTTATGTTTCGTTTCTTTTGTCTTATGTTTTTTTTTTGTAGAAGGGTTGTAGGGATGTAATATTTTCAACACAAGTTAAGAAAGCATCAGAATAGGTGATGGTGTATTCTGACGGTATTAACTATGTTAGTTACTTTTAAAAACATATAAAAATTGAACTTCTTTTTATCAATATTTTTTTTCATTTTTTCATCAATTTACTTTGAGACTTGTGCGGAAAACTAATACACTTGGTCCAAAATTTGCCCAAATATTAATACTTAAGTAAGTTGGAATATTTGGACCGGTTATTTGAAAAAAATTCATCACTACACCGTGTTTATCGAAAAATTTCTTGACTCGGAAAATACAAAAAATTTCGTTTAAATATATTTTTTTTAATACTTTTCGACATATTTTACATGAAATATATGACCAAGAGTCGTTAGAAATAGGTAAATTTATGATGGAAATTGAAATGGAACCGCCCCCTTAAAATAATGAAAAGCTTCTGTACAATCCATTAAAAAATAATGACCGGCGTAATTATTTATTTGCAGAACACCCTTCGATGAAGCTATGAATTTTGTTTACCGAAATTATTTCACAACAAAGTTGCAGTTTCTGCGGTCTAAGCTTAAACTTATTTTCTAATTGCGTAGTTGTGTATTATAAATAGTTGGTTTTTTTTTGTGAGGGATCCCTTAATAGAAAGTAATTATTCAAATAAATATAAAGGTAAATACTTACATGAACGTGTGACAAGCAGCCAGAAAAAAAAAAAAAGTAATTATTGCGAGATATTTTGGTTAAAATATTTTTTTGTGAAAACGTTCGAATTTTTAGAACTAGCCATCATTATTATTAACAATTGGAAGATTTTTAGCGTTGTTTTATTTGACATTATATGAAGAATAATCTCAAAAGTGACAGAAATGCCAAAATTTAAAAAAGTAAATTAAAACGATAAAAAAAAATACAATAATTTCTCATAATGATAAATAGATAATTGTATAAAACATCACTCAAAAACCGTAATAACACAATTTTTGGGTGATGTTTTATACAATTATTTAACGCCGTAGTGACGATTTTACAATGGATAGAGAAATTCATAAATGATTTCCTTTTAAAAATGATCACTAGGATGTTAAATAATAGTATAGAATATCACCAAAATACCGTAACAAAGCAGCGGGGATTGATATGATACCAGCCGAATTAATAAAACACGCAGGGGAAAAAATGCAGGAGCGATTATACAGGTTAGTTTGTAAAATATATGAGAAGGGAGAAGTACCACAGGATTTTCAGCGTAGTAGAATAGTAACAATGCCGAAGAAAATAGGAGCTAATTTGTGTGAGAACTATAGGACCATTAGCCTACTATCACATGCATCGAAGATATTGTTAAAGATTATTTATAGGAGATTAGAAAATAAAGTAGAGGAAAGGCTAGGAGAAGATCAGTTTGGTTTTAGGAAAAACAGAGGGACGAGGGAGGCGATTCTAGCACTAAGAACAGTAGTAGAAAAAAGAATGAGGGTAGGAAAGGTAACTTGCATAGCTTTTGTAGATTTAGAAAAGGCATTTGATAATGTAGATTGGGACATAATGTTTAGAATTTTAAAAGAAACGGGTATAGATTATAAGGATAGGAGAATAATTTTTAATTTATATAAACACCAAACTGCCTTAGTTAGAATTGAGGGGGAAGAAGATGTAGCAAAAATAGGGAAGGGAGTTCGGCAGGGATGTACACTTTCACCGTTATTATTTAATCTATATATAGAAGATGCAATAAACAAAGTAAAAGAAGAGTATAGTGTAGGTGTGAATGTACAGGGAGAGAAAATATATATGTTGAGATTCGCCGACGATATAGCTATATTGGAAGAAAGCGAAAAGAATTTAGAAAGGGTATTGAATGGTATGCAGGCAGTATTGACTAGGGATTTTAACATGAAAATAAATATAGGTAAAATTAAAGTGATGAGATGTGACAAAAAGGAATGCAGTAGAAAAATGAGGATCGCAATAGGAGATAATAGAATCGAAGAAGTGTCAGATTTTTGTTATTTAGGCAGTAGAATCACAAAAGATAATCGAAGCAAGGTAGATATAAAGTGTAGGATAGCACAGGGTAGGAAGGCATTCGTAGAAAAGGAACAGATTTTAAGATCAAATATTGACTTGGGTATTAGAAAAAGATTACTGAAGGTATATGTTTGGAGTGTAGCACTGTACGGGTGTGAGGCGTGGACTATAGGAAAGGAAGAGAAGCGTAGATTACAAGCATTCGAAATGTGGTGTTATAGGAGGATGATGAGGATTGGTTGGGAAGATAAAGTAACAAATGAAGCTGTACTAGAGTTAATAGGGGAGAAGAGAAGTATTTGGAGAGTGTTACAGCGTAGGAGAGACAGATTAGTAGGGCATATCCTTAGGCATGGGGGGATTATGCAATTGATCATAGAAGGTAGAGTGGAGGGAAAGAGAGGGGTAGGTAGGCCTAAATTGGAGTATGTGAGTCAGATAGTTGAAGACGTTGAGATGAATAGCTATAGGGAGATGAAGGGATTAGCTCAGGATAGATCGGCATGGCGTGCTGTTTCCAACCAATCTTTAGGATTGCGGACTCTTTAACTAACTAACCGTAACTTAAAGCACTAAATAGCTATATACGCATTTCGAAGGCTATGCCCCAGTGGCGCTTCCTTATGCAGGCCACAGGGCCGCGCGCCCCTCCTGAACATTGAGCGCATCACCGTAGATATATAATTGTATTGCGATATTTTATCTCGGCATAATTTTTCCTAAAAGATAAAGTTTGCGCCGCGAACATACCTAACACTCATACGTATAACACGATACAAACACTCATACATACACATAACACGATATGGCAGCTAGCAAGTACGAGTCAAATCTCATCCTATCCGCTGCAAGCGGTAGAGTGAGAGCGACCGTATGCAATATATCATCTGTATCTATCGTTCGCGTGGTGTAATACCTATATCGCTAATATGGTGCCGACATTCCAGCACCAGCCAGATGACCCAATACGAGTTAAATGCATATGCACCCATCTCACTCTATTGTAAGCTATAGGTGATAGCGACCGTATGCAGTATATCTTCTATTTCTTCGTTTCGCTCCTTGCTTACATCGTCTAATATGTTTCACACATTCCAGCGGCTATCCGAGTCCAGTATGAGTTAAATACATATATACAGTAAATATGCGATGAGTGTATCATAGAGTGCAGGCGACCGATGTAGCCAACTTCAAACAAAATTTTGAAAAGTGTATTAAAAATATTAGATGTCAAACTGATGCTATTCAAAGTGACAATGAAGAAAATTTTCATTCAACAAAGACGAGAAGTAAAGAAGATAACTTACAAAGAAGTGTATACGCCAAAGAAGTGTGTGACGTAATTATAACAGTTCTCATATCGTGGCTACCTACAAGCCGCTGAGTTATTTAACACGAAATCGATGCCAACATTTTCTAAACAATTTCCAGTGGACCTTTTGGAAACCGTGTGTCATGCATATCCATTTTTGAATAAAACCAGATTAAAAACAGAATTAGAAGTCATTTACTCGCGTCCGGATTTTTATCAAATAATTGGAGCCACAAATTTTCTTTCATTATTGCTACAAAATAATCTAAGTGAAACTTTCCTGGAAACTATAAAAATACTTAAAATTATTTTAACAACCCCGATGACCACTGCTGAATCAGAGCGTTGTTTTTCAACACTTAAAAGAATCAAAACTTTTTTGCGAAATGCTATGGGCAAAGATCGTTTAAACGCGTTGGCGTAGATGTGTATTAATAAAAATGTGGTGAGAGATATTTACAATTTTAACGAAAAAGTTTTGGAAAAAGTTATATCAATGAAAGATAGAAGAGTGGAATTCACTTTCAAGAAATGATTGAATTTAATCATTTTGCATTCATTTTAGGTAAAGATTTCTCACTATTATGTTAGTTTTTAAGAAATGCGTCCCCCCAAATTGAAATGGCACGAGCCGCCACTACTATGCCCCCATCTTCATAGCCATCGAAATGCGCATCTAGCTAGTTAATGCTTATGATGACAAAACTTGTATTAGAAAAAAAACTTATTTGTTAAATATTTTTTTATTAATTAATAATGGTGGTGTAGCAATCATGGTTGGTAACAGAGATTTTTTTTGTTTTATCTTGTGCTACTGAAGATATGGGCATAGCCTTCGAAATGCGCATATAGCTATTAAATACTTAGACCTACAGGATTTGGGTGATATTTTAAACAAGTATTAATAAATGGTATAAAATAAATGGTATAGTGACAAATTCACAATAGTTGCAATGAACTTACATTGGAAGAGCTGGTCGAGGTAGACGCAGCGGTTGTGTTTGTAGGGAGCATCGTGGATGGGGGCGAAGCTCGGTTCCAGTGAGTCGCCCTTCTCCGAGGACGAGGCCGCCATAAGGCTCAGCCGCGCCGAGATCTCCTCCACATCTGCAAAGAAAGAATGTTGCGGTAATGTACGTATTTGCATTTCAGTAAACCAAATAAAACGCTGCTAATTAATTTGATCAAAAATATTCGTTTGGGCAAACGATTTATTTGCAATTACTGAAAATTCGATTTAAAATCCATTAAACATTCTCATTTTTATTATATGTAGGATCCATTAGCTGCAAGATGTATGAAAGAAAAAACCTGGTCTATATAATATATTAAATTGTACGTGTTTTTGTCCAAGTTGTATGAGGTATATAATGTAGAAAATTGAGATAAACTTGTAATTCCTCATAGGTAGGTAAGAATATTTATATTCAAAGGAAAAAATAAATATCAATTTTTATCAATAACCATAAATGTGAAGATGACAAAAATATAAAAATATTACATAAAGAAGTCAAAGAGAAAAAATTAAACCTTCTAGAAAATTAGGAAATACGCAAAGAGAAACAAAAACATATTACTTTTGATTGAAGAAATTAATCTAAAATAGTAAAATTTAAACCCATTTTTCAATACCTTCAATTAAATCTTTTTCTGAACACAATTAAAAACTTCTCTACTCATATCATTCGTATCTATCTATATTACCCATTAATGATTTCACTATCTTAAGATAAATTTAAAATTGTGCTTCCTTAAAATAAATTTCAAATATCTTCTGAAAAAGTAACCAAACTTAATCAGAATTTTATTTCTTAATTATTTTTAAACACTTTACGAAAACTAGCGACATCTACCAATCATTATTCTAATACCATAGACTAATATATTAGATATTACCCATTTGTGTCTTTCTATTGTATTTTGTTTTTACTCTGCGATATCCTTACCTAATTTATGAGTAATGTTGTGCATTGAGAATACCATTGTAAATTCTGTAATCTCTTCGCATCTCCCTCAAAAAAATGAAATATTAAATAGTGACATCAAATAATTATGTACAATCTTTTAAAGAAATAATTGATGGTAATATTTTATTATATTACAATTGTAAAACATTTGACAAATAACTTTACCATATGTAAACTTGACAAATAAGTTTACCATTTGACAAATAAGTTTACCAAACATGTTTATATTTGTTATGAGGCTTTGTATAATATTCTACACCATATCTGTTATAATATATATTTTGTAGTTTCCTTCTGATGATGACATGAATGTCGAAACCGGTTAAAGATTTAAATTATATAACGTCATTATCTTTTCCTTTAAAAATTAAAATTCTTACCTACGTATGAGGAATTAAAAGTCTATCTCAATTTTCTATATATAGTATATATTTTTCATAAATAAATATTCTTAGTATAAGAAAAGTTATAGTTTGATTTATCTATGATAATCAAATGTAAAAACTTAACCACCAAGGCCAATATTTAGTACATAAATTTGTAAAAGTTCTAATTTAAGTAGAGCGAATGTTAATTTAAATTAATACCGGCAATAAGAATATAATTTATGTTCTGAAATGTTTTTAAAACGAAAGTCAAATATATTAACAATAAATAAGCTTGGAGTATATTTATTTTTCTTACAGTAAAATATTGTATAAATATATGCGCGATATTCTACAACTTTTCAAACCTGGAAAATATTAAAAACCTTAAACAAATATACGGCGATACCTGAATATAACAAGGTGCAAGCTGTAAAATATACGTCATCATCAAAAAGATAGCAGGGGCTATCTAAACATTTACGCTTTACCTAAAAAATATAAATTTTACTATTTACATTCTGTTGCAATGCTAACAGATGCGATGATTGATAGAACTGTTACCATATATTGCCTTTTGCAGCTACTAAAAATCGGCAAGTTTTCCTCGCTAGTAGCAGACTATATATGGACGTGATTCAAGTTCATAAGATTGACGGCAGATGTCCATAATAATTTTTAAAAGCCATAACATAAAATCATTGTCTGTTGAGGACAGGCATGGATTACTTATGGCACGTGTGCCAAAGATTGCACGTACAAAAATTTGTTGACAGAAGACAGAATTTTGCAGCTAATAAAATCGGGAAATTTTCCTCGCCCGTATCAGACTATATATGGACGTGACACAGGTTGAAAAGATTGATTGCATATATCAATAATAATTTTTAAAAGCCATATCATAAACTCACTGTCTGTTGAGGACAGGCATGGATAATTTACGGCACGCGTGCCAGAGATGGCACTTACAAAAATTGGTTGACAGAAGATAAGGCAGTTGATTTATCCTCCTCGCGTCAATCGTGATGTTGAAGATACAGAAATGCAATTAATTGTTTATCAATCCAATTATCAATGAAATGTTGGCGTTGCTAATGAGCCGTATATCATAAAAAAATAATTTAATGTAGATACTAAATTTGTGGAATTAGTTTAATATTGAGCAGGCTCGCATTATAAAATAAAATAAATTTTTAATATTACCAAATAATGCGTGAAATGGACATATAGACTTGGAATAAAATCGTAAAGAAAAAGCATCAGTCAGAGCTGGAATCAAATCGACTATATATATATAAGCTTATAAGGCTTCGAGTGTAACGTTTATTTGCAATTCAGAGAAATGTTTGGCGTTGCCAAGCGTTCCGTACAAGTGCAGCTAAGGTGAACTAAAAGTCAATCAGTTTAGTTTCTATTTTGAAAGTGGAAATCAAGTGTTCCTTTTGTTTGCAGTGCAAATGTTCAAGGACATGGCAAAGCTACAATCGGAAATAGATTTCGATTTGTTTAATAAACATATAGCAAACTTTGAAAGAGATTGATTTGAACACACACACAAAAGAGAACTAGTTTAGGTTTGTGAATAATCATGCAAAATGTACTGCAATGAAAGATATTTTAAATATCCAATAGATATTTATGTTCTAAAAATATATGTTTTGTTTGATTCGGGATCCTATCATATGTCCTACCGACCATTCCTCCTACTCATCATTCATCCTAGCGCCATTGCTCCTAAAAGTGAAATATCCTATTCGTCATTTATCCTAAACGTCGATTACACTACGCTTTAAATAGCCGTCCGACACAGTTCGTCGTTTATCCTATCGTCATTTAGCCTAAAACCCAAGTGTCCAACTCGTCATTTATCCTAAACGTCGAATATCCTAAAGTGCACAGTTCGTCAAATATCCTATTCGTCATTTATCCTAAACGTCGATTACACTACGCTTTAAATAGCCGTCCGACACAGTTCGTCGTTTATCCTATCGTCATTTAACCTAAAACCCAAGTGTCCAACTCGTCATTTACCCTAGTTAAAGAGTCCGCAATCCTAAAGATTGGTTGGAAACAGCACGCCATGCCGATCTATCCTGAGCTAATCCCTTCATCTCCCTATAGCTATTCATCTCAACGTCTTCAACTATCTGACTCACATACTCCAATCTAGGCCTACCTACCCCTCTCTTTCCCTCCACTCTACCTTCTATGATCAATTGCATAATCGCCCCATGCCTAAGAATATGCCCTACTAATCTGTCTCTCCTACGCTGTAACACTCTCCAAATACTTCTCTTCTCCCCTACTAACTCTAGTACAGCTTCATTTGTTACTTTATCTTCCCAACCAATCCTCATCATCCTCCTATAACACCACATTTCGAATGCTTGTAATCTACGCTTCTCTTCCTTTCCTATAGTCCACGCCTCACACCCGTACAGTGCTACACTCCAAACATATACCTTCAGTAATCTTTTTCTAATACCCAAGTCAATATTTGATCTTAAAATCTGTTCCTTTTCTACGAATGCCTTCCTACCCTGTGCTATCCTACACTTTATATCTACCTTGCTTCGATTATCTTTTGTGATTCTACTGCCTAAATAACAAAAATCTGACACTTCTTCGATTCTATTATCTCCTATTGTGATCCTCATTTTTCTACTGCATTCCTTTTTGTCACACCTCATCACTTTAGTTTTACCTATATTTATTTTCATGTTAAAATCCCTAGTCAATACTGCCTGCATACCATTCAATACCCTTTCTAAATTCTTTTCGCTTTCTTCCAATATAGCTATATCGTCGGCGAATCTCAACATATATATTTTCTCTCCCTGTACATTCACACCTACACTATACTCTTCTTTTACTTTGTTTATTGCATCTTCTATATATAGATTAAATAATAACGGTGAAAGTGTACATCCCTGCCGAACTCCCTTCCCTATTTTTGCTACCTCTTCTTCCCCCTCAATTCTAACTAAGGCAGTTTGGTGTTTATATAAATTAAAAATTATTCTCCTATCCTTATAATCTATACCTGTTTCTTTTAAAATTCTAAACATTATGTCCCAATCTACATTATCAAATGCCTTTTCTAAATCTACAAAAGCTATGCAAGTTACCTTTCCTACCCTCATTCTTTTTTCTACTACTGTTCTTAGTGCTAAAATCGCCTCCCTCGTCCCTCTGTTTTTCCTAAAACCAAACTGATCTTCTCCTAGCCTTTCCACTACTTTATTTTCTAATCTCCTATAAATAATCTTTAACAATATCTTCGATGCATGTGATAGTAGACTAATGGTCCTATAGTTCTCACACAAATTAGCTCCTATTTTCTTCGGCATTGTTACTATTCTACTACGCTGAAAATCCTGTGGTACTTCTCATTTACCCTAAACGTCGAATATCCTAAAGTGCACATTCGTCAAATATCCTATTCGTCATTTATCCTAAACGTCGATTACACTACGCTTTAAATAGCCGTCCGACACAGTTCGTCGTTTATCCTATCGTCATTTAGCCTAAAACCCAAGTGTCCAACTCGTCATTTATCCTAAACGTCGAATATCCTAAAGTGCACAGTTCGTCAAATATCCTATTCGTCATTTATCCTAAACGTGGAATCTACGATTATTGGCAACGTTGCACGGATTCGATATTCGATAAAGAATTGACTATATGTTTTCTAGTCAGCTGGTTGTAAAAGATTCTAAGATGGCTTAAAATAGTACGCTTAATAATATTAAAATTGTATCGCAACGAATTAGTATCTTCTGCCAACGAAAATACTCTATAATTTCATGTTGGAGTATCGCAAAATGTAAGATAAGGCTGGTTCTGTTATCGCTATAATTACTAAATTGCACCTGAATTACAGATTTTAAATAAGTAAGAGTTCTCAATATTAATATATAACAGTGAATAAGGTTTTCTTTTTTCAAGGAACTGAGATATATGAAATATAACGAATGCAATAAATAAAATTGCTGCTACAGCGATAAACTCTCGTAGCGATTTATGTCTTCTGCCGAAGAAAAGCCTCCACATCATTTCATATTAAAGTACCACAAAAAGTGGTACTGGTTTTGATACCGCTGTGATTACTCGATTGTACTCGATTTAAATGTTTTGGGTACATTGTTCTATAGCAGTGATTATAAATTTGTAACGAGATTCATTTAGTGCATAAGCTATTTTATCGTGTAATATTATATAAGAATAATTCTGTTTGTAGCATAAAAAATAAGATGTAATTGTTCTGCAGATTCAGATATGATATAATAAAGAAGAAGCAAAACCCTATTTGATTGATATTTACTGTTTGTAAAATAGTACATAATAAAATTAAAAAATATGATATCCTGCGCAAGTTTATATTACAGACGTAGTCTAACTCTATAAATAGAATTAGTATTCATCGGTAAATATGAATAAATATTCTTCATGTTCGAAGTGTGTCAAAAAATTGTACAATTACAAGAGCTAGAAGTATTTAATTAAATTGTTGTGCTCCGGTTTGATTCCTTCAAAAAATAGTTGTAATTTCTATATTGGAATCTAGCGGAATAAACGATTTAGTTCTGTGAAACTCGGTTTCCTAACATGAAAATAAATTTGGCGGATTGTAAGGCATCACGTCGACAAGGAAAATAATTTGAAATTGTACTAGTTTATATCTACTGTACACACGCCTAAACTGGTCTAGAAAATTAATGGAATATCTTGGGAACGGTTCAAATTCATATCAAAATCATTATTCTACCAAGAAGAGACGAACTAACTGGAAGTCGAAATACAGTATCGCAGGTTATCTGAAAGTTACATTTAATCAGAACTTTAACTGCTTATGGAAAGAGATCGGCCCTAACAAGGCAGATAAATAACTAGAAAATCATGAAGAAGAATGAGGATATTATGTAAGATTTTATTCATTGTAAGTAAAATTTCATTTCCTTGTTCCGTTTTCGACCACCGTTTGAATTGTCCTTACGCACATTGTTATAATACGAATCTGTAGAAGAATGGATGATGTTTATATCAATTTGATCCCTTGATGAACATTTAAAAAGGTTACAATATATATATAGCTCCCTCGTCATTATTCTACCGTGTGTTAAGCTTTGTATAAAAGGAATATCAAAAATAGAGAAAGTACTGATAACATTCTTACGATGATAATTTTTATTGGTTCAAAGATTTGAAAGGATATTTGGAGATGAAATATTTTGAAGAATAAGCCTACCAAAATTTTAATACAAAATCAAAATATTTTTATTATCCCACCCAATTCATTATACATAAGGTTTTGAAGAACAAAATATCGTAATGTATAAAAGAACGTTTGTTTTTTACGTGCCAGTCCTTTTGCGAAAGGTAAATATAGATCAGTAGTTCTTGAAAATTGTTGACCAATTAAACTGGCAGAATTTTAAACAAAATAGTAACATTCAGTCTTCTTTGATTTGATTTTTTTTCGATTTTATTGTACTTTTCTAAATTTATATTTTCAAATTGCCGTAAATATACCAATAAATTTCAAGTCATAATAGTTTTCACTATTAGAAATTGCTGAAAAATTGTGAAAAATACGAGAAACTATTTTTTAAATTTACCATCTAGAAAAGAAAAGCGCCCTCATAACAAGATATCAATTTTCAGTAAAAGTTTATGAAGATATATATTTTTTGACATAATGCATCTATTTATTTATAGTTTTTAGCCTTCGGTATATTGGCATATATAGTAATAGGGTATGTAGAGGGCAATATAAGTTAAAGGGACATTTTGTTATATTCCCGAAGCCGAAGTAAAGTCCCCTGTCACCAATGCATTAAGTCGTTCACCGTCACGGCGCTAGACCATTACAAGCTTGATGATTCTGTCCTTGCCGAAACGCACGTCGAAATCTAATATCATATTAACCATTAGAAGCGTTGATTACATTCGTTAGACTAGATACAGTGATTTCCTCCAGAGTTTAGGAGGAAACTGAATGTGGCCGAGGTATAGGTGAATTCATAATAAAAAAATTGTCAGTTTTAAAATACCTTCAAATTGTCAATTGGTGAATTAAATTACTGAAAATTGAGGTTCATACAAAGGATACATATAACGCAGCAATTGCAATCCGAATCAATTTGGCTTCGGAAAAGAGTTTTCTGAAATCCTTCAGGAGCAAATCGGTCAACAATGAAAGAAAACTCAGTACAATGTTGCCATCGGGTTGGGTCTGAGTTGAGGCTATAGCCCATTAAGTCTCGGCTCTACCAACATCGGCCATAAATGGAGAATCCTCTTGCCTAACGCAAGCATATCTTCTATTGGTTGCTTAAAACCTATACCAGGCATTTCAAACTGATGGCACATGTGCCAGAGGTGGCACATATCAAAATATTGTTGGCACGTTAAACATGGACATATGTTAACATGTTATTCACTTAAAAAATATTCAGTTTTAAATTGTTTATATGTGTATAGGTGAAAACACGAAAGAACCTAGTTTATTTTAGTTTACATCTAAAGAACAAATCAGCAAATAAACTCAATTTGAAGATTTTTGAGTAGCAAACTTTTCAAGATGTAGAGGTGCAAATAATCAATTCTCAAAATAGTACTATATTAAGAAGCTTTTGTTTTTTATACATTAAAACAAAAGTTTGTCGATTTGGGAAATTACTCGGAAAGAATTGAAGTTGATCTTGTATTGCGCGCAATTAAAAATAATGTAGAAGATGAAATAATGAAATAATAACACTCCAGAAAACTTTAGTTGTTTAAAGAACTAGCTAAGATTATTTGTTAATTTATTTGTACGTTTGCACGAATTGATGAAAATTCCAGTAAAAAAATGAGTCGAACCTAATACGAAGCATTAATTTATGTTGATTTTAAAATTTTTGCAATAATATTTTTTGTCTTTATTAAAAACCGCCCAGCAAATTAGCAAATCAATTAAAATTCTTTACAAAATTTGGCTCGTACACATAAAAAAGTTCGCCACCACTGTTCAACACCTATACCAACCATTAAGGAGTAAATGTAATTACCTAAACGCTCTTCTTCCTCATTGTATCCTTCTCGAGTTGCGTGTTTGTGTGGGTAGATATGGATTTTGTTCCTCTACATCTAACAGACTATAATGTTAAACCAGGTAGTCACTACAAAGCAGCACCGGAATAATATGCAAAAAAAATTCGTTGTTGTGTTTAGTTTTATTTTTTCGAAAGATTACAACAGCTACGTGAACACTTTACAAAATGCCACATGAAAAGTGTAATCGTTGAAGTGTTACTTCAACGATTACTAGATGTTATCTAGTTTAGTTCAAGCTTTTGTCTAATCGAGAAAGAAGCTCAGCCAGATTGCTTGCAACAGTAAAGATTGCTTGTGCTGATGTCCAGATAAGGTGTCCTGGTATGACATGTAGCATTCTCTATATAATTATCAAAGGAAAATCATCCTAGCAAAAGAAAGTTTTTATAAATAACTAACTGCTTTAGCTGGAATTGAAGGGGAAGAAGAGGTAGCAAAAATTGGAAACGGGTTCAGGCAGGGATATACACTTTCGCCGTTAGTATTCAATCTATATATTGAAAATACAATAAACGAGGTTAAAGAAGAGTATAGTGTAGGTGTGAAAATTCAGGGAGAGGAAATATATATGTTGATGTTCGTCGACGATATAGCAAATATAAAGAAAGAAAGAGAACCGAATTTAGAACAGGTATTAAATAGTATGTAGGTAGTAATGACTAGGCATGAAAATAATAACATGAAAATAAATATAGGCAAGACCAAAGTGATGAGGTGTGACAAGAAGGAATGCAAGCGAAAAATGGGGATTAGAATAGGAGATGATAGAATAGAAGAAGTGTTAGACTTTAAATATCTAGGAAGTAGGATAATAAAGGATAACCGAAGTAAGGTAGATATAAAATGTAGGATAGCACAGGGTAGAAAAGGAGCAGATTTTTAAGATCAAATATAGAGTTGGGTATTAGAAAAAGATTACTGAAGGCATATATGTGGAGTGTAGCATTGTACGGGTGTGAGGCGTAGACTATAGGAAAATAAGAAAAACGAAGAATAAAAGCATTCGAAATGTGGTGCTATAGGAGGATGAAGAGAATTGGTTGGGAAGATAAGTGACAAATGAAGTCGTGTTAGATTTAGTGGGGGAGAAGAGAAGTATTTGGAGAGTATTACAGCGCAGGATAGATAGACTAGTAGGTCATATTCTTAGACATGGGGGTATTATACAATTAATCGTAGATGGTAAGGTATGCGGAAAGGAAACGGTGGGTAGACCTAGATTAAAGTATGCAAAGCAGAGGAGGATGTTAGGATGAATAGCTATTGGGAAATGTGAAGAAGTTAGCTCAGGAGAGATAGGCTTGGTGTGCTGTTTCCAACCAATCTCTGGGATTGGTGACTAACTAACTAACGAAAGTGCAATTTCATAATAGGATTTATTTGCTAAGCCTTTCTAAATAATTACAGAACAGTTAGAAGGAAACAAGATGTGACATTGTATATGCTATTGACATCATATTGTACATCACCTAAAATGTGTCAATCGAAGCAAAAGACTAAAAAATGAAAAATGAAAACTTTAAATATTTGATTGGACAACTCATTCATCCTTGAAGAAAACTGACCATACTGAAGAGAATCTTGTATCCTCCAGAAAAATGCAAAATATGATGAAGTATGAACGATGCTAATACAAATCTGGTAGTAACTTAAAAAAAAAACCTTTTAATTTTGACGCTCTTTATGTGTAAAACATTTCTTTACATTTCAATACAAATAGCTGTGTTAAGCTAGCAGTGGCGGTTTCTTTCGAGGCCACCCACCTCCTGAACATTGAGCGCATCACCGTAGATATATAATTGTATTGCGATATTTTATCTCGGCATTATTTTACATAAAAGACAAAGCTTGCGTTGCGATAGCACTCAACACAACACGGTGTGGCAGCGAGCAAGTATGAGTTAAGTGCATATGCACTCATCCTATCTATTGCAAGCGGTAGAGTGAGAGCCACTGTATGCAGTATATCATCAGTTTCATCTGGCCGCATACAAACTAGCGGCCCGCGTTGCTATGGAAACGTGAGGTCACGTTGCTTCTACAGCAAATATATCGTTGTTTTAAGTTATTCCGTGCCGCAGCTCTTTAGCGTCCCAATAGAGAAGCCTAGTCTAGTATACAGGAAAATTGATATAGAATAGCCAGATAAGACAGTTGCATTGTTGTGTGTAGTTACGTATGTACGATTTTGCCACATGTTTCTGCAAGAAAAAAAAATAAAAAATGATGTTATTTTTTAAGAAATGCGTCCTCCTCGATTGGAATGTCAAGAGCCGCCACTGTAAACTAGCTAGACTACCTAGCATAGCAACAGCTAGCTACAGTACAAACCCGATACAGGTTGAGGGTATAGCAGGCTTGTCCTGTTGTAGGTCAAGTGTACACTATCGGGACATGTGACGGCAGCAATGACGAGCCAGAGAGTGAAGTAGCAGGTTGAAGTGTTGCGCGTGGCACTTATAGCGACAAATACGACGGAAGCTGGGATGGACCTATTATCGTCCCACTATGACCGGTCTTCGGTGTAATGGGACACGTGTTCAGATACTGCACTTGTGTGGATTTGGTTGGAAGGGAAGGGGAATATAAACTTTCGGAAAGATAGGTTTAAATCCGGTTTTGTAATAAATGTTTTTTTTTAAATCGATCTTCTTGGAATTTTTGTATTATTTTTTAAGGATTTTGCATAATGTATCAAGCGAATTATTTACATTGAAATTATGATTTCAAATACTACGAGTTAAAGATTATATTCGCTTGTAAGATAACTAAAAAAAATTTAACATGATTGTCATTAATCGTATTTTGGAAAATTTCGGACAAAATGACTTGTAATTTGTTTTAAATATAAATAATATGAATTATATAGGTTATATAGGTAAAAATACTTCTTCATTTATTCATATTTGTGCTGAAATAATCACAAATAAACAAATTAGGAAAGTATACTTACATAGAAATTAATTAAAAAATGTGTTTAAAAATAATCAACTTACATTTTGCAGTTTGTAACAATTAGTTATAATCCTCGAGAAAAATGCTTCAAGCAAAACTTTATGCATAAATCTAAATAACGAGGACAATAATTTCGCATTATGTACTTTAGGAAAATAAGTTAAATACTTAATAATTAAACTACAAAAATAATACAGCCGTAACGTATTTCTAAATTTCGTTGCTTATAATCAACTCGTCGAAATAAAATGTTCCTGTTTGAAATCCTTGCATTAAATGACAGAAAATTTGATAGGATTATATTATTAATGTAAAAAAAAAATTATATAAGTAATTCAAAAGTGATGGCGTGTTTAATTAAAATTGAACAAGACATAATTTATTTTGGAAGTAGATTTACCAAGTAAACTAAACATAAAATGTAAGAGAGCAGCAGTAGAAATGCATTCAAAGAAAAGTCTAGAATTGACTTACATGTATGCAATTATTCAACATGGATTTAGAATCTGCAGTTCCCAACCTTTCTAATATCGATTTGATATGACATACGTAGAAGAAGAGGTAGCAAAAATAGGGAAGGGAGTTCGGCAGGGATGTACACTTTCACCGTTATTATTTAATCTATATATAGAAGATGCAATAAACAAAGTAAAAGAAGAGTATAGTGTAGGTGTGAATGTACAGGGAGAGAAAATATATATGTTGAGATTCGCCGACGATATAGCTATATTGGAAGAAAGCGAAAAGAATTTAGAAAGGGTATTGAATGGTATGCAGGCAGTATTGACTAGGGATTTTAACATGAAAATAAATATAGGTAAAACTAAAGTGATGAGGTGTGACAAAAAGGAATGCAGTAGAAAAATGAGGATCACAATAGGAGATAATAGAATCGAAGAAGTGTCAGATTTTTGTTATTTAGGCAGTAGAATCACAAAAGATAATCGAAGCAAGGTAGATATAAAGTGTAGGATAGCACAGGGTAGGAAGGCATTCGTAGAAAAGGAACAGATTTTAAGATCAAATATTGACTTGGGTATTAGAAAAAGATTACTGAAGGTATGTGTTTGGAGTGTAGTACTGTACGGGTGTGAGGCGTGGACTATAGGAAAGCAAGAGAAGCGTAGATTACAAGCATTCGAAATGTGGTGTTATAGGAGGATGATGAGGATTGGTTGGGAAGATAAAGTAACAAATGAAGCTGTACTAGAGTTAGTAGGGGAGAAGAGAAGTATTTGGAGAGTGTTACAGCGTAGGAGAGACAGATTAGTAGGGCATATTTTTAGGCATGGGGGATTATGCAATTGATCATAGAAGGTAGAGTGGAGGGAAAGAGAGGGGTAGGTAGGCCTAGATTGGAGTATGTGAGTCAGATAGTTGAAGACGTTGAGATGAATAGCTATAGGGAGATGAAGGGATTAGCTCAGGATAGATCGGCATGGCGTGCTGTTTCCAACCAATCTTTAGGATTGCGGACTCTTTAACTAATGACATACGAAAATATTATTTTTAATCGACCCTTTTAGGTTTTTTACGTTATGTTCCAAGATTTTCTTCAAATGTACTATAAAACTATTTGGGTGATATTCTATATTATACTATAAAACTGTTTTAAAAATTATTTAAAATTTAGCAATCCAAAGATTTCCTTAGCTTCTTTAATTATAGAAACAGAAAAACAATATTAAATCAGTTCCAGAAATTCTTACATTATTGATATTCTAATTCTTCGAAAAGTATAGAAAATTCGGAAAAATTGTAAAATAAGTATGTGACCATCGATTCCCAATCGAGTTCTATCTTCAAAATTCCATCGAGCCCCAGATTGTTTAAAAATCCTTATAATTATATCTATAGTATACGTACTTAATGACAGTAGTAAATAAATAAATAAACGAAAATTTCAATAATTATTTCGACAGCGTTAGTTTCTCTAAAACCCCTATAATTTCCAAGTTTGTTATACATACATATTGACTTGTTTTGTTTGTGTAGAAGATAATTACATAATATGTAGCAATACTAAAATAGGGGATAGAATGTTTAGGCTCAATAAACATCATATTATGCATTTAGGGTAACCAACTTTTCGGAAATCGACTATAAACAATATGGTTAAAATGTTTTATTTTTGAACATTTCCTGATTTATTAATTAGTGATAAAATAAATAGTGAGTTAAACGTAAAATAAATGTATTTGCAATTTAATGCTATTGGTGATGATATTACTTTTTATGTTATTGCAGATAAAGAGAAATAAACGGATGGATCGTTTTGTTAAACTCATTTAAGTTCGAAGAGATATATTTTCATTTCAATTTATTGCTGGAGAATTAACGGATAATATTACAATTATCAAGGGGTGGTATTTTGATTGATTATATGTATAGTAAAATTTGTTTTTATAGCACCATTTAAGAAATTTCAAAATTATTCAGTATAAATGTTTTCCATCAATTCGTATCTTGTGTTTATTTGAATTTTTAATTAATTATCTTCATTAATTATCTTGCATATAAGAAAAGCTATATAGAAAATAGCAAATAGAAAGTTTATTAAATTTAACATACACATGAAATTTATGATATGTTTATTAGGAAAAGCTTTAAAAATTTAACAGCTTGTTTCATTCAAAACTTTAAAAAAATTATCACTACGTTGTTAAATAATAGTATATTATTTAATACATTAAAAAATATATGATATTTAAAAAAAATATTGCAGCAAAATGATGCAAATCTCACAAGGCTTGAATGTCTTGATTAAATTATAAATTTAAAAAGGTACTCTTTCTTCTATAATTTAAAGCTTAATGTTGTTATAAGGAAAAGAGATTATAGGCAGAGGAATTTATTTCAAATTAATACAAAGATTTCAACTTAAAACGAAGCAACAATAATATTCCAAATGATCGATTTCGAGAAAATCAAAGATTTACAATATTCCATAAATCAATATATGCCAATAAATGCATTTATTATTATATATTCCTTCACTATTAGTTGAACTTCATTTATGCAATTTGCATATGTTTACGATTATTTCAGTTTTTTTTTCGTATTTATTTAACACTACCGATGTAAGTGGCTTCAGGGGAAATAAGTTTCTCGAAAAATTAAACATTATCTACCATCAACTATATTTCACGGTTGTAGCGGTTATTTTTGCAAGTATATATTAAATCATAAATTTTTTGAGTTAGAAATACTTTATCTTAATTTACACGTGCGAATATTTATTTGCTATCAAGTTCGCATAAAGGCGATTTAAAAGCACGTGGAGTTATAGAACGATGGAAAGAAAGAAATTGGTAGGTAGACAGATTAGAATACATACGTTAAATAGGAATGAATAAATTAGCTCAGGTAGACGATTAAAAAAAAAACACTATTGGACTTTGGCTCGAATTAGGTAAGAAGTAGTGGCGGCTCTTGACATTTCAATCGAGGGGGGCGCATTTCTTAAAAAATAACACAATAGTAAGAAATCTTACCTAAAATGGATGCAAAATGATTAAATTCAATCATTTCTTGAAAGTGGTATTCCGCTCTTCTATCTTTCATTGATATAAATACTCCTTGCACAAGTTTGTGATCAATTTAAATCAGGCAATGGCCTACCTAATTCTTTAATTTTTACTTTGTCCTCAAGAGAAAGTCTACAAAACTCTATTTTCAATAAAGAACTAACACTATTCATTTTTATTAAATCATTTCTATGCAATATATTCTTGAAGAACACGTGGCAAAATCGTACATACGTAACTACACAGAACAATGCAACTACATCTATATCAATTTTACTGTATACTAGGCTTCTCTGTTGGGACGCTAGGGAATCGTAACCCATAATAGCTTAAAACAACGATATATTCTTAGCTGTAGAAGCAGCGTGACGTCACGTTGCCATAGCACGCCGGGCCGCTATTTTGTTTGCAGTGCATACGATACGCGAACCAAAGAAACAGATGATATACTGCATACGGTCACTCTCACTCTACCGCATACCACAACGGAACGCCACACCGTGTTGTGTTGAGTGCTATGGCAACGCAAGCTTTATCTTTTAGGAAAAATAATGCCTAGTTAAAGTATCAAAATACAATTATATATCTACGGTGATGCGCTCAATGTTCAGGTTTACCTTAAGGTGGTTACCTTAAAACCATCAAATAGTTCAAGTTCTGCGTGCGTCTATTGAACTATGGACTGATCTGGTAAGTGAGGTTTACCTTCATTAACTAACTGTATTATGGGTATATATGATATTTAACTAAATTGCCAGTTGATGGTACCAGCACTTCATGCGCTGGTAGCAATATGCAACGATTTTCACTTAAAAACGGAAATAATACGTGCAAACTAATCAGGTTCTAAATCGAATGAATAATATGATATCACTATTATTTACATTATTGTCCGTTCCTCTCCTCAAAATTAATTCTCGTTAAAAGCAGCACAAAATGATATTCATTCAGATCAATGAGTGATTTCCAAATAAATGAATACCAATTTAAATTTCACCAATTTATCGAGACAATATAATTCCGGAAACGGTTTGATCGATTTTAATATCGAGTATAGTAGATGATTTTGTAAATGGCCACTTTTATTTTACCCTTTTATATGTTGATAATGTAAATTTTAATTAGATTCAAATCAAGCTCGAGACTTGAAAGACTTTTAGACATACTAAGATTTTCGCAAAAATTAAAATCGCGAACTAAAAATATTCATTTTGAAGAGTTATTTAATTATCTCAGCTGGAATCACATCATTAGCAATTGGCTAGCTATATTCTATTAATTATAATACAAAAGACTATTATCTAGTTGTAGAAATTGATAATTTAATCGTCGATGTAGGTAAATATTAAAATTCCGCGGGTATAGAACATACAGCGTTTATGTTTTTATTGAATCTAAATGATATAAAAATTTTAGTTTATGCATATATAAAGCTTATAATATATTCTTTTATTATCATCAAAATGTTTTACTTTCATCGCCTTTTTACTAGATTACTTTTATGCTTAACAGCGAGTGATCAACTTAAAATCTGTTTTTAAATAATGTAAACCAACGTAAAATAAATAGCGAGGGATTTACAACATGAACGAATACATTATCGCTCTTTTAACCTAGAGAAACTGAATTTATAGCGAAAGAAAAACTATTTTTGTATTTTAGAATTAGAAACATTTCACAGATATTGCGATTTTCCGAGAAATCTAGTTGACGACTTTTTGGCCTGAGATATGAAGTCGTAAAAAAGTTCAACTGCCTTTTCAGCTAATTATTTCGAACTAGTTTATATATTAGTTTGAAAGTATATGTATGATTTCTATTAAAATACGGGAGATTTGCCAAATCATAAAAGGTTGAAGTGATGAAAATGGCATTGGTCATTTTTTTACAGTTAAAATTCAAATTATGTAAACATCAATTGATACGATCACATCGTTTTTGAATGTGAAACATTTAAATATAAGTATTTTTTAATAGAATCTTGATTGCAAACCAATTCGTGTCTACATATAAACCAAATTTAGTTCATCGGTAAAATAATTTTGAATTATTCGAATCTGCGTATTATAATTTGAGCACGTTTGGATTAATAAAAAAAAATCATATCCATATTTGGAGGTATGATACGTGATTTAAATACGTAATAACATTTGCATAAATTAACGACAAAATAAGTACCTAATTATTTTTTATTTGATCATAGTACAATAGTATCACATTCCTTATATAATATCCTCAATAATCTCGTTACTAACCATTATTAATTTGATATACTTCCTGTAGTACTTTGCGTAATAAAAAAAATTGAATTAAGGATTGCAAATTGGAATCACTGGAATGTACAAACTGTGCACAAAATAAACTGCATTGTTTGCATTAAATTGCAATTAATAGCTATAGAAATGAGTACATGCAAAATTAATGAGAGACAAGCTCAGATATATGCGTGACAATAAAAAAATATATAATGGAATTTGTAAATACACAATATAATTTCGATTATCCAACAATAAACGAACGCAAAGTACAAATTATTGTATGATCTGCATCAACATGAGTTTAGTTATATTATAATTATGTTTAAGAGCACACCATATATCCATTGTTCCTAACATTCAAGTATCCTATTCGTCATTTATCCTAAACGTCGATCATCCTACGATTTAAATAGCCGTCCGGCACAGTTCGTCGTTTATCCTATCGTCATTTAGCCTAAAACCCAAGTGTCCAACTCGTCATTTATCCTAAACGTCGAATATCCTAAAGTGCACAGTTCGTCAAATATCCTATTCGTCATTTATCCTAAACGTCGATTACACTACGCTTTAAATAGCCGTCCGACACAGTTCGTCGTTTATCCTATCGTCATTTAACCTAAAACCCAAGTGTCCAACTCGTCATTTATCCTAAACGTCGAATATCCTAAAGTGCACAGTTCGTCAAATATCCTACTCGTCATTTATTCAAAACGTCGAATATCCTAAAGCACAAAGTTCGTCTAATATCATATTCGTCATTTATCCTAAACGTGGAATCTCTACGATTATTGGCAACGTTGCACGGATTCGATATTCGTTAAAGACTTGACTGTATGCGTCGGCTAGATAGAACGCACTATCGTCTAACTTCGGACGTGTACTTTTCTAGTCAGCTGATTGTAACAAGATTGTAAGCTGATTGTAAGATGCCTTAAAATATCGAAGAAGTTTTATATTCAGCAATACGAGATTTCAACATATAGGTGAATGCTTGCGGCCAGTAACACGCAATGAATTAGTATCTTATGCCAACGAAGTTATACTCTTTATATGGCGGTCTGATGAATGACGTGTAGGAGGAATGGTCGGTAGGACATATGATAGGATCCCGTTTAATGTCAAGCTTTTTTACATAAATTCTGTCAGTTCTGACACATCGTCACTTTTGACGTATATGTCATATTTGACGTTTTTGACAAATATGTCAGTTTGGATATATTCTTGCAAATAAATATAAACATTATATATAAAAATTGCTAAAATTTGGATAATCGAAATTTTGGTCAGTATACGACCAATATTATTAATTCATGTAGCTCATTAAATTTGAGGAACGTCAGTTTTGCCATCGTCACTTTTGACGTACATGTCATATTTGACATCGTCACTTTTGACGTACATGTCATATTTGACGTTTTTGACATATATGTCAGTTTGGATAAATTTTTACAAATAAATGAACTATGCATATATAAATTGCTGAAATTTGAATAATCGTAATTTTGCTTAGTATTCGACGAATATTATTCGTTCATGTGGCGCATCAAATTTGAGGAACTTCAGTTTTGACATCGTCACTTTTGACGTACATGTCATATTTGACGTTTTTGACAAATATGTCAGTTTGGATAAATTCATGCAAATACTTCGATATAAAAATTGCTAAAATTTGGATAATCGAAATTTTGCTAAGTATGCGACGAATATTATTCGTTCATGTGGCTCATAAAATTTGAAGAACGGCTTCCAGCATGCGAGAAATATTAAAGTATCCGTTCATAACTGGAAAACAATAAAATAGTTATGGTCACTCTCAAGGCTGATATTTGCTATTTATCAATGCCTGCTTGATAGATAGCAATAATAATCAATAACCGATCATTCGTTTGAAACTTTATATATATTTTTTTAGTCAAGATTTTGCGGTTTTAATTAAAAAACATCATATAGATAGATTCTTCGATAAATGAAGGCTAAAAAAAGCAAATTAATTGAGTTGACAAATTAATGACTTGCATTTGTTAATTGTAATTCAATTCATTAATAACGTGGCAAGTATTTACGCAGGAGGTGCAAATTGTTTTTAAACAGAATTTATGTCGCTTATTTTCAAGAATTGTTAGGTAAGTTAAACACGTTACTCAGCGAAATTTCGACAAAGTAATTCTTCATTTTAGATTTAGAAAAGGCATTTGATAATGTAGATTGGGACATAATGTTTAGAATTTTAAAAGAAACGGGTATAGATTATAAGGATAGGAGAATAATTTTTAATTTATATAAACACCAAACTGCCTTAGTTAGAATTGAGGGGGAAGAAGAGGTGAGGTAGCAAAAATAGGGAAGGGAGTTCGGCAGGGATGTACACTTTCACCGTTATTATTTAATCTATATATAGAAGATGCAATAAACAAAGTAAAAGAAGAGTATACTGTAGGTGTGAATGTACAGGGAGAGAAAATATATATGTTGAGATTCGCCGACGATATAGCTATATTGGAAGAAAGCGAAAAGAATTTAGAAAGGGTATTGAATGGTATGCAGGCAGTATTGACTAGGGATTTTAACATGAAAATAAATATAGGTAAAACTAAAGTGATGAGGTGTGACAAAAAGGAATGCAGTAGAAAAATGAGGATCACAATAGGAGATAATAGAATCGAAGAAGTGTCAGATTTTTGTTATTTAGGCAGTAGAATCACAAAAGATAATCGAAGCAAGGTAGATATAAAGTGTAGGATAGCACAGGGTAGGAAGGCATTCGTAGAAAAAGAACAGATTTTAAGATCAAATGTTGACTTGGGTAGTAGAAAAAGATTACTGAAGGTATATGTTTGGAGTGTAGCACTGTACGGGTGTGAGGCGTGGACTATAGGAAAGGAAGAGAAGCGTAGATTACAAGCATTCGAAATGTGGTGTTATAGGAGGATGATGAGGATTGGTTGGGAAGATAAAGTAACAAATGAAGCTGTACTAGAGTTAGTAGGGGAGAAGAGAAGTATTTGGAGAGTGTTACAGCGTAGGAGAGACAGATTAGTAGGGCATATCCTTAGGCATGGGGGGATTATGCAATTGATCATAGAAGGTAGAGTGGAGGGAAAGAGAGGGGTAGGTAGGCCTAGATTGGAGTATGTGAGTCAGATAGTTGAAGACGTTGAGATGAATAGCTATAGGGAGATGAAGGGATTAGCTCAGGATAGATCGGCATGGCGTGCTGTTTCCAACCAATCTTTAGGATTGCGGACTCTTTAACTAACTAATTCTTCACCTGATTCGTATTTGTACGAGTGAAAGCAGTTTCATAGAACCAACTAAATAGTTGGTTCTATGTTCTTTGTCTAAATAGACAAAACTGAATTGTGCAATAACAATTTCATATTATGTTATTATAGCAATTAGCTAACTATAATTTATTTTTAATACTGAGAAATATTTATTGCTATATAAAATTAAGCAGAATTTTTAATAAATTGTAAAATCACGCAAGCTATATAATATTTTTTCAGATACTGCTTTTTAATTTAAAAAGATATTCCACGTTCATGATTTGTAGTTTTTTATGTGCGGGTATTATTCATTTAAAATTATTATGTTAAATTGTTAGTGTATTTCTACAACAATTATTAATACTACCTATTATACAATATGTCACGATTCAATATTTTAATTTATTATTGTATTGCTACGCTAGAATAATTATGCAAATAGCAATGTTAAGCGATCATATGTATGCAATTTGTACGTATCAGTAATTATTAATAATTAAATTTAAAAAAATACAACTTTACAATCTACATAATACTTTTTTATGTGATATACGTATGAATGATTTGTTAAAAATTCGAAATTTAGTTTGAATTTGAGCATAATATTGAAGAGAAATATAATAAAATTTTATATTTTTTTTCAGTATTTTTCCATATTTATTACGGTAAGCTTTTATTTTAGTAAAAAATCTATAAAAATTAAAAAAATTTGAATTTGAATATAATGGTTACAATTATTCAAGATATATTGATATGATGACACAAAAAATATAAATTCATAATACAGGGTGGTCCAACAGTGATGTTGTGGAATCTCGTGTAAAAACGAATATAAATAGAAATTAATAAATTTCGGGTGCTCCACTTTCACAATATACACATCAACTTTCGAATTTTATAAAAATATATTACAAAAAAAATTATGAAATGCCATATAATATTTTTGCTAAATCAATTTATACTAATAAAAAAGTAACTTTACAACGATGTACCATTCCCTGATATGCGATTTCCAATTTTTTCGGAAATCATTATTTTCTTAAAATGTATATATGTATAGGCTACAATTTACTAAAAGTGCTACAACTACTAAATTAAATTTTATAATGAATTGAAGCGTTCTTATTTTATCAATAAGATGTAGATCTTAATGACCATGATGTTAAAATGAATTAATTTTATTGCTAAAAAAATTATATATTTTTATTTTAATTTTAAAAGCAGTTTAGCTTGAACAATAAATAATCAAAAACGTAATAAAACTTAATAATATATAAGGTGTTCCACTTAAGGTGAAGTATTTGTAGAAAATATTATGTATTGTTCTACATTGTGTTCAAAATTGAAAAGTTGACGTGTACATTGCGAATATGGAACACCTTGTATACAAACAAATATTTTTAGAATACAGAACTTTTGTGAGTTCAAATTTTCACTTTTTTGTATATTGTAGTTTGTACAGGAAATTCTGCCGAGTTACTAGTTCGACAACCCTCTATATATTATTATGTTTTGGAAAACTTTAGCAACAATCAAAATGTCGAAAAAATTGAATACACTTTGACTTTATATAATATATGCTCATATTCTTAAACAAATATTTAATATAATAAAAGAATTGAACTTATAATCTATTTATCAGTTTGCAGCGAAATATCTTTCAATTTATGAATTTTAAGTACATACGAGTATAATATAACATTTTGTATTAATTGGAGAGACCAGAGAGTATGCCCAAAAATGTATAAATACTTTTCTACCACCAGCTGCATTAATATTTGTAATTAACCTGTATAACCAGTATTAATTTCTCCACTACTTAAATTGGCGTTAGAAACGGTGGTATTTATAGGTCTAGATGGTCTAGATTTGACGTTTCGTTTTTGTATATGGTAAAGTATTTCATTCTAAGCGTCCGGCTACACTGCAGCGGTTGCCGTTTAAAGCTTGGCAAGTTAAAGCCGTTTTGTACGCGGAATATTCTACCGAAAATGACTAAGAAATTTATATTGTTGTTTTTTTCGTATACATTTCGCGTGTTAAAATTAGTTAAAGAGTCCGCAATCCTAAAGATTGGTTGGAAACAGCACGCCATGCCGATCTATCCTGAGCTAATCCCTTCATCTCCCTATAGCTATTCATCTCAACGTCTTCAACTATCTGACTCACATACTCCAATCTAGGCCTACCTACCCCTCTCTTTCCCTCCACTCTACCTTCTATGATCAATTGCATAATCCCCCCATGCCTAAGAATATGCCCTACTAATCTGTCTCTCCTACGCTGTAACACTCTCCAAATACTTCTCTTCTCCCCTACTAACTCTAGTACAGTTTCATTTGTTACTTTATCTTCCCAACCAATCCTCATCATCCTCCTATAACACCACATTTCAAGTGCTTCTAATCTACGCTTCTCTTCCTTTCCTATAGTCCACGCCTCACACCCGTACAGTGCTACACTCCAAACATATACCTTCAGTAATCTTTTTCTAATACCCAAGTCAATATTTGATCTTAAAATCTGTTCTTTTTCTACGAATGCCTTCCTACCCTGTGCTATCCTACACTTTATATCTACCTTGCTTCGATTATCTTTTGTGATTCTACTGCCTAAATAACAAAAATCTGACACTTCTTCGATTCTATTATCTCCTATTGTGATCCTCATTTTTCTACTGCATTCCTTTTTGTCACACCTCATCACTTTAGTTTTACCTATATTTATTTTCATGTTAAAATCCCTAGTCAATACTGCCTGCATACCATTCAATACCCTTTCTAAATTCTTTTCGCTTTCTTCCAATATAGCTATATCGTCGGCGAATCTCAGCATATATATTTTCTCTCCCTGTACATTCACACCTACACTATACTCTTCTTTTACTTTGTTTATTGCATCTTCTATATATAGATTAAATAATAACGGTGAGAGTGTACATCCCTGCCGAACTCCCTTCCCTATTTTTGCTACCTCTTCTTCCGCCTCAATTCTAACTAAGGCAGTTTGGTGTTTATATAAATTAAAAATTATTCTCCTATCCTTATAATCTATACCCGTTTCTTTTAAAATTCTAAACATGATGTCCCAATCTACATTGTCAAATGCCTTTTCTAAGTCTACAAAAGCTATGCAAGTTACCTTTCCTACCCTCTTTCTTTTTTCTACTACCGTTCTTAGTGCTAAAATATGCAACAAAAAAAAACTGCTATTTTATACGTTAGATACAAATATTATAGAATTAATTCTTGCGCTTGGGCGTTCAGTTCAATCTCACTTCAATATTATCTAGTTAAATCCTTCGTGGTGAAAATTTGTTAAAATAAGTTAGAAACAATCAGAGCAAATATACCAAGAAGCTATAAACAGAATTTCTGTATTTCTATAATTTTACACTTGAATGATTAATAAATTTACTACGCAATTATTAAAACACGTTCCACAACAAGACGTGTTGAAAATACTGACTTCCGACCTAAATCAAATCATTTTAGTTTAGTGTTGGAAAAAGTCTTAAGGGTGTTAATTAAGGAAGGTGATGTCAGGTCAGGTCAGGTCAGGTCAGGTAGGGAATAAGCGCAAAATATTTGGTTAAATTACGATGCACAGATTTTCGTGCATAAAATATTGAAAAATTGAATATTTTTAGGAGAAAAAGTTCGATATAAATTAGTATTTTATACAATGCAGTACGCAAAATGTATGCGAAGACTTTATTTAAATTTAATAGTAATTTTCGCTAGAATTCTCTGTCGTGTAAAATGGCTCTTAGTAAATATATTACTGGCGTGATGGAAATTAGAATTTGCCGCAAAACTGTAGCTTGATAATCAGTAGCGGTTTCTTTCGAGCCCCCCCGAACATTGAGCGCATCACCGTAGATATATAATTGTATTGCGATATATTAACTAGGCATTATTTTTCTTAAAAGATAAAGCTTGCGTTGCCATAGCACTCAACACAACACGGTGTGGTGGCGGGCAAGTATGAGTGAAATGCATATGCACTCATCCTATCTGTTGCAAGCGGTAGAGTGAGAGCGACCGTATGCAGTACATCATCTGTTTCTTTGGTTCGCGTATCGTATGCACCGCAAATAAAATAGCGGCCCTGCGTGCTATGGCAACGTGACGGCGCGCTGCTTCTACAGCTAAGAATATATCGTTGTTTTATGGCCGCGATTCTTTGGCGTCACAACAGAGAAGCCTAGTCTAGTAGACAGGAAAATTGATGTAGAATAGCCAGATAAGACAGTTACATTGTTCTGTGTAGTTACGTATGTACGATTTTGCCACGTGTTTCTCCAAGAATATATTTAATAGAAATAATTTAATAAAAATGAATAGTGTTAGTTCTACATTGAAGATACAGTTTTGTAGACTATCTCTTGAGGACAGAGTAAAAATTAAAGAATTAGGTAGGCCATTGCCTGATTTAAATTGATCACAAACTTGTGCAAGGGGTGTTTATATCAACGAAAGATAGAACAGTGGAATTCACTTTCAAGAAATGATTGAATTTAATCATTTTGCATCCATTTTAGGTAAGATTTCTTACTATTATGTTATATTTTTTAAGAAATGCGCCCCCCTCGATTGAAATGTCAAGAGCCGCCACTGCTGGTAATATGAAAATGGTTTATATTAAATAGTTTTAGCATGAGCGAGTACTATACATAATAAATGCAAGTGCAACCGTGACAAATACGCAATCTACCTATCTACGTTGATTATATTACACGTTTATAGAGTCTGAGCTGAACGCTAAAGGAAAATGCTGGATATATATATACAAGAGTTTCCTCGCGAATATTTTCCCTTCGAATGATGAATGTAACTTCTTATAGAATTATGATGGATATAGTCCACGTAAATAACATGTTGCTCACGAAGTGTGGAGAATATAGAGAGAAACCTATATTATTATAATATTATGGAGATTTTTGAAATGCAACTTGATGCTATGAATTACGGACTTATTTTTTATATAAAGCACAAATTGTCGATTTCTACGTAATTATAGAAAAATTTGCAAAAATTTCAAAATTAAGAAAATTAATAATCGTCGAGACACGAACAATTTTAATGTTGAAGCTTAAAAATGTTTTTTTTTTTAGATATTTGTAATTTTACACTAGTATAATACAATTACGCTATAGACATAATAAAACTAGAAAACTTTATTGAATAAAATCTTCCCTTATTTGTCATATTTGTCCAAATTTTGTGTTTTTGTATGTGAAATTCCAGGTATGATCACCGTTTTCAGAAAACAGATTTAATTCGCACAAAAATTGGTTTTCATCATAGAAATTCTTTAATTAGATCACAGGCAAAAACAACTTTTTTGATTAATTTTGATTTAATCAAAAAAAATTCTGTTTGGATGAATAGTTTCAACTAATTAAAGTCTTTCCGAGCATATCGACAATTTTACATAATTGAAATTGAAAAAAAAAATTAAAATTAATTAGAGAAATTTTTTTTTTTTTAATTTTGTAAGAGAAAAATCTTATGCGATTTGAAATTGCTCTACGCTCTTAAGGATTATTAAAGAAAGATATATATATATACACACATACTTCAACGCTTCTTATATCATGGTTTAATCCCATTAAATTTTTAAGAAATAACGTTCAAGATTACATAAGCAATATACATTTTCAAAATTGTATAGACAATTATTTTTCATGTATTCTTTGTTAAATATCTATTTATATAAGTACTGTAAAATGCAATGTGCTCGTACCTACTTTATTGTATGGTTAATATGTAAATAAAAATGTTAAAATTTATACATCCTGCAAGAAAATAATATTAAAAGTCATGATGGTAATAATATTATCCATATATTTATTTGAAATTTTTTGTGAGGAAGTTATTTTTTGTTATAATTATCATTGTAACAAAAAAATTTCCAAGTTTGACGTTGAAAATTCCTCGTACTCTAAATTGATGTGTACTTTCCAATTATTCAAAAATAACAGGAAGTCGATATTATTGTAAAAACACAATCGTTTAAATCGAAATGGAAAGTAACCAAGCGTAAATTTGGCGAAATTGCGAGATTTATGCTACAGTTAAAAGAAATTTTCGCATAAAATTGAATAAAAATAGAAGTTAGTGTAAACGCTATAGTTTTGCTTGACCCATATAACGCGGATGTATTGTTTTTGTATCCCGGTCTAAATTTATCTAATTCTTTGGACTATGCGATTCAAAAGCACAAGAAATTGCACTGGAATTATACAAAGATTGAATTATATGTGAAATTGATAATATTGTTTGATTGATTTTGCACAATTGATTGAGTTAAATGTCGAAATGTAATTGAATTCAAACTAGGCGTCAATCACATTCCCAATCGAATGTCAATAATATATAAATAACTATTATGTTATTATGCGATATTGCATATTTCATTTTCTGTTAGTGCAACTTACAGTGTAAAAAAATAAAGCGTAAATTGTGGAAGCGAGCATTTTGGTAATATTTTTTCATTCAGACCTTTTTATAGCATCTCTATTTATTGGATCTGATGGGCAATAAAGTAATTTTATTCAATGTCTTGGAGAAATTTTAAGTTTACTATATTGTGATTAACATTTTTGATTAGAAAAATATTTTCCAGCCAGACTAGTTTTTGCATTATAAAATATAAATACAAATTTCCTTCTACATTTTGAAAAAAAAATTATATATAGAATTTAATTAATATAACGGAACTTAACACGCAGGGGAATATAACACGCAGGGGAAAAAATGCAGGAGCGATTATACAGGTTAGTTTGTAAAATATATGAGAAGGGAGAAGTACCACAGGATTTTCAGCGTAGTAGAATAGTAACAATGCCGAAGAAAATAGGAGCTAATTTGTGTGAGAACTATAGGACCATTAGTCTACTATCACATGCATCGAAGATATTGTTAAAGATTATTTATAGGAGATTAGAAAATAAAGTAGAGGAAAGGCTAGGAGAAGATCAGTTTGGTTTTAGGAAAAACAGAGGGACGAGGGAGGCGATTTTAGCACTAAGAACAGTAGTAGAATAAAGAATGAGGGTAGGAAAGGTAACTTGCATAGCTTTTGTAGATTTAGAAAAGGCATTTGATAATGTAGATTGGGACATAATGTTTAGAATTTTAAAAGAAACGGGTATAGATTATAAGGATAGGAGAATAATTTTTAATTTATATAAACACCAAACTGCCTTAGTTAGAATTGAGGGGGAAGAAGAGGTAGCAAAAATAGGGAAGGGAGTTCGGCAGGGATGTACACTTTCACCGTTATTATTTAATCTATATATAGAAGATGCAATAAACAAAGTAAAAGAATAGTATAGTGTAGGTGTGAATGTACAGGGAGAGAAAATATATATGTTGAGATTCGCCGACGATATAGCTATATTGGAAGAAAGCTAAAAGAATTTAGAAAGGGTATTGAATGGTATGCAGGCAGTATTGACTAGGGATTTTAACATGAAAATAAATATAGGTAAAACTAAAGTGATGAGGTGTGACAAAAAGGAATGCAGTAGAAAAATGAGGATCACAATAGGAGATAATAGAATCGAAGAAGTGTCAGATTTTTGTTATTTAGGCAGTAGAATCACAAAAGATAATCGAAGCAAGATAGATATAAAGTGTAGGATAGCACAGGGTAGGAAGGCATTCGTAGAAAAGGAACAGATTTTAAGATCAAATATTGACTTGGGTATTAGAAAAAGATTACTGAAGGTATATGTTTGGAGTGTAGCACTGTACGGGTGTGAGGCGTGGACTATAGGAAAGGAAGAGAAGCGTAGATTACAAGCATTCGAAATGTGGTGTTATAGGAGGATGATGAGGATTGGTTGGGAAGATAAAGTAACAAATGAAGCTGTACTAGAGTTAGTAGGGGAGAAGAGAAGTATTTGGAGAGTGTTACAGCGTAGGAGAGACAGATTAGTAGGGAATATCCTTAGGCATGGGGGGATTATGCAATTGATCATAGAAGGTAGAGTGGAGGGAAAGAGAGGGGTAGGTAGGCCTAAATTGGAGTATGTGAGTCAGATAGTTGAAGACGTTGAGATGAATAGCTATAGGGAGATGAAGGGATTAGCTCAGGATAGATCGGCATGGCGTGCTGTTTCCAACCAATCTTTAGGATTGCGGACTCTTTAACTAACTAACGGAACTTGTTATGAAAGCATTTCTAGCACTTCTAGAAAGATGATTTTATGGGTATTTTGCCGTAAGTGTACTTTAGTGCCATCTGTATTTTAATTAGTCAATCCTGAATTTACGATTTCTAACGATAATTGTCCAAATATTTGATGCAATATTCTTCTAAAAGTAAGAAATTTTCGTTTTTAGCTTAAAACGTTTTATAATTTCCGACTAAAGATTTTTTTTTTGTTAATGTGATGTAAATTGTCATCCAAATCTTCCAAATATTCTAACTTAGGCTTTAAGGATTTAAATTAAAAATTTCCGATGTTGTGTTAGTTTTTGGCAGTGTGAAAATAGAACAGAAAATTTGACGAAAAGAAGCTCATTTTGTGATTTTTTTATTTTAAGTAACTAATATAGCTAATACTGCCAAAAATCGGTCATTACTTAATCCAGAAGCTTCTTAACGTGTGCTTAAAATATTACGTCCTTACGACTTTCCGTAAAAAAAATCTTAATTAAAACTGTACCATATTTCCTATCGAAAATTAACGCGACAAACCGCCATCCTTAATACAATCACAAAACAGATATTTGCTGGCACCTTCACTATATTTTATTTCTACAGCTTTAATTGTTTTGAGGCACTTCCTACTTTCAGGTAATGTTTGTTTTTTATTTATATAATTTATCTACTTAACACGCGGCGCATGCTCTACTACTTTACGACATTAAACGCTTACACTTCTTGTATTGATACCACAAATTGACAGAGTATAATAGGCACCTTAAGAATTCTTATAATACACAATAAGAAAGTTTCGAACTTTAAAAAAATATTATATATTTTTTGGAGAACTTTCTACGAAATATAACAAGGAAATCAATCGATTCAATTTATTCCAGGAGAATAAGATTATTGAAATTTATATCAATTAATCAACGAATTTTGTAATATAGAATGTCACCCAAATACCGTAACAAGCATTAAGCATAAGGTATTTTCTTTAGGTTTATCTTGTGCTACTGAAGATGGGGGCATAGCCATCGAAATGCGCATCTAGCTACTTAATGCTTTAAGTTACGGTATTTGGGTGATATTCTATATTATAATTTAACACCGTAGTGATAATTTTTAAAACGAATTTTATATCACTGAAAAAAATATCCTTTTCATTTAGAAATATAGATTCGCCCTTAAGAATATATATACAGCTAAATAATATATTATTTTACCGTTTTAGTATTTTTTAAAATAATAAATACTTGTTTCTAATTTGCGTTTCTAATAGAGCTATTAACGAACCCAAATGAGTTCGTTAATAGCGAATTTGAGTTCGCTTATAGCATAGGGCAATTTACTGTTTTAAAGTTGGTAGCACTGCTTGCTAGTTATCAAACGTCAAACTACAATAGAAAGCAACAAATAGTTTAGTTTTAATTTTGTCCCTGAAATGTACAATTGTACGTCAAACTACAAAAGAAAGCAACAAATAGGTTAATTTCAATTTATTTGACAATTTATTTCAAATGTTCCAAATGTGCCAATAGTTACTATCAACAGTCAAAAAATTCCCTAACTTTTTAAATTCCGATTTTTTATTTAAAAAGGGCATAATAGACGCAAATTAGAAAAAAATAGTACAAAAAACTCATTTCATAAGTCATTTATAACACTCGTTCTTAAGAAAACTCGAGCAATAAAACCTGCCTTATGAAACTCGTTCTTTAATATACTATTTATTAATAATGATCATACATTAATCTAGTGCAGCAATTAAATCAAAATATTTACTAAGGATTTTTTTTCGTAAATTATTTTTATAATATATAATAATAATAATTTATTTCAAAAAATTATGTTATATTATAGATTAGAATTGTGTGAAGGTTCGGTTATATTTCTTTACAAAATCAAATATAAAGAGAGGAGATATAATGTTTGGTATTTAGCATAATTTAATAAAATTTTCAAAGACATTAACAAATTAAGTGAATAAGCTAACTGATTATTATATGGAGGAATATTGATCATCGTCATCTTCTCTTATAGCAAAAAGGAAAAGGAAATAAAAAGCAAATTGACTTGTGAAAAAAAGATATATTTATTAGAGATATATGACTTTGTTTACTATATTGAACGATAGCGGTAGCTAGCTAGCTACACTACGGAAGTAGCGTACGGACGTGTGTCGCCGACTGAAGAAGATAGTCAGAAACAGACGTAGTGCAGGCGCAGCACCTATCTATGTACAGCTACAGTCCAGCGAAGCTATCTTTAGGACCTTATTATACTGCCCAGAAGTGTAGACTGCAGGATTAAACGCTGCAAACTTCTAAAACTGTTATTGCGACTGTTATAAAACTGCGATAGCACTCAACACAACACGGTGTGGCGGCGAGCAAGTATGAGTTAAATGCATATGCACTCATCCTATCTATTGCAAGCGGTAGAGTGAAAGCGAACGTATGCAGTATATCATCTGTTTCTTTGGTTCGTGTATCGTATGCGCTGCAAACAAAATAGCGGTCCGGGGTACCATTGCAACGTCACGTCATGCTGCTTCTACAGCTAAGAATATATCGTTGTTTTAAGCTATTCTTTAGCGTCCCAACAGAGAAGCCTAGTCTAGTATACAAGACAATTGATATAGAATAGCCAGATAAGACAGTTGCATTGTTCTGTGTAGTTACGTATGTACGATTTTGCCACGTGTTTCTCCAAGAGTATATTTAATAGAAATAATTTAATAAAAATGAATAGTGTTAGTTCTTTATTGAAAATAGAGTTTTGTAGACTTTCTCTTGTGGACAAAGTAAAAATTAAAGAATTAGGTAGGCCATTGCGTGATTTAAATTTATCACAAACTGGTGCAAGGAGTGTTTATATCAATGAAAGATAGAAGAATGGAATTCACTTTCAAGAAATGATTGAATTTAATCATTTTGCATCCATTTTAGGTAAGATTTATTACTATTATATTATTTTTAAAGAAATGCGCCCCCCTCGATTGAAAAGGCAAGAGCCGCCACTGCAATTTAGTTAAATTAATTGCGGTTTACTTTCCCGATGAATTAATAATATTCATACTGGAAATACAGCTCAATTACACAAACTGGAAATTTTATATTTCGATTATTGTTATTTGTTCTTTCAATGTATACCCGCATAACAGCCAAAGACATATCAACCGGCTTATCATATTTTAATTTATATGCGAGTCCACCTTGATTTTAATAAATATTTATTTTCAACGCTTGTTATGTTTGGACGTAAATTGATTATAGTTTATGAAATGAAAAATGGGTTGTGTTCCTAGAAGGTCCAATTCTGTGAAGTATATATACATTATGGAATTAACGTACTATAGCTCATACGTTATATTGTATACCACACGTTTGTTGGTGACGCATGCTTAGAGGGTTTGTGATAGAATGACGGTATCTGCTGTCCTATAGTAGTGTTTGCATTCTAACACGGAGTATTGGCTTATTTATTGCTATTAGAATGATTTTAATAACATAGAATCAATATACACACACACAAATGAACATATCAAATAATGTAATTCTGCGAGATTTTAGTTTTCGATATCAAATTCTTGTATTTATATTATTTGGTTTAATTTTTATTATAGATAAGATTGAAAGGCGCATATATTATTTGCGATTAAAAATACATTGAATTCGTAAAAGCGTAAATATTCTAATTTAAAATTCGGTTACTTACACGTCATAGTAATATAAACTTTTAAAGGGATCAACATTTAGTGGATTTTTGTAAATTTGAAATATAATAATAATAATAGTCTTTAATCATGGCCATATCTTTTCAAATAAAAATATAATAAATACATCGTGGTCTAAACCACGATGTATTTAAATAGTATTTTAAATAAATATAAATTTAAAGTAGCATATAATACTTCTAATAGTCTTGCTAATTTTCTATGAAATCCCAAAGATATGATTGATATCAATAAAAAATCTGGTATTTATGAAATATCTTATTCTAGTTGTCCTAAAGTATATATAGAAGAAAAATACGTAGACTAATTGAAACTAGATTTAAGGGGCATTTAGTTCATTTCAGATTAAACAGAAAAGATAAAAGTGCTGTAGCCGAGCATATTGGTGACTAACTCAGATCATCCTATTCAAATTAGTTCACTTAAATTACTTAAAAGTGTTTTGAATTATTCCGAATTATAAATGCTTAAATGAAAGTAGATAATTAAATAATTAAATAATGTAGATTGGGACATAATGTTTAGAATTTTAAAAGAAACGGGTATAGATTATAAGGATAGGAGAATAATTTTTAATTTATATAAACACCAAACTGCCTTAGTTAGAATTGAGGGGGAAGAAGAGGTAGCAAAAATAGGGAAGGGAGTTCGGCAGGGATGTACACTTTCACCGTTATTATTTAATCTATATATAGAAGATGCAATAAACAAAGTAAAAGAAGAGTATAGTGTAGGTGTGAATGTACAGGGAGAGAAAATATATATGTTGAGATTCGCCGACGATATAGCTATATTGGAAGAAAGCGAAAAGAATTTAGAAAGGGTATTGAATGGTATGCAGGCAGTATTGACTAGGGATTTTAACATGAAAATAAATATAGGTAAAACTAAAGTGATGAGGTGTGACAAAAAGGAATGCAGTAGAAAAATGAGGATCACAATAGGAGATAATAGAATCGAAGAAGTGTCAGATTTTTGTTATTTAGGCAGTAGAATCACAAAAGATAATCGAAGCAAGGTAGATATAAAGTGTAGGATAGCACCGGGTAGGAAGGCATTCGTAGAAAAAGAACAGATTTTAAGATCAAATATTGACTTGGGTATTAGAAAAAGATTACTGAAGGTATATGTTTGGAGTGTAGCACTGTACGGGTGTGAGGCGTGGACTATAGGAAAGGAAGAGAAGCGTAGATTACAAGCATTCGAAATGTGGTGTTATAGGAGGATGATGAGGATTGGTTGGGAAGATAAAGTAACAAATGAAGCTGTACTAGAGTTAATAGGGCAGAAGAGAAGTATCTGGAGAGTGTTACAGCGTAGGAGAGACAGATTAGTAGGGCATATTCTTAGGCATGGGGGGATTATGCAATTGATCATAGAAGGTAGAGTGGAGGGAAAGAGAGGGGTAGGTAGGCCTAGATTGGAGTATGTGAGTCAGATAGTTGAAGACGTTGAGATGAATAGCTATAGGGAGATGAAGGGATTAGCTCAGGATAGATCGGCATGGCGTGCTGTTTCCAACCAATCTTTAGGATTGCGGACTCTTTAACTAAATGAAAGTATATACATGCATAAATCTAATCAAATTTAATGAATTCAGATTCAGCACGAATTTTATCTTGGCTATTTAATTTTAATTGATTTGATTAAAGATTTAATTGATTTCATTAAAAGTCCGTAAGAAATGACATTGAGGATGCACCCCAGATGTCCCCAAGATTACCTACTAACTTTGTATTTATGGAATATCTTGTTCTGGTTATCCTAAAGTATATATCCTAGTTATCCTAAAGACAAACACGTAGACTAGATTGAAACTAGATCTAAGGAGCATTTAACTCATTTCAAATTAAATAGAAAGTATATAAAAGTGCTGTAGCCGAGCATATTTTTGACTAACTCAGGTCATCCTATTCAAATTAGTTCACAAATTGATTAAATATGTTGTGAATTATTCTGAGTTAAAGGCTTATGAAAGTATTCATAAATCAAAATCAACTTTAATGAATTTAGATTAACCTTATTTCGAAATTCTCCAAGTTGTTGAAAAGTTTCACTTTCATACATTGAATAATTTATTATTCATTAAATATATTTCCCGATATTTCTCTAAGAAAATAAGTATGTTTATCTAAATACCCACATATATTATATAAAATCCATCAAGAGTTTTTGATCTCGATATGAAGAGGATATGCTTATATATATCTGAATGTATTTTCGTATTTACCTAATAAGTTGCCTTTCCACCAGAATATCTACATGCACACAAATATATACATAATCTGCAGGTATTTTTAATTTTTTCGACTTCAAAGGATATTTATATGGTAATGTTCATTGCACTGAAACACCAAAAATAATCTCCAAGAGAGCAGTGATACCCAGACCACAGAGAGGTCACAAATAATACGAAAAATAATACGACAAACCAACGACTGATTTTTTCCTCTTTCCTGTTGGAGACAAACCAAACTCTTCTCACAGGAAAATAAAGTATTGTCGTGTACAAAGAGTGCACAGACAGATATTTCTCGCCTTTAATTCGAACTGAAATATTGTTCAGTTTATAATTTACTATACTATAGCCAAAAGCGCGCGAGAAGACATAATAAAAAACTTAATTCCTAAAATCGAAATAAAAATTTGAAATGTACGCTTATATAAGTGTTTCCAAATAACGCTGATGAGTTTTTGGTCAAACGTTCGGGAACTGGAAGTGAAAGTGGAATTTATTTTATTTCAATTCAGTAATAGCAACAAGGGGGACTGATATTCGAAAAAGCTATTCCTAGTACATTTTTTGGCTCAGTATAAATTGTTCGCCGTGAATTGTTCCCCGCTAAGTTGTTAACCAGGTAAATTGTTCCCCGGCAAGTTGTTCCCCAGATAAATTGTTTTTATTTATCCTGAGCTGACCTGAACTGACCTGACTTGACTTGACCTGACCTGACCCGACCTGAACTGACCTGACCTGACCCCAAGAATTTATCTTGTTCCCCAGATAAATTCCCCAGATCTGGCGTTTGTAATGTTTCTTTTCATATTATCATATTTCAAACTTATCGGGGAACAATTTACCTGGGGAACAACTTATCGGGGAACAACTTGCCGGGGAATAATTTACGGCGAACAATTTACCGGGACCGCATTTTTTTTACGATACTTGATACTTCTTCATATAAGTCACGTGCTTCACGAATGAAGTTTTGGGGGGAAACATATCGAATATTTGTATGTATTGTAGTAGTCCAGAATTGATTGTAAGTGACGTAAACGCCAGTAATGACAAAAGTGGTGTTAAAAATGACAGATATGTCAAATAGACATATAGCCAATATGATCACTAGGTCAAAAGTATAAATGTAATAAATTTACAGAAACGGTGATACTGACAGAAGCATGAAAATAGCAGAAACAATAAATAATACAGAGATGACAGAGTAAACACAGCCTATAGAGTCTAAAAATTCGTCCGCTGAATCGTAGTCGCAAATAACAGTCACAAGTGTCGCTACTGTTGCTTTATTAGAGGTTGGCGGGAGATTCAAATGATTGAATTAATGAATTCCTTTAAAAAGAATATTATTTTGAATGAATAATTGAATTTGATATTGAACACATATTTTATTTTAAAAATTATCACTACGGTGTTAAATCAATAGTATAGAATATCACCCAAATACCGTAACTCAAAGCATTAAATAGCTAGATGCGCATTTCGAAGGCTATGCCCCCATCTTCAGTAACACAAGATATAAACAAAATAAAATACCTCTTTCACGGATCGTGTTTGATATACTATTAAATAAATAAGTCAACATGACGGAAGTACTTCAAAAATGGTATATAATATGACCTATAAATCTTTTAAAACAATATAAATTAATAATTAACGAAACTGACAAGTTTAGGTTTGTCAAACCTAAAATAACTAAAAATAAAAAAAATAAAAAAATATAAAAAAATAGTTCTTATTAAATAAAATAATGGAATATGAAATTGTTTAAAATGTGCCGCATTTTCAAATTCTTGTGGATTTCTTATAATATCTTGACCTCTTGTAAACCCTACATCTACTAGTTCCAGGAGGATGCAATTAAATTTAAAAAGAAAAGTTTTCATGCATGCTGCCTTTCATCTAGTTTGATATGATTGTCTCTTCGTAAAATTTGATCTTTTTCCTCCACAAAACTTTGCAACAATGGTGTTGTAGCAATCTGCTGTAATAGAATCCATATTTAAAAGTAAACTAGCAGAATTATGAGCTACTCTATGTATGTGGGTCATAATATCTGACCATAACACACAATTCTTCATCCGCATTCATTAGCTTCATATGGCCTGTTACAAAAATATTGCAATTTAGCAGAATCTAAATATTCGCTGAAAACGTGACATGTAGAGCTTATAATGTCATCTGCCAGCTGTCTAGTTCGTATGTGCGCAGCGAAATCTTCATTCTTCCTATAATCGATTGCTTTCATACTAGATGTTCCGACTTTTAGAATATTCTTCAATAAGTGATGATGCAACGTCATAGGTATATTTATAAGTTTACTGCTCCTCCTATTCTTGGTTAAATCCTTCATTCGTTATAGTTAGTTAAAGAGTCCGCAATCCTAAAGATTGGTTGGAAACAGCACGCCATGCCGATCTATCCTGAGCTAATCCCTTCATCTCCCTATAGCTATTCATCTCAACGTCTTCAACTATCTGACTCACATACTCCAATTTAGGCCTACCTACCCCCCTCTTTCCTTCCACTCTACCTTCTATGATCAATTGCATAATCCCCCCATGCCTAAGAATATGCCCTACTAATCTGTCTCTCCTACGCTGTAACACTCTCCAAATACTTCTCTTCTCCCCTACTAACTCTAGTACAGCTTCATTTGTTACTTTATCTTCCCAACCAATCCTCATCATCCTCCTATAACACCACATTTCGAATGCTTGTAATCTACGCTTCTCTTCCTTTCTTATAGTCCACGCCTCACACCCGTACAGTGCTACACTCCAAACATATACCTTCAGTAATCTTTTTCTAATACCCAAGTCAATATTTGATCTTAAAATCTGTTCCTTTTCTACGAATGCCTTCCTACCCTGTGCTATCCTACACTTTATATCTACCTTGCTTCGATTATCTTTTGTGATTCTACTGCCTAAATAACAAAAATCTGACACTTCTTCGATTCTATTATCTCCTATTGTGATCCTCATTTTTCTACTGCATTCCTTTTTGTCACACCTCATCACTTTAGTTTTACCTATATTTATTTTCATGTTAAAATCCCTAGTCAATACTGCCTGCATACCATTCAATACCCTTTCTAAATTCTTTTCGCTTTCTTCCAATATAGCTATATCGTCGGCGAATCTCAACATATATATTTTCTCTCCCTGTACATTCACACCTACACTATACTCTTCTTTTACTTTGTTTATTGCATCTTCTATATATAGATTAAATAATAACGGTGAAAGTGTACATCCCTGCCGAACTCCCTTCCCTATTTTTGCTACCTCTTCTTCCCCCTCAATTCTAACTAAGGCAGTTTGGTGTTTATATAAATTAAAAATTATTCTCCTATCCTTATAATCTATACCCGTTTCTTTTAAAATTCTAAACATTATGTCCCAATCTACATTTTCAAATGCCTTTTCTAAATCTACAAAAGCTATGCAAGTTACCTTTCCTACCCTCTTTCTTTTTTCTACTACCGTTCTTAGTGCTAGAATCGCCTCCCTCGTCCCTCTGTTTTTCCTAAAACCAAACTGATCTTCTCCTAGCCTTTCCTCTACTATATTCGTTATAATATAAATATAATTATCCTTTTCTAGGAGAAGTTATACATCCATTTGTAGATCGGTGAACCTTACAATATTTATATTTAATATAAATCAAAATACTGAGAAAGAAACACCTCGTTTATTTATATACCTATTTACATACATCTATTTACAAAATAAGAACGTTTCTATTATTCCGGAGTTTTATTGTATTAATTCGTATCCAATAATATTTCGTTGGGGTGGAACTATTTTAATAGTACGAATATTCTTCGCCGGTGTCACTACTATCCTATACTAAATATTGCTAATTATTATACCATGCCATAGCTTAATTAAGCTATATAGAGATCTAATTTTTTGTATGATACTTTATGAGACTATTGCGCGATCAAATGCATGGACCAAATTTAAATAGGACGTCACAAAGTTACTGCAAAATGGTGTTATATTCAAAGTCAATTATCTTTTAATTAAATGAAGATAATTGGATTTTTTAAAGGTATTTGTGTGTGGAAAGGACCATTTTGATTTTTGTTAAAATTTCATTTATTTGGTGCAAATAGTTTGACTTTGGCATGGGATAATATTAACATGGCCAGCATATACGCTTAAAATGAATATTGGTTGCCCCTTAAGTTCCATACCTGCTTATTTTGTGGTAAACGATGCATTTTTATTACTGTTTGGATTTTTTATAGTTGTTATTGCAGCACCTTATTCCTCCAACCATTATTTATGATTCAATAAATGAATATGAAAAAATTAGCTAAGCAAAATTACAATGCACATTACAACGCAATTTCACATGGATTTTAAACTTTTTCTAATTTGACGTTTTGCTAAAAAAAAAATGCTTTTGTTCTAATTTTTATTTTTCTCAATGCCATCTATAAATTTAATTTGAAAAAACTTGATTGTGGCGTCGCTCGCGACTGGTTGCCGTACTACAATGATGTTTGTCCCGCACATTTCCTCTAAAGTTGACATATTGAAATAATACTTACAGTGTTGTCAAAACTATCATAGTCTTGAAAAGAGACAGAATTTCAAATTTGTTGCTCAAAAACCAGTATATATTAATAAATAAATAAATTATGACCAATAATAACGTCAATCGGTGCGTAAACAAGTCCATAATAAAGTTTATAGATAAAAATCTAATTTTATAAAGAAAAATGATTTGAACGTTAATGTCAAGGTGAGAAAAAATATAAGTCATTTGGCAGACGTATTGTTAATTAATCTGCAAAAAATGTCAATTTTCGACTGGTTTTTACAGTGTTGTAAATCGTTTACATTTCTTTGTTTGGTGTAGAGCTATAACGGCGACAGTTTTGATTTCCGAATGCAGTTCATTATAATAAAGCGGACATAATCAGCGAGAATCCGGCTAGGGTTAGCGCTAAAAGCTCAAAGGATGATTTACTCGCTCCTTATTAATATTAAATTAACACATGTGTTTCAATGCAAGCGTACGATAAGCTCACTCTGAATATAGTGCAAAAACAGAGCTTCGCAATATTCAACTTTATCTTGTGCATGTCGCGCATTTCCAACATAGTGTGTATATGATAAATTAGGATACCCTCTGAGAGCAAAATATTTCATTAAAATTCCAATAAATAATGCAAAATATTTCGCGATAACATCCGGCAAAAAAATTAAATTAAAAATGCCATACAAATATATAAGAAAAGTATATAATTTAAAAATTTCATAGATACCAAAATGTAGTTAAAAGATTTCTATGATAATATAAAAAAAAGAAATAAATTTAATTGCCATTAGTATGGACATTATTTATTAAAACAACGTTGCTAAATCGCGTAAGAAAGTTTAGCAAAGCCAAAAGTCTTTTACATAAATTAAGTAAACGGTGGTCGCATAAACTTAGATCCCTCAATTATATTACGCACCCCCCAGTTTAATTATAAAACTTTCAGTGGGGGGGTTGAAATGAAAGCGCAAGCACAAGCACCGTTAAAACAGTAAAATCGTTTTATTTTTTCAGAAATTTTTATTTCTTTCACCGACATCGTAGTTATATACTAGAAAAAAATTCCTGTTAAAAAGCGACGGGTTTTTAAGATAAAAAGACTCCGTGTAATCATAACCATAAGAGTCTCTTCAGTGCTACTGAAATGCAGATAGATATGAATAGATAGAAGACTGTTCAGAAATTAAATTCAGTATATATATATAAAAGTATGAGAATACTTCTTCAGTGCAACTTATCTGAAGCGGAAATTAAAATTCTGAATATGACAATTCCAAAAAGTAAAAAAAATCTATTGTTTAATTTAAATATGTATAAAAAAACGAAATTCAACAATAATTTAAATATATAATAAAATGAAAATTTCAAACATTTAAACAATCTCCACCACTCTTCTCATTTTTTACTAAAGGATTTCTTATTGATTTCACTGCATTCATTTTGTTTTTCGTATAAAACTATGCAATACAATAATACAATTTTTTAAATTCTATATACGTAAGATAATATTGCGATTTTTTGGCCAATTGGTGTATAGTTTTCTGATTTCAGCGAATGTATGTGCGTCTAATTTTAAATGATGCCAGACCGATTTGCAGAAGTACTGCAATAAGTCGTGAACGATAAACAAGGTAGTAAAACTGGAGAATCCGAGCAGAAAAATTAATGAAGAATACGCCACAAGATTTAAATCACATGACAATGTAAATACATGGCATAAATGGTATAAAATGATATAAGGTTATTAAATGTTCATGAAAAGAAGTAGATGATGAGAAAAGTATAATGTATATCTTTAAAAGGCGCAGTTTTAAGGATACCTCTAATGTTTGTTGTTGTGTTAGTATATATTAAAATAAAAATAAAAATTGAATCTCAGATTTCCTAATATTTATACAAATAAATCGCGCAGGCACAATCTTTTAAATAGTGAATTTGATTGATTTTACTTAAAAAATATGCTTGCCTGAAGTATTTTAATTAAATAGACGAAGTAGTAGATAAATTATTGTGCAAAAAGTAAAAAACAATATTTCTGGCGTTAGATTTTCGCATAGATTGCGAATGGAGGGAAATCAGAAATGGGTTAACTACAGCAGCAAATGAAGTATTAGGCACAAAGAAAAGGGCAGGTAGGAGGGAATGGATCACGGAAGAAATAGTTGAAATGATAGAAGCAAGAAGGAAAATTAAAATTGGAAACACAGAAGCAGGACAGAAAAAAATATAAGGAACTAAGGAACTTAATTAATAGGAAATGCAAGCTAGCGAAAGAAGAGTGGATAAAAGGAAATTGTGAGGATATTGAGGAGGATATGAGAAGAGGTAAAGTAGATTTGGGCTACAGGAAAATTAAGTCACATTTTTCTAAAGTAAAACCAAAGGGTAACATTATATGTGATAAGCAGGGTAAGGAACTCACAGAAAATAAGGAAAAAGCTAGAAGATGGAAGGAGTATCTTGAAGATTTATATAAAGGTAGGCAGGACATGGAGGAGCTAGAAAGTGTGGAACAGATAGATGAGGATGACTTAGGTCCTAGCATACTTAGGTCAGAGTTTCATAGAGCATTAAATGATTTACGGAATAACAAAGCAGCGGGGATTGATATGATACCAGCCGAATTAATAAAACACGCAGGGGAAAAAATGCAGGAGCGATTATACAGGCTAGTTTGTAAAATATATGAGAAGGGAGAAGTACCACAGGATTTTCAGCGTAGTAGAATAGTAACAATGCCGAAGAAAATAGGAGCTAATTTGTGTGAGAACTATAGGACCATTAGTCTACTATCACATGCATCGAAGATATTGTTAAGGATTATTTATAGGAGATTAGAAAATAAAGTAGAGGAAAGGCTAGGAGAAGATCAGTTTGGTTTTAGGAAAAACAGAGGGACGAGAGAGGCGATTCTAGCACTAAGAACGGTAGTAGAAAAAAGAAATAGGGTAGGAAAGGTAACTTGCATAGCTTTTGTAGACTTAGAAAAGGCATTTGATAATGTAGATTGGGACATAATGTTTAGAATTTTAAAAGAAACGGGTATAGATTATAAGGATAGGAGAATAATTTTTAATTTATATAAACACCAAACTGCCTTAGTTAGAATTGAGGGGGAAGAAGAGGTAGCAAAAATAGGGAAGGGAGTTCGGCAGGGATGTACACTCTCGCCGTTATTATTTAATCTATATATAGAAGATGCAATAAACAAAGTAAAAGAAGAGTATAGTGTAGGTGTGAATGTACAGGGAGAGAAAATATATATGTTGAGATTCGCCGACGATATAGCTATATTGTGGAAGAAAGCGAAAAGAATTTAGAAAGGGTATTGAATGGTATGCAGGCAGTATTGACTAGGGATTTTAACATGAAAATAAATATAGGTAAAACTAAAGTGATGAGGTGTGACAAAAAGGAATGCAGTAGAAAAATGAGGATCACAATAGGAGATAATAGAATCGAAGAAGTGTCAGATTTTTGTTATTTAGGCAGTAGAATCACAAAAGATAATCGAAGCAAGGTAGATATAAAGTGTAGGATAGCACAGGGTAGGAAGGCATTCGTAGAAAAAGAACAGATTTTAAGATCAAATATTGACTTGGGTATTAGAAAAAGATTACTGAAGGTATATGTTTGGAGTGTAGCACTGTACGGGTGTGAGGCGTGGACTATAGGAAAGGAAGAGAAGCGTAGATTACAAGCATTCAAAATGTGGTGTTATAGGAGGATGATGAGGATTGGTTGGGAAGATAAAGTAACAAATGAAGCTGTACTAGAGTTAGTAGGGGAGAAGAGAAGTATCTGGAGAGTGTTACAGCGTAGGAGAGACAGATTAGTAGGGCATATTCTTAGGCATGGGGGGATTATGCAATTGATCATAGAAGGTAGAGTGGAGGGAAAGAGAGGGGTAGGTAGGCCTAGATTGGAGTATGTGAGTCAGATAGTTGAAGACGTTGAGATGAATAGCTATAGGGGGATGAAGGGATTAGCTCAGGATAGATCGGCATGGCGTGCTGTTTCCAACCAATCTTTAGGATTGCGGACTCTTTAACTAACTAACTAGATTTTCGCCATACCTTTGAAAAAAAAGGTCAGTGCAATGGCGAGGAAGTATTTTGCCTAGACATTAAAAATAATTGAACTAAATTATTGGTTGATTATTTGATTTTGTCTTAATCCATTGATATTTTTGAATTTTATTATATATTTAAGGTTTAATGCAGATATATTTGAATTTATAGATATCTGCATCTAGCGGTATTAAAATTACATTTTCAGGATAATTTTTAAAAGCTGTGTAAATCAAAAATTCGCTTAATTTTGTAATAATATTTGACTTGACGCGCTTTGCGTTTATTTTCATAAAAACGAATTAAAATATTTTAGAAAATATCAAAAACTATTACTTTAATGTATTGTTTATCAGCCATTCATTATCTGGAAAACTTCTTACAGTTCAGACTATCGAATTGATTTTCATAAGCGAGAACGAAGTCCATATCATACGATTTAATTAACGCACTGTAGTTCTAAAAATATGCAATAATGATTTTATCAAACTTTCTTCATATAGGTACATTCTTTTCAACATAACATTTTTTGGAAGTTTTAAAATATGTATGCTAGGTTGAGTTTTAAAATATAGTGTCCAATAAAATACATATTGGTTGATAGTGAATAGTATTTACAATAAATCCATATGGCAAAAAAAAATATTTATGTCATAAATAAACAACGTACATATAGAAATAGTTGTACATGTTTATTTGCAAGACAATGATAATGTTTGGTATAATATTACAATGTTTATTGTGGTAAATCGTGCATATAAATATTGCGTTTAGAACATAATCTCCAATCTACAAGTTTGCAGCAAAATTTAAATCAGTTGTAGGAATTGTGCCAAGTTCATTTCGAGCCATATGGTCTTCTCTTTTTGTGTTCGCACGAGACGACAGAAAGAGCAGCAAGAACTACTTGCATTATAATAATATATCATGGTTGTTATATAAAATATCTTTTTTATACTTAAGGTACATTTACAAGTATCCATGTTCGGCAGACTTGAATATTATTGTACAGTATCAATTTGTCAAGGTAAATATACAATGTTATTACAATCAGTGAAAAAAAATGGTCGCCTTAACTAAATGGCTTTTTATATAAATTAACTAACAAAAGGTAACCTATAAATGCACCCTACCTTATATTAGTATTATACAACAAACAAATTGCAAAACATTGTTCGTTTTCTGTAAAAATTTACATAATTTACGTTACGCGTAATTTACATGTATGTGCCGAGTAAATTTAATAGCAAATATTAATATTTTGACGTTGAGATTCTGTTGGCGGATCCCCTGGGAATTTCATCCGACATTGAGAGAATAAATTACAAATTTCATATTCAAATACCCTCCTTCATTTGGCGATGGAACGTCGAAAGTAGCATATCAGAATTTACGAAGGCAAATAGGAAAATTATTTTTAAACAAAAAACAGTGTTTCGTATATACGAGTAGATGTAAAGATATAATGGACGAAATGTATATTATTTGGAGTTTTTTAAGAGATTAGATCCTTTCATATAAAATTTTGTACGAAATATATAAATATTAAATTATTGCAATTGTTGGTTGTCTTATTAAATTAAATTTGCAGTCTGAACCGTAAGAAGTTTTCCAGATAATGGGGGGACAAATAATACATAAAGGGATTGTTTTTGATAGTTGAATTTCGTTGGTTTTTTTGTTTAAATCTAAATCGTCGGATTATTTTTCAATTTATAAATGTTCACTTTTATCTTATGAAATATCTTCTTCTAGTTGTCCTAAAGTATATGTAGACCAATTGAAACTAGATTTAAGGAGCATTTAGCTCATTTCAGATTAAATGGAAAAGATAAAAGTGCTGTAGCCGAGCATATTTTTGACTAACTCAGGTCATCCTATTCAAATTAATTCACTTAAATGACTTAAAGGTATTTTGAATTATTCCGAGTTAAATGCTTATGAAAGTATATACATGCATAAATCTAAATCAAATTTAACGAATTTAGATTCAGGACCAATTGTCTAGTTAGTTAAAGAGTCCGCAATCCTAAAGATTGGTTGGAAACAGCACGCCATGCCGATCTATCCGGAGCTAATCCCTTCATCTCCCTATAGCTATTCATCTCAACGTCTTCAACTATCTGACTCACATACTCCAATCTAGGCCTACCTACCCCTCTCTTTCCCTCCACTCTACCTTCTATGATCAATTGCATAATCCCCCCATGCCTAAGAATATGCCCTACTAATCTGTCTCTCCTACGCTGTAACACTCTCCAAATACTTCTCTTCTCCCCTACTAACTCTAGTACAGCTTCATTTGTTACTTTATCTTCCCAACCAATCCTCATCATCCTCCTATAACACCACATTTCGAATGCTTGTAATCTACGCTTCTCTTCCCTTCCTATAGTCCACGCCTCACACCCGTACAGTGCTACACTCCAAACATATACCTTCAGTAATCTTTTTCTAATACCCAAGTCAATATTTGATCTTAAAATCTGTTCTTTTTCTACGAATGCCTTCCTACCCTGTGATATCCTACACTTTATATCTACCTTGCTTCGATTATCTTTTGTGATTCTACTGCCTAAATAACAAAAATCTGACACTTCTTCGATTCTATTATCTCCTATTGTGATCCTCATTTTTCTACTGCATTCCTTTTTGTCACACCTCATCACTTTAGTTTTACCTATATTTATTTTCATGTTAAAATCCCTAGTCAATACTGCCTGCATACCATTCAATACCCTTTCTAAATTCTTTTCGCTTTCTTCCAATATAGCTATATCGTCGGCGAATCTCAACATATATATTTTCTCTCCCTGTACATTCACACCTACACTATACTCTTCTTTTACTTTGTTTATTGCATCTTCTATATATAGATTAAATAATAACGGTGAAAGTGTACATCCCTGCCGAACTCCCTTCCCTATTTTTGCTACCTCTTCTTCCCCCTCAATTCTAACTAAGGCAGTTTGGTGTTTATATAAATTAAAAATTATTCTCCTATCCTTATAATCTATACCCGTTTCTTTTAAAATTCTAAACATTATGTCCCAATCTACATTATCAAATGCCTTTTCTAAATCTACAAAAGCTATGTAAGTTACCTTTCCTACCCGCTTTCTTTTTTCTACTACCGTTCTTAGTGCTAAAATCGCCTCCCTCGTCCCTCTGTTTTTCCTAAAACCAAACTGATCTTCTCCTAGCCTTTCCTCTACTTTATTTTCTAATCTCCTAAAAATAATCTTTAGCAATATCTTCGATGCATGTGATAGTAGACTAATGGTCCTATAGTTCTCACACAGATTAGCTCCTATTTTCTTCGGCATTGTTACTATTCTACTACGCTGAAAATCCTGTGGTACTTCTCCCTTCTCATATATTTTACAAACTAACCTGTATAATCGCTCCTGCATTTTTTCCCCTGCGGGTTTTATTAATTCGGCTGGTATCATATCAATCCCCGCTGCTTTGTTATTCCGTAAATCATTTAATGCTCTATGAAACTCTGACCTAAGTATGCTAGGACCTAAGTCATCCTCATCTATCTGTTCCACACTTTCTAGCTCCTCCATGTCCTGCCTACCTTTATATAAATCTTCAAGATACTCCTTCCATCTTCTAGCTTTTTCCTTATTTTCTGTGAGTTCCTTACCCTGCTTATCACATGTAATGTTACCCTTTGGTTTTACTTTAGAAAAATGTGACTTAATTTTCCTGTAGCCCAAATCTACTTTACCTCTTCTCATATCCTCCTCAATATCCTCACAATTTCCTTTTATCCACTCTTCTTTCGCTAGCTTGTCTATTTAATTTATTTCATTAGAACTATTTTTCAATTTATTTTTAGTTATTTTAGATTTGACAAACCAATGTTTATTGTTGTTACTTGTTAGTTTCGTTAATTATTAATTTATATTGTTTTAAAAGATTTATAGGTCGTATTATATGCCATTTTTGAAATACTTCTGTCATATTTATTTAATAGTATATCAATCACGATTCGTGACAGATGTATTTTATTTAGTTTTTATGTTGTGCTACTGAAGATGGGGGCATAGCCGTCGAAATGCGCATCTAGCTACTTAATGCTTTGAGTTACGGTATTTGGGTGATATTCTATACTATTATTTAATTTATTATTCAGATAAATAAAATAAATTCTAGACGAACACGATTCAAAGAAATGTGTTTAACTTGTTCAAATGTCCCTTGCTTAATGCCTGTTGACGGACTATTGTAAAAAATTTACATCATATTTCCACTTTTCAAATACTCCACGCTTTTTCCAATATTTCTTTAGATTTGCTAATAATAAAAGTTTCGGATATACTAGTAGATTCGTATTTCCACATTTACTTTTTTTTAAATTATCACTACGGTGTTAAATAATAATATAGAATATCACCCAAATACCGTAACATTAAGTAGCTAGATATTGTTGACCAATATTTACGGCTATTTATTTTATTTACTAATATTTCCAGATATTAGCTATTTATTACATTTACAGATATCTGCCACATTTACTGATATTTCCCCACATATTAGCACCCCTTTTGCACCTAGTTGTGTACCCCTCGTATTTAACAATAAAGATCAACGAAGCGACTTCAGATAACATATTTTTAGTTGACCTGTAAATAGCGCTAATAACGACCAATTTTCTTAAATTTACATAGCGACAGCAGGACGCAATTCGAAGGTTTATTTGGCTCATGCCTAGGCCATTAAATCCTCTCATCAAGTTTAATAACTTCGATCCCAATAAATCGACTGTATGGATACATACGAGTATATAATGCACACATTCATTACATCCTCTGTCTGCATGTATTCGATGTGTATTAACATCAGCACTAGCTACCATAACATAACCCTATAACATTTCATATATACTATTGCTTCTATTTCTGTTTTCGGTTTATGAGTTGTTGTATTTCGGTCCGGACAGATGCTTCTGAAAATACACAGGTTGTCTAGAACATGAGGCAATCCTCTGTTATGCATCAATCAGAGGTATTTTTATTGGTTCACTAAGTCGAAGAAAATGTTTTCTCAAACATGAACTAGGTTATATCATATTTGTCTAACGTATTTTGAGAGGTTCCGATGCCACTCGCTAGGGCACGTGGAGCCAACGATCGCCACAGCTTCTCTCTCGCACTGAATATCCCCTAGATGACACCACAATCACTCAGTATTTATTACCACTCTTTAAAAAAGAGAATGGTTATGTACAATAGTTATATGGACGACTGCCACTAACTAACATGATAAGTTATATCAAGACAACTTCACCCCATTTCAAAACATATATAATGAAGTAATTGAAATTCTCCCGCTAATCTCTGTCGCGATTTTACAAAGTAAAGTCCGTATTAGACTTGTCAATTTTTCTTCAACTTGGCTAAAATCTTATAATACCTTGCACGTATTCTGTTCATTTCAATTTCAGGTTCTAGATTAATTTGGCAATTTCAACATGTTCTATTTTTCCGTAAATTTATGTTTCAATGTCAGTGCTATCAACAAATTTGCTATTATGACAAGACAATTCATGAGTTTAGGTTGCTAGAAATGTTGTTGCCTCGAATACTGAATTAAATAGTCCAAAAAATTGATAAGTGTAAAATGGGCCCATTTAAATCAGAATTTGATCAATAAGTTGAGCAACTTTAACTTCAGGTCTCTAAGTGTTTTTATTAAATAAATTCATGGTTTTTATTAAATAACTTCAGAGTATGGAATAAATATAGCTGTTTTATAAATGACAGCCAATGAGTTGAATGAAATTGCCTATATTTGTGATTTTTTTAAAGTTAGAGATGGTAATCATTTAAATACATAGCAAATATACTTAAGGGCCTGTCCCCATAAGATATAAATAATTCATCTAAACTGGGAGGTAAAGTGAAATTTCTAGAATCTATTGTACAATTTGCTTTTATCGTCTCTATTTTCAAATATTTTATGATATACCATGCATTACAAAATATTTCAACTGTATTTATTTAAAACACTTATAGTTTTTCTGAACTTGACAAGTTTTTCAATTAAAATAATTGAAGACCACCCTAATCTTTCAACAAAATGTAAGAATTTGTGCACCACATTTTAAATGTTATGGTGAACTTTTAAATCGGATCTAAAATAGCTTCCATAATATTCAGTCACTCGGTTTTTAGTTATATTAGCGGCCTTTTGCTGAACTTTCTACTCTCCTGGAACATACAACAACCATATCCAAAATAATACACACAGTGTATTTTTAACAACAGTCTAGTAACTAGACTCTAGTTGTACGCATACGAAAATAATGATCATAATTGTCCGTACTTATCCAACAAGAGTTAAACAGTTATGAAAGATTGTCTGTTGTAGGACTAAAAGCAACTTGAGAAGCTTTCAGAAAACCGAGCACAAGGTAATGCCATTATAAAACCCGAATTTTACATTTACCAATTACCGAACATAATCCCTATCATATTTTCGAGACTTGCCAACTAAAAGCTGCAGACCATCTAAGTTATAAGACTGCTTTAATTATGCTGGACGTAGTTTTATTACAGATATTTTTTGTACTCGTATTTTAATTATGAGAATTGCTCTAGACACTGAACCACCAATTACGCTGAATTGATTTTTTGGTTGAATATCGGCGGTCTTTAACAGCAAACCTATACATCGCTAATGAATTGACGATCCTCATTCAGATTCATTAGATATTCGAAGGCTGTCGGCTCTGATGTGCCATGGCATGGCGTGATTCTTAGCATTCGGACTTCGGTGGCAGTTTGCACGCGCTGCATAACTTTACCGGCTTAACAGACTTCCAAAAGCGAACATTCTTAACGGATAATTGACCGGCATAATATATATATATATATATATATATATATATATATATATATATATATATATATATACATATATATGCTCTCCAAGAATTCGATAAGAATCAAAATTGTTTTGATTCTTTCAAAAATGTTGATACATTCAATATTACAGTAAAAATTACTACGTTATCAACAGGAACTTTCATTTACGAACAGTTTATAAGTTTATAACAGTTTAAGATTTGGAGGTATTTGCTGAGATTTGTAGATATGTGTTCGGATTTGTAGAATTTTGTACACCAGATGGGTGAGCAATCCCTGTTGTTATTTAATTTACTTAAATTGAAAATCACTTTAACTTCTGGATGTTGACTAAAACATAATAAGCCCTTTTGACTGACTAGAAGTTTAAGTTTCGAGTTTGATTAGGACAGAAGGGAGGAAGAACTCTTTTATTCCCTTATATTCTTCAATCTTTCAATTATGCTGTAAATAAAACCACGAGAATTTATTGTTGACTTACCAGCTTCAAAATTTTCCTTTAGTCGCCTCCACTGTCTCGCCTGGTAGAACGAATACACAGCAATCACGACAAAGAATAATATACAACTGAAGACAGCCATAGTCAAGGCCACAGCTTGCCAATCCCACACCAAAGTCTCCACACCACTAAATGGCACATTGTCTTCCTTCACACTACTATCTCCAACCTTCGCGCCAACCAACGCTTGGCTACTTCTCAACAACTCTTCATCGCTTATCCTACTCTCTTGCTCCAGCAATCCCCTATCCGCACCGAAGGTCCACTCGACTTTCACAGGCTTGTGAGTGGTCGTACTGGTAGTAGTGGTCTTCTGGTTCACCTTGTGGTGGTGCTTTCCATGGTGCCGTAGAATTGCTCCACCGCTGCTGTTGTCCTCGTTGCTGTTGTGAAGGGTGCTGCTGTGGTGGTAGATATCACGCACGGTACCGCACATCGTATCTCTGTGCACGTGACAGGCTCGGATCACTACGGGCTTCGGTTGGATGCAAGAAGTGCAGTTGATACAGCGCCGGAGTGTTTCATTCAGGTATTGTCTTCCGTGGATGCAATATGAGCCGCTGGTCAGTTGGATGGTGAGCAACAGGAGATAGAGCGAGGCGAATATAAGATTGGTGGTTGTGATGGATAAGGATGATAATCGCATCACCTAGAAAAACACAAACAGATGTTCAAAACAATTCATTTAAACTTCGTCATATAAATAAAAGATCACCATACACTAGGATATTTTCTCAATTTGCATAAAAATCTTGTATGTTATAGAAAATGAACACTATACGCAGGGCCTTTCAGAGAAAATGCGAGGCCCGGGGCAACTAATACTTTTGAGGCCCTTCAAAATTTAAAATAAAATTGTGGGCAAGAAAATAAAATCAATGGTATTTAATATGTATTCGATTATAACATTTAATTATTTCACAGAAGCTTTGCGCACTTAAACATTAGCAAATTCAGTTATTATGTCAGAATAGTCTAAATGGTCATTAATGCGGGCAACAGGGTACTATCATTTTTGGTGCTGCAACCTAGCGGAAAGGACAGAAAATACTAATTCCTGTTTATTTACACATGTGGCTGCACATTTTTTCTACTCGCCCTAATTTCTGTCTTATAGTTAGTTTTAAACTTCATACCCCGTTCCACCCACCTTCCCCTATATTTTTGTCTAACATATTGAGTTACGAAGTTGAGGCCCCTAATATTGTGAGGCCCTTGGCAGCCGGCCCTCTTGCCGCCCCACTGATAGACCCTGCCATTTTCAAAAATATTTCTATTGCAGCCAGTGGACATTAATGTAAACTAAATTTAAACTTTCGGAAGTTTCTTGCAGTTTTTTTGATAACATTTAAATATATTGATATAAGGGCATCTGTACTATTTACAACGATGTCATCATTCATCATAAATATTTATAGAAAGATCAAAAGCCTTTGGAAGCTCAAACCACGTGACAAAACGTGGTGTAGAAAAAAAAACTTGCGGAAAAGATATTCCTCCACATAAACATTTGCGTCAATATTTTCCTTTGAATGGAAAAGAAAATATCGCGGGAAATATCTGTGCGTACGTGCTGTACGTCAGTATCCATGTAAATGGCGGCGATTGGACTATAAGGGGATTACCCGAGTGCAACACGTCCAATTTCAATTGAACCGGGAATATATTTGGGAGATCGGCGTGCTAAGAGGTTTATCTGAAGCGCGAGTTGGAGTGTATACGCTTTATAGATACGGCGTTGCTGATATAACACCACTCTACCACCATATATAAGATCATAGGTAATCCCTTTACGCACCAGGGGGATGAAATTATATACTCTCCATCCTATGTGGTTGTTCCATTCACTACCCCATGTCCCAGGGGAAGATATATGCAGCACAAATCAACTATCGTGACATCATTGAATATGCTATATTTACGACAAATGCCAGGGGAGCAGACATTTTATGATTGAAGAAGTGAATTTAAAAAGTCGGAAGTTACATACAGTATGTTCGAACAAATATTCCTATCTGAATTTTCAATACACACGAAATATATTTACGTTACCGTGATTAATCTTCTTGAAATGTCACCGCTTGTAAAAAATAATAACGTTTTTTGATTATAACACGAGGTAAATCAAATATGAATGGTAGGTATAGAATTAGAGGAATTAGTTAAATTTGACCTAGTCCTATAATAACACCTCGTTCCATTCGACTTAGCAAAGCTAGGCTGGTACGGAATGAATTGAATCCCATTGTCTCCGACAGGGGGGCCTGTCGAATTTCTCGACATTTGAATACCGCCCCAGAATATCCTAACACAGATCCACATTTCTCCATTCGTACCAAAGATAGCAACTTCATGCCAATGTTCATTATTAGAACTGGCTTGTGTGCCAGTTGTACCCTTTATATATGGTGTTTCATTTAATATTGCCATTAAAATAATGCCGCATAGTTCCATACATTAATTCGATACAAAAAGGTTCGATACGTTAATATCATCCACAACTTAAAAATGTATAACAATACTTTGGTTCTCAATACATAAAAGATGCAGGATCGATTATTCAGGTTACTTTGTAAAATGTATGAGAAGGGAGAGGTACCACGGGATTTTCAGCGCAGTAGAATAGTGACAATGCCGAAGAAGATAGGAGCTAATTTGTGTGAGAACTACAGTACCATTAGCCTACTATCGCATGCATCGAACAGATTGTTAAAGATTATTTATAGAAAAAGTAGAAGAAATGCTAGGAGAAGATTAGTTTGGTTTTAGGAAGAACAGAGGGATGAGGGAATAAGAGTAAGAAAGACAACTTACATAGCTTTCGTAAATTTAGAAAAGTCAGGGGGTCCTTCATGACTAAAAACATAATTAGACGTAGACCCCTGTGTGGAAAGATATCAAACATTAAGAACACACATTTGGATAGCTACCCAATATTAAAGATACTTCATCATATATACATATTTCTAGTTAGTTAAAGAGTCCGCAATCCTAAAGATTGGTTGGAAACAGCACGCCATGCCGATCTATCCTGAGCTAATCCCTTCATCTCCCTATAGCTATTCATCTCAACGTCTTCAACTATCTGAGTCACATACTCCAATCTAGGCCTACCTACCCCTCTCTTTCCCTCCACTCTACCTTCTATGATCAATTGCATAATCCCCCCATGCCTAAGAATATGCCCTACTAATCTGTCTCTCCTACGCTGTAACACTCTCCAGATACTTCTCTTCTCCCCTACTAACTCTAGTACAGCTTCATTTGTTACTTTATCTTCCCAACCAATCCTCATCATCCTCCTATAACACCACATTTCGAATGCTTGTAATCTACGCTTCTCTTCCTTTCCTATAGTCCACGCCTCACACCCGTACAGTGCTACACTCCAAACATATACCTTCAGTAATCTTTTTCTAATACCCAAGTCAATATTTGATCTTAAAATCTGTTCTTTTTCTACGAATGCCTTCCTACCCTGTGCTATCCTACACTTTATATCTACCTTGCTTCGATTATCTTTTGTGATTCTACTGCCTAAATAACAAAAATCTGACACTTCTTCGATTCTATTATCTCCTATTGTGATCCTCATTTTTCTACTGCATTCCATACATATTTCTAAAGTTTAATATTTGATTTCAATGCAAAATTATATAACGCTTTATAAACTGTATTTTTTTTAAAGCTAAAAGTACAACTAGATTGACTATTTCTTTTGTGAGATTTTCTCTAGGTATTGCGTAATTCTCACATTCGATAAACAGATGATTAAGAGTTTTTATACTACCACATGAACATAAATTGTCCTCCTTTATTACAATCTCGCTAAATGTGCCCCATATCTTCCATGATTTGTTCTTAACCCATTAATAAGCACTATAAAATATCTGCTTCTATTTGAACTTTTGAACCAATATTTTTTTCAAAGGATTTTTGTTAGTTTCTTTGTACCATGAACCCTTTAGATTTGTTTTGTATTTTGTACGCATTCAAATGCTATGTTTGATGATAATCAGTTTTAGGACCCTTATATTTTTTAGCTTGAACAAGCGATGTTGCTTCCTTTGCAAGTTTGTTCACCATGTCATTTCCTGATATATCTGTATGTGCCTTGATCCAGCATTTTTTCTCATTTTCTACCAATTCATGGGTTAGTTTTATTATTTTAAAAACTAAATGATTATCATTTTCAAGACCCTTCCAACTTTTCAATTTATCAATGGCACTGTTACAATCTGCAAAGATCAACACATTATTTTCTCTTAAATTATTGCCATATTGGATATTAATCATAAATAGATACCTGTGCAGAATCACGCGTTCGTTCGTGGGACAATGTCTAATATAAATTACTGGTGAACTGTCAAAAGTGATAAACGATGCGTAATACACATATCCACTTTTACCCAGTTTCTCATTAGATACTAGCAGTAGCTATTGTGACGTTCGCTACATTCACATTTTCATTAAAACTGCCAGGATACCATCAAGGAAACATACGTGGTATGGGAAACAGGGTCGTTAAAGGATACGTTTATAGGTGATGCATGTTCGTTGGGTAAGAAGATTGAATGGACGATAATTGAATTGCTGGATGAAGGTATGCTGATGGTACTAAACATGCAGTTTGGAAAAAAAAAATTTTTAACTGTAACTTCTTTGAGCAAAAAGAAGGTACAGATGGGAAATTGTTTAAGTCCATTTATTGCTCATTTATTTACGAGTTATTTTGAAATTAAATTAAAATCTAATATTGATGATTTTATTAAAATATTAAATTCTAAATTTCCTTCAATTAAATTTATAATTTTTATAACATCCGCAATATGGCAATATGGCTACAAATACGGACTGCTATATACAGAACGATTCAAATCATTGTCGTCAACATAAATATGCTGCTTTTATTTTTTAAATTAAACGCTTATTAAATTTTCCTTTATCTAATGATAAATATAACATTGAATTAAATAATATCCGAAATATAGCAGTACAAAATGGCTATTCTTCTATAATTATAAATAACATATTAAGAAAATTTAAAAGAACAGGAGATATCAGAAATATTAGTAGTTTGGAATAAAGTAATAATTCAACTCCAAAATTTATTAAATTACCTTTTGATCCTATTATTGCACGTGGTTTAAATAGTATTTTAAATAAATATGTAATACTTCTTGCAAATTTTCTAGGAAATCCCAAAGATTTTATTGATTTCAATAAAAAATCTGGTATTTATAAAATATCTTGTTCTAGTTGTCTTAAAGTATATATAGAAGACAAACACGTAGACCAATTGAAACTAGATTTAAAGAGCATTTAGCTCATTTCAGATTAAATAGGAAAGATAAAAGTGCTGTAGCCGAGCATATTTATGACTAACGCAGGTCATCCTATTCAAATTAGTTCACTTAAATGACTTAAAAGTGTTTTGAGTTATTCCGAGTTAAATGCTTATTATTATTTAATTTTATATTTTTATAATTTTATACTTTCACCGTTATTATTTAATCTATATATAGAAGATGCAATAAACAAAGTAAAAGAAGAGTATAGTGTAGGTGTGAATGTACAGGGAGAGAAAATATATATGCTGAGATTCGCCGACGATATAGCTATATTGGAAGAAAGCGAAAAGAATTTATAAAGGGTATTGAATGGTATGCAGGCAGTATTGACTAGGGATTTTAACATGAAAATATATATAGGTAAAACTAAAGTGATGAGGTGTGATAAAAAGGAATGCAGTAGAAAAATGAGGATCACAATAGGAGATAATAGAATCGAAGAAGTGTCAGATTTTTGTTATTTAGGCAGTAGAATCACAAAAGATAATCGAAGCAAGGTAGATATAAAGTGTAGGATAGCACAGGGTAGGAAGGCATTCGTAGAAAAAGAACAGATTTTAAGATCAAATATTGACTTGGGTATTAGAAAAAGATTACTGAAGGTATATGTTTGGAGTGTAGCACTGTACGGGTGTGAGGCGTGGACTATAGGAAAGGAAGAGAAGCGTAGATTAGAAGCACTTGAAATGTGGTGTTATAGGAGGATGATGAGGATTGGTTGGGAAGATAAAGTAACAAATGAAGCTGTACTAGAGTTAGTAGGGGAGAAGAGAAGTATTTGGAGAGTGTTACAGCGTAGGAGAGACAGATTAATAGGGCATATTCTTAGGCATGGGGGGATTATGCAATTGATCATAGAAGGTAGAGTGGAGGGAAAGAGAGGGGTAGGTAGGCCTAGATTGGAGTATGTGAGTCAGATAGTTGAAGACGTTGAGATGAATAGCTATAGGGAGATGAAGGGATTAGCTCAGGATAGATCGGCATGGCGTGCTGTTTCCAACCAATCTTTAGGATTGCGGACTCTTTAACTAACTAAATGCTTATGAAAGTATATACCTGCATAAATCAAAACCAAATTTAATGAATTTCGATTCAGGCCCAATTTCATCTTGTCTATTTAATTTATTTAATAAGAACTATTTTTAAATTTATTTTTATTTTATATATTTTTAGTTATTTTAAGTTGGACAAACCAATGCTTATTGTTGTTACTTGTCGGTTTCGTTAATTATAAATTTATATTATTTCAAAAGATTTATAGGTCATCTTATATGCCATTTTTGAAATACTTCTGTCATGTGAACGTATTTATTTAATAGTATATCAATCACGATTCGTGACACAGGTATTTTATTTAGTTTTTGTCTAGTGTTACTGAAGATGGGGGCATAGCCTTCGAAATGCGCATCTAGCTACTTAATGCTTTAAGTTACGGTATTCTATACTAGTATAGAATAGCTTGAAAAAAAATATTTTTCAAGAATCCAGTTGCGTTTCTACAGAAGATGAAATTTTAACAAATCTTCAGATTTAATTATTTGTGTAATTTTCCAGTTATTTGTGTAATTGAAGGATAGCATTTTAGAAATTCGGAAGATTTTATATATTTTTTTTACGGGGGTCAAGGGCGTATCTATAACTTGGAGCCCTAGGGGGGTATTAAGTACTAAAACTTGACAATTTTTTGATTTTATTAGCAAAAGTATTCAATATTTTCATAACAACAAGAACGTCGATTTTTTACCATCCGAGAACAGAATATTAGTTTACGATTCAAAGATCACAAAATATATTTTTAAATTGAGGATTTCATAATTTAATTTTAAATTATTTATTCTTTTTCTGGACATGGTCATTACTCACTCCATTACGCTCTTCATTGAATACGCGTTTGATGGAGGAGCCATTTAGGGCATTTACACAGATTTCATTTTAATTTCTCTAGTATAATCCCTTAGATAGTTTTATCCAAACCAGGGCCTGCCTTAACTTCGAATTGAACGGGCACAAAAATCGAAGCAGCGCCTAATTTAAGCTGTAGCTTATAATATGTGATATTATAGTCAAAAAGTATGAAATTTTGGTTTTCCAGTATTTTGTAATTTCTAAGTCAAACAGTTTTTCGTAAAAAATAATGCAGTGATGTAAATTTCTCAATCAACTATTCCAAATATTCTAACTTTAAATATTAACAGTTAAGAAAATTTTCTGATGGTGTGTTAGATTTTGGTAACTTAAAGTAGAAAAAAATTGCATTGAGATTTTCAGAAAAATCAATACCAAATCTTTCTCTCAAACGTTTCTCAATGTGTACTAAAAATAATATATCTTTACGAAAAAAATTCCATATTTCCAAATTTATCATATCGTGGTACATTTCAGTAAAAAAAAACTTGATCCAAAATATACCATGGAAAATTATCTTATCGAACATTAACATAGTATATCGTCTACTTAACATAAAAATCAAAATAGCAAGAATAGGAATTAATAAATAATTTCTTATCCATCCTTTTTTCAGGGAAAATCTAAAATTGTCACTACCATAGAAATTTTTTATAGGAAAATAGTTGCAATTACAAAAGAATTTACGAATTATCTACAACACATTTTCCAAGTATTCATAAGAAAAACTTTTTAAAAGCGCAATTTGAATTCTTGCTCAGCACCCAAGCATTACTCCGATAAATAGGTTTAATCACAATTCAATTGTACAAAATAGGATGAAAATTTCGCACATTAAAGCGCCAAAAATTACTTATATTTGAACGCCCACCAATTTTTTCAAGTCGAAATATATCGCATTAAAATGCAAACAAAGACAATTGCTCCAAATTAGAATAGATTTATTATCACGATAGTTTAACCTATCTATGATAAATAGCAATATAGCGATAGATATAGCCACTCATAAAGGCTCCTTGCTCCATTTATCATATCAATTTAAAATTTGCCTTCTAGTTAAACAGAATAAATAAACTGGTAATATGACAACGTCAAGCGCATCAACGCAGCACGCGAAAACTTGATTGTGACATAAGTTAAATGACAAATAGATGTGAGATTCAATTGTTTGGGATGTTCTAAAAGCAAAATAACCTATGACAGCCGTCAACGGCTAAAAATAGATGCTAAACTCGAAATATTGCCGTTGATATTAATTGATGGTATTTGACTCGTAGGGCAATTTAACGGTTTGCTTTTTTTGATTTGAAATATTTCAATTTGCCAGAATAAATACTAGATTGATTCCATTAAATTATGTACATAAAATAAGGTTTAATTTTGTTTCTCTATTGACGTCAAATACGTGTTTCGAACAAATTAAATTGAATTAAAGTTAAATTAATAAACGCCGGTGATTAAATGATTAAAAGATCGCATAATATACGAGAAAGATAAGGCAAAGTTTTCGAAAAAAAAAAAAAGCGTAGCTGATTTATTATCTCATTTTTATTCAGTTGATTGAAAACAATTTGCATCTGCCCCCATTACAGATTTTGACATTTCTATTGTGGTAGCTTAAGGGATCCGCTACTGTCCGGTCGGTTTTTCAGCAGTGCAAGAACAAAACGTCCGTGTCGTTAACAAGACGTACGAACTTGGCTCTGATTTGAACTCCTCAAAACGCCACTTATCTTATTTAAGAATCGCGGTGAATAATTTATCAATTTATCATATCGTGGACGGACCATTTATGTATTCACAAACGCAACCAGCTAAACTTCATTCTCTGTACAATCTGAGAGAAACAGAAATGTACACTGAAGTGTAACTTTGACACGACAGTTGATTAATTTATAAAAATTCTGCGTGACAATTCTTTTTTTTTATCACAAAAAGAAATTGTCTTTTATCATAGCAACTTTTTTTTGCTGTAGCTGTAGCATGCTACAGTAAAAGTGCTGTAGCCGAGCATATTTCTGACTAACTCAGGTCATCCTATTCAAATTAGTACACTTAAATGACAGAAAAGTGTTTTGAATTATTGCGAGTTAATAAATGCTTTAGAAAAATGACCAGAATTGTTCACGTGTAATTAAAATTATTAGGACATTAGTTTGACTTTAACGTTGAAAATGTAGTAGTGTTAAATTATCAATGTAATTACTATAAAAGAAATTCCAGTGAAATGATTTACATAAAACGACATAAGAATTCTGTAAATTTAAGATCAGATTGAGCAACATTTATGATAATATAATAAAACATGTGTTTATTATAATATAGAATATCACCCAAATACAAAAGAGATTAGAAAATAAAGTAGAGGAAAGGCTAGGAGAAGATCAGTTTGGTTTTAGGAAAAACAGAGGGACGAGGGAGGCGATTCTAGCACTAAGAACGGTAGTAGAAAAAAGAAAGAGGGTAGGAAAGGTAACTTGCATAGCTTTTGTAGATTTAAAAAAGGCATTTGATAATGTAGATTGGGACATAATGTTTAGAATTTTAAAAGAAACGGGTATAGATTATAAGGATAGGAGAATAATTTTTAATTTATATAAACACCAAACTGCCTTAGTTAGAATTGAGGGGGAAGAAGAGGTAGCAAAAATAGGGAAGGGAGTTCGGCAGGGATGTACACTTTCACCGTTATTATTTAATCTATATATAGAAGATGCAATAAACAAAGTAAAAGAAGAGTATAGTGTAGGTGTGAATGTACAGGGAGAGAAAATATATATGTTGAGATTCGCCGACGATATAGCTATATTGGAAGAAAGCGAAAAGAATTTAGAAAGGGTATTGAATGGTATGCAGGCAGTATTGACTAGGGATTTTAACATGAAAATAAATATAGGTAAAACTAAAGTGATGAGGTGTGACAAAAATGAATGCAGTAGAAAAATGAGGATCACAATAGGAGATAATAGAATCGAAGAAGTGTCAGATTTTTGTTATTTAGGCAGTAGAATCACAAAAGATAATCGAAGCAAGGTAGATATAAAGTGTAGGATAGCACAGGGTAGGAAGGCATTCGTAGAAAAAGAACAGATTTTAAGATCAAATATTGACTTGGGTATTAGAAAAAGATTACTGAAGGTACATGTTTGGAGTGTAGCACTGTACGGGTGTGAGGCGTGGACTATAGGAAAGGAAGAGAAGCGTAGATTACAAGCATTCGAAATGTGGTGTTATAGGAGGATGATGAGGATTGGTTGGGAAGATAAAGTAACAAATGAAGCTGTACTAGAGTTAGTAGGGGAGAAGAGAAGTATCTGGAGAGTGTTACAGTGTAGGAGAGACAGATTAGTAGGGCATATTCTTAGGCATGGGGGGATTATGCAATTGATCATAGAAGGTAGAGTGGAGGGAAAGAGAGGGGTAGGTAGGCCTAGATTGGAGTATGTGAGTCAGATAGTTGAAGACGTTGAGATGAATAGCTATAGGGAGATGAAGGGATTAGCTCAGGATAGATCGGCATGGCGTGCTGTTTCCAACCAATCTTTAGGATTGCGGACTCTTTAACTAGATGACAGGTTGAAAATTGTTGTGTCTGTGTAGTTATGTGACTTTTGTTTGCTTTATTTAAACTCGTGTTTTTATTATTGTCAAGATATTTTAATTTAAATTTAGTTAATTGACCTGGACATCATAAAAGATATGTTTATTGAAGAATTGTTCTTTTTTAATGTTGTTAATAGATTTATAGGTTGTTGAATTGTAATGTGGTTAATTTATATTGATAGCGTATAAAGTTCGGCTATGTTTGTATATTTAATATATTAATATATGTGTCATATTTTATAAATCTTCTACAAAATTGTCGTTTCAATGTGTGTAGAAAGCTTGTGTTAATCGTCCATGCTTTCTTGTTGTTTGATGATTAGTAATTTTACTCGTACTATATTGTAAAATCATTAAATGTAATAAGGCTATTGAAGGTATTTAATTTAATGTTAGTATGATATTTGGTAATTTTGTAATGTTAGTTTGTAATGTGTTTCTTTCCAAATTGTAGCTCTGATGAAAGAAACACCGAAACGTTAGCAATATATAAGTCGTTTTATTTAAGCAGTCCACTGCACCACTATTAGTATAATATTTTAATTTTAATGTTTCGAAAAAATGAATAAATATATTATCACGGTACTGCCTAATAGCGATGTGTAGTTCACTCGCGAACCGTTCACTCTGAACGGTTCAATCAAATGACGGACGTACTGTGACGATGTTTTGCAGCGACCTATAGGTCACTATGACCTAGTTCGTGAAATATAACTATATATAACTACATGGTGCACGGTGTTCTTGTACTAGGTCCTGAACCCGTCGTGTACTAAACCGTTCATGAATCACAACGACTCGTAAGCGATGCAGTATAGTATACATTACATATACAGTACTAACATTTATTTAGTGATAAAGTGTGTTAGTGAACGGAACGAAATAGGAAACTCGGTGCGATATTGCAACAGCAGCTGAGTCACAATTTATATGTTGGTATCGGATTTCATTTGGAGTAATATAATTAATATATTCGCAAGATTAAATATGTTCTTAAATATGTCATGCCATAGCAAATTTTTGCAATAATGCAAAAATAAACATCTAAATCTTATAGTTCTTCTATTTCATACTGAATGCAATGCAATCACTTAATATCAAATCAATGCTTTGAAGTTTGAACAGAGAAGATTCGGAATAGAAAATATAAATTATAACGCCAAACAAAACGATTCTATCTATTTCATTTTATTATAGTTTGCACATTTAATTTTCAAGTGTTAGTAAAGTAGTAGACATTTTCATCAGTAACTACCAATAAGTATTTTAGAACTTCATATAAATAATCGTGAGTACCTAGCGAAGATTATGTTTCCTTATATATATGTTTTGTATAAATTATAGACATTGTTGTCTTTTCTTCCTCATTCTTAATTCAAAATAAGTATTGTAAATTATATTTCAATTTATTTATTTTTTACCATTTAATATTTTTATGTTGAGAAAAAAAGAGATTATTTTCAGTATGTGCATCTATTTCATATAGGTCGGGAACTAGTTCATTTTTAAAAGATGTTATACCGTTCACGACCTATAGTTCGTGAACGGTACATTGAAATGAACTACGAACTAGGCCTCAAAGTGACCTACAGTTTGCCATCGCTACTGCCTAAGAACGACAGATTCAGTCTTAGTGTATACCGATTTACATTGATGTGACAAGTACATATAGAGCGCCTCGTTTATATGACGAGCAATTCAAATGTCTGCAATTCAAATGTAGACATTCAAATGCAGGCGAAACATAATTAATAATATTCTACATTTTCGCCAGAACGCACACGCCTTGTATATAGAAGAGTGTTGAATTAGCACGACGGATCTGTTTCTTTCTCGCGGAAAAAGAAGTATATTATGTTGTGGGTGTATTGCCTTATAATGATGGCGCGTGTATTGTTGGAAACTGGCCAAGCTATATTTGAGAAACTTGGTCGATTAATTTTGCTCGCGAGTTAATTATTATTGACCGCAGGAAGAGGGCGAAAATTAAAAGTTGCCGGGGGCTGCGAACGACAGCTTGTCAGTTATTATTTTTGCCACTCTTCTTGAGATGCTCAGTTATGCGAAAGTAAAAAGAAATCTAGAACCGTGGTTTGGGTTTATTTTTAGTAACCAATTTGTTGCCGACTGTGTGTTTAAATATAGCAGCAAATTTTAAATTATTTAACGATCATTAATAATAAATGTAGTATGCATAAAAAATTCAAATATATTGCAGGGAATTAATATTCATCGTCCTAGAAAGTATTAATTAGAAACACTACTTTAAAAGATTAATTACTGAGATAGAAATAAATATGAACAACATTTTATAATTAATTTTCTTAGCGAATTTAAGTGAACTAATTTGAATAGGATGACCTCAGTTAGTCAAAAATATGCTCGGCTACAGCACTTTTATCGTTTCTATTTAATCTGAAATTCTCCTTAAATCTAGTTTCAATTGGTCTACGTGTTTGTCCTATATATACTTTAGGACAACTAGATATTTTATTTTTTATAAGATATTTATAAGATAAGATATTTTATAAATACCAGATTTTTTTATTGAAATCAATTAAATCTTTGATTAATTTCAATAAAAAATTATTTGGGTGATATTAACTATAATAATATTTAACAGCGTAGTGATGATTTTTAAAAATTCACAATAATTATTGTAAATTGTAAATAAAAAATTTTGTATGAATATTCACAAAAAAAAAAGCTTACGTCATGCCTAAATTTGCCACGGGCTTACGGGCAATTTATACACACACACACACACACACACACACACACACACACACACACACACACACACACACACACACACACACACACACACACACACACACACATAAATATATATATATAGATAGTATTATGCTTTTACTGCACTGAATATCGTGGCAGGCAACCATTCGGAACCATTCGGCTCTCGGTTTACTACTTCGTGTTTTCAGCTGTTTGGGCATACAAGGCGGGAATGGTTTTTTGAATACGAGTATTTGAGCTTTAACAGCATTCCAGTTGCTAGAGTTACAAATTATTTAAAATATAAACTAATCTTAATTTTCAATCTATTTTCTTTTTCTTTTAAATTGTGCATTGAGATACCCTAACCATTGATTTCTCATGTTAAATAAATGCTTTGATAAATTGGTTATTTGAATGAATAATACGTGCAGGATTTTACTAACTTAGTGTAAAAAAACTGAGTTCATAGAATAATAGGGTCCTATGTATATATTATTCCTCATCTATTTAATTCGTTTCTTGCTATATATATATCATTTTTCAGAAATCTAAGCATTTCTTCTCAAAATGTTCTATTATGGATATATATGGACAACTGTCTTAAAATATATTTGGTTCATTTAATAATCTCTTAAGAAACGTTTTGATATGGCTCCCAAATATTTGTTATATATTTTTCACAAAACTTATTTTCTGTATGCATCCTTTATCTATTTTTTAAATAGATAATAATTACTTTTACATTTTTCCTTATTCTGCACAACTATTGTAATAATAACATAGCTATCATAAATATTACATAAGTATCGCTTGACATTGCAGTCATTATCTCTTGTAGTTGATCACATAAATTATGTTGCACAAACTAAACACACTTAGAATTTCTTACAACTTACGGCTAACGGTATACTACGGTAGGCAACCTAACCTACTGCACGCCTAGCGTGTAATGTGCAATAGCAACCCCTGGGGGCTGCGGCCAACGATATCATCTGAGTCCTCAGTCAAATAAGTGCAGATATTTCATTGTATTTATTAATATTGTACACATGGCAACGCTGTATTGATTTTCGTATACCTCACCACGAGCCAGCACTGTATGGATGTTGTTTTCCATTGAATAAGACAAGGACACCTAAACATTGCTTTCTATCCTTTAGGCTCGATTTTGCCGTAAGCGTTAGCCTTCTTTATATAGTTAGTATTCATTGCTAAAAGCTTTTCTACTGGAGCATAAAAACTGCAATTGTTATCGAATTTTCACTGCGTCGCTCTTCAAGATCCGTTAATAATTCGTGTACGGTTAATTACCTCCGCAATCTGACTGCGCATTTTCGAAATCTACCTTGATTTACCGTTCCGGGTCGACATAAACAGTCCGATAGCAATTTAGTATATACCCTGTCAACATGGACAGGACAATCTAGTTTTTGCTAGCTTATTTTACAACGAAAAAATATTTTTAAGCAAAATTTCCGGTACATTTATTTAAATTATGGCAAATGCACGACGTAATGAAGCTCTCATAAAAAAGCGATAAATTGAAGCCAGGGCAATAATCTTATTTTCACGCACGTGTTTTGCACAACAAAAGCTGTTTTCTGGTCGTCTTCCAATGAAGAGTTTGAAGTGGTTTAATAAACTCTTGGGACTTGTGTGTCGGACTTGTCGCCAACAAATTCAATATTGTGTTCAACAAGTATGAAAAATCAGTTTTAGTGCTCGTAAAATCGAAACACATAACATTACGAAGAGCTATTGTGTAGTTCTTGTTGTAAACGCGCTCGCCAATACATTCCAGACATAATAACATTAAAATCTCAGTTAAAAAAGCGAGTAAAAATGGAACATATTGATTCACCACAGCCCCAAGTTGTTCCAACAACATCTGTTAGGCACATTTACCACTTGTATACTTATTATGTTTTCTGCGTACAGACCTATTCACACTGAGAATATTTTCAAGTGCAGATCATGTCAAATTGTCTTGATTTATCTCCTTCATTTCCATATTTATCCTAGTGTCCTGCACTATTTATCTTTCCTTCTGAGATACCTTCTATAACCCGCTGCATAAGTCCACCCTGTCTAAGAACATGCTGTTTATTTTATTTTATTTTATTTTAATTTCTTTGGGGAGCTAACAGGCACGCAGGCCTAATACAACTCCCACAACTTAATATATGAAATAGGTATACACAAATACAACATATAGTACATAATATTTGTATGCACATCAGATTTAAAAATTATGAGGATTTAAGAACAAATAAATGAACTAACGAAAAATGAATTAAAATGAGTTAGTTAAAGAGTCCGCAATCCTAAAGATTGGTTGGAAACAGCACGCCATGCCGATCTATCCTGAGCTAATCCCTTCATCTCCCTATAGCTATTCATCTCAACGTCTTCAACTATCTGACTCACATACTCCAATCTAGGCCTACCTACCCCTCTCTTTCCCTCCACTCTACCTTCTATGATCAATTGCATAATCCCCCCATGCCTAAGGATATGCCCTACTAATCTGTCTCTCCTACGCTGTAACACTCTCCAGATACTTCTCTTCTCCCCTACTAACTCTAGTACAGCTTCATTTGTTACTTTATCTTCCCAACCAATCCTCATCATCCTCCTATAACACCACATTTCGAATGCTTGTAATCTACGCTTCTCTTCCTTTCCTATAGTCCACGCCTCACACCCGTACAGTGCTACACTCCAAACATATACCTTCAGTAATCTTTTTCTAATACCCAAGTCAATATTTGATCTTAAAATCTGTTCCTTTTCTACGAATGCCTTCCTACCCTGTGCTATCCTACACTTTATATCTACCTTGCTTCGATTATCTTTTGTGATTCTACTGCCTAAATAACAAAAATCTGACACTTCTTCGATTCTATTATCTCCTATTGTGATCCTCATTTTTCTACTGCATTCCTTTTTGTCACACCTCATCACTTTAGTTTTACCTATATTTATTTTCATGTTAAAATCCCTAGTCAATACTGCCTGCATACCATTCAATACCCTTTCTAAATTCTTTTCGCTTTCTTCCAATATAGCTATATCGTCGGCGAATCTCAACATATATATTTTCTCTCCCTGTACATTCACACCTACACTATACTCTTCTTTTACTTTGTTTATTGCATCTCCTATATATAGATTAAATAATAACGGTGAAAGTGTACATCCCTGCCGAACTCCCTTCCCTATTTTTGCTACCTCTTCTTCCCCCTCAATTCTAACTAAGGCAGTTTGGTGTTTATATAAATTAAAAATTATTCTCCTATCCTTATAATCTATTCCCGTTTCTTTTAAAATTCTAAACATTATGTCCCAATCTACATTATCAAATGCCTTTTCTAAATCTACAAAAGCTATGCAAGTTACCTTTCCTACCCTCATTCTTTTTTCTACTACTGTTCTTAGTGCTAAAATCGCCTCCCTCGTCCCTCTGTTTTTCCTAAAACCAAACTGATCTTCTCCTAGCCTTTCCTCTACTTTATTTTCTAATCTCCTATAAATAATCTTTAGCAATATCTTCGATGCATGTGATAGTAGACTAATGGTCCTATAGTTCTCACACAAATTAGCTCCTATTTTCTTCGGCATTGTTACTATTCTACTACGCTGAAAATCCTGTGGTACTTCTCTCTTCTCATATATTTTACAAACTAACCTGTATAATCGCTCCTGCATTTTTCCCCTGCGTGTTTTATTAATTCGGCTGGTATCATATCAATCCCCGCTGCTTTGTTATTCCGTAAATCATTTAATGCTCTATGAAACTCTGACCTAAGTATGCTAGTACCTAAGTCATCCTCATCTATCTGTTCCACACTTTCTAGCTCCTCCATGTCCTGCCTACCTTTATATAAATCTTCAAGATACTCCTTCCATCTTCTAGCTTTTTCCTTATTTTCTGTAAGTTCCTTACCCTGCTTATCACATATAATGTTACCCTTTGGTTTTACTTTAGAAAAATGTGACTTAATTTTCCTGTAGCCCAAATCTACTTTACCTCTTCTCATATCCTCCTCAATATCCTCACAATTTCCTTTTATCCACTCTTCTTTCGCTAGCTTGCATTTCCTATTAATTAAGTTCCTTAGTTCCTTATATTTTTTCTGTCCTGCTTCTGTGTTTCCAATTTTAATTTTCCTATAATGAATGAAAATGCAAACCGATTGTAACTTCTGCGATGGTATGAACATACCTTTATATTGCAGTGACTTCACTTTTTTCGTCCTCATGTTTATTTTTCGGCAGGTTTCAGCTGTACCGATTTGTTTACCTGCACGTTTTTTATTGTTTTTGTTGTTACTATTTTTATGTCACGTTTCAACAGGCGTGCCGAAGCTAAGGTAAGGTAAAAAGCTTTACGAATAATAAATATTATACGGTTAAAGCTCGCAGCTTTCTTGCGGCTAAAAAGCTTTCTTCGTACGCTACCATTGAGAATCTTCTTTGTTTATTATGATTTTGTGGCAATATTACGTGCACTCTTGATGGATATATTACAGATTACGTGATAAACGAAGTAGCATTGAATGCAATACTCCCGAGGAAAAAAAATGCAAATTCTAGTATCAAATAAATCGGTGCAAAATTTGTTCTATCAGTTTTAAATTTGAATTTGAACTCCTTTGCTTGTATAAGTAGAATCAAGAGAAATAATTTTTGGACCTTTTCGTTATTTATAGGATGTTGTAATTTTAATTTTAATTTTAATTTTAATTTTAATTTTAATTTTAATTTTAATTTTTATTTCTTTTGTTGTAAAATCGTCACTACGGCGTTAAATAATTGTATAAAACATCACCCAAAAATCGTAATGCAAAGTATTTATTAGCTATATGCGCATTTCGGACATTGTATAGCAATCCCGGTGAGTGACAGAGGTATCTTTATTTGTTCTATTATTGTGCTACTGAAGATGGGGGCGTAGCCTCCGAAATGCACATTTAGCTAATAAGTACTTTGTGTTACGGTTTTTGGGTGATGTTTTCTACAATATTTCTTTTGGTTTTCTATTATATATTAAGTCAAAAATTTAGCTCAATGTTGTATAATATTTCATTTATGCAATGGATAACATTCGATGCAAATGAGGGCAAATTTATTGGAAAGTCCTTGGGCCAAAACATTCTAGCTTTGGGATAATATAGTGCGTAAAGGTATGGAGAATATAGTAGTAAATTAATATATAAATTGGTTTGAGTTAATTGTAAAATTTGTCAATTCTCGTGGTGAATAAATGAATAGATTATCGCAATAAATTGCAATTCAAAGCTTTTATATAGTAGATGCGCATTTTAACGACTAAACTTCCATCTTTAACAGCACAACAATCAAACAAGAAATACGTTTGTGTATTAGGAATTATTATCCGATTGTAAAGCAATTTAGTTTTCGAAATGCGCATACAGCATATAGATGCCATCACGATGTTTGATACTATTCTAGAAAAGAATTGAGTTATACAAAAAACTAAATTATAAAAAATATATAAAAGATAGTGCAGAATTTCTATGCTGTGATTTATTGCAAAATCTAATCAAGACAAAAAGGATTTTTTTAAAATAATTTCTCTACTCAAATAACACATTATATTGTAGCTATAAGAAACCATACAAAATAATATTGTAAGAAATGCTATAAAATTCTACGTAAAACTAATATTAAATCTAAGCAAGGTTTTATTTTTAAATTATCGTTTTTTTTAAATGATAGTGTATAAATCATCGATAAGGTAATACAATGGAAAGGTATATGCGATTAATAACTTGTAACTAATATTATTTAGTTTCATGTGATTAAAACAATTCGTTTTACTGCTTTGGCTTATGTTTGAACCATTATATATAAGTATCATATTTTTTACTATTTAATTAATTTTTGAAAAATTTAATATTCTTAAGTACATCATCATATTCAATCAATGATGATACGAAAAAGCAATACTATTCTATATCAAATAGAAAAGTGGAACAGCAAACAAAAAAAATAAAACACCCAGTAAAGATAAAAAATATTTTTTATAACGAAGACCAATTTACATGTATTGGAATTTGTAGTGTTCTATCTATTATTTTTATTTATGTTGACGACAATGATTTGATTCATCAAATAAAAAAAATAAAACAAAGGATGGGGGCATAGCCTTCGAAATGCGCATCTAGCTACTTAATGCTTTAAGTTACGGTATTTGGGTGATATTCTATACTAATATAATACACATTAAGAAAGTGACAGAAATCCAAATTGAAGAAATCAATACGAAATTACTAATGAAACTAAGGACTAAGAAAACATAAAAATGAATTAACGCTATATTAACTAAAATTTTGTATTCAACACATATTTTAGCCTTTGTTAACGAAATAAAATTACTAAAATACAAATCATAAATAATGTAGATTGGGACATAATGTTTAGAATTTTAAAAGAAACGGGTATACATTATAAGGATAGGAGAATAATTTTTAATTTATATAAACACCAAACTGCCTTAGTTAGAATTGAGGGGGAAGAAGAGGTAGCAAAAATAGGGAAGGGAGTTCGGCAGGGATGTACACTCTCACCGTTATTATTTAATCTATATATAGAAGATGCAATAAACAAAGTAAAAGAAGAGTATAGTGTAGGTGTGAATGTACAGGGAGAGAAAATATATATGTTGAGATTCGCCGACGATATAGCTATATTGGAAGAAAGCGAAAAGAATTTAGAAAGGGTATTGAATGGTATGCAGGCAGTATTGACTAGGGATTTTAACATGAAAATAAATATAGGTAAAACTAAAGTGATGAGGTGTGACAAAAAGGAATGCAGTAGAAAAATGAGGATCTCAATAGGAGATAATAGAATTGAAGAAGTGTCAGATTTTTGTTATTTAGGCAGTAGAATCACAAAAGATAATCGAAGCAAGGTAGATATAAAGTGTAGGATAGCACAGGGTAGGAAGGCATTCGTAGAAAAAGAACAGATTTTAAGATCAAATATTGACTTGGGTATTAGAAAAAGATTACTGAAGGTATATGTTTGGAGTGTAGCACTGTACGGGTGTGAGGCGTGGACTATAGGAAAGGAAGAGAAGCGTAGATTACAAGCATTCGAAATGTGGTGTTATAGGAGGATGATGAAGATTGGTTGGGAAGATAAAGTAACAAATGAAGCTGTACTAGAGTTAGTAGGGGAGAAGAGAAGTATTTGGAGAGTGTTACAGCGTAGGAGAGACAGATTAGTAGGGCATATTCTTAGGCATGGGGGGATTATGCAATTGATCATAGAAGGTAGAGTGGAGGGAAAGAGAGCGGTAGGTAGGCCTAGATTGGAGTATGTGAGTCAGATAGTTGAAGACGTTGAGATGAATAGCTATAGGGAGATGAAGGGATTAGCTCAGGATAGATCGGCATGGCGTGCTGTTTCCAACCAATCTTTAGGATTGCGGACTCTTTAACTAACTAACATGCATAAATCTAAATCTAATTTAATGAATTTAGATTCAGGCCCAATTTGATCTCGTCTATCTAATTTATTTAATAAGAACTATTTTTAAATTTATTTTTATTTTACTTATTTATTTTTAGTTATTTTATGTTTGACAACCGAATGTTTATTGTTGTTATTTGCCAGTTTCGTTAATTATTAATTTATATTATTTTAAATGAATGAAGATGTGGGCATAGCCTTCGAAATGCGCATCTAGCTACTTAATGCTTCAAGTTACGGTATTTGGGTGATATTCTAATGTAATAATTATTTTTCACATATGTACTGTCAATTTCAAAAATGGTTACGTGCAAAGTGTAATCCCGTGTCTACTTCTTTATTCTTCTTGCTTTTACAAATACATTGTTTACATTGGAATATGTACATTTCCCTATACGGTGGGGTTATTGGGGGGTCTTTGGGCGGCCTTTTAGTGTATTAGTGGAACTTGGACGAGAGTGGTGAATGCGGTTTTTGCCGTTCACAAGCGCAGAGCTTTATATTGATTAATTCGTGACGACCTTTGTATGGCCAGCTTATTCACGATTGTGAATAATATATTCTCCACTTCTAAAATTATCTTCATTACCACAATATCCAATGAAAAGCGGCCGAAATTAGAATCGACTGAGATTTGCGTTGTTGCGTCCAGTAATTAAGCATTCAAGATGGCCCAAATTGCAATTGAAAGACAATTTAAGGAAAATTAAGTCTATTAGAAGATATAGATATTTTAGGTATAAATTTTAGATTAGCTCAGGATAGATCGGCATGGCGTGCTGTTTCCAACCAATCTTTAGGATTGCGGACTCTTTAACTAACTAAATCAGAAGGTAAAATCTGTAAATAAATGTTTGTAAACTAATAAGTCATTATAGTTACGAAATATGTATTTTTGAGAAAACTGTATATGGGTACATCCCTTCTATTTTCTTAATAAAATATAAATATATAAATAAATAAATACGCGTAACGAAATAGAATAGAGTTTGCACTTTATAGAAGCTCCCCCAACTTTAAACCAACTTTCCACGCATCGTTCGGTTGTTGCGTTTCCCATTTGTTAGGCAGAATTAATGTCGACGCTCCCGCGGACTTCATCCAACAACAATGCGCAATTTAAATAATTTATATACTCGCATGCACACACACACATATATAAAAAAAGGGACAATTTGCCAAAATTGGTCGAGTGGAACACTCCCAAATTGCCAACTAATTTAATTGAAGCTACCGTAAATAACGAGGTGTTTTAAATTAAAATAATTGTCGCGTTTAATAAAATTTCAAGAGATTTCGAATAAGTTAAACTTCGTTTTTTTTTTCGTCAGCACGAATTATACAAAATATTTTGAGTAGAATTTAATTTTGATAAATTGTAAATGGAATAGTTTCGATAGAACTCGATGAATCTTCGTTTAAAAAAAAATTCCCTACTCTAATGTCTGTTGTGTAATAGGATTAAAAGATTTATTTTTTACATTCTGCATTTCTCTGATAGTAAATTAGATTAGTACGCAAAAGTTGTTTCAATCAGTATACAAAGTTTCCAAGATGTATTATAATTCCAAGGAGGTATTTCGCCTTGCTTGACTTCACAGCGAAAAGTGAATTGTATAGCATATTATCGAGCTCACTTCATGAAAATAATACATACACAAGTTAGTACCAGTGGCGGTTTCTTTCGAGGCTGCAGGGCTGCGTGCCCCTCCCTGAACATTGAGCGCATCACCGTCGATATATAATTGTATTGTGATATTTTAACTCGGCATTATTTTTCCTAAAAGATAAAGCTTGCGTCGCGATAGCTCTTAACACAACTCGGTGTGGCGGCGAGTAAGTATGGGTTAAATGCATATGCACTCATCCTATCCGCTGCAAGCGGTAGAGTGAGAGCCACCGTATGCAGTATATCATCTGTTTCATCTGGTCGCATACAAACTAGCGGCCCGTGTTGCTATGGAAACGTGACGTCACGCTGCTTCTACAGCTAAGAATATATCGTTGTTTTAAGCTATTCCGGGCCGAAATTCTTTAGCGTCCCAACAGAGAAGCCTAGTCTAGTATACCAGGAAAATGGATATAGAATAGCCAGATAAGACAGTTGCATTTTTCTGTGTAGTTACGTATGTACAATTTTGCCACGTGTTTCTCCAAGAATATATTTAATAGAAATAATGTAATAAAAATGAATAGTGTTAGTTGTTTATTGAAAATAGAGATTTGTAGACATTCTCTTGAGGACAAAGTAAAAATTAAAGAATTGGGTAGGCCATTGCCTGATTTAAATTGATCGCAAACTTGTGCACAAAACATGACATTTACGCGGCGTTTTTCAAGAGACATTTACAAAAAAAAACATGGATATGTGGTTGTGAAGTTTCCAACTCATTGTACTGCTTTCCATGTATATTAAATTACAACCCTGCAACAACTGGAATGGAGCGGAATTGGGCCAGAATAGGTATTAAAGATTTGCATCACCTTCCTGATAAAATAAGAAAGCATGAATCTTCTCGAGACCATATCAGTTCATGCGCACAGTTAGCTTTACTTGGAAAAGTAAACATCATGACTCAGGTTAGTTCTGCATATCGCAAACATCTAATAGAATATAACGAACAAGTGAGGAAGAATCGCTATATTTTAAAACGCATTATTTGTTGCGTGAAAATTTGCAGTAGTTTGAAATTAGCTCTCAGAGGTCACCGCGAGAATGAAGAATCGGGAAATCGTGGAATATTTAGAGAATTGGTCGATTTTTCTGCAGAATTAGATTTTACATTGCGAGAACATCTGCAAGACGCTACGGTTTTCAAGGGGACCTCTAAAACAATACAAAATGATATTTTAGATAGTATGCTTGTGGTATGCAAAGAGGAAATTTGTATTCAAATTAAAAAATCCGATTTTTTGGCTATTCAGTGCGACGAAACTACGAATCTTACGAATTGGTGCCAAACGGTATTGACATTTTGATATGTTTTTGATGAAACTGTTTGTGAGAATTTTTGGAGCTTTATTAGGATCCATGACAAATCAACAGGAGGCATACAAAAATGTATCGAAGAAGAAATTGATCCTCTAATTCTGGAAACACCTCAAAAGTTAATCGCCCAAACGTACGATGGCGCGATTTTTATGAGTGGTGCTACAGGTGGTGTTCAAAGATACATAAAGAAAAAATATCCTTGTGCTCATTATATACATTGCTATGCTCACCAACTAAATCTTCTAATGCAGAAACCAGCATCACAACTATTGAGGGTATTTTTTAATAATCTATCGGCAATTTCCGCTTTTTTTTCATACTCCTCGGAACACATGCGATGTTTTAGAGGAAATAGTCCACCGCAGGTTACCGAAGTCAACTGCAACAAGATGGAATTATAATATCAGAACTATCAATACTGTGTATGAAAATCGTGAAAACCTAATAGAAGTATTTGCAGAAATTGAAGGAAAATGCTTAAGAAGTGTAACTTCTAATGAAGCTTCTGGTCTCCGGCGAGCTCTAGAAGACCCAGAATTTTTGTTTTGGTTGTCATTTTTCCATTGTATATGAATGAAAGATAGAAGAGCGGAATTCACTTTCAAGAAATGATTGAATTTAATCATTTTGCATCCTTTTTAGGTAAGATTTCTTACTATTATGTTATTTTTTAAGAAATGCCCCCACCCCCCTCTATTGAAATGTCAAGAGCCGCCACTGGTTAGTATATACATTTTTCCAAGAAGAAAATCATTTTGATAAAGCCTTCGAAGGTCGTAAATATTTAATACGACATATTGGTAAGTTATTCCATGAAATTTTGAAACGTTCGAAAGTTTGTATCGTTTTAAGCCATACCTTGGCTCAATTTAAAAACGTAATTAAAATAATATTTACCGGAAAATCTAAAGTTTTATAGTGCATATCAAGTTATGGCAAAGTGTAATATTACTCGCCGCAGAAGAAGTAATCTTTTATTTATCGTCCTACAGTTTCCTGGCTAATTTAAATTATACCTGAAGCTTGGCGGTGAAAGCTTTTTAATACGACACCTGCTACCCTAAATATAAGTATGGGGCAGCAACATGTTAGTTCGCGAGGAAACCTATAAAATATCAAATATGATGGCTAAAGAAATGTAATTGAAATTCTTAAAGTGAATTTAAAATAAGAAGCAAAAACGATGGTGCCCGTAAAGGACTCGGGGCAAAAAGGGACCTAAGCCACATTTTTAAAGAACATAAGAATACCAAAGAAAACTTTTCTTCAATAAGGTAATAAGCCACTGAACGAAGAGTGTGGCTTTTCGGCAAGAGATAAAACCACAACCGTGCAACTGACCTTCTTGATCAATTTACATTCTGCATTGATTTGTATAGCAAGGAAGTACTAAGCCATACATTTGTCAATATGGCGTGTTGTGTTGAGGTGTCTTAAAAGCATAAAATTCTCACGAATTTTATGCTGATAGTGATTTGGATTTCGACTCAGATGATAGTGGAAAAGACAAAACGTATATGCCAAGACTTCTTCTGAAAAAAAGTGAAATTGCGGAAAATTCTGTAGAAAAATAAATTTGTTCTCTAAAGTATAACGCGACTTTTTGGTATATAATAATGAATTTATAAATAATGTAATATTTGTATACAAATATTTGGCGAAGATATTTAATTTGGAGAAAGTGCTTTGATAAATCGCGAAAAATCTCACGGTTCGTTTAAAAAAATTAATTAGTCAAACATTTTTCAAAAAGAAACTACCAAGAGTATATACCATCCAAAAGTGATTAGATCAGAAAAAAAATTTCAAAGTAACCAAAGTATATTTAATCAAGTTGTGAAAATAATAAATATTAAAAATTATCACTACGGTGTTAAATAATAGTATAGAATATCACCCAACTTAAAGCATTAAGTAGCTATATGCGCATTTCGAAGGCTATGCCCCCATCTTCACTAGCACAAAAAAAAAACTAAATAAAATACCTCTGTCACCAAATGTACATCTAGCTACTTAATGATTGTTACGGTATTTGGGTGATATTCTATATTAAAATAACAAATGATTGCACAAATTGATTCGTAAGATTTTTAAATGTTTACTATCTTTATTACAGATTTTTTTTTATTGTTTCTTTTATTTAGTGTATTTTAACTGAATATATTTACCTACAATGACCCGGTATATAAAATGATACCGCTGCATCCTGATCCATATCTAGTGTTTGTTTAGTCTTTGCGGTCCGGGACGAATAACTACATATTTGCACGAGGATAAATAGATATTTCATATGTGGTGTCATCTGGTTGTCTCTGCGGATCAACATTTTCGCAAGAAAAATATTTGCCAGTGATGAACCCAGGCCACATGAACAACAGTGGGCCTGACTCTAGTGCTCGTGATGATGCCAAGGGCTGATGGCCAGATGCTGCAGCAGTGTGACGGTATTGTCATGTATATGTCAACGGGGAGAGTTGTTTTCGTTTTTGACATGTATTAATGTTTGCTAACGGTGTTTGCTCGTCAACAGAAGTTGGGTATATATGCGATGATACAATGGGAATAAAGAATGAATAAAATAATGGGAAATACAACGGATAGATATTAGATTTTTGACGAGATTTTGTATTTGGAGTAATTCCGTTAAAATCAATTGAAAAATTTAATCATTTCATTTCTGGTTGGGAAGAAATGAACAGTCACAACAGTAGAATAAATCCCAAGGAAGCACGATCGACACTGCATTGTGCGAGTGTTTTTTTTTTGTTTATGTCGGCACCGAAAATTTTTCGCAAAAAAAAATCAAATCTTTTTAGAATAGTTCTTAAATGTCTGGCTCAATCTTTCCTAAAAGGATTGTTTTGAGAAGGGGATTATTTAAAAAATCTGTCAGCCATTTAACTCGCAATAAAAGAATAACGTTCAGGAAACCAAATAATAATTTTTGAAGCTTTATTAGTACGATTTTCTTCCTTTTTGATTTTGATTTTGATTAATTTGTATAATCGTCATTCTTCAGATTTTTAGCAAATTTTCATATTAGATTTGCTACATAAAATCTCGCCAATGAAAGTCATTATACTATATAACAGGCGTCTAAATATCGATTTCTGAAAGCAAGCTAAGAAAATCCATAATTAAATTTAATGTTCTACCTGCGTAAAGGCTTTGCCGTTAGTTCGTTCTTTTCTTGTTCATTTCCATCGTCTGATAAATAAGAGCGACTGAAATGGCGATAAAGCGTTACTAAAAGAAGTGCTACAAAATTGGCGCAATTTCAGCATTTCCACTACTAATTTTATTTCCAAGGCAAATAAAATATACACATATATACATACACTGGTGAATTGTGTACATGCACGTAGTTCTATAGTCTGTGCGCAGGTTGCGAATTAGATATCTATTGGACTAAATCTTAAGTTTTAAATCGACGCAGGTCAGAGCCTGTCTATCCATTCTGAGCAAAATCTTTCATTTTCCTGAGCCGTTTCAAACGTCCTGCATTATCTACTTTCTTTGCCGCATACCACCATGTCTAAGAATGTGACGTACGAGCTGTTTTTCCAACGCTGTAATACATTCCAAATACTTTTCTTCTCCCCTACTAACTCTAACACATTTTCATTTGTAATTTTATCTACTCACGAAATCTTCATTTTAATTGCCCGCAGGTTATATGTTTGATAGCACTGGTATTATGTATACAGAGGTGTACATGTACATCCTATTAGCCGAGGAATAGGTGCGAGAGACAGGAAGGCAATCGTATAAAAAAAACCACGACACATCTGCCGCAAAATACAGATCAGCCGTGGTAAATTCGGGATTTTCTCACTGTCGTGCAAGTACAGCGTGTTTTTAGAAATTTAGATTTTATTTATTTAAGTTATAAGAATTGGGCACCTGGTATTAAGTCTCCACTTTGTTAAACTTATTTACAAAATTTAGAATTAAAATGATGTTATCCCGAGTACCCTATGACAATTGCACACTAAGATAATTTGAAGCAAATTGTTTTAAATGTTTTGCTTTTTAATTATTAAGAAGCTAGAAGCTATAAATTGAATTTATTTATGAAATCGAAAATAATAATCAGTTACATTTCTTAGATGTTTTAGTCATTAATATATTACAATTTGATATATATAGAAAAGCTACAAATACGGACTGCTATATACAGAACGATTCAAATCATTGTCGTCAACATAAATATGCTGCTTTTATTTTTTTAATTAAACGCTTATTAAATTTTCCTTTATCTAATGATAAATATAATATTGAATTAAATAATATCCGAAATATAGCAGTACAAAATGGCTATTCTTCTATAATTATAAATAACATATTAAGAAAATTTAAAGGAACAAGAGATATCAGAAATATTAGTAGTTTAGAACAAAGTAATAATTCAACTCCAAAATTTGTTAAATTACCATTTGATCTATTTTAAATAAATATAATTTTAAAGTAACATATAATAGTATTGCTAATTTTCTAGGAATTCCCAAATATTTGATTAATTTCAATAAAAAATCTGGTATTTATAAAATATCTTGTTCTAGTTGTCCGAAAGTATATATAGAAGACAAACACGTAGACTAATTGAAACTAGATTTAGGGAGCATTTAGCTCATTTCAGAATAAATAGAAACGATAAAAGTGCTGTAGCCGAGCATATTTTTGACTAACTCAGGTCATCCTATTCAAATTGGTTCACTTAAATTACTAAAAAGTGTTTTGAATTTTTCCGAGTTAAATGCTTATGATCAAATTAAAATCAAATTTAATGAATTTAGATTCAGGCCCAGTTTTTTCTTGTCTATTTAATAAGAACAATTTTTAAATTTATTTTTATTTTATTTATTTTTGGTTATTTTAGATTTGACAAACCAATCTTTATTGTTGTTACTTGTTAGTTTCGTTAATTATTAACTTATATCGTTTAAAACGATTTTATTTCGTTTTTATCTTGTGCTACTGAAAATGGGGGCATAGCCTTCGAAATGGGCATCTAGCTACTTAAGTTACGGTATTTGGGTGATATTCTATACTAGAAACTATATAATCACTATTTCTCCATGCTTGTTTTACATTTTTTTAGTACATCTAAAGGATAATCGACTTTAAATTGTAGTTTTAAAAATTGCTGAAATATGTCGACATGCGTTATTTTTTTAAAGTAAAACTTAGAATTTATTTTCCAAAAAATTCGAAAAATTAGACGCAAGTCATCAATTAATGGAGACATGGTAGTGTATGCATACAATAAGAGCGAAATTATTACCTAAATGAGCTTATCTCACAAATACGTTTGAGTTAATCGCAAAGAACTCAGTCAATCAACCAAACGCATTGTGAAAATTGAGATCTTCTAACGCCCCGAGTACAAATATTTCACACGCAGTACGCATATTCAAATGCGGATATAGTACATATCCTGTATATTTGTGCAAGAGGCGGAACGACCGAAGAGAGCTCTTGCTCGAGGTATATTTACTTTGGTGCGGAGGACAGATGCCTGCGCGAATTTTTCTTCGGAATACACAAAGGTAATTTAGTCAAACGAGATTTGAGGCTTTTATTATGCACCGGAATCTCACGCGATTCGAGAAAATACGTACCAGCAATTCATACAAGAAAATATACTAAATAAATGTGGATAGTATTTGTCTATGTATTAGGAATTTCTGCAAATTGTGTTCGCTCCATTTTTAAATGGCGCAGAAACGCTACCAAATGAAATGTATTGATTAAAATAACTACTATCATCGTCATTGTATTATAATCATTCGAAACGAAATGAATAGTTTTAGCGGGTTTTTCATTAAAAAACTAAGTATTAACAATGGCGTAACTCTAAGAAATAACAATTAATAAATAATAAAAATTATAGTACCGTCACGATTTTCACACCATTAAATCCAATGCAAAGTGACTTTTTTGCGAAAATTTCTATTCGGTTGTCTCACAGTCAATGGTCTAATGGTCAGTGTTTAAAGATTTTATATTCCAGTGTGTTACGCAGAAGATTTGTCTAGACCGACCTCTAGACAAATTAGAAAAGTGTCCATGTCTATTTCATTCAGAGATAAGAATGAAAGGCAAAATTTGTTGAGAAAATTTGGAGGAAAAAATAAGATATTGTAAGTATGATATGATTATATATAATGTGTGATATATAGAAGTTATAGAATAGAATTATAAGGAATATAGATTATAGTTATATAAGGTATAACTATTGAAGGTATCTTAAGAGCCATAGTGGTTTTTAAAGAAATTATTTTCGATATTATTCTTAAAGTATATGTTGGCCTAACGATAAAACCAGGTGCCATTATCATGTTGTAAAAAAGATTTTATCAATCATAACTAAAAGTGGGACTTAACATGTTAGTGTCACTAAAAAAAACGAAATAGATTTTGGTCAACGTTCGGTTACCGAACATGAAATTAACTCTCATTTATATTGAATAATACGTGATCTATATGTTAAAAAATATGTTTAGCCGATTTTCGAAAATATTTTTGGCATAAGTCACATGGTTTTTCGTTGTTCGCTAAAAAAAAGTATTAATCCCGAATGTACGACTAGTCAGGAATTTGTCAAAAATGGCATAAAACGTCTATCAAAACTGACATAGGTCTGTGGTAAAATGACAATTAATTAGGTAGCGATAAGGAAGAATTTGTGCTGAGCTGTTATTCAAAACAAATTACAAAAAGTTTAGGCCGTCTAATATTTTTAAACGTTCCAATGCACGTACATAAAAAACGACTCAAGAAAATTATTTCGTATATTCGCAATTCTTTTGTGAATTGCAAGCCATGGTTAAATATAAGCTATAGCAAAAATAATGTTGCATCGCATTGTTATGTTGGAATTCAATTTAGCACTAACTCGGATATATGTCGATTGACTTTTAAGTGTAATCTTGATACGGTAGGTACATTCCAGGTGTGAATATCAAATACATAATATATATGTGCTGTCCAGTGAAGCCTGGTCGATGCTTGCATTAACATGGATTATAGGGCGAGTTTTTTTTAATAATGTGCTATAAATGTTGTTGTATTTTTCTTTGGTATATTGAATTTAGAACATATATTAAATGGTATGCAGGAAGTAATGACTAGGGATTAAAACAATATAAAGCCAAGACCAAAGTAACGAGGTCTGACAAGAAGGAATGCAAGCGAAAAATTAGGATAAGAATAGGAGATGATAGAATAGAAGAAGTGTCAGATTTTTCTAATTTGGGAAGTAGGATCACAAATGATAACCGAAGTAAGGTAGGATAGCACAGGGCAGGAAGGCATTCGTAGGAAAGGAGTAGATTTTAAGATCAAATACTGACTTGGGTATTAGAAAAAGATTACTGTGGGGTGTGGAATTGTACGGGTGTGAGGCGTGGACTATAAGAAAAGAAAAGAAACTTAGAATAGAGGCATTCGAAATGTGGTGCTACGGGAGGATGATGAGGATTGGTTGGGAAGATAAGTATTTAGTATTTAGAGAGTTTAGAACGTAGACGAGATAGATTAGTGGGTCACATTCTTAGACATGGGGGTATTATGCAATCAGATTGTTGAGGACGTGTGGGATGAATGGCAATAGAGAGACGAAGGAATTAGCTCAGGATAGATCGACAGATGGCGTGCTGTTTTCAACCAATCCTTAGGATTGAGGACTATTAATATCTATTAATGTACATCAAGAAACCATTAAAAAGTAAATTATTTTAAGTCAATATCAAAAGCAAGTTTTATGTTATGCATATTTATATATATACAGGATGCTCCGTAAATACTATAAACAGTGGCCGTTCCTTATGCAGGCCGCAGGGCCGCGCGCCCCTCCTGAACATTGAGCGCATCACCGTAGATATATAATTGTATTGCGATATTTTATCCCGGCATTATTTTTCCTAAAAGATGAAGCTTGCGCCGCGATAACAATCAACACAACACGGTGTGGCGTTCGTTGTGGTATCCGTTGCAAGTCACAGCAGCGACCGATGCTGTATATATCTGTATCTATCGTTCGCGTGGTATACATATATTGCTAACTTGGTGCTGCTGGGTGACCAGCGCCACCCAGCCAGGTTAAACGTATATGCACTCATCTCACTCTATTGTAAGCAATAGGTGAGAGCGACCGTATGCGGTATATCTTCTGTTTCTTCGGTTCGCTCCTTACTTACATCGTCTAATATGTTTCATACATTCCAACGGCTATCCAATGCCAGTACAAATTAAATACATATATATAGTACATATGCAATGGGATGAGTGTATCATAGAGTGCAGGCGACCGATGTAGTATATCATCTATTGGATATCGCGCTTATTTAACGTCCTAGAGAAGTTCAGATAGAACAGAGAGTAGTATATATATACAGAGAGTATATATATATATGTATATAAATTGATATAGCAAAAGTCAGATAAGACAGTAGCATTTATTCTGTGTATATGCGATATGTACGTATGTACGATTTTGTGTTTCTACAAGAATGTATTTAATAGAAATAATTTAATAAAAATGAATAGTGTTAGTTCTTTATTGAAAATAGAGTTTTGTACACTTTCTCTTGTGGACAAAGTAAAAATTAAAGAATTAGGTAGGTCATTGCCTGATCTAAATTTATCGCAAACTTGTGCAAGGAGTGCTCAAAACCGGACATTTACGTGGCGTTTTACAACAGACATTTACAAAAAAAATTATAACACAGATGAAGGACAGATACTCATATCGTGGCCATCTACAAGCCGCTGAGTTATTTAACACGAAATCGATACCAACATTTTCTAAACAATTTCCAGTGGACCTTTTGGAAACCGTGTGTCATGCATATCCATTTTTGATTAAAACCAGATTAAAAACAGAATTAGAAGTCATTTACTCGCGTCCAGATTTTTATCAAATAATTGGAGCCACAAATTTTCTTTCATTATTGCTACAAAATAATCTCAGTGAAACTTTCCCGGAAACTATAAAAATACTTAAAATTATTTTAACAACCCCGATGACCACTGCTGAATCAAAGCGTTGTTTTTCAACACTTAAAAGAATCAAGACTTTTTTGCGAAATGCTATGGGTAATGATCGTTTAAACGCGCTGGCGATGATGTGTATTAATAAAAATGTGGTGCGAGATATTTACAATTTTAACGAAAAAGTTTTGGAAAAGTGTATATTAATGAAAAATAGAAGAGAGGAATTCACTTTCAAGAAATGATTTTGCATCCATTTTAGGTAAGATTTCTCACTAATATGTTATTTTTTAAGAAATGCGCCTCCTCAGATTGAAATGGCACGAGCCGCCACTGACTATAAAGTAAACTAACATCATAACTAAATTGTATATTTCTATATTATATTATCGATTTTTTTTATTACTGCTATTTCAAATAATGGTATAGGAAAAATATATAATCAAATTAAAATTTTTAAAACAAATTTTGATAATACAAAAATATATCACCAACCATCTAACTTTTACTAAAATTATATTAAGCCATTCTTTCGTGAAATTGTTTAGCTCATATAATTATGTCCGATTATTTACGAATCACCCTGCATATTAACTATACACATAGTATTATATTCGTTGTGTTTTTATTACTCACAAATTAACGTGAATGTGAAAACTAATATTAGAATTGAATAAAAATAAATTTACCCCTATCGTAATACTATGATACCAATATTTTATATGGAAAATATATACTACAGTATGTAAAAATATTTTTTTTTAGAAAATCATGAAGAACGTTTGCTTAAAAAAACATTTAAACGCATTTCTACTGGTAATAAAATGAAAATATTTTTTCAGTTCTCAATTTCGTATTGAATATAGTTCGACTTCGTTTCTGTACAAGTACAAAAATGTTAGTTAGTTAATTCACCACCGGTGGCAGCACCATACATACAATATCGTAATAGAATAAGTGAAAAAAATATTGATCTATATTTAATATGAAATAAATAAATAATATGTTTGAAAAAATATATACATAGTGTGATTTCCTCGGGACAAATGTGTAATATTTTTTTTTTTTAACATTAATCTGTCTATTAAGCGAAATAGTATTTTTCGAGCCTGTTTATATAAAAGCGAGACTTATGGGTTAGGCATAATAATTTTACATTCTTACAGTTGTTTTAGACTTAGAAAAGGCATTTGATAATGTAGATTGGGACATAATGTTTAGAATTTTAAAAGAAACGGGTATAGATTATAATGATAGGAGAATAATTTTTAATTTATATAAACACCAAACTGCCTTAGTTAGAATTGAGGGGGAAGAAGAGGTAGCAAAAATAGGGAAGGGAGTTCGGCAGGGATGTACACTTTCACCGTTATTATTTAATCTATATATAGAAGATGCAATAAACAAAGTAAAAGAAGAGTATAGTGTAGGTGTGAATGTACAGGGAGAGAAAATATATATGTTGAGATTCGCCGACGATATAGCTATATTGGAAGAAAGCGAAAAGAATTTAGAAAGGGTATTGAATGGTATGCAGGCAGTATTGACTAGGGATTTTAACATGAAAATAAATATAGGTAAAACTAAAGTGATGAGGTGTGACAAAAAGGAATGCAGTAGAAAAATGAGGATCACAATAGGAGATAATAGAATCGAAGAAGTGTCAGATTTTTGTTATTTAGGCAGTAGAATCACAAAAGATAATCGAAGCAAGGTAGATATAAAGTGTAGGATAGCACAGGGAAGGAAGGCATTCGTAGAAAAAGAACAGATTTTAAGATCAAATATTGACTTGGGTATTAGAAAAAGATTACTGAAGGTATATGTTTGGAGTGTAGCACTGTACGGGTGTGAGGCGTGGACTATAGGAAAGGAAGAGAAGCGTAGATTAGAAGCACTTGAAATGTGGTGTTATAGGAGGATGATGAGGATTGGTTGGGGAGATAAAGTAACAAATGAAGCTGTACTAGAGTTAGTAGGGGAGAAGAGAAGTATTTGGAGAGTGTTACAGCGTAGGAGAGACAGATTAGTAGGGCATATCCTTAGGCATGGGGGGATTATGCAATTGATCATAGAAGGTAGAGTGGAGGGAAAGAGAGGGGTAGGTAGGCCTAAATTGGAGTATGTGAGTCAGATAGTTGAAGACGTTGAGATGAATAGCTATAGGGAGATGAAGGGATTAGCTCAGGATAGATCGGCATAGCGTGCTGTTTCCAACCAATCTTTAGGATTGCGGACTCTTTAACTAACTAACAGTTGCGAATAATTGATCGAAATGATTCAATAAAATCACATATACCGGGTTATATTTAAATTTATATTTATATTGCGGTTAGTAATTTATATAAAATAACAAAGTCGATCCGCACGAACCATACGATGGCCAATCATCATGAATCAAATTCGATTAAGACCTTTTTCTTTTATTCTATTACGGGTTATTCGATATTAGTGCCCATAAATCGTGCAGATCCGTAGTTGATAAATATATTAGGGTTTCCGAGGAATTGTTTAAAGAAACAATTCATTCATTCGTCGGCATTTGTCGAGTTTTAAAGGATTTGCCGATGTTCATTTTTCATGACATGACGTATTTTGATTCAACAATTCAAATTATTTTCTATAAAAAACAAGGAAGTATATTTTAGTAATCGGTCAAGTTTCATTGAATGCCGCTTAGTATGTGTGACGTGCGTGAGTTACGCAATGGTTCGGCTTCCCCATAGATCGCGAATTCGATAATTGAAGCGAATTTCGCACTTAACACGATCCAATTTGCAATATGTGCAGCGGTAAAAAGTATGTCGAATGGAAAATGTAATTAACTAGAAACAAGAGAGTTTCGTCCCGTGATTAACCACGTGCATATTTTATCCAGGTTATGGAGTTCGAGGCGAAATTTCAAAATACCTTTTGCGCAATGAACAAATATTAAAAAGAAAACCTAGGAAAAACGATTAGGTTAGACGAACTGAATTTTTCAAATAAGTTAATTTGACACCGAACGTAAAATCTTTATTATATGTTTTCGTTGAAGTTATAAGCTGATTTATATCAAATCCAATACTAAAGAAATAAATGTAGATTAATAAACTTCGTTTGAAATACATTTCGATATATATTTAAAACAAAGTACATCCGTTTTTTTACTATTTAATAAAACTAGCGCTCGAATGAACCAACCTTCAGTGAAATTGTGATTAGAATGAGGCAAGTTGAGTAATTCAACTATACTGAAGTAATTGATACAGAGCACACGACAATCGATCTGATTTATGATATTATAGTATTTATTTTATACTGGATGATATTTTCATAATTTTTATTAAAATTTATGCAGTCGCAGAAAATGTAACGAGTGAGAAGGAGTCAAAATTTCAAAGCCCTGAATTAATAAATAATTTCTCAGTTCATTTCATAATTTCTAAGTTAGTGTAAGAGCTTCCATCAAACTTGATATTTTTTTAATTTAAAGCAGCAAAGAGCTGATATAAATATTAACCACACCGGCAATTAACTTTAGTTTCGTATTACCGTTTAGTTTTAATTTTTTTTTGGAGTAAATATTAATAATAGTCGATTTTTACAAACTAAAAACAAGGTGGTATATTTAACACCCGTATTTTGGCTAATTGCATTTACCATATGCTAATTGCATATTTTGGCATTTTTTTAGTGCCTATAATCCGATTATATATAATTATATAGAATTAATTTTAACTTTTGGACTTGAAGGGTCTAAATTTATTATTACTATAGATGCATATTTTGAACTATTTGAAATTTTTGATTTTTATACTTTTTTTGAATGTTTATGAAGTTTATTAATGCTCATTTTCAGATTTTTTTACGAAGTTTTCAGAATTCATGTATACACAGTGATTAATGAAAAGAAGATGAATATAAAAATTTTAGAATTACTGTTTTCTCTTTCTCTATATATAGATTATTATAACGATTATTATTACATAACGCCAAGGACCATAAATTTGAAAACTAATAACGTTCCTTGTTTCCTCACGAAGATCGTTTACACCTGGTAGTGAGTGTACACAGTACCTTACTATTTGCATAACTTATAACACCATTTCGTCATTGTATGTGTTTGGAGATGTATGAATACTTTATCATTATGTATAATGTACAGAGGCAACAAGTTTACAGTGGCGGTTTACAGTTTGCAGTACTTTCAGTGGCAGTTTCTTTCAAGGCCGCACGGCCGCGCGCCCCCCATGAACATTGAGCGCATCACGTAGATATATAATTGTATTGCGATATTTTAACTCGGCATTATTTTTCCTAAAAGATAAGGCTTGCGTCGCGATAGCACTCAACACAACAGGGTGTGGCGGCGAGCAAGATGAGTTAAATGCATATGCACTCATCCTATCTGTTGCAAGCGGTAGAGTGAGAGCGACCGTATGCAGTATACATCTGTTTCTTTGGTTCGCGTATCGTATGCGCCGCATATAAAATAGCGGCTCGGATTGCTATGGCAACGTGACGTCACGCTGCTTCTACAGCTAAGAATATATCGTTGTTTTAAGCTATTCCGAGCCGCAATTCTTTAGCGTCCCAACAGAGAAGCCTAGTCTAATATACAGGAACATATTGATATAGAATAGCCAGATAAGACAGTTGCATTGTTCTGTGTAGTTACGTGTGTACGATTTTGCCACGTGTTTCTCCAAGAATATATTTAATAAAAATAATTTAATAAAAATTAATAGTGTTGGTTCTTTATTGAAAATAGAGTTTTGTAGACTTTCTCTTGAGCACAAAGTAAAAATTAAAGAATTAGATGGCCATTGCCTGATTTAAATTGATCACAAACTTGTGCAAGGGGTGTTTATATCAATGAAAGATAGAAGAGCGGAATACCACTTTCAAGAAATGATTGAATGTAATTATTTTGCATCCATTTTAGGTAAGGTTTCTTACTATTATGTAATTTTTTAAGAAATGCGCCCCCCCTCGATTGAAATGGCAACTTAACTACAAGCAATACTGTCTTACATTGTGTACATGCCGCAGTGTAATTATATTCAATTGAACTTGGTAAATGTAATGCACCCATTTCGCCACTTCAACATTCATACGCAATATGAAATTTAATCGGTAATGAATATTCGAGTGTTGCAGGACTTTAGCAGGGATGACGATGAATAGAAATATAGAGAGCATTGTGTTCTGACCGAAGTTCCTATAAAATTTAATTAAGGGTAGGCTATAAATGTGAGAACGAAAGAAGGAAATTTTCATTACATTGAAGAAAATTTCGACAGTTACAAATGTAAAGAAATCGGAGGTAAGTGTTTAATTTTAATAAAAAATTATGGTCTTCCACACCAACAATAATGACAACTCTTAATATATTTCTGATTAGATACATCCATTATATATGACCAGATATTATCTTAAGAATATTTAATATCTTTATTTTTTAAATAAATGCTGCACATTTCCCCGATGACATACATTTCAAGAATATTCTTAATTTACATTACTCTAGCTGTAGAAGAGGTTTCATTTTTTTTTGTGAAAACGAAATAGTATAAACAAAACTAAGTTATTGCGTTAAACAAAATTTCACTTGGGTGATCCCAGAAGAGACTCTTCACTGGCTATTTCGGAACAAGTTTAATTTAGACCATATCGTATAATTAATCCGACAAACGATTGTCTTAACCAAGGTGAATTCCAGTGAGATGCAATTTCGGCAGGGTGTACAATATAATGACGTGTGTTTCAGAGGTGGATGATGACAGTATTACTCGCCTTACAGCAAGAACAGAGGGTGTGGACTGATGTTAACCTCGCAACGTGCCTCGCAGTAATAATTATCTCGTCTAATTGTGTCGAAATGTACTAATGAATAATGCACGTTGATTGTTTTGTTTAAAATGCATTTGCATGTACTACATGTAGGTTGGTTTGGTCGTGTAGAGTTGGAGTCGGTTCGTTATGAGGCTCGACAGAAGCGAAGGTGATGTATATGCATGAGGTTATTTAGTCAGTCAGATCGTTTACCTTGGGGGATGTTAGTTATTATTGGGATCAAATCAAATGTTTACCAAATTAAACTCGGAACCCCTAGCCACTGTATTCCAAAAATAATAATGAATATCAAAAATACTTGTGAGATTTCAAATGATTTAAAATTTTAAGTCCATTTACTACTAATTTATTTATGAGTTATTTTGAAACTAAATTAAAGGAAACTGAAATTTATTTTGCTAGAGTTTTGATTAGATATGTAGACGACATCTTTGCGATTTTTTATACTGAAAAATCTAATATTGATGATTTTATTAAAATATTAAATTCTAAATTTCCTTCCACGAAATTTACTTATGAAATCGAAAATAATAATCAGTTATCTTTCTTAGATGTTTTAGTCATTAGAAATAATAATATATTAGAATTTGATATATATAGAAAAGCTACAAATACGGACTGCTATATACCGAACGATTCAAATCCTTGTCGTCAACATAAATATGCTGCTATTTAATTTTTTAATTAACCGCTTATTAAATTTTCCTTTATCTAATGATAAATATAACATTGAATTAAATAATATCTGCAATATAGCAGTACAAAATGGCTATTCTTATAAAATTATAAATAATATATTAAAAAAATTTAAAAGAACAAGAGATATCAGAAATATTAGTAGTTTAGAACAAAGTAATAATTCAACTCCAAAATTTGTTAAATTACCATTTGATCCTATAATTGCACGTGGTTTAGATAGTATTTTAAATAAATGTAATTTTAAAGTAACATATAATAGTATTGCTAATTTTCTAGGAATTCCCTAATATTTGATTGATTTCGATAAAAATCGGGTATTTATGAAATATCTTGTTCTAGTTGTCCGAAAGTATATATAGGACAAACACGTAGACCAATTGAAGGGTTTGGTGCAAACACCGGTCAGCTCCATTTTTGGGCAAAATTAACTTTTCGTGTGGAATTTAATGTGGGCATCTTTTGGTGCAAAAAATGGGCAGGTCTGTGGCATATAATGGTAAATATTGGTAAGAATGGAGTGACCGATCTTTCGGTTTAATAGAAAAAGAGAAAAGAAACAAAGAAATAGTGTATACGCCTAATGGTTGGATCGATTAGGTAAAGAAGACATTTCGAAAATTTACAGTAGTTGAGGTGAATCAAGACATTATACTAAATTTCGCCAAAAGGATTTTTAAAAAGATTCCCTAGCGTCACAACAGAGAAGCCTAGTATACAGTAAAATTGATATAGATATAGTTGCATTGTTCTGTGTCGTTACGTATGTGCGATTTTGCCACGTGTTTCTCCAAGAATATATTTAATAGAAATGATTTAATAAAAATTAATAGTGTTAGTTCTTTATTGAAAATATAGTTTTGTAGACCTTCTCTTGTGGACAAAGTGAAAATTAAAGAATTAGGTAGGCCATTGCCTGATTCAAATTTATCGCAAACTTGTGCAAGGAGTGCTCAAAACCGGACATTTACGCGGCGTTTTACAAGAGACATTTACAAAAATATATATAACATATGAAGGATAGATTCTCATATCGTGGATATGAGTACAAGCCGCTGAGTTATTTAACACGAAATCGATGCCAACATTTTCTAAATAATTTCCAATGGACCTTTTAGAAACTGTGTGTCATGCATATCAATTTTTGAATAAAACAAGATTAAAAACAGAATTAGAAGTCATTTACTCGCGTCCGGATTTTTATCAAATAATTGGAGCCACAAATTTTCTTTCATTATTGCTACAAAATAATCTCAGTGAAACTTTCCCGGAAACTATAAAAATACTTAAAATTATTTTAACAACCCCGATGACCACTGCTGAATCAGAGCGTTGTTTTTCAACACTGAAAAGAATCAAGACTTTTTTGCGAAATGCTATGGGTAATGATCGTTTAAACGCGTTGGCGATGATGTGTATTAATAAAAATGTGGTGCGAGATATTTACAATTTTAACGAAAAAGTTTTGGAAAAGTTTATATCAATGAAAGATTGAAGATTGGAATTCACTTTCAAGAAATAATTGAATTTAATCATTTTGCATTCATTTTAGGTAAGATTTCTCACTATTATGTTAGTTTTTAAAAAATGCGCCCCCCCAGATTGAAATGGCACGAGCCGCCACTGCCACTTCAGTAGATAAAAACTAAATAAAATACATCTGCCATCAAATACTTTCTATAACTAATGTAATTGATGTAATAACATGAAAACACACACATTCACAAATTTTCATAAATCTTAATTTTCATTTCTTCTTATGCTGTAATAAAATAAATAAAATAAATAAAATAAATAAAATAAATAAAATAAATAAAATAAATAAAATAAATAAAATAAATAAAATAAATAAAATAAATAAAATAAATAAAATAAATAAAATAAATAAAATAAATAAAATGAATAAAATAAAATAAAAGTGTCGCATAAATATCAAATTAAAACAATTGATTTGGTTCACGGATCCAGCTATTTAATTTTGCGATTCATTTTCGTAAAAGATTTTATTGCGCACTTGCAGCTCTTTGATCGCAAGATTGAGTAAAAACTGAAAAGGACAACAATTTCAGCGAAAATAAATTAATTTATATGATTGAAGTTTCAACTCGCCGAAGACATAGACGACTTCGACTCTTACAATAAAAAAGATAAAAAAGATATAGTTGGGTTTGATGCTGCTCATAATTGAATCATCTTGTGAAAGATATCGTCAAGTCAGGTGGGAAATAGATATATAATATAAGTCTGGTAATTTGATACCGAGAGACACAAAAGAAATAAGCAATAAATGTGATAAAATATGGAACAAAAAAAAACAAAATATGATCCGAAAAAAAAGTGTTTAAAATATTCTTACTGATACTATAAAATGATTTTATAATTATGCGACGTTAACGAAATGCGTTTTGTACGAAATGGGTAATATAATGAAATTTTTGTCGTGACAAATTATCTTGCAACTTTCTTGCATATTCTGTGACTACATTTGACTCTATCGTTGTTTTGTAAGTCACTTTATTATATTAAAGAACAGTATATGATAGTTTGTTCAATGTCTGCAATTTCAAACTGAAATAGCAAATAAAACACAAGTACATAGTTTCATTCAGTTGGACATTTTTGCAAGAAATAATATATGGAATGTAACGATATATTCTTCAATTTTCATAATACCTATTTTGATATAATCTGATATATGATTTTTCTCGATATTGTGCAAATCTCTAACAAAGAACATTTTTACTATTCAAACCAATTTGATCAAGGCTTCATTTTGCACACACGTCATAGAACAACTCTTCTGCGAATAATCCAATCTAAACACAGGAAATTACTAATAATAGTAGCATGAACGCTACTCGCCTCAAAGAATCATTGAACTGACAAAAAACGACTGTTCAGTTCTCGAACCGGTGCCCGGTGTAAAAAATCTTCTGCAGAACGCATGTCCAATGCGGTCAAATTTTCTTTTGTGTGCAGATAACAAATGAGAATAGAACAGCAGATATACACACGTTAACTAAGTTATGGAATAGAGGACCATTGAGGGACTGTTGGAGTTCATAGCTAGAGAAACAGTACAGAAATTGAGATAATAGTCTTGCTAAGAAGTTACTTGAGCAACACTTCTTAGCAGTTGGTGTGGTGTATAGTAATGGTGGAAAGAACAGGAAATTGATACAATATCACGTAAAATTTCTTACTAAAGTTTATACAGAATCAATCTATATGAAGACATGAAAAAGGGAAATAAGATTACGAAGAAAAGAGAGAAGTGAAGTGAAAACAATTCGTTGAAATATCATGTATTTTTTTAGTGGGTGATATTTAAAAATAAAACAATTTTATAAAATTTCTTTCAAAATTACCATTATACAGGGTAGCCAACAGGTCTCTTTAATATATACTCAGATTGTATTCTTTTTCAATTTCGCCAACTGTTAACCATTCTGCTCTAAAAGAATATTTTTCAATACCCGGCAACTCTACTCTAAGTTTAAAGGCTATTTTCGAAGATGATTTTAGCATATCTTATTTAGAATTTGCAGCTTCCATCCATGAAAAAATATATTGGAAATAGAAGCCGGAGAAAATTGTGTGTTAGAGGCAATGACCGCAATAAATTGATTAAGAAATATATTGTTCCATAGAAGAATGTTTTTTTCCATTCAAATAAAATCTATTTTGCCTGAAAATATAGAAATGGATTGTACATTAAAATTAAATTGCACGAATAGCTAAAAAAAAAATTAAAAATTGCTAATACAGTACGAATATTTGAAGATTAGTTAAAGAGTCCGCAATCCTAAAGATTGGTTGGAAACAGCACGCCATGCCGATCTATCCTGAGCTAATCCCTTCATCTCCCTATAGCTATTCATCTCAACGTCTTCAACTATCTGACTCACATACTCCAATTTAGGCCTACCTACCCCTCTCTTTCCCTCCACTCTACCTTCTATGATCAATTGCATAATCCCCCCATGCCTAAGAATATGCCCTACTAATCTGTCTCTCCTACGCTGTAACACTCTCCAAATACTTCTCTTCTCCCCTACTAACTCTAGTACAGCTTCATTTGTTACTTTATCTTCCCAACCAATCCTCATCATCCTCCTATAACACCACATTTCGAATGCTTGTAATCTACGCTTCTCTTCCTTTCCTATAGTCCACGCCTCACACCCGTACAGTGCTACACTCCAAACATATACCTTCAGTAATCTTTATCTAATACCCAAGTCAATATTTGATCTTAAAATCTGTTCCTTTTCTACGAATGCCTTCCTACCCTGTGCTATCCTACACTTTATATCTACCTTGCTTCGATTATCTTTTGTGATTCTACTGCCTAAATAACAAAAATCTGACACTTCTTCGATTCTATTATCTCCTATTGTGATCCTCATTTTTCTACTGCATTCCTTTTTGTCACACCTCATCACTTTAGTTTTACCTATATTTATTTTCATGTTAAAATCCCTAGTCAATACTGCCTGCATACCATTCAATACCCTTTCTAAATTCTTTTCACTTTCTTCCAATATAGCGATATCATCGGCGAATCTCAACATATATATTTTCTCTCCCTGTACATTCACACCTACACTATACTCTTCTTTTACTTTGTTTATTGCATCTTCTATATATAGATTAAATAATAACGGTGAAAGTGTACATCCCTGCCGAACTCCCTTCCCTATTTTTGCTACCTCTTCTTCCCCCTCAATTCTAACTAAGGCAGTTTGGTGTTTATATAAATTAAAAATTATTCTCCTATCCTTATAATCTATACCCGTTTCTTTTAAAATTCGAAACATTATGTCCCAATCTACATTATCAAATGCCTTTTCTAAATCTACAAAAGCTATGCAAGTTACCTTTCCTACCCTCATTCTTTTTTGTACTACCGTTCTTAGTGCTAAAATCGCCTCCCTCATCCCTCTGTTTTTCCTAAAACCAAACTGATCTTCTCCTAGCCTTTCCTCTACTTTATTTTCTAATCTCCTATAAATAATCTTTAGCAATATCTTCGATGCATGTGATAGTAGACTAATGGTCCTATAGTTCTCACACAAATTAGCTCCTATTTTCTTCGGCATTGTTACTATTCTACTACGCTGAAAATCCTGTGGTACTTCTCCCTTCTCATATATTTTACAAACTAACCTGTATAATCGCTCCTGCATTTTTTTCCCTGCGTGTTTTATTAATTCGGCTGGTATCATATCAATCCCCGCTGCTTTGTTATTCCGTAAATCATTTAATGCTCTATGAAACTCTGACCTAAGTATGCTAGGACCTAAGTCATCCTCATCTATTTGTTCCACATTTTCTAGCTCCTCCATGTCCTGCCTACCTTTATATAAATCTTCAAGGTACTCCTTCCATCTTCTAGCTTTTTCCTTATTTTCTGTGAGTTCCTTACCCTGCTTATCACATATAATGTTACCCTTTGGTTTACTTTAGAAAAATGTGACTTAATTTTCCTGTAGCCCAAATCTACTTTACCTCTTCTCATATCCTCCTCAATATCCTCACAATTTCCTTTTATCGACTCTTCTTTCGCTAGCTTGCATTTCCTATTAATTAAGTTCCTTAGTTCCTTATATTTTTTCTGTCCTGCTTCTGTGTTTCCAATTTTAATTTTCCTTCTTGCTTCTATCATTTCAACTAGTTCTTCCGTGATCCATTCCATTTGAAGATTATAAACTATCAAATTTTAATCGTTTTAATTGGTTGAAAATTTCTAAATGAAAAAAAAATAAAAATTCCATAGTATTTTTGCCTTCGAAAAATGTCGTGGGTGGTGTTAAGATGTTTTAATATTTTACAAGATAATGAAGAAAAAATATTTCCATGTACAAAATTAGAAAAATATGATTTCCCTTCACAAGTGGTTCAAATATTTTCTAATATTATTTTGGATCATTGAAATTTGCAATATCTGGTCAAAAATATTCTACAATCAGGGGAACCGTGGTCTAAAGAAAGAAATATGTTGAACATTTCCAATGCCCCGATATTTTTAGTGTAGTTTCTAGAAAATTTATTATAAATACATTTTTCATTATTTCAAATCTTCTCTTTTTTGTCCTTAACACCTACCATCATTTATCATTATAGATTAATAAAATCAGGTGGGAATTCCTTTAGGTGGCAACAAGTTCTTCGCGGCAATGTTTCATCAAGCCAAAATCGAATGTTCTTCCAGTAATGTGATATGTCAAAGAGCTTTTAGAATAGAGTGTTACAAATAACGACATATATAACATTTCAGAAGGCAAACTGGGTGCTATTTATCGCACGAGGAGTTATATGTCGAATTTAGGAATATTCGTCAAATAAATTCGATAAGACTATAGCGATATCACATCTCAAGAATATGAAATTTGCATGGGACATTCAAGTACTATAAAAAGTAGCTTTAATAAAAAAATATTAAATATTAAATAAGTGTAATAAAGATGGTAATGCAATATGTAATATAGAAGAAAGACCAACAATGTTAGAATAACATTATGTGATTTGTGGTAGATCTGAAGACATAATGACATTTTTATTTTAACGTGTAAATTACCCACTAAAGTTTAAAAAAAAATTTTTTATTATGTGCCATTTGGGATGGTTTTACTTTTAATAAATAGGCTCTAATTTGATATTTTTGGTGAAGAAAAAAAGCAAAATTTGGAATTCTATTAAAAAATTAAAGAGAAATCGAAGATAAGTAAACTCTTAGTACTGAAGAAATTAATTATTTATTTGTGAATAATTAAAACAATTATTGATATTGACATTCAAAATGACAGTATATAATATCACCCAAATACCGTAACTTAAAGCATAAGATGCGCATTTCGATGGCTATGCCCCCATCTTCAGTAGCACAAGATAGAAACTAAATAAAATCACCAATCGTGATTGCTATACTATTAAATAAATAAGTCAGAGGTATTTTATTTAGTTTTTATATTGTGCTATCTTTGGTTTTTATCTTTGGTGGTACAATTTGTACACAAAATATTTAAATAAATGTTCAGAAGAATGTATTTTTATATTTTAACGAGTTCCAAGAATTCAGCTTGGCGAATCGAAGAAATAAACAAATAAATTTCATTGCAGTTTTATGTGAATTTTCGGATGCGAAGTCTCATTAGCGTGTCATAAGGGTTTTCATATTTAATATTTATTTGGAAACAGTATTTTTGTATGTAAAAAAAATTATAATAAACAAAGTACATATAATATAATGAAAAACAAAAGCAATAGATTGTTGCAAGTTTAAGAGTAATATATTATTTTGCGTGAAAATGTATTTTATTAAAATAATTACGTGATATTCCGATAAAAAAATTAAGGAAAGTTATTATTGGATATATACGCAGGATATATACGTGGAAAATGCCAGGAGATATAGGGAGGTATCAGATAGATTACATACTGGTTAAAGAGAGGTTTAGGAACCAGATTAAGAATTGTAAGAGTTACCCTGGAGCAGATATTGATAGTGACCATAATTTAGTAGTCCTGGACTCAGAGGTCAAATTCAAGAAATTACAGAAGTCCAAACAGGTCAGAGTAGATGTCGATAGGTTAAAATTAGCTGATGTATGTGAAAAGTACAAGCAGAAAGTAGAAATCATGGCTAATGGAACATCTAGGAGCGACATAGATTGCGAATGGAGGGAAATCAGAAATGGGTTAACTACAGCAGCAAATGAAGTATTAGGCACAAATAAAAGGGCAGGTAGGAGGGAATGGATCACGGAAGAAATAGTTGAAATGATAGAAGCAAGAAGGAAAATTAAAATTGGAAACACAGAAGCAGGACAGAAAAAATATAAGGAACTAAGGAACTTAATTAATAGGAAATGCAAGCTAGCGAAAGAAGAGTGGATAAAAGGAAACTGTGAGGATATTGAGGAGGATATGAGAAGAGGTAAAGTAGATTTGGGCTACAGGAAAATTAAGTCACATTTTTCTAAAGTAAAACCAAAGGGTAACATTATATGTGATAAGCAGGGTAAGGAACTCACAGAAAATAAGGAAAAAGCTAGAAGATGGAAGGAGTATCTTGAAGATTTACATAAAGGTAGGCAGGACATGGAGGAGCTAGAAAGTGTGGAACAGATAGATGAGGATGACTTAGGTCCTAGCATACTTAGGTCAGAGTTTCATAGAGCATTAAATGATTTACGGAATAACAAAGCAGCGGGGATTGATATGATACCAGCCGAATTAATAAAACACGCAGGGGAAAAATGCAGGAGCGATTATACAGGTTAGTTTGTAAAATATATGAGAAGGGAGAAGTACCACAGGATTTTCAGCGTAGTAGAATAGTAACAATGCCGAAGAAAATAGGAGCTAATTTGTGTGAGAACTATAGGACCATTAGCCTACTATCACATGCATCGAAGATATTGTTAAAGATTATTTATAGGAGATTAGAAAATAAAGTAGAGGAAAGGCTAGGAGAAGATCAGTTTGGTTTTAGGAAAAACAGAGTGACGAGGGAGGCGATTCTAGCACTAAGAACGGTAGTAGAAAAAAGAAATAGGGTAGGAAAGGTAACTTGCATAGCTTTTGTAGACTTAGAAAAGGCATTTGATAATGTAGATTGGGACATAATGTTTAGAATTTTAAAAGAAACTGGTATAGATTATAAGGATAGGAGAATAATTTTTAATTTATATAAACACCAAACTGCCTTAGTTAGAATTGAGGGGGAAGAAGAGGTAGCAAAAATAGGGAAGGGAGTTCGGCAGGGATGTACACTCTCACCGTTATTATTTAATCTATATATAGAAGATGCAATAAACAAAGTAAAAGAAGAGTATAGTGTAGGTGTGAATGTACAGGGAGAGAAAATATATATGTTGAGATTCGCCGACGATATAGCTATATTGGAAGAAAGCGAAAAGAATTTAGAAAAGGTATTGAATGGTATGCAGGCAGTATTTACTAGGGATTTTAACATGAAAACAAATATAGGTAAAACTAAAGTGATGAGGTGTGACAAAAAGGAATGCAGTAGAAAAATGAGGATCTCAATAGGAGATAATAGAATCGAAGAAGTGTCAGATTTTTGTTATTTAGGCAGTAGAATCACAAAAGATAATCGAAGCAAGGTAGATATAAAGTGTAGGATAGCACAGGGTAGGAAGGCACTCGTAGAAAAAGAACAGATTTTAAGATCAAATATTGACTTGGGTATTAGAAAAAGATTACTGAAGGTATATGTTTGGAGTGTAGCACTGTACGGGTGTGAGGCGTGGACTATAGGAAAGGAAGAGAAGCGTAGATTACAAGCATTCGAAATGTAGTGTTATAGGAGGATGATGAGGATTGGTTGGGAAGATAAAGTAACAAATGAAGATGTACTAGAGTTAGTAGGGGAGAAGAGAAGTATTTGGAGAGTGTTACAGCGTAGGAGAGACAGATTAGTAGGGCATATTCTTAGGCATGGGGGGATTATGCAATTGATCATAGAAGGTAGAGTGGAGGGAAAGAGAGGGGTAGGTAGGCCTAGATTGGAGTATGTGAGTCAGATAGTTGAAGATGTTGAGATGAATAGCTATAGGGAGATGAAGGGATTAGCTCAGGATAGATCGGCATGGCGTGCTGTTTCCAACCAATCTTTAGGATTGCGGACTCTTTAACTAAATTATTGAACATAAATGATATTAAAAATAAATATTATGTTTATATTCGTATGAATGTGGAGTCAGTGGCGTTTTTCATTTATACTGACAAAATGGCTTTCTTGACTTTTATAAAGAAATAAACACATGCGTATCATAATTAAATGGGTTTAATAGGAAATTGTTTGTAAAAGAATGATATATTATCTTTTGTTGAGACGCATTGCCATTCATAGTAAAATACATAAATATGCAGGTCGAAATAGCGACTGCGAGCAAAGGTGAGGACCAAATTGGGGAGCAAAGTTTGGGTTAAAATTTATATTATAGCATTATTTTTTAATAAAATAGGCCCCATCCTCGTTATAATGGGCAAATGGTTAGGAATTGAAAAATCGAAGAGGAAACGGCTGACAGACGACACTGACACAGCTAGCACTTCTAGTTTTAATCCAGAATCTCACGAAGCATCCAGAAACCGAAATGCTACTGCTACAAGAAAGTATAATGAAAATTATTTGGAATATGGATTTTTTGAAACGAGGATGAAAACGACCCCAGGCCCCAGTGCGTTATTTGTTACGAACAATTTTCGAATCACTCGATGAAACCATCGCTTCTGCTACGGCATTTTCAAAACAAACACGCCTCTTTATAAGGTAACCCTCTCGACTTTTTTAAAAGAAAACGAATTGAAATGAAAACTAACAAACACTCATTACATTCTTTTACTACACTCAGCGAAGGCGCAGTGGAAGCATCATATTTGGTTAGTTTGAGAATTGCTCAAACTGGCTGAACCACATACTATTGGAGAAACTTTACTATTACCTGCAGCCAAAGACATTGTGATGTCTATTCTTGGCCCTACAGAAGCAGCCAAGTTGAATTATCAGATGACACTGTTTCGCGACGAATTAACGAAATGGCAGCTCAAGTAAAACAAACACTAATCGAAAATATAAAGCAAAGCAAATATTTCGCAATTCAGTTCGATGAAAGTACAGACATAACCAACTTTGCACAGTTGATGGCTTATATTCGATATGAAGGAGAACAAGTCATAGATGAAGAATTCTTATTTTGCGAGCCTCTTCCAAATCATACCACAGCGTATGAGATTTTTAAGAAAATTAACCAGTTTATCACTGGCCATGAAATAAATTGGAAAAAACATGCGTGAGACGCTCGCGCGTGAGAAGTGAAACTTCTTAGCTCCTAGGAAAAGTTGATTTTATGCATTGCTTTTTTCCATTTGTTAACGATTTGATTTTGATTGATTTTGATTGATACTCTGATCAACAAAGAAAGCATTATTAACTGTAATGTCGTACAGTCTATAAAGAGGAGTTTGGATTAAATATTGTAGCCATATTTTCATAGTTCTTTTTCTCACCAAACCAATTAAATAACTCGATCTGTGTCTTTTTCTTCTTTTTATGTGGACATTAATACAATCATCATCATCAATGTCTCTTGGAAATGATTCACCATTGTATTCACAGCTATTGGAACATTAATAATTTGCCCATAAATCCCATGTTGACCATGTACATGCCGTAAACGTCGAATTTGCATAAATGGAATTCAGGGTGAAATTAACCTCTCTGACACTAAATCTAATTTTGGTAGATGACCAGGTAATTCTGGGTAGACAAAACCATTTGACTTCAATAACATTGGGATGGTATTCCGAGTGAGAGCATTTCGGCATGAATTGCGCGCTATCACATCTTCAATGATAATGGCTGGAAACGCAGTATGTAAAAGTTACTCATGCTTAGGATCAACAGGTTTCACATCGTTCTTAAACTATATTCGATCACATATGGAACACACTGTACCTAGTGGATTATTGAAAAATTGTTTATAAAATTCGCGATGAGCAGGTTGAAAGAATGTAAATTTTGTGTATGATGCACTAGTGGGTGCATTTCTATTTGTCGATGGCTCAGCTATATCAGATTCATTTCGTTGATCTCTCACACCGCGTGTATCTTCACGTGTATAATCAGTGGCACTCAAATTCTCTATACCACTCACTGTGTCCTCAGTTAACGACGGTATCGATTCATCCAGTGTATTTGAGGTTGTTGGAAGGTTATGTTGTCCACTGTGTTTCTTTAACGCCCTTTGCCTGGCTCGATACTCTCTACTACTATCCAAGGTACTTGTTGGCACTTTTCTTGGCGGTTTATTCGCTTTCTTCCGTTCTCTAAAGGCTCGCACTCTGTCTGTACTTGTCTTTTTCTTCATTTCACTTTTCACACAATGGAAACTGTTAGCTAAAAGATTAAGCTGTGTTTGTGTAATATATAATAAAATACGCATGCGTCTACTGGTTGCCTTATGCTACGTTTACAAACAGTACACGCGGCGCATGCGCGCAGTGTTTTTCACTTTTCGTGACGGAAGCGTTTCACTTTTCGTGAGCTTCAGGCCAATTTGCCCTACCGCGCCTATAAAAGTTTCACTTCAAACATAAAAACTCACAGTTCATTTGGTTGTAAAGTTATGGATAAGGTTAAAATTTGAGATTTTCGTTAATTTCTTTAAATTTTGAGTACTCGATGATGAGAGTCGTCATTTTAAACGCAATACTAATTTTTAATAATTTAAGTTACGAAAACAAAACGCTTATTTGAAAGAAAAATTTCGAGGCTTCTGACATGTGAATAAATTGTCCATTTAACGAAATATAAAGCCATCCATAAACCGATTCATATATTTATTATGAAATTAGTTTACTTCTCTTGACTGCTAAATGCCCGTAATATTATAATTGTGTTGTCCATTTTTCAGAAGCTTTAATGAATTGCATTTAAATGAATCGTTACGTAATTTAACTCAGTGAAATGACGAATATATAGAAAGATGTATGGCGCAGTGTAGAATTTCTATAATAGTGGATCATGTTCTATTTTCAATAGAACATTTAACACTTCATAACGACCATCAAATGGCTAAATATATAATTGACTCTAATGCCGTAGAGTCCTATGCTTGATTGCGTAATGTAAATTGCTTTAAATGGCCAATTTACTGCGCAATTTGCGTTACAAATATTTGCATTCTTCAACACAATAAAAACTAAATATCTAAAATAACAAAAAAAAAATTCGATATAAATATATAAATAGTATATAATATACAAAGTTAGTTAGAGAGTCCGCAATCGAGTGTTGTAAGATATAAATTTTTTATAGCAATTTTATACATTTTATACGATATACGCGAATAGATCTCGTAAAACAGGTGATTTATTTTTTATTAGTTAGTTAAAGAGTCCGCAATCCTAAAGATTGGTTGGAAACAGCACGCCATGCCGATCTATCCTGAGCTCATCCCTTCATCTCCCTATAGCTATTCATCTCAACGTCTTCAACTATCTGACTCACATACTCCAATCTAGGCCTACCTACCCCTCTCTTTCCCTCCACTCTACCTTCTATGATCAATTGCATAATCCCCCCATGCCTAAGGATATGCCCTACTAATCTGTCTCTCCTACGCTGTAACACTCTCCAAATACTTCTCTTCTCCCCTACTAACTCTAGTACAGCTTCATTTGTTACTTTATCTTCCCAACCAATCCTCATCATCCTCCTATAACACCACATTTCGAATGCTTGTAATCTACGCTTCTCTTCCTTTCCTATAGTCCACGCCTCACACCCGTACAGTGCTACACTCCAAACATATACCTTCAGTAATCTTTTTCTAATACCCAAGTCAATATTTGATCTTAAAATCTGTTCTTTTTCTACGAATGACTTCCTACCCTGTGCTATCCTACACTTTATATCTACCTTGCTTCGATTATCTTTTGTGATTCTACTGCCTAAATAACAAAAATCTGACACTTCTTCGATTCTATTATCTCCTATTGAGATCCTCATTTTTCTACTGCATTCCTTTTTGTCACACCTCATCACTTTAGTTTTACCTATATTTATTTTCATGTTAAAATCCCTAGTCAATACTGCCTGCATACCATTCAATACCCTTTCTAAATTCTTTTCGCTTTCTTCCAATATAGCTATATCGTCGGCGAATCTCAACATATATATTTTCTCTCCCTGTACATTCACACCAACACTATACTCTTCTTTTACTTTGTTTATTGCATCTTCTATATATAGATTAAATAATAACGGTGAAAGTGTACATCCCTGCCGAACTCCCTTCCCTATTTTTGCTACCTCTTCTTCCCCCTCAATTCTAATAATAATTTTTTATTATTTTTTGTAAATAAAAATTAGTTGTATTCTGTATGTGTGACGAAAATAAATGTATAAATTGAACCTCAGGAGCTTCATTTATGCTCAATACAATTTGCATAACAGTTCTCATTAATACAGCGATTTTTTAAAAAATCTTTTCGCCGTTCGTTGTCTTAGATTATACAAATACATTAGTTGAGTTAAGTCATTTTTTCTTTTAGAAAGCTGAACTTTGATTAAGAAAAGTTGCAGCTATCAAGATTCTGTGGCATATAATAAAAAAAAAAAAGCGGAAGGTGCACTATAAAAGAGAATTTAATTTGGGCAAGTCTTGAATATTTTAAATACCTAGGAGTTAAAATTTACCCTCCAGTTTAGTGTTGTATACAAAGAAATGGGACCTTGGATACAGAAACTTTTAATATCCGGTCAGTTAAAACGGTTTAGCGAGTAACGGAGCGAATAACATTTGTAGTTGAAAATTTCGTTTTTCGAAAATTGGTCGTGAAATTGTAATTTAAATATAATTTGTAAGTTATCAATATGGTTTTATAAACAGCGAATAAATTCTACAAAAAAAAACTTGTCACTATGAATTGATTGCTTATAGTTGAAACAGATTTTATGAAATAGAATTTTTGGAAATAAAATGGTATCTTTGCATCCAAGAGGAATGTATTGACCTAGATAAAGATATCGAAATTATCTTTATTGATAACACCTAAGAAAAACAAAAAGATATACTTAGTGGATTATCATTAAACTTCTAAAAAGCGTATTTTACATTCATGTTCAAGTTCAAGAGTCCGCAATCCTAAAGATTGGTTGGAAACAGCACGCCATGCCGATCTATCCTGAGCTAATCCCTTCATCTCCCTATAGCTATTCATCTCAACGTCTTCAACTATCTGACTCACATACTCCAATCTAGGCCTACCTACCCCTCTCTTTCCCTCCACTCTACCTTCTATGATCAATTGCATAATCCCCCCATGCCTAAGGATATGCCCTACTAATCTGTCTCTCCTACGCTGTAACACTCTCCAAATACTTCTCTTCTCCCCTACTAACTCTAGTACAGCTTCATTTGTTACTTTATCTTCCCAACCAATCCTCATCATCCTCCTATAACACCACATTTCGAATGCTTGTAATCTACGCTTCTCTTCCGTTCCTATAGTCCACGCCTCACACCCGTACAGTGCTACACTCCAAACATATACCTTCAGTAATCTTTTTCTAATACCCAAGTCAATATTTGATCTTAAAATCTGTTCTTTTTCTACGAATGCCTTCCTACCCTGTGCTATCCTACACTTTATATCTACCTTGCTTCGATTATCTTTTGTGATTCTACTGCCTAAATAACAAAAATCTGACACTTCTTCGATTCTATTATCTCCTATTGTGATCCTCATTTTTCTACTGCATTCCTTTTTGTCACACCTCATCACTTTAGTTTTACCTATATTTATTTTCATGTTAAAATCCCTAGTCAATACTGCCTGCATACCATTCAATACCCTTTCTAAATTCTTTTCGCTTTCTTCCAATATAGCTATATCGTCGGCGAATCTCAACATATATATTTTCTCTCCCTGTACATTCACACCTACACTATACTCTTCTTTTACTTTGTTTATTGCATCTTCTATATATAGATTAAATAATAACGGTGAAAGTGTACATCCCTGCCGAACTCCCTTCCATATTTTTGCTACCTCTTCTTCCCCCTCAATTCTAACTAAGGCAGTTTGGTGTTTATATAAATTAAAAATTATTCTCCTATCCTTATAATCTATACCCGTTTCTTTTAAAATTCTAAACATTATGTCCCAATCTACATCATCAAATGCCTTTTCTAAATCTACAAAAGCTATGCAAGTTACCTTTCCTACCCTCATTCTTTTTTCTACTACCGTTCTTAGTGCTAAAATCGCCTCCCTCGTCCCTCTGTTTTTCCTAAAACCAAACTGATCTTCTCCTAGCCTTTCCTCTACTTTATTTTCTAATCTCCTATAAATAATCTTTAGCAATATCTTCGATGCATGTGATAGTAGACTAATGGTCCTATAGTTCTCACACAAATTAGCTCCTATTTTCTTCGGCATTGTTACTATTCTACTACGCTGAAAATCCTGTGGTACTTCTCCCTTCTCATATATTTTACAAACTAACCTGTATAATCGCTCCTGCATTTTTTCCCCTGCGTGTTTTATTAATTCGGCTGGTATCATATCAATCCCCGCTGCTTTGTTATTCCGTAAATCATTTAATGCTCTATGAAACTCTGACCTAAGTATGCTAGGACCTAAGTCATCCTCATCTATCTGTTCCACACTTTCTAGCTCCTCCATGTCCTGCCTACCTTTATATAAATCTTCAAGATACTCCTTCCATCTTCTAGCTTTTTCCTTATTTTCTGTGAGTTCCTTACCCTGCTTATCACATATAATGTTACCCTTTGGTTTTACTTTAGAAAAATGTGACTTAATTTTCCAAATCTACTTTACCTCTTCTCATATCCTCCTCAATATCCTCACAATTAAGTTCCTTAGTTCCTTATATTTTTTCTGTCCTGCTTCTGTGTTTCCAATTTTAATTTTCCTTCTTGCTTCTATCATTTCAACTATTTCTTCATGTTCAAGCGATGCAAAAATTCGCACTCATTTTCTCCAATTTTAATATCAGCTAATTTATTATAAAATTGGGATATAAACAATATTTTGTGTATTTTTATTTTTTTGTGTATATTTCTTTTATACACAGACAGTTGTATCTTTCCCAAATAAAAATATAATCACATGCAAAATAATTTGTATTGAACAATTTTAAAACAGTTAAAGCAGAATTTACGAAAAAAGAAACAAATTGTAGAACCAGGTTCATGAAAGTTTTATAAAAAGTTTGCAATGTGGCATGATTCGCTTAAATTCATTAATTATGTACATGTTCATCGACTGGTGGGAAACTTCCCAATTGAGATATACATGGCAACATGTCTTATAAACTTCCTTAAGCGAATCTCAATTCATTTTCGGGGAAGATTTAATTCGACATTGATGGAAGCATGTACGTTCATAGACCTACAGCATTTTTATCTTTTCTATTTAATCTGAAATTAGTTAAATGCTCCTTAAATCTAGTTTCAATTGGTCTAAGTGTTTGTCCTATATATACTTTAGGCAACTAGAACGAGATATTTCGTAAATACCAGATTTTTTATTGAAATCAATCAAATCTTTGGGATTTCCTAGAAAATTAGCAAGACTATTATATTTTACTTTAAAATTTTATTTATTTAAAACACTATCTAAACCACGTGCAATTATAGGATCAAATGGCAATTTAACAAATTTTGGAGTTGAATTATTACTTTGTTCCAAACTACTAATATTTCTGATTCTCTTATTCTTTTAAATTTTCTTAATATGAAGATGGGGGCATAGCCTTCGAAATGCACATCTAGCTACTTAATGTTTTAAGTTACGGTATTTGGGTGATATTCTATACTATTAAATTTAACTTTAAAAAATTATGTCAGATTAATTTAAAATTAACGATTTCCTTAAAGAAAAATTCATTCACATACAATTGAGTCGTTTATTTTTAAAAGTGGTAAGTCAAAAAATTAAAATGTGTATTTAGGGATGTACAACAAATAATATACGTAACTAAAATTTGACTGATTTCTTGACTTTTCAAAATAATCGATTCAATTATATAAACATTTCAAACCATCGTGTGTTTATTGGTACGTTTTAAGTACTACTGGTAGTTTAAAGAGACGTTAATTGATTCAATTCAGTAAAAATAAGTATGTAAATAGTTTCTTTTGCAGTAAATTATGAAGTTATATACATTAAAAGCGTTAAAAAACGGAATCTCGTATCACCGAAAAAGATATAGAATTAAATTAAAGCCAATTAAAATTTCAGTGGCGTAGCATTTCTATAAATTCCGTTCCATGTTGGCAGTTCGAATGCAATTGCTGTTGCACCATATGCGAATAAAAAGAGTTTCTTAATTCATTTTACTGCCGCTTTAATGTATATAAAAATCCAATACAGGAAATCGTAATAATTAAAACTGGTCGTTTCTTAGAAGTGATTTGGATATATTTTTTTGGTATATTTTATGGTGAAATTCGTTAGAAAATACATTAAAAGCAAAAATCTGGAACATAAAGCAAATAATTGATTTTTATGATATTTTACACAAATTTTTCTGTCTTTATGTCAAAAAATATAAAAGTATTGTTTATAATTTCAAAAGCGTTTTGTAATTTTTCAGTCGGGGAATTTTTTGATAAACACAGTGCAGTGATGTAAATTTGTCAACCGTTTCAAATATTCCAACTTAAATATTAAAAGTTCCGCAAAATTTTCCAAAGTTTTTGGCATAGCAACAAATAAAAAAAAAATTCTGGACGAAAAAAACGAAGATTAATTCTGAGATTTAAAAAAATACAGCTCACATAGCTAATACCATTCTGCCGTCAGAATTTGTCATTAACTATTGTTTTCTTAATGCATATTTAATATATTATGTCTTTACAACTTTTCTGTAGAAATATTCCACGTTTGTAATAATTTTGTTAAAGACCTTTGGTCTTTTGTTTTTAAAAAGATTTATTTTTCAATTAGCAGTTAACATCAGGACTAATCAATATAGACTAGAGAATCTTTTGTATGTTGTGAACTTAATATAACAAATTTATGCTTATTACATGTTATTTAATTCTAGTGTTAATAAACTAAGAAATGCAGTATCGGCGGTATGCATGGAGTGCCGCCATGAACTGCATGTAAATCGTTGACACCTTTAATAGTCGGACACCTGGTTGCTATATCGTCGATTCATATAACTCCTCCATCCTTAAGACAGGAGATTGAGGTACCGTTGAAATCTTCTGAGTATCTTCCTTTGATTGCGATTTGTGTCTTTTCTTAATAATATAAATTACTAAGGCGATGGATGTTGTGGTCAAGATGGATATAATGGAATAGATGATTATTGTTATTAATTGTTGTCCTTCAGCTGGATGGATGGATTCGAATTTGATGTTGTTTATTTGTTTACTTAGTTCTTGAATCTCATCTAGATTGATTTTTTCTAAATGTAAACTGGTCATATTGTTGGTGAGTTTAACATTTTCGAGTTGAAGGCTTGGCAGGAGGTATGGTTCGTTGGGCAGTTGATCTTCCTTACTGTACACAGTTTGGTTTTCGACTATGATGTTGCATCCAATTGGAAGAGTTATGAGGCTTGGTTTGATGAGATGTATGTAGTGTTTTTCATTACACTCTCCGAGTACTTGTGTTCCTCTGTATTTGGGGATGATTATGACATGATTGTTGGAAAGTTGTTCTACGATGGTGTTGCTCACGTAGGTTGGTGTAAATTTGCATTGATTTTGGTTCGTTCTGAGGATGAGACTAGGTAGGCAATCATCTTGAGTTGTGGGCTTTGGATTTGTGCATATGTATAATTCTTCTAGTTTTGGGCATTCAATTGATTCATAAAACTTTCGTCGTGGTGTAGTGCCAGATAAGGATAGTTGGGTATGATGGTTAGGTTTTGATATGGGACTGGATATAATTCATAAAAGTCGTATAAGTAAGGTTGGGTGATTGGGAAATGAATAGCGAATATTATTTTGTTCTCATTGAAGGTGATTTGGAGGCTTGCCAGCCGATAGTATGTTCTACTGTCCCTAAACTCGATTATTTGATTCTTATCGTAATATTTATATAATTTTCTTAAAATGTGGGATAGATCTGTATGGTTAATGATTGAACTGTGCAAAGTGTTTAATGTTCCGAACATTATTGCGTTTTCTATGTTGTCTATTATTGTAACGATATATTGACCATTTAGTATTAGTTGATTGATCACAGATTGAATCTGCATGTAGTCTGAGAAATCGCATAGAGCGTGAAATAATTTATCTTGTAGTTCGTTTATCTTTTTACCGATGCTATTTTGGTTGTTAGTGAGCTTATTAATAGCATCGTTATAGTTATCTATTAGCTGCTTGTTTAATGTAATTTGTTGAAAATTATTATTCTGAATTATTTCTGATTTCGATTCGAGGTTTTTAATACTTTTTTCGTAGGAAATTCCATCATCTTCGTCCAAAGTTCCGAACAGCCATTTGCTTGATTTGCCTATGATATTTAATAAACCTCGTTTCTGTCTTTTGATTGGTCTGAGGTTATCTAATTTATTTGAGGCGTCGTTGATTATGTATGAGGCGTGTTCTAACAATTCTTCTATTGGTAAGAAGTTAAGAGTTTTATTTGTACTAATAGAGGAATTAAGGAAGGATCCTTTGATATTGACTAGTTGTGATTTTAGGATTAGTGTTTGATTGCTGAGGGGTTTTAGGTCAATGTAGTGAATGAAAGTGTGTTTGGAAGAGACAAGTTTGGCGTTGCCCAATTTGTATGGTAGAATTCCAGCCGTGATTGGCGTGATTTTAATCTGCTTCATTGGGATGATAGGGCATCGTAGGACCATTATTAGCAGGAGGACTTTCATTCTGTAATGGATAGAGGTCTGTTAATTTTGGTTTTGTTTTAGGTTTCTTTATTAAATTTTTATGGAGAGTTCCTTGGGTAGTAATTAATTTGTTTCCTCTATCTTTAATAGCTGTAGATTTGATATACCGTGGTTTGTGTTTGGCGGAACGTGAAAGTTGTTTAATGAATATAGTTTCTCCAGTCTGATAGTCTGTTGCTACTTCGCGAGTTTCATTTCTCTTTGAAATTATTTTTGCTTTCTTTTCTTCATTGTGAATTTTGATTTTGTCGTGAAGAGCTTTTAAGATATCTTTATGTCTGTTGTTGTATTCGTTCAAGATGTCTTGTTCTGTTATTTCTAATGTTTTGTCTGTATTTCCGTAGATGATTTCAAAGGGTGTGAATTTAGTTGAACTATGGATAGAATTGTTGTAAGCTATTATACAGTATTTCATGATGTTATCGATATAATCGTTTGGATGTTCCAGTAAAAGGCATCTGATAGAGTCAGCTAATGTTGAATGGAGGCGTTCCACGGGAGAATTGGAGTTAGAATTTCTAATTGTGGTGTAATGAAGGTTAATATTATGGAGTTTACAGAATTCATTGAGTATTTTATTTTTAAATTCAGTTCCTTGGTCACAGATTATTGTTTGTGGGAGCCCATGATGGGAAATGTATGTGAGAAGATTGTTTAAGATGTTAATGTTTATAATTGAGTCTATCGGATACGCTTGGGCATATCGAGAAAAGGCATCTAGAATCGTGAGGAAACTTCTGTTTTTGATTCGGAATGTATCTAGGTGGAGGGTTTCAAATGGTTTTGAATATGAAGGAGTGATTTCGAATTTTATCTTAGAAGGGTTTCTGTCGTATTTTCCTAGTTGGCAAACTTCACATCGATTGATGTATTCTTGAACCATTTTATGTAAGTTTGGCCAGTAGTAATGCCTTCCTAAATATTGTGTGGTTTCCACGATACCACGGTGGCATGTTTTTGTTTCATGGGCGTATTGTATTTTTTGATTTTGTTCGTTTATATCTGTGATATCGAATAATAGTTTAGTTGAATGTACTAGTTTCAAAGAATTTGGTTTGAAATGTTTTTGGATGATATTAGTAGTACATGACATTACATATTCGTTTTCGAAATAAATACTGTATGGTAGATGTGGGGATATTTTGTTTTTGAAGTACTTCATTAGTTCTTGTTCAAAGTTGTTAACTGGGATGGATAGTATGTGTCTTTCTTTTGTAGGGAATATTTCGTAAGATTTCGTTATGGTTTCGTTAGTGGTGTTAGTACTTATTACTAGTTGGTTGTTGAACTGGTTGAGAGGTTTATCTGTAATTGGGATTTCTATTATAGGATGTTCGTGGGAAGTATGGATTGTTTTATTAGTGTCAGGTCGTTTTATTTGGATATTTTGGAGGACTCTTAAGCCTTTAGATGTCGAAGGACCTATTAGGTCATCTAATTCTTGTTTCGAAATATGTTTAGGCTTGTTTCGTACATACCATTCAATTTCTTCTGATATTACGGATCGGGGTATTATTTCTTCTATGGGATCGTCTGGCTCAGAGTCACTTGCATTAGCTAACATGGATTCGGAATCTTGATCTATTGCGTTCAACTCTATTCTGGAGAGGGCATCTGCGTTTGTGTTAATTTTGCCTTTTTTGTATATGATGTCATAGTTGTATTCTTCTAGTTTTAATCTCCATCTAACGAGGCGAGAGTTTGGTTCCTTTAGTGAGAAAAGCCACTGAAGGGGTTTGTGGTCCGTGACGATGGTGAATTTATTTCCGAAGAGGTAGGGGCGAAAATATTTTACTGCCCACACGATGGCTAATAGTTCTTTTTCTATAGTGGAGTAGTTGCATTCTGCTGGGTTGAGAGTCCTGGATGCGTAAGCTATTGGTAGATCTTTTCCAATTGTACCTTGGGATAACACAGATCCAACAGCTACATTAGAAGCGTCTGTTGTGACGATGAAAGGTTTGTTGAAGTCGGGAAATTGGAGAATTGGTTCATTTGACAGGATGGATTTGCATATTTCGAATGTTCTGATAAATTCTTCGTTGTGTATAATCTTGGTGTCTTTTTTCAAGCATTTTGTAAAGGGTTTTGTTATATTTGCGAAGCTGGGGATAAATCTTCGGTAGTATCCCAGTAGTCCTAGGAATGATTTAATCTCTTTAGTTGTTTTTGGAATAGGGAATTTTTGAATTGCTTGAATTTTCTTTACGTTTGGCTTAATACCTTCTGATGTTACCAGGTGACCTAGAAATTCAACTTCTTTCCGCAAGAATTCGCATTTGTCTAGTTGAATTTTCAAGTTGTTCTCCTGAAGTTTACGGAATACTAATTTGAGATTTTTCATATGTTCTTCGAGTGTTGGAGAGAATATTATAATATCGTCCATGTACACTAGGCAAACCTTATTCTGCAATTCTTTTAGAATATTGTCCATAACTCTCTGGAATGTAGCTGGAGAGTTTTTTAGTCCGAATGGCATTCGAAGATACTCGTAATGTCCATTTTCGACATTGAACGCTGTTTTTGCTATCGAGTCTGGGTGCATTTCTATCTGATGAAATCCTGATGCCAGATCGATGGTCGTAAAATATTGGCATCTGCCTAGTTTATCTAAGATGTCGTTGATATTTGGGATAGGATATCGATCTGTAATGGTTTTTTCGTTGATCTTCCGGTAATCCACTACCATTCTCCACTTTTGTTGTCCTGATGCGTCGGGTTTTTTCGGAACGATCCATATTGGTGAACTCCAGGGGCTAATGCTTGGTCTTATAATGTCGTTATTGAGCATCTCGTTTATCTGTTTTTGCACTTCTTCTTTGTGCACGAACGGATATCGATAAGATTTTGTATGAACTGGATCTTCATTTGTAGTTTTAATTGTGTGTTTCATTGCGTTTGTAAACGACAAGGGGTCGTTTTTTTTGTGAAGTATGTCGCGGTATTCATGACATAATTTTATAATCTCTCGTTTTTCTTCACTGTTCAAATGATCTGTTCTGATAAGATCCTTTACGTTTGTTTGGGAAGGTGTGTGTGTGTCTTGGTAAGTTATTTGTAAATTATATAGTTCAAAATTGTCTGATAATATAGGAATTGAATCAATTGGTTTTCTGATTTCGAATGTTGAATTTTTATTGTTGTAATTATGAATTTCTATGGTTGCGAAGCCCTTTTGGGCTGTAGTTAAACATTCTGGAATGAAGATTTGATTGTTAATCATTTCTGGTATTAGTACGTCTCCTTCTTTAGTTGTTACAGGTACTTTAATAGCGGATATTTCTTCTGCATGTAGATCAATTTTTTTCAACGTTTCTTGTTCTTTTCTATAGTGATATGGAATAATAACATCTCGATTGTACAGTATTTGTCTTGCTGGATCTAGGATAAGATTTAAATTAACAATATCCTTAAGTCCGAGAATACCATCGAAGTATTCGTGAAAGTCGTATAGAAGGACGTCGATTGTATCATTACAATTCAACTCAATATATGCAGGTATCGTGGCTTTGAATTGTATGGGGGTTTCGCCGTTGCAGGTTTTTACAATAGAATCTTGTCTATAGATGTATTCTGGATAAAATGATTCTGCGAGGGATGGCTTCAAAATTGATGGAAAACAACCTGTATCTATAAGGATTTTTGCTGGTGGATTTGTTAGTTGGATATAGGCCAATGGATTCTTGGATAACTCGTGGTTAAGTTCAATTATGTCGGGAATTTGTTGAGGCTGGTTTCGCAAAAATTTTCAACATTATCATTTGAGGGATTAGGGATTTCAATTTCAAATGAATGTAGTTTGTCTTTATTTGTAGATGAGTTGGAGTATAGAGGGTATTGTTCGGGATAACTACTTCCTAGGTCTTGATAGGTTTCAGGGTAGTATTCTTCGAATTGGTATGGGTGGTCGGATTCGATATTGTCAGTGTCGGGATCCTCGACGTGATATAGCTCTTGTGAAGTGAACGGGGGTGTTTTATTTTGGTTGAAATTTCTGGGATAGTTATTATTAGATTGACCGGAGTTATATTGTGGGGTTCTTTGCTGAGGTAACTGTGAGGTGGTTGACATGGCTTCTGTTTTTTGTTTTTGTATTTGTCCTGTAGGTTGAAAAACATTTCTTGGTGGACCAAACACCTGGTGGTTGGTAAGAAATCTTTGCGGTTGAACTATCGAGGGTCTTGGGACAGTTGATTCGTTATAAACCCTTGGTTGGGTTTGGGGATATTGAAATTGTTGCGGATTTCTAGGGTATTGTTTATTCATGGGTGGAGTAAATCTGGTGTTAAAAGGTTGGCTTGGGAAACTTTTTTGGGTGTTGATATGATGCAGATTTGATGTATATGGGTAATGTGTTACAGTACGAGGTGCATAATGGGAAGTAACCTCTTTATGTTGGACGTCATTGGTTTTAAAAGATGGCTCTAAAGTGTATTGGAAATTTTCTTCTTCAATAACATAATTGAGGGCGTCTTCTAGAGAATTTGGATTTCTTAGTCTAATTATACTTTGTAATTGACCTTTTAGGCCGCGTACAAATGTCTTTAATGCAGTTTTGTCATATTGTTCTAAATGAATTAATTTTGCTTCATTACTCATTTCTGTAGTAGTCATTGAGTTTATTTTTGACGCTAGTTTACTACGTACTAATTGAATTCTTTCGGCAAAGTCTAATGGCTTTTCGTTCTTTACTGGCTTTAGATTAATTAAATCTTGAACGAGACAGTCATAATTTCTCAAATCGCCGAATCGTTGTCGTATATTATTGCGTATTTCTTTCCATGTTTTTAGCTCTGATCTAGAGCCTATTGCAATTAATGCGCGACCGCGTAGTTTACCGATTACTGCTTTAAGTAAAAAACTATTTATACTAATATTATTTAACGCTCTATATTCTAATAATATAGCTTCGCATCTTGCGATGAATATTTCCGTCATTTCGACATTACCGTCGAAAAAGGGAATTGTGTCTACATTCAATTTCAACAACTGATAGTCGACTGCTTCTTTAGCCATGTCGATATTAAGTTTGTTAACCAAATCTACTAAAGTATCAATTTCGCTACCTTGCATGAATTATTGAAAAATGTTTTTTTTTTTCAAGTTTTAACCTGGATGTTATTTCCTGGTTAAATATTATTTTAGTAAATTCGAATAACTAAGCATAAAACAAGTAGAACTATTTCCTTCGGCTGGCTTTTGGGAAAAGCGAACAAGGATTAATACGGGAAATCTGGCACTAACCTTAATTTTCCGGAGTTTCTATAGATTTGCGTCTGGCTTCTTTTGCGATTGCTGCTGGTACTTCACACGGCTGTGAGCTGTGCTTGGGGTGAGCGTTGAATCCTGGTTGAAGAGACTGGGTCCTGGGCTGCTTAGGGAATGTTTGTTTTAGCCTCACACTGCTACTATTGCTGTGGCTGGGTTAAACATATATTCCTTTGTAGTACTTTTGAAAGTGTTCGTGAAAACTTTATGCGGTTTATGGCAATGTTTTTCTTTTGAACTTTTCTAGAAGTATTACTGAAGATTAGAATCTTTTTCTATATCGCGTTAATGCTAAACAGCAACTTCGTTTACTTGCGGACTCGATGCCGTGAAACTTTTCGACGAATCGCGATATCCTACCGACTGCGCCAATTTTGTTAAAGACCTTTGGTCTTTTGTTTTTAAAAAGATTTATTTTTCAATTAGCAGTTAACATCAGGACTAATCAATATAGACTAGAGAATCTTTTGTATGTTGTGAACTTAATATAACAAATTTATGCTTATTACATGTTATTTAATTCTAGTGTTAATAAACTAAGAAATGCAGTATCGGCGGTATGCATGGAGTGCCGCCATGAACTGCATGTAAATCGTTGACACCTTTAATAGTCGGACACCTGGTTGCTATATCGTCGATTCATAATTTAATAAAAAATTAATCTGAAAAACCGACCCTTTAATTCATTTTTAAATTATGCTTAATAGAAAAAAATAGCCTAAAGTTTTTATGATTTTAATGTTCCATTAAGCCAATAAAATTGTAAATATGTTCAAAAAATTGCATAATAATCGTGTTCCATTTCGAAAGAAATATCCAAATTTTATACAGCAAGAACCAACAATGTTTAATCCATACATTTCTATTTATACCTAAAATATCTATATCTTCTAATAGACTTAATTTTCCTTAAATTGTCTTTCAATTGCAATTTGGGCCATCTTGAATGCTTAATTACCGGACGCAACAACGCAAATCTCAGTCGATTCTAATTTCGGCCGCTTTTCATTGGATATTGTGGTAATGAAGATAATTTTAGAAGTGGAGAATATATTATTCACAATCGTGAATAAGCTGGCCATACAAAGGTCGTCACGAATTAATCAATATAAAGCTCTGCGCTTGTGAACGGCAAAAACCGCATTCACCACTCTCGTCCAAGTTCCACTAATACACTAAAAGGCCGCCCAAAGACCCCCCAATAACCCCACCGTATAGGGAAATGTACATATTCCAATGTAAACAATGTATTTGTAAAAGCAAGAAGAATAAAGAAGTAGACACGGGATTACACTTTGCACGTAACCATTTTTGAAATTGACAGTACATATGTGAAAAATAATTATTACATTAGAATATCACCCAAATACCGTAACTTGAAGCATTAAGTAGCTAGATGCGCATTTCGAAGGCTATGCCCACATCTTCATTCATTTAAAATAATATAAATTAATAATTAACGAAACTGGCAAATAACAACAATAAACATTGGTTTGTCAAACATAAAATAACTAAAAATAAATAAGTAAAATAAAAACAAATTTAAAAATAGTTCTTATTAAATAAATTAGATAGACGAGATCAAATTGGGCCTGAATCTAAATTCATTAAATTTGATTTAGATTTATGCATGTATAAGCATTTAACTAGGAATAATTCCAAACAATTTTAAGTAATTTAAGTGAACTAATTTGAATAGGATGACCTGAGTTGGTAAAAAATATGCTCGGCTACAGCACTTTTATGTTTTCCATTTAATCTGAAATGAGCTAAATGCTACTTAAATCTAGTTTCAATTGGTCTACGTGTTTGTCCTATTTGTGTTTGTCCTACTTTAGGACAACTAGCTATTTATAGACAACAAATATGGAAATCTAGCTACTTAATGCTTTAAGTTACGGTATTTGGGTGATATTTTGCACTGTTATTTAACACCGTAGTGATAATTTTTAAAATTATTACATTGGCAAATAAATTGAAATTTTTCAGTTTATCAATAATTTTGCCATGTGAATATTTTACGGTTTATCAAATTAGAAAAGCACTAGAAGAATAGTTACGCATTTGTGAAGAAATTGCAATTAAAAAAATAATTATTGATAACTAAAGCGAAATTACTAATCTATTGCTTTAACTTAACAATTCCTCGAACGATTCAATGACGTTCTTTTGCAGACAGTTGATTTCTGTGCAGATATTATTCTTCACTTACAACATATAATTATGCATTTGCCGATAGAACTAGTTTCTAAAACAATTATGTTGCAAAAAAATGCAAAAGCGAGTCACGATGAGGTTTATTTCGGTATTAAAGAAATATGTTATTAATATAATTAAATAACTATGAAAAATAATTAAATAAAAATGTATCTTAAGGCAATTCACTAACAGCCGTTTTGCATAATCGAAATTTGGTTCCACATTTTTCATAAATGAAGAACACATGCTATAGGATTGCTTTAATATGTTATAAATTTTATTAATATAATGATCATCATATAATAAAAAACTATATTTATAGACAAAGAAGTCAATAAACATAGGCAGTTTTTTTTTGTTGAAATTTTTTTTTCGAAAGCGTTTTCAAACTTATTTAAGAAATTCAAAGTTTCTTGCCTTCTTTTAAAATTTTTATTACATTGATGGCAGATTTCCATATTTCGAATAAAAAATTTTTAAGTAGTCGGGTTTGGAAAAAGAGATTTAAAAAATAAAATAAAAATTATAATGGTTAAAATGGTATCATTAAATTCGCTAAAAACAAATTAAATATGTGCAGTATTGAAATTTTAACTTTTAAAACTTTCGAGGTTTAAATTTTTCACGAAGGTGAAATAAAAGCCAAGGTGAAATAAAATATGACAAATTTTTTATTTATAAAATATTTTCTGCGCGATTTAATTTAAATTGAAACCGCTGGTCGTTCCTTTACGAAAATACAAAATAAATATGTAATTTTGGATTACTAAGCGATATTTTAATTAAGCATGCGCTGCCTTATTAAGTTCTCAGCGAAATTACATTAAGGATTTTAATTAAGTTGTAGACTGCAGACGACAAGAAATCTTGCGATTTTTTTGTTCTTAAGCACTCTGCTGTCTTCACAAGATGTTTCCGTTACGATGCTGTGATTTATAGAATTCGAATATCGGAAATCGAATGGTTAAAAATTAAAAATACGGAAGGATAATTAATTATTATTGATCGCTGTTACCAAGAGAATATTAGAAGAAATATTATGATAAGGAAATATGTAAAAATAATGTCGCGCTTTCTATATTTTAGTGTTTTGGAAACTTCTACGGTTATTGTTGATTTTTTTGGGCGAAACAAAATATTATGTCAGTTATAATTTTGATTTTATAAATTAGATTTTCAGCGTAGTAGAATAGTAACAATGCCGAAGAAAATAGGAGCTAATTTGTGTGAGAACTATAGGACCATTAGTCTACTATCACATGCATCGAAGATATTGCTAAAGATTATTTATAGGAGATTAGAAAATAAAGTAGAGGAAAGGTTAGGAGAAGATCAGTTTGGTTTTAGGAAAAACAGAGGGACGAGGGAGGCGATTTTAGCACTAAGAACAGTAGTAGAAAAAAGAATGAGGGTAGGAAAGGTAACTTGCATAGCTTTTGTAGATTTAGAAAAGGCATTTGATAATGTAGATTGGGACATAATGTTTAGAATTTTAAAAGAAACGGGTATAGATTATAAGGATAGGAGAATAATTTTTAATTTATATAAACACCAAACTGCCTTAGTTAGAATTGAGGGGGAAGAAGAGGTGGCAAAAATAGGGAAGGGAGTTCGGCAGGGATGTACACTTTCACCGTTATTATTTAATCTATATATAGAAGATGCAATAAACAAAGTAAAAGAAGAGTATAGTGTAGGTGTGAATGTACAGGGAGAGAAAATATATATGTTGAGATTCGCCGACGATATAGCTATATTGGAAGAAAGCGCAAAGAATTTAGAAAGGGTATTGAATGGTATGCAGGCAGTATTGACTAGGGATTTTAACATGAAAATAAATATAGGTAAAACTAAAGTGATGAGGTGTGACAAAAAGGAATGCAGTAGAAAAATGAGGATCACAATAGGAGATGATAGAATCGAAGAAGTGTCAGATTTTTGTTATTTAGGCAGTAGAATCACAAAAGATAATCGAAGCAAGGTAGATATAAAGTGTAGGATAGCACAGGGTAGGAAGGCATTCGTAGAAAAAGAACAGATTTTAAGATCAAATATTGACTTGGGTATTAGAAAAAGATTACTGAAGGTATATGTTAGGAGTGTAGCACTGTACGGGTGTGAGGCGTGGACTATAGGAAAGGAAGAGAAGCGTAGATTACAAGCATTCGAAATGTGGTGTTATAGGAGGATGATGAGGTTTGGTTGGGAAGATAAAGTAACAAATGAAGCTGTACTAGAGTTAGTAGGGGAGAAGAGAAGTATTTGGAGAGTGTTACAGCGTAGGAGAGACAGATTAGTAGGGCATATCCTTAGGCATGGGGGGGATTATGCAATTGATCATAGAAGGTAGAGTGGAGGGAAAGAGAGGGGTAGGTAGGCCTAGATTGGAGTATGTGAGTCAGATAGTTGAAGACGTTGAGATGAATAGCTATAGGGAGATGAAGGGATTAGCTCAGGATAGATCGGCATGGCGTGCTGTTTCCAACCAATCTTTAGGATTGCGGACTCTTTAACTAAAACTATAATTTTGTCTCTTTTTTTTGTCAAACTTTTTCCTCAAAATAGTTTTTATTGTTTAAAGATAAAATTTGTGTATTTTAATGAACAAATTAAATAGCATTACTGAAAATTTATAAAGTGAATGTTTAAGAAATGATAAAAATATATTTAATCAAGTGACGTTTTTTTTTATCAAATTCTTTCCAATACCAAAATAAATATAGGTAATATCATGAGTGAAAATGTTCCTTAAATTACATGTGTTAATAATTATTAGTAAAGTATTTTTAACTGAGCTTATATCAAACAACCGGAACCTTCTCGACTTCTAGTAGTCTTCTATCATCATTACCGATAGGTATGGAAGACTTTAGTTTCAACTTACATCACGGCAAAGACACTATGCTGCGTTCTAGGAAACTTGGCTGAGGCACGTAAGAGATTCGCCCAAAGGGAATATATTAGCAAAAATTCCCCATTTGTATGTTTTCTTCTGTTAATTTCTTTTATTGATTTTTTAATTGCTTTTCATGTTTGAAAAAATGCTGTGTATATTCTAAAGTCACCAGCGTTGTTTCGTTGATTGCAGCTTAGCGTGTTCTTCGTTGGTATAGTCTTTACACTCAGTATATACCGGAAGTTGGCTTCCTCTTTGCCCTACTACTTCTATACTGTATAACTACCTATGCTATAATACAATACTAATATATGTACTAGTTGAAATGATGAATATAAAGATCTATCAAACTGTTTTGTATTCGATTAAAGTTGGGACAGTAATGTCGAGATTTATTTTGTTTATTTTATTTATTTATATATATATAATTTAAAACATGCAAAGAAAAATATTTTATCTACTTTCATGTAAATATTACAGTATTTAAAAGTTTTGTAATGATGACCATTGCAGCACTAGTGCTGTAATGAGTTTTTGATTAATAGAGTAACATTTTAATAGTATATTAAAGAACGAATTTCATAAGGCAGGTTTTATTGCACGAGTTCAAGTTTAGAAAAAGGTGCTACGTTTTCTAAAGAACGAGTGTTATAAATGACTTATGAAATGAGTTTTTTATACTATTTTTTCTAATTTGCGTCTTTTATGCCCTTTTTAAATAAAAAATCGAAATTTAAAAATTTAGGGAATTTTTTGACTGTTGGTAGTAACTATTGGCACATTTGGAACATTTGAAATAAATTGTCAAATAAATTTAAATTAACCTATTTGTTGCTTTCTTTTGTAGTTTGACGTACAATTATACATTTCAAGGACAAATTTTAAATCAAACTATTTGTTGCTTTCTATGGTAGTTTGACGTTTGATAACTGGCAAGCAGAGCTACCAACATTGAAACAGTAAATTGCCCTATGCTATAAGCGAACTCAAATTCGCTATAAACGAACTCATTTGGCTTCGTTAATAGCTCTATTAGAAACGCAAATTAGAAAAATACATTTAAAATACATTTTTTGCAATTTGAAATTTGCAGACCAGAAGTGGACATCACTGAGTTATTCAGGTTGGCGTTTTGAACCGTCATGGCTTTTTTGGAACCCATAATCTTGTTTGCTATTTCTTTCTAATTTTGTAAAGAACTCTCAACATACCCTTCTGCAGTAGCAGAAGATTTCCACCCTACGTGACGCTTAAGCATTTGCATATCCGCCCAACGATCTATCAGCATGGAAGCAGAGGACCTCCGAAAACAGTGCCCCGTATATTTTTCGGATCTCTTCAAGTCCAACTGCTTTGCAATTCATTTTGGTATATTTCCAAAGGTATTGATCCCAACAGGCTGCGAGCTACATTTTCCTTGCTTATAGAAGACAAAAAAAACGCCTATGAGTAGCACTAGGAGGACGAAGCTCAGCATATTTTCGAAAAATAGTGAAGCAGTTAATACCTGGCAGGTTGCCCTCGGTAACTATAAATTTTCGTACGATTTTCGTTTTTGTAGATGGAATCACGATTTTAACATATGACACTTTGTCTTCAATGTGATCGAACATTAACTTCGTAAATTCATCTCGTTGACAGGCCCCAAAAATGCCAACGATCATCACAACTTTCATAAGCAAAAACAGTTCATCCTCTGCTGTGTCCAGACTTACATACCTCTTCTTTAGAAAAAAAGGCTATACTTTTTTGCCATGTATCCGTCTGAACTTCTATTAAGCAAAGCAACTAGTTGTATAAATTTGCTTATATCTTGATTTTTTCTTACAGAAATGATGGTTCTTAACATGGAATAGTGTGTCCAAAGCGTTGACGGCTTTTGTTTGTGATTGTTGCTTTTCGGCGAAATACGCCAACAAATTTTTTTTCCGGCACTTTTTTTACTCTTTTTGAATCACACCATTTTTCAAATTTCTGGTATTCAAGTTCATATCGTGCATTTGATTTTGCGGGAATTCGACTTGAAATTGCTCCATTTGCAGCTTCCTCTAATTCCGAGGGTAAACTTTCTTCAGAATCAGAAATTTTCAAAGAGTACTTTTTTTCGCGAACTTTTGCTATAAATCTAACGTGTTTAACAGTAACCAAGACAACTCAGAAACAATAAACAGTTCAAGACTACTTAGAAAACTTAAATCCTTATAACACCATTTTAAAATTTATTTTGACAACTCTTGTCAAATATTTTCTTTTGTAATTTTCGGATTATTTTACGAAAGTAGATAAAATTTCGTACAATATTCGAGTTGTAAATTCATATTGCGACACTTATATTGTAAACAACTATTAACACATTAACACATATATAGATTTGCAGATAATCTATATATTTAAATTGCGACGGCAATTTAAATTCTTTCGACAGTCATTTTGCGGAAACAGCTACACCGATTTTTATGATTTGTATGTTATATTGAAGCGATTGTGTTCCATGTTTGCTCATTTTGTTCAAAATTTTAATATATTGGGTAAATTGGACAGAAATAAATAAATAAATAAATAAAAATGACTAATTTGCCTCTATGTTCATATTCGGTCACAATTTGGCTACGAAATGCCTACGAACGTGGCGAATATGTGTTTTGTATTTGTCGGCCTAAGTAAGGCTTTCGATTGTGTGCAAAAAGAGATATTAATTACCAAATTATCTTACTATAATTTTAGCCAAAAAAAGCATTATAATATAGAATATCACCCAAATACGGTAACAAGCATTAAGTAGCTAGATGTACATTTCAAGCGCTATGCGCCCATCTTCAGTAGCACAGTAGCCCTACCTAATTTTTAAATTCTTACTTTGTCCACAAGAGAAAGTCTACAAAACTCTATTTTCAATAAAGAACCAACACTATTCATTTTTATTAAATTATTTCTATTAAATATATTCTTGGAGAACACGTGGCAAAATCGTACATACGTAACTACACAAAACAATGCAACTGCCTTATCTGGCTATTCTGTATCAATTTTCCTGTATACTAGACTAGGCCTCTCTGTTGGGACTCTAAAGAATTGCGGCCCGGAATAGCTTAAAACAGCGATATATTCTTAGCTGTAGAAGCAGTGTGACGTCACGTTTTCATAGCAACGCGGGCCACTAGTTTGTATGCGGTCAGATAAAACAGATGCTATACTGCATACGGTCGCTCTCACTCTACCGCTTGCAATAGATAGGATGAGTGCATATGCATTTAATTCATACTTGCTCGCTGCCACACCGTGTTGTGTTGAGTGCTATCGCGATGCAAGCATTATCTTTTAGGAAAAATAATGCAGAGATCAAACATCACAATACAATTATATATCTACGGTGATGCGCTCAATGTTCAGGAGGGCCGCGCGGCCGTGCGGCCTCAAAAGAAACCGCCACAGAACATTATTGTTGCAACTGCACAACATTGCTAGATATAGGAATGATCCTATGCCAATTGATGCTAATGAAGTTGAGTTTGATTGGGGTTCATTGAAGAAAATGTTAACAATAATGTCAATGATGTTCGTCAAGATATTATTGACTAATTGATACCTTGCAATAGGACACAATAATAAATACTTTATTTTTGTTTTGAAAGACAAATAGAACATTTTTAAAATTATCACTACAGTGTTTAATTATAGTATAGAATATCACCCAAATACCGTAACAAGCATTAAGTAGCTTGAGGTAAATTTTGAAGGCTATGCCCCCATCTTCAGTAACACAAGATAAAAACTAAATAAAATACCTCTGTCACGAATCGTGATTGATATAGATTTATGCACGTATATACTTTCATAAGCATTTAACTCGGAATAATTCAAATAAGTGTTTAAGCGAGCTAATTTGAATAGGATGGCCTGAGTTAGTCAAAAATATGCTCGGCTACAGCACTTTTTTCTTTTCTATTTAATCTGAAATGAGCTAAATGCTCCTTAAATCTTGTTTCAATTGGTTTGTCCTATATATACTTTAAGCAAACTAGAACAAGATATTTCATAAATACCAGTTTTTTATTGAAATCAATAAAATTAAAATTAAAATTAACGTTAAAATAAATAAACGTTAAAAAATCTAAACAAAGGATTTCTTTATACTTACTTAGATATTAATTAATGCCAATTGGAACAATATTCTTTATGAATGGGAAATAAATTTCATTGTCATGTCACAACACTGATTTTTTTTTTGTGTACTCCTACAACTTTGTATATCTAAGACTTCTTCAGTGAAAAATGGACAAAGACATTTACTTTATAATATACCGCATTATCTAACATAAAAATCATAAAAACATAAGTAGAAACAAAAAATACAATAAAGGAAAGTTTTACCATATATATTATTAAGGAGTTTTATTGTAAACTGTTGGTCCAATTCCTATTGTCAATGAATACTAACTCTATAAAAAATGCTAAGGCATGCGACCAAATCGTTTACAAAAGATAGAAAACAATTTGTAGATGTCCTTGTTTTATTAATTATAAAACAACATCCATACATGCACTGTTGGCTCATGGTATCAATAGCCGAACGAATACAGCGTTGCCATATGTACAATATTAACAAATACAATGAAATATCTGCACTTATTTGGCTGAGGACTCAGATGATGATATCACACGATGACACACGTCTATTTTAGCTAGTATAGTTAAAGAGTCCGCAATCCTAAAGATTGGTTGGAAACAGCACGCCATGCCGATCTATCCTGAGCTAATCCCTTCATCTCCCTATAGCTATTCATCTCAACGTCTTCAACTATCTGACTCACATACTCCAATTTAGGCCTACCTACCCCTCTCTTTCCCTCCACTCTACCTTCTATGATCAATTGCATAATCCCCCCATGCCTAAGGATATGCCCTACTAATCTGTCTCTCCTACGCTGTAACACTCTCCAAATACTTCTCTTCTCCCCTACTAACTCTAGTACAGCTTCATTTGTTACTTTATCTTCCCAACCAATCCTCATCATCCTCCTATAACACCACATTTCGAATGCTTATAATCTACGCTTCTCTTCCTTTCCTATAGTCCACGCCTCACACCCGTACAGTGCTACACTCCAAACATATACCTTCAGGAATCTTTTTCTAATACCCAAGTCAATATTTGATCTTAAAATCTGTTCCTTTTCTACGAATGCCTTCCTACCCTGTGCTATCCTACACTTTATATCTACCTTGCTTCGATTATCTTTTGTGATTCTACTGCCTAAATAACAAAAATCTGACACTTCTTCGATTCTATTATCTCCTATTGTGATCCTCATTTTTCTACTGCATTCCTTTTTGTCACACCTCATCACTTTAGTTTTACCTATATTTATTTTCATGTTAAAATCCCTAGTCAATACTGCCTGCATACCATTCAATACCCTTTCTAAATTCTTTTCGCTTTCTTCCAATATAGCTATATCGTCGGCGAATCTCAACATATATATTTTCTCTCCCTGTACATTCACACCTACACTATACTCTTCTTTTACTTTGTTTATTGCATCTTCTATATATAGATTAAATAATAACGGTGAAAGTGTACATCCCTGCTGAACTCCCTTCCCTATTTTTGCTACCTCTTCTTCCCCCTCAATTCTAACTAAGGCAGTTTGGTGTTTATATAAATTAAAAATTATTCTCCTATCCTTATAATCTATACCCGTTTCTTTTAAAATTCTAGTATGTGTACTAAGATTTACTAAACGCGCTATACCGCGTTATATACGATAACGAAGACGGTCCATGTAGAAAAGGCAAGCAAGCTAACTGCTTGCAGTAGCTCCAAAAGGCACAAACAGTACAAGACGTTTGTCTCTAATTACCTGACTCGTTGAAAAACTATAAAGATGCTCCCCGAGCTATACATACACACATCTGTGTACACAATATGATCTCCCATACATTGTGCATAAATGCGATACAAGACACCAAAAATGTATGGCGGGAACAAGCACGTCGTAAAATGATTAGATCAAGGACAAACTTGGATAAATCAGTTATATACTCGTAAAGTTAAGTCAAAATATGTTTTCAAACAATTTGCGGTTTTTAAGGGGAAAAGGGTTTTTATAGAAGCTTTATGGAAATATATTTTTTCCCATTATTGTTCTGCGAATGTGATCTAATTGGTGATTTTTGGTGATTTACTACATTAATATTTTTTCTCAAAATATAAGTCATTTTAGTTTGTAAACATAGGCAAAAACTGTTCTTTTGGAACTAAAGTTAATCGTTAATTACAAAAATTATTATTAAAAAACTGGTGGGTCATATTTACAATAAAAAAGAAGACGATCGGAGGTACTTTTGAGTTTATTATAGAAAAAAAAACAATTTAAGATTGCTTTAATTGAAATTAATATTGAATAAAAAAAAAGTCCTTCCTTTTTGTAATTTGTAGCAAAATGTATTTATATTAAAATGTAACCAATCTTATGGTTTATAAATATAGAAAATTTATTAGTCAACATGTCCCCATAAAAAAACTGCAGTTTTATCAATCATAATTACCTATAACTATAATTACCTAAATATCGTAACTCAAAAACATTTAATAGCTAGATACGCATTTCGAATGCTATATCCCTACCTTCATTAGAAGAAAAAATACTAAAAATAAAATAAAATACTGAAGAAGGGGGCATAGCCTTCGAAATACGCATCTAGCTATTAAATGCTTTGTGTCACGGTATTTGGGTGATATTCTATACAATTATTTATCAGCGCATTGACAATTTCTTAAATTAACGTATTCTATAGCTTATTGGAAAAATGAGATAAGTCATGTTAAGAATTATATTAGTTTATATTATTGCGAGAGATCTAAAACACCTACTTCAATGTAAGATTATTACAAAAATAACTGTACGATTTATGTAAAATATATATCTTGGAAAAATTGAAATGAAAATAAATTTTCTGTGCAATAGTTTAAATATGCAAAAGATATTATTATAGCAAATGAATTTTATTAATGGATATTCATATCGATGTAGAGTTGGAAAATTGATCGATGATTGATTTATAATATCATTTAATAAATTTTCAATTTGAGGTTCTGATATTATCAATATTATAAAAGCGCATAATAATATTCAATACAGAAGTTCTCAAAACAAATTTCTGTATAGTTCACAAACTGATATTGTGTTAAAAATTCACCGCGACAAAGGAACTCTTTTATGTCATAGGAAAAGCCTATATAAACGGTTGAAATTGCGTTAAAACATTGTTTGCCAAAAATTGCAATAAAAAAAAAACTTGTACATGTCGTAAGAAATGTATTATCGAACATTTTGGATAATCACAAATACAAAAAATAATAATGATCTCCGTAACAATGGCTTTGTAAATTGCCGAAACATACCGTCCATATATTTTTAACGAGTTTTAGATATAAATTAAAATAGATGAAAATTTGGGGACCTATTTTTGTTCTTCCAGAACCTTGTTATCACCGGGGTTCTTGCTAAACTAATCAATATAGAACGTGAATTGTTTGAGGACTCCTGTTTGCTGGACAATTATGAACTAAGGCTGGGGCCTTTATATGTTCACTACTTGCTCAAAGCTCGCTATCTGATAGGGCAGCACATGAGTTCCAAACAAATATTTATTTTGTAAACAATATAGTGAAAAAACTGAAGAACTGTTCAGTTTTTAATGAACACACGCCGGATATTCCATATACACAGCTTAATTTGAGCAAATAAAAATGCGTGCCATTACAAATAAATTTACAAAAAAAACTGCAAATATATCAGCATAATTTAAAAATTAAATATTGACTATCAATTATCTGGTTAAAAATTTTGCTGGCCGTCATAAGCTTTATTATTAGATTAAATTATATTTAATATTTCCATAGAATTGTAAAATATATTAATTTCAGTTATTCGCAGTATGTCGTCTTTTTACGTGTGTTTGCTTTTAATATTTTTTTTTAAGAAACTACTTGCTGAACTTCGAGCACTTGCCATAATTTTATTTTAAACTTTAAAGATCGTAAATCATAAATACAAAGTCGTTCCACAAAAATTGCCATGCAAAAGTCATCACTATTAATTATTATATGTGACATTTCCACGCAATTTTTTTTAAGTGGCGGAATTTTCGTTTATAAATAATTGTATTAAAATATCATTTGATCGTTTCTTGGTATTGTAAAATTGCCACTCAACAAAAACGAAACAAAGTTGTAACAGTAATAAATAAAACTGCAATATATTGTAGAATTATTGATAATGCACCAACGGCACTATATATTTAGTTCCGATATAACAATTTCCATTTAAGTTTTGCTTAGCATTTGAATAATTAATTCTAATTTCTCACTTATTGTTCTTCATATTTCAAAGAAAATAGACGTTTCCATACAAATAACATTACACGAAGCGCATTATAAATTGGAATTACGATTCACATGGATTGGATTTATAAAATTAATGCCCCCCTTTTCATTCAATAATTCAAAATTCGAAAAAAAATCATGTATAATATTTACCTTATACAAAAAAACAAATTGCTTACAATACAATAACAAATTACACTATTTTGGCTTACTTTGTTTGATTTTGGAGTCCCCATCCAGAATGTTGTCACTGTTCCCGATAATCCTTTTTAATTACAATTACAGTTCAAATTAATTCTTTTTTCACTGGTATGATACGTAATTAAACGGAGTATTAATCGCATTGTAAAAGTTTTATTTTTATATAACCTTAATTTAACAAAAACAAGCCGACATTTACGTTTAAGCGATTGAACTACGAAAGACAGTTGCGCTAATGAGAACAACGCGTTGTTTGCACGTAGCGCGAACACACAACCTACTATCAAGGCGGCGCTTGCCAGACTGACATCATGAACTGCTCCGACTGCGGTTTCTATTCACTATACAGGCTTCGGTGCTAATTTGTTCAAGAAATATATGCAGTATGCAGAATTGGAATTCATTTGTAATTAAGCGGGATTTAAAAATCCTTTCAATGCGTTACCAATGCACTGTGTGTTTGTTGTAGACGGAGAGATCTTAAATGAAACAAAAAAAAAACTATTTAATTTCTGTACTCTACGTACATAATCTACCTCAATAATTAGAATGAAAAGATAAATATGCGTTGAAATGATGTGGAAAAAATCATGTTCGATTTTATTAGTTAAATAAATCCGAAACTAAAGTAATGAATTCAGTTTTTGTTCAGCAATGTTTTGGGTTTCATAAATTGCTGTGTGCTTTAATAGTATATTAAAGACCGAGTTTCATAAGGCAGGTTTTATTGCACGAGTTCAAGTTTAGAAAACGAGGTGCGTCTGCGTAGCAACGAGTTAATGCCTTATGAAATGCGTTTTTTATACTATTTTTTCTAATTTGCGTCTTTTATGCCCTTTTTAAATAAAAAATTGAAATTTCAAAATTTAGAGAATTTTTGGCTGTTGGTAGTAACTATTGACACATTTGAAACATTTCAAATAAATTGTCAAATAAATTTTAATGAAACTATTTGTTGCTTTCTTTTGTAGTTTGACGTACAATTGTACATTTCAAGGACAAAATTTAAATTAAACTATTTGTTGCTTTTTTTGTAGTTTGACGTTTGATAACTGGCAAGCAGAGCTACCAACTTTGAAACAGTCAGTTGCATTCTGCTATAAGAGAACTCAAATTCACTATAAACGAACTCATTTAGGTTCTATTAGAAACGCAAATTAGAAAATAGTATATTAAAGAACGAATTTCATAAGGCAGGTTTTATTGCACGAGTTCAAGTTTAAAGAACGACGTGCGTCTGCGTAGCACCGAGCTTTCTAAAGAACGACTGTTATAAATGACTTATGAAATGCGTTTTTTATACTATTCTTTCTAATTTGCGTCTTTTATGCCCTTTTTAAATAAAAAATCGAAATTTAAAAATTTAGAGAATTTTTTGGCTGTTGGTAGTAACTATCGACACATTTGAAACAATCGAAATAAATTGTCAAATAAATGTCAAATAAATGAAACTATTTGTTGCTTTCTATTGTAGTTCGAGGTTTGATAACTGGCAAGCAGAGCTACCAACTTTGAAACACTAAATTGCCCTATACTATAAGCGAACTCAAATTCGCTATAAACGAACTCATTTGGGTTCGTTAATAACTCTATTACAAACGCAAATTAGAAAATGATCCTTTCAGCATTTGTGAAAAGGAAATGTATAATTCTTCATTCAAGTGTGTTGGCGATAACTATGTTGTTGAAACGCTTGTGAAGAGAAAAAATCTATATTAAAAAATTTAATTCCTCTTTATTGGGATAAAAGGTAGTAAAAATAATCTCCTGACATATTTGATCACCATTTAGTCGCTCGCATTATTGTAATACGAATTTATAAAAAAAAGATTACAATTTTGATAACTTACCGTTATAATTATTTCTAGAGCGAAGGTTTATTATTATTTTATAACATGTTACTATAAATATGAATTCAACGTTAAATGTGAATTGCGTGCAAACACTTCTTATCACTGACTGAATCGTTATTCCTCACGTATAATAGCTTTAAGTCTTTCCTATACAACACGAATGTCCTATTGACATTCCACTGTTTCAACTTCCTAAAAAGCAATTCAATTCACAATTATATAATTTTCCTTCTACTCCACATCTAAACATTTGTGTGGTAAATCATTACTTCCTGCATTAGATTTAAATGAAAATCATTCCTTTGAATAAAATTATATAAGACTTGGACCATATTCTACTCTAGCAGACATAATAAAAACCTCAAAATTAAATATTTTTAGTAAGTGTTTGTATATTTATCAAAGTTGATGATAATTTTTCCAATAAATTTTGTATATCAGTATATAAATTGTTGTAATATTTTCTTTTCTTTCCTATATCGTATACAATATTTTGCAAAATTCTGTTCTAACATTTTTGGAAATTTCTTAGCTGCTAAGAAAAGAAAACTTCAAAACTTCAAGAATCTATTGGGATGACGTAAAAACAATTTTATGTTATGACGAAATTGTCGGGCAGCGTCTTAACAAAATATGTCTAAATTGATTACAAAGTTTTTGCTGCCATATGGCCATATGGCACTATTTCGAATATTTATTAATAATATACGGTCTTTTAAGGATATTCAAGGTATGAATACAATAATTGAAAAAACGATTCTTAGTATTATAAAAACGTACAATTTTTTAAATATAAAAAATAGATAAATTAACTCTAAAATCATTCGCTTTCGCTAACGATAATAATTCCAAAGGTATGTACAGTATTATAGTCAGCAGCATTTTAATCTTGCGTGTATATAAAGTGGCATAAGTAAATTTTAATAATTTCAATCCGTCAATGATTTGGAGGTGGATTTGCTGCGCATGTGGTAAATTTGTATGAGCAAAGTAAGTAAGCAACTGACATTTAAAAACTGTTTTTGACAGGCCACCACACACATACGCCAATACACGCGATGCGGATATATATACACACCACAGTGTTTTGACACAAGCAATATTAAAGTTGGCGATTCCATAAATAATTCTCATTATTCCTTTGAAAACAAACATTTCCGCAACGCAAATACAAATGGTAAAATGGCCTGGCTTTCGATATCGTGGATTATTCCTGTTATTACACTGTTAGAGCTCGTGGTACACACGCGGCCGACTGTCTTCGATAACAGCAACAGTAAGCATTTGATCTTACATATTCTATTGTCCTACCGTTATTGCGTATCTAATGATATTCTTTTCAGGCTTCATATCGAATAATCACGTACGATATGTAGTTGATGACATTGCAACGATACAAAGCGTAAGATAACGACTGTAATAACAGTTTTGTCTGAAGAATGAAACAACGATTGTTTTAGGATATTCTATCCGAAGTTCATAGCACAACACTTAGTAGTCTTAGTATGAAACTGAAGCTTAAATTCGAACCAGAGGTGCTGGATTTTGAACAGAAACCCTTAGGTGTCCCTCATTTGGCCAAAGTCGTTCTATACAATGTCGACAAGAATCAGAGTATAGACATGACTTCCATTTCGGGGAATACGGTTCATTTCCATTGCTCATTCTTTGAAGATAAGGTACTACATCAATTTCATCACAAAAAATATATATAATCGATTATTTAATCTAATAAGTGCACTGTTTTTGCAAATATTTTTTATTATAGCGTACTTGATGCACAGTGCGATGCGTAAACTAAAAATAAATTATTGTTTCTTTATAAACGATTTTTCGAATTGAACTGATATTTAGAAACGAGTCGAGTTAATTGCCATTATATATATATACTTATTGATTTACGATCAGTTTGTGATTAGAATTAAAATTATTAATATTTTGAGACAGATTTCTTCTAATACTTTTACTAGCTCGGGTTGTTAATTGCGTAAAATACAGTTTTTCATATTATTTTTTTTATTATACTTGTAATTTTAATGAATTTTATAGTTATTAATAATGAATTAAAAAATTATCACTACGGTGTGAAATATTAGTATATATATAATATAGTATATCACTCACGATTCGTGGCAGAGGTATTTTATTTAGTTTTTATCTTGTGCTACTGAAGATGGGGACATAGCCTTCGAAATGTACATCTAGCTACTTAATACTTTAAGTTGCGGTATTTGGGTGATATTCTATACTAATTAATAATGATGGTAAATGCTTGCATAGAAATTATTTTGATATTATAATAAAAGAAAATGTAATCTGATAATACAATTTTGCAAGGGTATTTCGTTCTGATTTCCTGTTGACTTATACACAATTAATTCATGGCAATTTTAAAGTTTCATTTATCTCAATTTTAGTATTAAGACATTGTTATTTCTTCTAAGACATATACATATCACCTTTTTATATACCACAATGTAAGCTTATTTTGCGCATCTACTGTATAGCAAAGGATTGGTTTAACTGCTTACCAAATTGAATGAAAATTTGCATACAAAAAAATACGTTCGTTTCCCGAGAATAGTAAATGTTCACCAAATTTTAGACGATATTTAATTTTAAATCAATAACCCGATATTGACTTCTTGTTATTGTTAGCCTCTTTTATAATTTGTAAGCAAAATAATATTTACCAAACGTAAGACTACATATTTAAAAAATGGGGAAAATGTTATTTCTTAAGATATTGGTACTGTAATAAAAATAACAATTCGTGGCTAAATCTATAGTTCTTTTTCTGACCGAAAAATAACAGTAGTAATATCCATACACCTGCCTGCAGTTGCCTGTAATTACTTGTAGTTAGAGGTGTTAAGTTCATGGGATTTTTTTTAACAAAAAAATGATGGGCGCTGAAGGCACGCCCATCCTCCTTATGGCCGTACGAACTTAGCGTATTAGCCAACATCGAACCTATTATATAACTAGAGCAATTCATGGCACATTCAGGGTACTCCTGAATGGCAACATTCACAACGTCCATGGTCCGGAAGGGATTTTTCCACAAGAAAATATCCCCGACTGGAGCGGGATTCGAACTCTGCGGTGCCAGTCTGACGACTATACCACGGCACCACGGTGCCCCTTAGTTCATAGGTGTTTGGTAGTATTCTCGCGTAAATTTAGTTTTATACATTTGGTGAACATTTACTAAATTCGGTATGACCTTTATTGTTTTTGGACTTCAGTGCTAGGGGTTCAGAGTTTAATTTGGTAAACATTTAATTTGACCCCTATAGCAAATACCACCAATGGGCAACACAACGTTCAACGTGGTGTTCTTGGGGCGAGAGGAGGGTGCCATTGAGAGTAGTTTGTTCATCCATACAACAGAGGGTCACTTTCGGTATCGGGTCCGCGGCGCTAGTGTACACAGTCCATACAGACTGCGTCCGTTAGTCAGCATCCGTTTGCCACCCAACGTGCTCTTCTCACCCATCGTCTACATGCACAACCCTCACACTGAACCTATACAGGTATTTTACTTAGTGTTTGCATTTATTTTTTATGCACTCGGCCATATATATAATTTATTTTTGATCGATTTGTGGCCAAACCAAAAGTATAATAAAGTAGTCGGGCAGGGATATACACTTTCAACGTTATTATTTAATCTATGTACAAAAAATGTAATAAATAAGATTAAAGAAGGGTAGAGGTCATTTTACATATAAATATATATGTAAAATGATTATTTCTGTTTATTTATCGAAATTATTCAATATATATATTGCATCAGATTACTTGTAACGAAAATTTAGGTAAAATATGTATATTATTTATCACTCACAAATTTAATAATACATATATGATAACTAATTAAATTTGATTACATTTTCTTTTTATTTATTTGCCTTGTGCTAAAATTTTTATATTTTAAGATGCATTGATTTGAAGCATCATTAATGTTAATAAATATTATTTCGATAACTAATGAAGGAATTGGCAGTCTAAAGTTAGATCGAAAACGTACATGAATCGCATTAAAACTTTATCATTTTTAATTTCGATTTTATCATGTTTAATAATAAAATTCGGTATCATGCTGATATTCTAATCGCTTGTTTTTAATGTATAGTGTGTTGTACAAGGTAATACCCAAAAATCAACATCTAATTATATATCGATATTATTATTTAATGCCATCGTTCGCAACGTAATTTGACATTGATTTCTCTTATTTTAATTAACAGCATATATGCAACATATACTATGCAAATGGAATTATTTGCTTGGGTCCAAACATTATGTAACGAATTTTCAAGAGCTGTCTGCCAGAGAGGGAGGTTGATTAATTTTTGGTCGGCATCTGATAGCCAGAAATAGAAGTAATTTTCAATGAAGGCTGAAGAGTATTTTTAAATACCATACGAAAACTAGAAAAATAAATGTTCCAAATTTCTCCACTATTTTTTAATCAAATTTTGTATAACAGCATAACAACCGATGTGCTCCACGTTTATAGAAAAGAACTTTAATTTGTTCATAAATTGTATCTAAACATTAAAAAATTTAATATGTCAAAATAATTTGAATCTGATAAACATTTTCGTATTTAAAATCAACGTGTGAATAATTGAAGCTTTTGTGTAAAATGAACGGCAATTTTACATCACACATCTCACATCCATATATTAGCACATAAAATTTGGACTATTTTGAGCAAAAATTAAAAATTTGCAAAATAAATTTAGTTAGTTTTTTGTAAGTAAATGCCTTAAGAAAAGTAGCAAAATTTAAGTGCTAATCCTTAAAATAATTTAATAATATTAATTAACGACACATATGTTTTAAATTATACTTCTTAACATAATTCGCCGACGATATAGCTATATTGGAAGAAAGCGAAAAGAATTTAGAAAGGGTATTGAATGGTATGCAGGCAGTATTGACTAGGGATTTTAACATGAAAATAAATATAGGTAAAACTAAAGTGATGAGGTGTGACAAAAAGGAATGCAGTAGAAAAATGAAGATCACAATAGGAGATAATAGAATCGAAGAAGTGTCAGATTTTTGATATTTAGGCAGTAGAATCACAAAAGATAATCGAAGCAAGGTAGATATAAAGTGTAGGATAGCACAGGGTAGGAAGGCATTCGTAGAAAAGGAACAGATTTTAAGATCAAATATTGACTTGGGTATTAGAAAAAGATTACTGAAGGTATATGTTTGGAGTGTAGCACTGTACGGGTGTGAGGCGTGGACTATAGGAAAGGAAGAGAAGCGTAGATTACAAGCATTCGAAATGTGGTGTTATAGGAGGATGATGAGGATTGGTTGGGAAGATAAAGTAACAAATGAAGCTGTACTAGAGTTAGTAGGGGAGAAGAGAAGTATTTGGAGAGTGTTACAGCGTAGGAGAGACAGATTAGTAGGGCATATCCTTAGGCATGGGGGGATTATGCAATTGATCATAGAAGGTAGAGTGGAGGGAAAGAGAGGGGTAGGTAGGCCTAAATTGGAGTATGTGAGTCAGATAGTTGAAGACGTTGAGATGAATAGCTATAGGGAGATGAAGGGATTAGCTCAGGATAGATCGGCATGGCGTGCTGTTTCCAACCAATCTTTAGGATTGCGGACTCTTTAACTAACTAACATAAATCACGTGGTTTTTAGTTAGTCACGTAAAGAAGTAATGTATTAATGTTGAATTTATGCTGGCTAGTATTCGCATTATTTCAAGAATCTGTGACAAAGTAACAAAAAATTTAAATCATAAAAATATCAATAACTATAAAATTATAATATTTTCAAAATGGGGTTTTTGTATTGCAATAGTTTTTATACGTGAAATTATTTATTTATACGGATGAAATAGCAATAGCCGGCTTTATATCTTTAGTAATGCCCAAAATAATTACATTTCATAAGATTTTGAAATGGTCCTATAGTTAAATAATGCAGAATACAATATCAATACAAATCCCAATACAATAACAAATTAATACATACTGTATGTCATTTTGTTCGATTTGAGGAAAGGGGAGTAGAATTTTTACATATATTGCTGCCGAAAGGCACTCCGTTATGGCTTGCTTGCACCCATGATGATTTTTATTGAGCAATTTGCTTACCTTTGAAAAATGAAATACTATATTTAACAATCTATCTATGTCTTCAAAACTGTAAGACAATTTCTGAGATGTGCAACAATTGTATGTATAGATTGTGGAGGTGTACAGTAGCGGTGGGGATTTCAATCTCGAGTTGCCTAGTGGCGACACGGAGGGATCGAGGGACATGTGGCAAATTCCGCCCTTTGAAACGCGCCCGGTCATCCGTCTGCGCTTCTATTCGCCCACAGAACAGAATCAAACCGCCTATGTACGGTAAGTAATATAACATCAATTATGTAGACACATAATAAGATAAGATTTGGTTGGTTCAAAGAACGTTGTCTGATAAAATTTGGAGGAGGTTTTTTTATTTTTTGACCATCGCATTGTGTGGAAATCAATCGAAAATGAACGGCCGGGTTCCATTGATTAACCCTTATTGTTCATATAATATCTTGATCTGACCGCACGTAGCCGTTTAATAGGCGTAATAATTATTTTACGAATTATTTTTTCTTTATTTTTGTGCCATTAAGAAGAAAAATCGACTATATATTTTCATATATACTTAAGCATCAAACTAAACAATACCGACCCGACGGCCGATTTGGATTCCTCCACCCCTTTGCTGATCATACCGCTAGAGGTCTCCATAAGCAGCGACGTGCTACTGTACCACGCGCAGGGCTCACTAGATTTTGGCGTGGGCGGATCTCTGGACCCGCCAAAGCGAATGCCATTGATACTGATGCAGAATCCGGCCATTGCTAACCAGGGCGGTGGCGCTAGCAGGAAATCGCCCACGCCAGTGCGGATACATAGCATTTCCACGGACTGTCCCGATGTGGTATCTGTGGAAAGGTTGAGCAAGTCGACTGGCGATGCGCTGGGCTGGGGAAAAGGGGGCGGAGGCCCAGGAGGAGTTGGTGTGGTTGTGGCCAATCTTACATTAGATTGTAAGTACTGTAGTTACATTAATATCCATATGAATACTAACCATTTTGACTTTATAATATATAGCCAGGCAGGATCGTTCTAAAATTAGCAACTCACTATCGATAGATAGGTAGATAGATAGACGTTTTTATTTTCACTTAAATATATTAGAAAAAGTTTAATCTGTATAACAAGTGTAACAAATACATATTAAATATTTAAGATAAAAATAACTTACATTAACTTACAATAGTATAGGATATCACCCAAATACCGTAACTTAAAGCATTAAGTAGCTAGATGTACATTTCAAGCGCTATGCGCCCATCTTCAGTAGCACAAGATAAAACTAAATAAAATACCTCTGTCACGAATCGTGATTGATATACTATTAAATAAATAAGTCAACATGACAGAAGTACTTCAAAAATGCCATATAATATGACCTATAAATCTTTTAAAAACATTACAAATTAAAAATTACAAATTACAAATTATAAATTAACGAAAATAACAAGTAACAGCAAAAAAATATTTGTTACAAACCAATATTTATAAAAATTTTACTGCCTAAATAAAAAAAATATTTAATATTTTTGTTATTTAGGCAGTAGAATCACAAAAGATAATCGAAGCAAAGTAGATATAAAGTGTAGGATAGCACAGGGTAGGAAGGCATTCGTAGAAAAAGAACAGATTTTAAGATCAAATATTGACTTGGGTATTAGAAAAAGATTACTGAAGGTATATGTTTGGAGTGTAGCACTGTACGGGTGTGAGGCGTGGACTATAGGAAAGGAAGAGAAGCGTAGATTACAAGCATTAGAAATGTGGTGTTATAGGAGGATGATGAGGATTGGTTGGGAAGATAAAGTAACAAATGAAGCTGTACTAGAGTTAGTAGGGGAGAAGAGAAGTATCTGGAGAGTGTTACAGCGTAGGAGAGACAGATTAGTAGGGCATATTCTTAGGCATGGGGGGATTATGCAATTGATCATAGAAGGTAGAGTGGAGGGAAAGAGAGGGGTAGGTAGGCCTAGATTGGAGTATGTGAGTCAGATAGCTGAAGACGTTGAGATGAATAGCTATAGAGAGATGAAGGGATTAGCTCAGGATAAATCGGCATGGCGTGCTGTTTCCAACCAATCTTTAGGATTGCGGACTGTTTAACTTAACTAATGTTTTTAAAAGATTTATAAACCATTATTTCATAAGAATCTCTTTTTTTCATATTTTTACTGTTTATTCAAGAACAGCATTTTTCAATTCTAAACCTACAACAGTTTTATTATTTATAAGTTTATTTTTATATTATATGCACAATTTTCAACTACTAAATTATTCCATTTTTCTCTTATTCAAATTTCGTCCAAAAATGTCGATTGAATAAGTGAAGATTTTGAAATAAATTTTTGTAGCAATTTAAATCGTACATTACACTTAAATTTTGAAAATTATCACTACGGTGTTAAATTATAATATAGAATATCACCTAAATACCGTAACAAGAATTAAGTAGCTAGATGTACATTTCAAGGGCTATATATATATATATATAAAATATCAATCACGATTCGTGACAGAGGTATTTTATTTATTTTTATTTTGTGCTACTGAAGATGGGGGCATAGCCCCTGAAATATACATCTAGCTACTTAACGCTTGTTACGGTATTTGGGTGATATTCTATATTATTACACTTAAAGTTGTATATGTATATTTTATGTGGTTGCGTAATTTTTAGGGAAGACAGCGTACGAGTCGAATACATTTTCTGGAAAAATAAAAATTTCATACAGAAACGGAAAGTTGTTCACAGAAATACCATTTTATTTGACGGTGGTGGATGGCGGAATGTTTTATAATGTTTCTTCTACAAAATTTTACGTGAATTTGAAAGAGAAATTCACACCGAAGAAATTTACTGTTCGCAATGATTTCCAAACTCCCATTACGATACTTAATGCCAATTTGTCTTCTGACGCATCTATTTATTTTTCAGTAAGATCGTAATATAGTACTGTAATTTGTTTATAGTATTTGTTTATAGTATTTCAAATTGATGTCTTTTTAGTTATCTGATTTTAAGAGGCGAGTATTGAAATCGAAAGAGGAACGACCAATTTTCGTTATAAAATTAAAAGATAATTTAAAGCATAGTTGCCATTTAAAAGGTTTTATCACTGTGGAAACAAACATTTCTACAGTACAAATTCCACTAATGTGTTACGATGGAAAATTTAAAGCGGTAAATTTTAATTCCACACCATAAAAACTACAATTATTATATAATAGTAATAATAAGAATTAATTTTCCTATTTTAGTTTTTACCTTATAAGAGCAAAGACAACTCGTTAGATTTAGGTTTAATCGGTTTCGAATCGAAGAAAATGTTTACGATTTTGTTAGTAAACGACAATCCAGTGGCCATAAAGATAAAAGAAATTCACAATTCGTTAATTAGCACTTATTTCGAACTGTATGGCTGTATGAGACGATACGACGAACATTTATTGCAGAATACGTTCGAGAATGCATTTGCATGCGTAAGATCACGAACTAAATAAAAGCATAAAACTTTAATATGATTTTATGGAATTTTCAGGAGAACCACACTGTAAAACCAAAGGAAGTTGCGATCTTAAGGCTTTGGATCGATGCGAAACGGACAGAAAGTAGAATTTGGGGCGACATTTCGGTTGTGACGCAATTTGAGGAGCTATCTATACCAGTACACTTTCAAATTGCACCTGGAAAACTAGAAATTGGGCCAGATCGATTAGTATTCGACCAATGTTTTCCAGTAGGTTTATGTAACGTGTGAAATATGAACAAATACTACAAATAAAATTATACAAACCTTAAAATCACTATAAAATTATACAAACCGTAAAATCACAAAATATTAAATAAACAAATAAAAAACATACTAAAAGAAAAACTTAACAATATTAATCGTGTATTTGTGTTTTTAAGGGGAAATTATGTTCGCACCCATTAAGAGTGCATTCAACATTCAGCGAAAGTATGCTAATAGATGACATATTGCCCATTCCACCAGATATTAGAATATATGCAAAACATTCGGGGCGCATTCCTTCGAAAGCCACTACAATTATTGGCAACTTGTATCTCGATCCAAAAGCCGCTTGTCAAGATGAATGCTACTTGGTACTCAGTAATACAGAATTGGGTAAGTAAATTAATAATAGTAGTCTTTATTCTTATTATTTTGGAATCTCAACAATGAAAATTATACAAATTAATCACTGTTTTGGATGCAATTTGAAAGTTTGTCGCAACCGAGGAGTCGGGCAATACTGATTCCTTAAGGTGTGTATAATTACCAACGATTTACTAACTGTGGACTTAGTTGACTGATAAATTGAAACTCGCACTGTGTTTATATATTAATTATATGTGTTAATATATTAAATAAAACGGTGAAAAATATTAACAAAAACACAAGAAAAATGGTTGGCATAAAAATATTATATGTTGAAAATTTGTGATAATATTACTAATAGTTGAAAAATTGAAAATGAAGATGTGGTCGTTTTTACAGATCATCGAGAACTACTAGTTTAAAATTGTACATGCTTAATGAAATTGTAAAATATGTGCAAATTATTTTAAACAGAGTCCATAGAATTAACCAATAATATTATAAGATTTAAAATACAACCAAAGTAAATTATGCAGATGCCCACGATTGGCCAATGAAAATATATGAAGAAATGTCCCTAGCCAGATCCACAAAGGAACAAGAAACTTCTCCCTTGTTAAATATAGCAAATGCGCATGCGAAATAAACTCCAACATTGCTTAAGAAGGAGTACTACCAAACAATAGAGAAAGAAGAAGCATGCAAAGTCGAATTCACATCTGTGCTTGGTAGAAAGCTGTTTCCCGGAAAATTGTCCAAATGTTAAATTAGACTCTTAAAAAGTTAAAAATCACCCACGTTTAAGACTGTGCCATAAATTGACCCTAAACTACGACGTGACATGAATAGACCTGACATGGAAAAGAATTATAGGATATAAGCATGAAACAAAACATATATTTACAAAGCAACTAAATTTTAAAAAGAGGAAATGGCCAAATGTTGAAAGTATATTGTACAAATTGACAATAAATTCTGAAACTTAATATAATACAATCAACTTCCAAAGTGCCTAAGAAACAAAATATAGAATTTGTTTTTGAAAATTACTCAAATGAAATGTGAAATTCTTAAAAGAATATCATAAAGCATGTTGTTCACTAAAATCGCACTTAAGAATTAAGTTAAGAGGAAATGCCAAGGAAATGTTCAAAAGCTACGTAACAAACAAATATGTAAGAACAATATTTGGAAAATTAATCAGCAAAAACAAACAAAATAGAGAAAGGAATTCCGCAAGGATATGTACTGGGCCCGATATTATATCTAACTTATATTCAAAATATAAAAACTGCTAACCTAACTGCTCACTATACTATCTTAGAAAGAAAGAAAGAATTCATTTATTTCATATTCCATGTTTACAAGGTACAGATATCAAAACATTGAATTATAAGTTATGCAGCACACGAAATGAAACCGGTCAAAAGCATAATATTCTGATTAGAATAATTTAGAAAGCATTGTTTTTTGAAAACATTATATATTTTAGTAGTGCGTATATTTAACGGTAAAGCATTAAAAAATTTAAGAGTTTGGTAATGGCAGCCTTTTTCAAAGATGGACGTGGAATGTTCAGGGTATATGAATATGTTGTCCTTATAACGAGTATTATGATTATGACTACCTTTGTTTTCTTCAAACTTTTGGCTATGTTTAAAATAGAACAGTAGGCATTCAAAAATATATATTGCGTAGATAGTTAATAAATTGTTAGATTTAAAGAACCCCGATAGCTAGCCTTATATTTTAAGCCAAAAATAGTCCGGATGGCCCACTTCTGCATACGAAAAATCTTTATTACTTTAGATGATGAACCCCAAAGAATTATACAATATCGCAGGAGAGACAATATAGTACCAAAGTACACTTGCAGTAGAACCTGCCTACCCATATATCTTGCGAGGATTCGAAGCGAGAAGATTCTACAGCTTATTTTTTTGGCTTAAATAATTAATATAGTGAATCCAATCCAGATGACTGTCAAAGAAGATTCCAAGACATTTCGCATGTTCTACCTCAAGTGTTGTATTGGCAAAGTTAATGTGTGAAGGAGTTTGTAATTTAGATCTTTTGTGTTGAAAAATTATTGCATTCGTTTGGCTTTCATTCAAAATTAAGTTATTATTTTTAAACCACGCAGCCAACTTTGATATTGTATCATTATCAGAAATGTTCTCTATTGAGGAGCCCCTTATTAGAACATTCGTGTCGTCAGCGTAGTTCACTAATAAAGCGTCAGCATGATTCTTAGTGATGGAGGCTACATCATTCATGAAAATAATGAACAGTAGCGGGCGAAGTATACTACCCTGAGGCACACCTACAGAAACTAGCAAGTTATTGGACAAGAATCTTTTGCCATCCCCGCATAGCTCAACGCGTTGGTATCTTTCACTCAGATATGACGACATAAGGTCAAGTGCAACACCTCGTATGCCGTAACATTCAAGTTTGTATAATAACAGATTAAAGTCTATACTGTCAAAAGCTTTGGACAGATCCAGAAACACTCCGCAGGAGAGTCCGGATCCGTCCATATGTTTGAGTATACTTCTCGAAAACTCATAAACCGCTGTCTCTACTGAATGGCCTCTTAGAAAGCAGTGTTGAAATTTGTCAGACTTTACACGCTTTCAGAAAAACAATAGTTCTTTCATAGATGAGTTTTTCGAAGACGTTACTAAAGGTTGTTAATAGGCTTATGGGTCTGTAGTTGCTCACATCACTCACATTTTCTTTCTTATGGATAGGCTTAATGAGACGTTGTTTTAGAGTATTCGGAAATATACCCTGGGACATGATTCATTAAATAGGTACAATAAGGTATCTGCTACAGCGAACAACATTCTTTTGCAGAGCACTGGCGATACGTCGTCAACTCCGGAGAATTTTTTGTTTTTCAAATTATTGATGACATTATATAGTTCCGACTTAGATACAGGTTCAAGAAAAATACTTTGCTTGTTACGCTCAAAACTGCCAGGCGCAGGCTTTTCTTTGTTTTCTAAGCTTATAGAGTTGCTAAAAAATGAATTAAAGTTATCCGCCTCCCGGTTGGTGATAATCTGATAAGGATGTTTAGATTATTGCGGCCAGGTAATGAGTCGACAATTGACCAGCTGGTTTTACATTTGTTATCAGAGTTATCAATGAGACGGCAGTAATGCTTACGCTTCTCGGATATTAGAAGTCTTTCATATTTCATTCTTCGCGGATGCTACAATATTACTTTATAAAGACACTGACGTAAAAAGATTGGAAGATGTAGTAAACAGTGATTTAAGAATTTATGTGAAGTGGCTGTATGAAAATTCTTTGACTATTAGAAAATTGTGAACATATATTTAGAATAAGGAATAATCTAGTTAAGTATAACTTCCAAATTATAGAAAACGGTAATATACATGACCATCAAACTAGAAATTGTACTAGCAAACATATTGAAACAGTTAGAACAAATAAGGGCAGATATTACTTTAGCCACAAGGCGGTAGTGCAATATAATAAACTCCAAAGCAATCCAGAAGTCTGTGTCCATAAATATGTTCATTAAAAACTTTAAGGATCACGTTCATTTGAACGATGAAAATATCTATCTATATTACTAGATAACCAAGTTACACATCTTGATATAGAATTTTAGGTTTGTGTTAGTATAATTAATTCCTAAGCTAGATATAGAACGCTCCCTGCATCCTAATACCTAATGTTTTAGTCTGGATGCAAATGCAAATTCTATATTAATAATATTAGAAATGATTATTATAATAAAATGAAACTCCTATGAATAAATTTTTTATTTTTTTTTAAGTTGTATTATGCTGCACCATTCGGACCAATAATAACACTCATTAATTTTATTCGTACATTCATTTTCAGAAATGTGGCTTTCAACCCTAGCCCTACCGAACGAGACGTCCCTCACTAATCCTACCACACCGCTCCAGTTCGATATGGACCGCGTAAACACACTCCACGCGCGTTTCCGCACCATTCCTACCAGTTGGACTAACCTCACATTACGGTTAGATACAACGCGCGTTCGCGGCCACGTGTTCCACACGCGCTTGCGCATGGACTGGCCACGTCTCCTGCAGAATGTTACCGCTGCTTCAATTGGCTGGCCATTTCCGGTCTTAGCCGATGCAGGTGTAACGGTTAGTGGAGTTGTTGCAGAGAAGGGGATTAGTGAAAACGTAAGTATTCGTTTTGTTTTATTTATTTGATTTTTGATTTATCCATTTATATTTTCAATTACGAAGGCGTGTGGTAGTGCCTGTTAATAAAATGTTTTTGTGCGTTTTTTTTTATTGCACAATTGGATCTGGGTTTCGTATGTATTTTAATTAGTCAATCATGAATTTACGATTTCTAACCACGCTTGGTCAAATATTTGCTGTAATATATGTCGAAAAATAGAAAAATAGAGTCGTGAAATATTATGATAAACATTTATATGATTTTTTTTTTAATTATCATTACGGTGTTAAATATTAGTATATAATAACTAATATTTATATAGAAAGTTTATATTAATAGTTTAGAACAAAGTAATAAACTCAACTCCAAAAGTTGTTAAATTACCATTTGATCCTATGATTGCACGTGGTTTAAATAGTATTTAAAATAAATATAGTTTTAAAGTAACGTATAATACTTCTAATAGTCTTGCTAATTTTCTAGGAAATCCAAAAGATTTGATTGATTTCAATAAAAATTTGGTATTTATGAAATATCTTGTTCTAGTTGTCCTAAAGTATATATAGGACAAACACGTAGACCAATTGAAACTAGATTTAAGGAGCATTTAGCTCATTGCAGATTAAATAGAAAAGATAAAAGTGCTGTAGCCTAGCATATTTTTGAATCAGGTCATACTATTCAAATTAGTTCACTTAAATTACTTAAAAGTGTTTTGAATTATTCCGAGTTAAATGTTTATGAAAGTATACAGGGTTGGGTAGTTCTAACGAATCGGAATCCCCTGCCCAAACTAATTTAAATAGAAATGCGAAAAATTGCAATCTTATATAGAATTACGAGTTGCACACTCTAAAATTAATTTCAAGTATACAGGATGAATCATGAAAGCACAATTAAAACTGGTCTTATTTTTTTTTAAATAAGACCAGTCCCTGTGATATTATTGATGGTTCGTTGTTTGTAGGATAACGGGACGGTAATAACGCTGCCCCGAACTCAAATAGACTCGGTGCGCTTCGTCAATTTGACGTTCCATAATCCGAGTAGTGGGCCGCTGCTCGTACAGGCGGTACTTAGTGGAGATTATGGCGGATGGGAAGAGCTCTTTGATGGTGAGTAAATAAAATTGTATTAAAGCTTTTATGAGGATATTTTGATTATCAAAAGAGAACTCTTTCGAACATATCAAATAGATTTTTTTGAGGCCTTAGAACTAAGAATTCTGTTAATATATTAAATTTTTTTGCAAGGCACTAGCAACATCATCCATCACTGGATGATTACTGACATTCTTACGAATGTGAATCCTACGGGATTCGAATGCGCGACCTTTTTGATTTCGTATTAGATGCTCAAACCTCTAAGTCAAGGCTCCACTTGTTCTAGTATACCTATTGGAAGCAAATGGTTGAATTAATGTTAGCCATCCGTTAATTAATTGATATAATTAATGCTAATACTCGCTCTAATTGATTAGGAATAGAACATAAAATCACATTTTAAGAGTTACTCTTTAAATTTTATCAGATATTCTTTAAAGATTTTTTCATACATTTTATTAAAAAAAGATTTATTTCATATAATTTATTTTAAAAATTATCAATACGGTGTTAAATAATAGTACAGAATATCACCCAAATACCATAACTCAAAGTATTAAATAGATAGATGCGCATTTCGAAGGCTATGCCCCCATCTTCAGTAGCACAAGATATAAACTAAATAAAATACCTCTGTCACGAATCGTGATTGCTATACAATTAAATAAAGAAGTCAACACGACAGAAGTATTTCAAAAATGGCATATAATACGACCTATAAATGTTTTAAACAATTTAAATTAATAATTAACGAAACTAACAAGTAGCAACAATAAATATTGGTTTGTCAAACCTAAAATAACAAGATGGAATTGGGCCTGAATCTAAATTCATTAAATTTGATTTGGATTTATGCATGTATATACTTTCATAAGAATTTAATTCAGAATAATTAAAAATACTTTTAAGCCATTTAAGTGAACTAATTTGAATAGGATTGACCTGATACAAAAATATGTATGGCTACAGCACTTTTATCCTTTCTATTTAATCTGAAATGAGTTAGCTCCTTAAATCTAGTTTCAATAGTTCTATGTGTTTGTCCTCTATATACATTGGGATAACTAGAACAAGATATTTCATAAATACCGGATTTTTTATTGAAATCAATAAAATCTTTGGGATTTCCTGGAAAATGAGCAAGACTATTAGAGGTATTATATGTTACTTTAAAATGATATTTATTTAAAATACTATCTACTCTGATCTTAATAAGATCAAAAGCTAATTTAACAAAATTTGGAGTCGAATTATTACTTTGCTCTAAACTGCTAATATTTCTGATATCTCTTGTTCTTTTAAATATTTATAATTATAGAGCAATAGCCATTTTGCACTGCTATATTTCGGATATTATTTAATTCAATGTTGTATTTATCATTAGATAAAGGAAAATTAAAAATGTAATGCGCATCTAGCTATTGTAATATATGTATATATATATATATTGTATATAATGCTTTGAGTTACGGTATTTGGGTGATATTCTATATATATAATTTATATTATTATTATTATTATATTATATAATTATATTATTATTATCATAATAGGCCTCCCGCCGACATTCCTTCCAACCACGTCCTCGTCCACAAATCCCACCGCTTCATCTTATGCCACCCCGTCAGTGGCATTTCCATTCTTCTTCCATTTCCCGCAAAACGGTCTGTTGGCCCGCCAAGCCGCCTTCCGTCGTCACATAGGCCAACCATTGCTCGCCATCCACCCGAACACGGTGGCGCTCGTATTGGCACCGCGGGAAAATTTCACGATCACCGTAGGTTACCGTGCCCTAGATGCGGTCGAGAGTACCGCCATGTTGCTGCTTAGAAACAATCTGACAGTGTTGGAGATTGTCTTGCTGAAGGCGAGTGGCGCCGTCGTTAACTTCAAATTCGGTGAGTTAATGTACTTACCCTTAATATAGCGAGATTTAGTTAATGACGAATGCCAAATCATTGTTTATGTTTAGTATATTATAACGTAATATCCTATTGCATAGGCATTTTTTCTGCATAGTAAATTATTTAAATAGTCGTCAATCCTAAGGATTGGTTGAAAACAGCACGCCACGCCGATCTAATTCGATCCTGAGCTAATTCTTTCATCTCCCTATAGCTATTCATCCCACACGTCCTCCATTATTTCACCCACATACTCCAATCTAGGCCTACCTACCCCTTGCTTTACCTCTACTTTACCTTCCATAACTAATTACATAATACCGCTATATCTAAGAATGTGACCTACTAGTCTATCTCTCCTGCGCTGTAATACTCTCCAAATACTTCTCTTCTCCCCTACTAACTTTAGTACGTCTTCATTTGTTACTCTATCTTCCCAACCAATCCTCATCATCTGTTTCTCTTCCATACCTATAGTGCACGCCTCACACCCGTACAATGCAACACTCCAAACATATGCCTTCAGTAATCTTTTTCTAATACCCAAGTCAATATTTGATTTTAAAATCTGCTCCTTTTTTTACGAATGCCGTCCTACCCTGTGCGTCAGATAGGAGAGGATATAAGAAAACCTTGCCTCTAATCATTCGCTTTTTCTTTTCAATATGAATAAAAATATTTAATAAGTTATTTTTAGTATAGAAAAAACGATTCTTAATATTTAATGAAAATTAATAATACACTTATTATCCTTTTCCCTTATAAAAATTTAGTGACAATGTGAATTATTAGTAATGTAGATGCTACCTAGACATTAAATGCCCGTGTTGCATCATATATTGTAAAAACCTTTGTCTATAATTGTGTGATAATTCAGTAGTTATAGCAAATTTCTTATAGTATATTAAAGATTGTTGAATATAAAGTAGTTTAATTTCCAGTAGAGGAATCTCTACAAAAATATTTGTTGAATACAAAAATGGTTTATTAAACTTTATTTTTATAATTGGCTTTTGTGTGTTAAACAAAGTCTTTATATTACTATTGTAAGTTCCATCCCATGCTACTAGTCGGTATCGGAGGTATGATTCTATCCTACATTTTATATCTACCTTACTTCGGTTATCGTTTGTGAACCTACTTCCTAAATAAGGAAAGTCTTACACTTCTTCTATTCTATCGTCTCCTATTCTTATCCTAATTTTTCGCTTGCACTCCTTGTCACACTTCATCACTTTGGTCTTGCCTATATTTATTTTCATGTTATAATCCATACTTGTTACTTCCTGCATACCATTTAATACATGTTCTAAATTCTGCTCCCTTTCTTCCAAGATAGCTATATCATCGGCGAACCTCAACATATATATTTTCTCTTACTGAATTTTGACACCTACTTTAACTCTTCTTTTACCTTGTTTATTGCATCTTCTATATACAGGTTAATTAACAATGGCGAAAGTGTACAGCCCTGCCTGACTCCCTTTCCTATTCTCGCTACCTCTTCTCCCCCCTCAATTCTAATTAAAGCCGCAAAGTAAATACGCTGCGAATATATATTTTTAGGAACTTTAATTTGCAAAATTTGAATTTTTTAAATCTAGAATATTTTTTTAATATTATTACTATTATTGATTTTCGTTGAAATTTTAATAGGTAATAGAAAGCCGGGATCGTCTCAACCGCTCCAATTTGAACTAACCGAAAAGCATTTAAAAGACTGCGAACCGAACCAGAAGCGTTACGCGCCGCCAAACTTGACAGTTAAGCGTAGTTTTACCGCGCGCAATAACGGCGAGTTCGACATCTCAATCTCATCGTTTTTTATCAACGACTTTGAGTGTGAGGGACACGGATTCAAAGTGCTAAATTGCGAACCGTTCGTCCTACCGCCGAACGCAACCAAGAAGATCAACATCGCTTTCACGCCGGACTTCACATTGGCTAAGATAACGCGTACTTTAATTCTGATCACATCTCTTCACGCACCTGTCAACTACACCTTAATAACAACAGTTCCGTATAACTATCTAAGCTTGTGCGCCAGCATTATCACACGACCACCCTTCGAGATATACCTGTACTACTTGTTCTCTTTCACATTAACACTTTCGCTAGTTATTGTCGTTATATTGGCCATATTGGACTCAGATCGGGTCTTGAAGAATGCGCTCGCGACAATGACGAAACAGTGTAATCCGGTGCAGCAACATGCGCTGGACCTGAGGCTGGTCGGGGCGCAGATTCGCACTGAGTTCAAGGCGAGCATGGAGAGCTCCAGTAGCGGGGGAAGCGGTAGCGGGAGCCCTGAACGGGGACGGCCTGTTAGCGCGGATACAAGCCCCGCGACAATGGGTGAAAGTATTTGTAAAAAGACGCCCATTGTTGGTAATAAAAGTGATAACGATAAAAGTGGTGGGTGTGGTGTTGCTGTTGTAACCTCTAATGAAACGAGGAAGGTTCTACCTCTGAAGGAATCGAAAGAAGTTGAAAAACTGATGGCTGTTATACCAGCTATTGGAAAAGCCAAAAAGAAATTATCTAAGAAAACAGGTATGTGCCTAATAGACACTAATATGAAAGTCCCAATGATAAAGTCCCAAAGTCCTGAGAATGATAATACTTGTAGTTCTTTTTGTTATATATTGGGGATCTTTATAAACAGAATATAAAAAATGAATATATGACTTCTTTCAGTAAGAGAGTAGAATAATCCTGAGAATAAGTAAAAGATATTTTTTATATTTACCAACTGTAAAAAAAAATGTTTTATGTATACTACTGATTTCATGATATTTATATAAGTGTAATTTTTATTCTAGAACCTGTAGAAAGTACAAATAGCACAGACGCACAACCAAAACCAAAGTCTTCAGTGCAAATAAACAACTGCAGTAGTAACAATGCAATTGCAAATGACACAACATCAAATGCAAAACATAAAACAACCGCGAAGTATTCTAGTCTGCAACTCTCCGAGCAGCCACAACCGCTGCAGCATAATCACGACGTCTTAACAACCACAACGACACAAAACGCCACAATATCTGTACAAACACAACATTCATCATCGCCAATTTCAAATAACACAACGGATAAAGACTCCTTTACCAGCTACTGTCATTACAAGAAATCGCAAAAAGAGAAAGAACATAAAGAAGTCGCTCCTAAAGACACGTATATCATCGGCAAGCAAAAACAGCATACTATGCACACTGTTAAAAAACAACACGTGTGTTCTTTGAAAGCGAATACACCGAACACTATATATCCGTTATCGTCGAATGAGGAGGATGCTTCTTCACAGACGGAGAGTAATAGTAGTCGGGAAGAGGAAAAGGAGAAGATTACGGTGAAGAAGTTAGTGACCACGCCCGAGATTCGTAATGAGAAGACGAAAGTGGAGAGAAGGAAATCCACGCCCAAGAGTATGAAGGTTAAAGAGCAAAAAATGGTGAGTGAAAATGATAATATTTTTTTAATACATTATATAGTCATATAGAATATCACACAAATACCGTAACAAGTATTAAGTAGCTAGATGTACATTTCAAGGGCTATGCCCCCATCTTCAGTAGCACAAGATAAAACTAAATAAAATACCTCTGTCACGAATCGTCAAAAATAAATAATAGTAAAAAATACGGTATTTGGGTGATATTCTATACTACAATAGTTCCTATTCATCGATATCCATAAATTATTAGAGACATATATTACAGTTTCTGCTTCATTATATTTTTATTTACTATTATAAGCTCGAAGTCTAAAATTTTCAGTTTGTGAGATTATAATATTATTAGAATACAAACATGCTTACTCATCTTTTTTTTAAAGCTCCTAAGTCTATATCATTTATTTATTGAGCTCTCCCTATCGGCGAATTTTTAAACCTCATGTCAAATACCATGACTCAAAGTCATGTTGACTTATTTAATTGTATAGCAATCACGATTAGTGACAGAGGTATTTTATTTCGTTTTTTCTCTTGTGCTATTGAAGATGGGGGCATAGCCTACAAAATGCGTATCTATCTATTTAATGCTTTGAGTTACGGTATTTGGGTGATATTCTATACAATTATTTAACACCGTGGTGATAATTTTATAATTTGTATCACTCCAAAAAAAAGATTTCAAGGTTTTGATAGTAAAATGACGATATTTATGTTTATACATATTTAAAGTTTCTATTAAATATTAAATTTATATCAAAATCTCAGGTTTAATGTCCGCTCCTCTCTTTTGGTAGATAATAAATGCTTTTGCTATTGGACAGTATATAAAAAATAACCATACACTATTTTTGCAAGTATTGATAGATCTTTGACTACTAGATATATATCAACACTTATTGCGGTTAATTGCGAATAAGGAAGTATGTATGTGACGCTAAGTAGTGATTTTGTAGAAAATTACCTTGAAATAATTTTTAATGCATCGGTCACCTACTGCAGTCTTTTCAGTTACTGTAAATGAGAGTTACTTTTATTTTACTTAAATCTTATCAGCACCCTTGACCGCTACTAAAAGTTTAAATTCCAACTACTAACTAAACTGTACTTTCTCTATCAGGACAAAGAAAACCATGAGAAGCACGACAGTTTTAAATATAGAAAGTCGGTTAAACACAACACAAAATCCAATAGAGACAATCACCGACGCGGGGGTGAAAAGCAAGCGCTCGCAAAGAAGTTCTCATTGGATAAGAACACGAAACTAAACGACTCCTCAAACAACCACAGCTTTAACAATCACTCCCACAATTCTAACCACATTAACAATACTAACAACAGCGGTCATAACATGCGTGGCAGTCCGAGCTTCAATCGATGGGACGAAAACCGGGCGTCCTTTAGTGACGTTGTGGCTAGAAATGAAACGACCACAGTCAGTCCTTCGGCGGTACCCACTTCTTGTAGTGGAATGTCGCAGCAGAGATCCAATGCTCAATCTGCAGCTCAAAATACTCCAGCTGTAAGACAAAATAACCATTTTATTAAATTCATGTTGTTTTCACTCTTCATGGTGTACATTAATATTGGTTTTTCTTTCAATGAAAGATTGGTTTTTTTTTAAATACTTTTCATGTATTTCTTTATTTGTCCACCCTACTACTTTCTCGTTATGTTATCATTACATCTTCAGGAGTTACAATTAATAATTATATCTTAGATAACGATAGTACCAAAGTACATTATAGATTGACAAGCATGGTATAAATACAAAAACATGTTCTATATAAAAATTACATTACAATTTCCTGAAGATGTAATGATAGCTTTACGAACTAGTATAGTGGACCAATGAAGAAATACATGAAAAGTATTTAAAAAAAAAACCAATCTTTCAATGAAATAAAAATCAATATTTTATTAAGGAAGAGAAATAAAAATACAATGTTTTATATCACAGTTAATAACGAGGATTTATTCGACTGTAGTTTCGCTTATTAAGCATTATCAAGAATTGAAAAACGAATTACGGAAAACTTATTTATATATAAGCCATCTACAGATAATATTATGGCCTGTTTGGCCAAAATATTGCATTGCAATCTGGGCAATTAATCTTGTATACACCACTACGGTTAAATTTATATCTTATCTTTATGGTTGAATAATAGATTGGATAGGGTGCAATAAATTGAATAATAGATTAGCAATTCTTTCTGTGTTCGGTGGAGAAAAAGTAAAGGAAACATATTTAGTAGTGTTAGTAGAAGAGCATGCAGGATAGATAGAGTTTAATATCATTTGTTTACGCTTCCTGTGGACAAGATTAGAAATGGATGTTTTTTTGAAAACCATTCAACCTAGCAATCTCAAATATTTTATTTTATATAACTATTTTATTAGCACGTGTCGACCAAATCCTTCGTTTTAGATTCGATCGTCGTCCCAACAGCACGGTACAACTCACAAACCCTCCCCATCCGCGACGACTGTCCCTAGCCTATCTACTCTCCTTACCGCCCCTTCTCCTATCCCTCAACCGACTAAAGCACAAAAACAAATTAGTCCAAACCAGAAACCGATTCTTTGCGTTGAACCCAAACAGACGATCCCAAGTCTCGGGCCAATCGGCTCGAAGAAAGCAACAACGAGCAATAGTGGTAGCGATAACAACTGGACCGCGACCGAGAAAGCCTACTCCATCAATCAGCTAAACAGTACACTGGAAAGTATGCTGGACGCTACCGGACAAGGATCTAGCTGTGGAAAACACTGTGCATTGGCATTGAACGCTGGACAACTCTTGAATGAAGGTAAGGATGAATGTAGTCGACGTGTGATTTTTTTATGAAACGCCGCTGAGCATATTTCTACGGTTTTGAAAATATTTACTCTCCGATCCTGTATGTCTCAGGTTCTTGTGTGTATCTTATATCTTTAAAACTAGTTTCTTGTAGGCTGGCACTGCCATAGTAGAGCGACTATAGTCTATTTAATTTGGAAATAGTTAATACTAAGAGTTTATTTACTTATTTGTTTGTTTGTTTATTTATTTATTTGTGATGTCTGCTAGGATTTGCATACGTCAAATACAAAGTACAGTACCGTAGATTTATAAATAAACAATAAAAAACAAAAATAAAAAAACAGAAACCTTAAAGTACAAATCTCGGAAATATATTAGCACTGGTAACACTATACACAAAAAAAAAACATATATATCAAAAATTTACATTTAGTTATATATAAGTAGTTATATATATAACAATTTAAAATTTTAAATCAAGGAATTCCTTAAGCGAATAAAAACAATTTTTAACGAGTAATAATTTCACTTTGGACTTTAAATTATTATTATTCAAATTACGAATCATTATAGGTAGATTATTATAGAATTGTTTACCATAAAAGTTACAGCGTTACTGGAGTCTCGCAAGTTTTCAACGCTGAGAATTTTGGATAATTTTAAGACCCTTCAGAGCTCTTTGTAGGTTGGACATAGCAAATAAAGTCAGCTACTGATTACATATGGGTGAAAGTGATTATATATGATGCAAGTAATGAATGCAAGAACATGTCCTTATTGATGGAATAAAGTACAATTCATATTTTGCTAAATAAATAAGTAAGGTGCAGGTATACGCTCTCGTATACATTGCTATATACGCCAGGCCGACCGATATAACCCAACTACCTGATGTTAGATGCATTTATATAAACCGCTTTCGAATAAGATACTTTCGATAAATTTGGTGGCATGGGACAAGTGGCTAGGGCAGAGTGACCGCCGTCAACTCGCAATGATCGACAGGTCGCTGAGCCAACTGGTCAAGTGACCGCGAGCCGGTGGGTGACCAGGTAGCTCAGTGCCTATTCGAACATTGGCCAGTTGGCTTGGTGGCGAGTCGGTGGTGATCACTAAACCGTGCCCACATTTCCTAGACCTGGATATTCAGAAAGGAATCAATAATATTAGAACGTCAATGTTTATAATATTCAACATATTACAAGTTCTAATTTTAATTATATATATATATATATATATATATAATTTAAAGTTGGCTATTATATATACAAAAAATGTACACTCAATATATAAAATAATGGTATATGAAATTGTTTAAAATGTGCCGCATTTTCAAATTCTTGTGGATTTCTTATAATATCTTGACCTCTTGTAAACCCTGCATCTACTAGTTCCAGGAGGATGCAATTAAATTTAAAAAGAAAGGTTTTCATGCATGCTGCCTTTCATCTAGTTTGATATGATTGTCGCCTCGTAAAATTTAATCTTTTTCCTCCACAAACTTTGCAACAATGGTGTTGTAGCAATCTGCTATAATAGAATCCATATTTAAAAGTAAACTAGCAGAATTATGAGCTACTCTATGTATGTGGGTCATAATATCTGACCATAACACAATTCTTCATCCGCATTCATTAGCTTCATATGGCCTGTTGCAAAAATATTGCAATTTAGCAGAATCAAAATATTCGCTGAAAACGTGACTTGTAGAGCTTATAATGTCATCTACCAGCTCTCTAGTTCGTATGTGCGCAGCGAAATCTTCATTCTTCCTATAATCGATTGCTTTCATACTAGATGTTCCGACTTTTAGAATATTCTTCAATAAGTGATGATGCAACGTCATAGGTATATTTATAAGTTTACTTCTCCTCCTATTCTTGCTTAAGATAATTAAAGATAATTATCCTTTTCTAGGAGAAGTTATACATCCATTTGTAGATCGGTGAACCTTACAAATTTTATATTTAATATAAATCAAAATACTGAGAAAGAAACACCTCGTTTATTTATATACTTATTTACAAAATAAATACGTTTCTATTATTCCAGATTTCTATTCTATTACTTCGTATCCAATAATATTTCATTGGGGTGGAACTATCTTAATAGTACGAATATTCTCCGCCGGTGTCACCACTTTCCTATACTAAATATTGCTAATTATGATACCATTCCATTAATTAAGCTATATAGATATCTAATTTTTTGTATGATACCTTATGAGACTATTGCGCGATCAAATGCATGGACCAAATTTAAATAGGACGTCACGAAGTTACTGCAAAATGGTGTTATATTCAAAGTCAATTATCTTTTAATTATATGAAGATAATATAATTTTCTCTATGTATTTCTATGTCGAAAGGACCAATTTGATTTCCGTTAAAATTTCATTTATTTGGTGCAAATAGTTTGACTTTGGCATGGGATCATATTAACATGGCCAGCATATACGCTTAAACTGAGTATTGGGTTGTCATTAATCTAGCAGCCTTAACTCTGGTAAAATCAATCTGCAAATTATTCTTAAATCTGGTGTCATATTCATGATAGTCACTTCTGTTGTCTAAATATTGTACATAATTTTTTACCATAAAGTAAACAGGCGAATATCTACGGACTAGGTAATGTAAGTAATTTCTTATCCCTAAAAGCATCTTTACAGTCATACCTGTATTTAAGTTTACTGATAACTCGTATAGCACGTCTTTGAAGCGCAACTAGACGCTTACTAGCTGAAGAGTGACCGAATGCTGACATAAGATCGCTATTGCAAAAGTGACAATAATTGCGAAAGTTGCAATAGATATTGTAAATGTGATTGAAACATAGAATAATAAACATTCAGTATAATGCAATCGTCGACATAAATCATTAGATTTTTTAATGATTTTATATAATGATTTTATGATATATGATTTTACATAATTTATTTGCAGCAAGAGATAATTAACCAACAATTAATTCTGATTATAAAGGAACGAGTGTGCTGAATCACGTGACAAGTCAGGCGCCCGGATTTCTGGCCGATGCCCTTACGTCGTATCACACGTCTTCGTTCTTGGATTTGGGTTTCGATAGTGCTTTGACTAGCACGCAGAATTGGATACATCAACAGCATTGTGGAGGACAACGATTGGATATGTTCGGTGGAATGGTTGGTAGGTGTGAGGAGGCAACTAATTGCTCAGGTCAGTGTTGAATTTTTGGTGAATTTCGTCAAATATATGTGATGTTAAAGAGATCTCTTTACGTATGTACCTAATCTACAAATTATGTCAACTCTTATATTAGTTTATATAAATGTATTGGTTTAGATGCAATGATTTACTCAGAATAAGAGTTGATAAAAATTTCACTATTTTGAAGAAAAACCCTTTGTCGGTGTTGTAATTTTACGAAAAGTAATAGCAAACTACGATTAAATTATTTGGAGTTCTACTGTCATTATCAATATTTTGAATGAACCTCTTGTCCTTCCTATAGATCCATGGAATAGCTCAACGTCCCCGACCCCATCCTCTAACACATCTGCTTCCGCACGCAACTCTGTATCCCCATCAAACAGCAACCACTCAGCCACTCTTCCACCAACCCCGCAGCAACATCACAACACGCAGTCCATCTCTTCCAATCTGAGCCACAGTGCGGCGCCACCAGCCCCGATCAGCACCACTGGTTGCTCTTACTGGGATCAGATGAACGCCAACTCGCTGTACACAAATAATCCGCCTGTCGTGCTGCCTAGCCACCTTGTCAATGTACAGCAACAACAGCCGCCGCAGGGATTGAATCAACAATTCCAGCAACCTCTCGAGGTGGCCACTCCCATGCTGGGTCAGCAAAGCGGGTATTTGTGGGGCGGTGGTAACTCGGTTTGGCAGCCGTGGACACCTCCCAGGACGCCAACACGCACTCCGCCAGGTTTCACACCCAGGGAAGATGAAGAGGAAGAGGTGAGTAAGGAAACGGAATCGGTGGGATTTTTTTAAATGCGTGTACGTTCTAGAATTTAGAACGAGAAAATTATGAAAGAGATGAGTTGTGAAAAAATAAAGCATTTTGAAGATTAGATAGGAGATTAAATAGTTTAAGGGAAAAAAAAAGTGATAATAGATTTAAAAATTAGTATAGAATATCACCTAAATACCGTAGCTTAAAGCATTAAGTAGCTAGATGTACATTTTGAAGGCTAGCTACTAGTTACGGTTTTGGGTGATTTCTATACTAATATTTAACGTAGTGGTATTTTTTTAAATGTATAAATTACTTTAATAATTAAGATTTGTAAATTTTTAATTTTTTATTAGGTAAATATATTTTATTAAAGGTTAAAATTTTATAGTAAGGAGTATTCTTTAATTGGATTTAATGGGGTAGAAATTTATAGTGATATTATTTGATTGAATATCAAAATTATTTATAAGATTTGTTTTCTTTAATTCTGCTAGTCATTATATGTATATAGGGATTATAAGTCATGATCAATATTAGTTAGTTATTTATTATCAAAATTTAAATTTACAATCTAATGTGGATGCGAATGCTCTTTCTAATCATTTGGGGGATGTGGATGTGAAATGATGAAATATTACACTTTTAAGAAGTAGAAAAACGAAGGATATTTGAAATAAACTTGATTTAATATGTACGATAATGCAAGGTAAAAAAGAATTGTTAGAAAAAGACCAAATTATTTTAATTGTGACTCGGAAATGCGGGAAATGTTACTATTGGCATTTGTCTGTATAAGTATAATATTGTACGGCTATGAGATGTAGACAATGTGAATGTCACCTCTTTGATAGACCATCAACCCAACAATTGCGAAAAGGCTAATTTGGATTTAATATATCTTTTCTTTTATTAAAGATACGTTTTCAACAGTCAATGCAACCTCAGCAGACACAATTATACAATCCATTTGGCAACAACATATGGAATCAGCAACAAAATAATCCCTGGAACTATCCGCAGGGTCAACAGTAACTCCCAAATTTTACAGTCGTCCGTATATTATGTATATATATTTACAATATTTACAAATCTCCCAATGATAAGCATCAAGAATACATCCAGTTCAATATCCATTTCTTCTTAGTCCTTCTGTCTTAGTTGTTCCTTCCTCGGCAAAATGAAAGCGAGAGAGCACTCATAAGGTATGTTTGTAGAGAAACGATAAACTTACGTTCTGTATAAGACTGTATTTCAAATACTCTGAATATGTCCACTGTTCGGACATCTGTTCTCATAGTCGTTATTCTTTCCTACTTATTGTTACTTGAATCACGATAAAGAAAAAGATTAGTGATATTGTTCATTGCAAAGAAAAAAAAATGGCGCGTAGCGGAAATTAAACTTCCGCCCCGACACAAAAAAAATATGACCGAAATGAATAAATGTGACAATTACTTAAGCAAATGATTTTTATTTTTATTTTAGCTGAATCGAAATCGCATCCCTTTTATTTAATTTTTACAATTCGGTAAATAGAACGTGTATACACAACTCTATTTTTTGTTCGTGAAAAATCGACTAAGTTTTTTTTCTGTATTATTTTAGACCTACTTTGTTTTGTTGTTTTTGAATAAATTTTTATTTTTTGATGTGTTTTTGATTTGTTTATTTATCATAATCATTAGGTAACTGAACTATAAGACTATCTATCGTTAAAAGAAATTATTGATTATTTTCTGGTGGTTTTAAATGGGCGGGAAACTCTTGTAATTCCACCTAAAAAGAAAAAGGGGAGCAGTAACTCAAGCAAGTTTCTAGCACCATTAAAAATATTACCAATGTGGTTTTCAAGGCAACACCTTCTGGTAAGTTTCTTTGAACATATTCTAATATCGTATCGGCTGTTGATCCTGTTAAATATTTATATTGTACAAAAGTAAAATAGGTTCTAAATTCATATTGTACTCTGTGCTTTTTATGAACATGGGCAGATTTTAAAATGGTGTATCTTTCGTGCTTCGGTTTGTGTAAAGTCCAGCTACAATATCATCAAAATTAATTACTATCCACATAATACTTAGTACATTTAAAAAATGGCAAGTAAATATAATTGTGTTGTACCTTTTGCTTTCGATATCGAAGCAGTTGGCAGTCATTGTAGCGAATTGTACCAAACTTTTCAGCACAGCACGATCATTACCCCGCATTTCTAATTCAATAACTTTATATAATTTATCTGGTTCATCAGATGCATTTTCAACTGTTACGGGAAGAGTAGAAAGAATTCTCGTGCAGCTCCATTTACTGCTGCGAGTTCCTATCAATGATTTTATAAAATTCTGCTGAAAAATTGAATGAATAAACTGAATTTAGATACATAATTTACATACCATTCTGTCTTTTTCTTATTCTAATTGATTTTGTATTATAAATGTTTTTTGTTTTTTTATAAGTGAAATGTAGGTTATATTATTGAGTTCCATAAGTTGTCGCTACCATACTACCATATAACTTACTTATGTCAAAGAATGACGCAAATGACATTGCAGATGCCTTTATTTTTAATTTTTGCCAAAATTGAAACAAATAATATAAACCGTAAAAGTAATGTGTTCTTGATGTAAGTACAATTCGATTACTAAAGCTTAGAATATGTATTTAATATTTTTATATAGCTTTACAACTTGTACAAATCATTAATTTCTATCCTTAACGAAGACTTCGAATTATCACAATGGCATCGAAGATTACATCGAATAGATCAGAGAAAAGAAAAGATGGAATTTTTGCGATTGCAATCATAACTGTCATATCATTATCAAACTGTTAAAAATTATATACTTCAAAAATATTATTTTCATTCAAATATTTGGTGCTATATAAACATCTCGTTTTGCTCAACAGGATGGAAGACGCTAGTGGGTTTATTCATTATTTACTCTTCGATTGACCGCATTGTCCTACAATTTGTAATATATTCGTTAAGAATATTATTATATTATGAAATACATCAACAAAGCTATAAATATTTCGTGCAAGAATGTGATTATAAACAGCAATTAAAATGGTAAGTGTCTCAAGACTTGTGTTTTGTATATTTTTGGTTATATTTTTTAATTTACAATTTACATTTTGGTGATAATAATACCGTATACACCTTTTACCATTTCATTGCTATAAATTAGTTTGTAATTAGAGGTTACAAAGTAAATCGAAAATATAAAGTATAAATAGTTCATAATTGATTAAAAATTAAAAAATATATATGCTAAATGATGACTTAGGTCCTAGCATACTTAGGTCAGAGTTTCATAGAGCATTAAATGATTTACGGAATAACAAAGCAGCGGGGATTGATATGATACCAGCCGAATTAATAAAACACGCAGGGGAAAAAATGCAGGAGCGATTATACAGGTTAGTTTGTAAAATATATGAGAAGGGAGAAGTACCACAGGATTTTCAGCGTAGTAGAATAGTAACAATGCCGAAGAAAATAGGAGCTAATTTGTGTGAGAACTATAGGACCATTAGCCTACTATCACATGCATCGAAGATATTGTTAAAGATTATTTATAGGAGATTAGAAAATAAAGTAGAGGAAAGGCTAGGAGAAGATCAGTTTGGTTTTAGGAAAAACAGAGGGACGAGAGAGGCGATTCTAGCACTAAGAACGGTAGTAGAAAAAAGAAAGAGGGTAGGAAAGGTAACTTGCATAGCTTTTGTAGACTTAGAAAAGGCATTTGATAATGTAGATTGGGACATAATGTTTAGAATTTTAAAAGAAACGGGTATAGATTATAAGGATAGGAGAATAATTTTTAATTTATATAAACACCAAACTGCCTTAGTTAGAATTGAGGGGGAAGAAGAGGTAGCAAAAATAAGGAAGGGAGTTCGGCAGGGATGTACACTCTGACCGTTATTATTTAATCTATATATAGAAGATGCAATAAACAAAGTAAAAGAAGAGTATAGTGTAGGTGTGAATGTACAGGGAAAGAAAATATATATGCTGAGATTCGCCGACGATATAGCTATATTGGAAGAAAGCGAAAAGAATTTAGAAAGGGTATTGAATGGTATGCAGGCAGTATTGACTAGGGATTTTAACATGAAAATAAATATAGGTAAAACTAAAGTGATGAGGTGTGACAAAAGGAATGCAGCAGAAAAATGAGGATCACAATAGGAGATAATAGAATCGAAGAAGTGTCAGATTTTTGTTATTTAGGCAGTAGAATCACAAAAGATAATCGAAGCAAGGTAGATATAAAGTGTAGGATAGCACAGGGTAGGAAGGCATTCGTAGAAAAAGAACAGATTTTAAGATCAAATATTGACTTGGGTATTAGAAAAAGATTACTGAAGGTATATGTTTGGAGTGTAACACTGTACGGGTGTGAGGCGTGGACTATAGGAAAGGAAGAGAAGCGTAGATTAGAAGCACTTGAAATGTGGTGTTATAGGAGGATGATGAGGATTGGTTGGGAAGATAAAGTAACAAATGAAGCTGTACTAGAGTTAGTAGGGGAGAAGAGAAGTATCTGGAGAGTGTTACAGCGTAGGAGAGACAGATTAGTAGGGCATATCCTTAGACATGGGGGGATTATGCAATTGATCATAGAAGGTAGAGTGGAGGGAAAGAGAGGGGTAGGTAGGCCTAGATTGGAGTATGTGAGTCAGATAGTTGAAGACGTTGAGATGAATAGCTATAGGGAGATGAAGGGATTAGCTCAGGATAGATCGGCATGGCGTGCTGTTTCCAACCAATCTTTAGGATTGCGGACTCTTTAACTAATATGCTAAAATATCCTTTTTTCTAATTTCGTTTCTAATAGAGCTATTAACGAACTCAAATGAGTTCGTTTATAGCGAATTTGAGTTTATAGCATAGGGCAATTTACTGTTTTAAAGTTGGTAGCACTGCCTGCCAGTTAACAAACCTCAAATTACAATAGAAAGCAACAAATAGTTTGATTTCAATTTTGTCCCTGAAATGTACAATTGTACGTCAAACTACAAAAGAAAGCAACAAATAGGTTAATTTAAATTTATTTGAAAATTTATTTCAAATGTTCCAAATAAGCCAATAGTTACTACCAACAGTCAAAAAAATCCCTAAATTTTTAAATTTCGATTTTTTATTTAAAAAGGGCATAAAAGACGCAAATTAAGAACGTTGGCGCGAACGTTCGTGTATACTCGTCACGGCGTCTGTAGCCGGCTTTAGAAGATGGAAAATTAAACCGGCTACAGACGCCGTGACAAGTATACACGAATGTTCGCGCCATATATATAAATGTGTGTGTCTTCTTTCTATGTAAGAAATTTCTGAAATTGATGAAAACATGCGAAACAAAACTGACGTTACTTTAACTAGTGATATATTATAGTATAATATAATGACACTCGAGAATAGGGAAATAATAAACAACTTTGCTTTTACTATCAAGTTCTACTTGTATGGACTCCACTAATTAGATATAAGAATTGTAATATGGACTATCAAAAAGTTACGGCTCAATCAATCCTTTATAATGACACTGTCATTTTTGTGATATATGTCAAAGTGACAGTTAAATAGATTGTTGCGTCAAGGATGGATGCATTACATCTAGTGCCGTATTATAATTCTGGATATATTGCTTCCTGCATTTGTTGTATGTACCAACTCAGTAAATAGCATTTGCATTAGGGAGGGTCAGTAAGGATTAAGAGCCATATACCGGGTGTACTATAAAATTATAATAATTTGCTCAAAAATGTTGGACAATATAATGCATTAATATTGCCATGGCGATACCATAATCCAAAATAAAAGAAAATTATAGTAGTTACAAACCCTACAAATGGATTCGAATTTAATGTTTTATATAAAAATAAAATTGTCATAGGATGTGACACGAAAAACCAGAAGTAATGTCCGCAGAGATCTAGAAAAAAAGTCCCCTTTCCCAACAAACATGTCTTGCAAATTATTAATCTTTAGTTTATACCTGCCGAAAATAGTGAAATAGTTCAAATAGATATAGCTGAAATATGTATCAAAACTTCAATTTTTATAGGAAAATGACAGAAATAAAATGAAATATATATTTATTATAAAAATCTAATATCGTAACTATGCAAGCGCTACAGATGAAAGTGGAATTGTTCAATTATTAATTCCACTAAAATAAAATCTTGCACAGTTTACAAGAAAAGTTAGTTATGGCCCTGAAAAAAAGGTTATAACGCAAAAAAATATTTCCAAAAAGGAACTATTTTCAGGATTCAATGCACCCAATTTTTTCTACTTGTTCATATATTTCTTCTGAAATACGAAAAATTTATAACGTCGCCAAATAAAACACGTATTAATAAAACCTGTGAATTTATCGTCCACTTATTCTTTCCACTCCTACGATAATTGGAAGATCTTTCCTCATTAGGTAAATACAAATTATGCATAAGCACACACATTACTGTATATATTCAAGGGCCTTCCAAACTGCGAGGCCATATCAAACCGATCGATTTACTATGCAATTGTATACACGATATGCACATACAGTGTGACCCAAAATAATCGATATACTGCTGAGATCTGAGGCACATAATAAAAAGCATATGCAGAGAAAAGATGGTATTTTCCATGAAAATATTGTAGGTGTTTTGTTAAATATATCTTGACTTGTGGTTGTAAGGCCGATGCCTATGACTGAGGACACATAAAATGTATCTTTCAAAATATTTTCAAGCTTATATTAAGTACACATGTTTCCGTTTTGTATACATTATACTGTCGGATTTATATAAAACTATATATACAATATTATACGGCCGGTTGAAATAAAATGAGGTAACAATGTCCATGATTTATGGACACAATGTATGTTTATGTCCCTGTAGGGTTCTTCGCCGTAGAATTTCCAAATTTGCACTACATTCTAGTTGTACTGCGTATATTTAAATGTTTGGTGGAAATTTTGCAATTGTAAAACATCGAAAATTGCGTCGAATACAATAATCAAAATCCGTCTTTTTTTATAGACTCTGGTACTTTTGAATCGTTTTAAAATGTACTTACTACCTCATTGTAAATGTAAATCTCCCTATGATGACGTATGTAGTATTTAAATATGTGATAGCACAAGTGTCATAGCACAGGTGTCATAGCATAAGTCCCATCCACCGTTGCCATATCGAATCTAAATGGTGATGTTAAAAGAAACATAGTTTCCTAAATTATTATCTATAGATATAACCAGTGCTCTTTTTCTAGAAAAAAAGGTGGGTATACGGTGTTTTCTTTTTAAAACTTCCAAAATCATAAAATCTCTTATTAATGGTACATAATGGGGAATCCCCGATCACTTACCTCTTGCTAATTAATAAAGAAGTGCGTTTTCTTTTCAATCACATTAAAAAATAAATGAAGAAATTAAGTAACTTAAAGCATTAAGTAGCTAGATGCGCATTTCGCAAGCTATGCCCCCATCTTCAGTAGCACAAGATAAAAACTAAATAAAATACCTCTGTCACGAATCGTGATTGATATACTATTAAATAAATAAGTCAACGTGACAGAAGCATTTCAAAAATGGCATATAATATGACCTATAAATCTTTTAAAACAATATAAATTAATAATTAACGAAACTAACAAGTAACAACAATAAACATTGGTTTGTCAAACCTAAAATAACCAAAAATAAATAAAATAAATTTAAAAATAGTTCTTATTAAATAAATTAAATAGACAAGATGAAATTGGGCCTGAATCTAAATTCATTAAATTTGATTTAGATTTATGCATGGATATACTTTCATACGTATTTAACTCGGAAAAATTCAAAACACTTTTAAGTCATTTAAGTGAACTAATTTGAATAGGATAACCTGCTTCAAAAATATGCTCGGCTACAGCACTTTTATCCATTCTATTTAATCTGAAATGAGCTAAATGCTCCTTAAACCTAGTTTCAATTGGTCTACGTGTTTGTCCTATATATATATACTTTAGGACAACTAGAACAAGATATTTTATAAATACCAGATGTTTTATTGAAATCAATCAAATCTTTTGGATTTCCTAGAAAATTAGCAAGACGATTAGAAGTATTATATGTTACTTTAAAATTATATCTAAACCACGTGCAATTATAGGATCAAATGGTAATTTAACAAATTTTTGAGTTGAATTATTACTTTGTTCTAAACTGCTAATATTTCTGATATCTCTTGTAAAATGAAATAATTAATTAATCTCTTCTAAACAATTTTTGTTTGATCGTTTTGCTATACAGTATACAGGACAGCCAATAGTTTTATTCTGTAGAACACTGTGTATATATTTTAAATAAACTGTAGATTCTTCAGTTCAGAAGTTATTATTCGTGATGAATTCTTTGAGAGGTGAGTTACTGGAGATGAATTCTCTTAAAATTATATCCTCCATTGATTGCAATATTGAATCAATTTCAAAAATCCATGATTAGATGCAGTAATTAGAAGGGACTGTATTAGAACAAGATTAAATGTATCAGATATTTCCTGTTGATTTTCATAAAAATTGTAGATAAATAATCATGTTTCACTAAAAATGTACGCCCTATTAAATCATACGAGATTATAAATTTTGCTTCGATAAGAAATATCCAGATTGATTTTATAGATTAAGCTTCAGCTAGAATTTAATTATCTTTTTCCAATTCTCAAAATTAATGGATTCTTAAAATTCTCAATTTGATTGTCCACAAGAGTATCACCTAAATTTTATTTTGTCAACATATTTCTGATATCGTTCGCCAAAAAAACGATAATGAATCCAAAAAATCTAATTTTAAGATGTATTGGCAGATAATAACATGGCTGCGGAGCTGAAATGCGTGAAAATAAATAAAAGATTGTTTTCAGAAACTTTTGGCAATGCACGCAATAATTTTTAAATACGGAACGGCGCCTTTATTACTTGGCCAATTTACCGAAAACATTTGCAACGTGTGGCCGCCGCTGGACGTATGCAACATAATTGCAAAATATCCAATGATTTTTTTTTTATTACTATAAATAATATCAGTTAATTATTAAAAAATGAAAATATATTTGCTCATATGCCACAATTTTATCCAATAGGTACCAATATTAATATTCTGTAAAATGGTCTTGTTGAGTGCAACGTCGTATTAAATCTGGGAATAAATTTCAAGGCGTCCAATATGTAAACATGTAAATACATAATATTTAAAATAGCGTCAGTGTCTTGGCACAGTAATCTGGTAGGTGTCATGTGAGCGTCTCCTGGCGTCGTTTGTGGATGTTGTCGCCTGGACATGGACGCCGGCGTCGTTTTCAGTTTGTTGTTCAATTGCATGGTCATATGGCTATAAAAGTGTATGAACATGAACACAACGCAAATGGCCAAGCCATGACAAATCTCAGACCAGGGAACATCAATATTTTTTAAGACGGATACATTTTTAATAGCAAAGCGTTTAGAAAAAAAATGTTTGGTGGTTAGTCGTCAATCACAGGAATTGATTAGAAATAGAACGCCACGCCGATGTATCATTTTCCTAATATAGAATATCACTCAAATACCGTAACAAGCATTTAGTAGCTAAATGTACATTTCAAGCGCTATGCGCCCATCTTCAGTAGCACAAATTTGAAGATGGGCGCATAGCGCTTGAAATGTACATCTAGCTACTAAATGCTTTGAGTTACGGTATTTGGGTGATATTCTATATTATAATTTAACACCGTAGTGATAATTTTTAAAATATCATTTTCCTATCTGGGTAAAATTGTAAAGGTGCTTCATGATTACTTTTTGCGTATCTCAGGAAGTAACACAATTGAAATTGATAACATATTGATAACAATATTTAACCACCCAGCTGATTTTAGCGTGTGCGATATGTGCTCCCTGCGCCTTATACCGTAATTTAAACGTAAACAATTGTTTTGCATTTATTGTATTTTTTTGCTAATCATTTGTTCTAGACAGGGTCCGTAAATGACGTCACAGTAATTATAATGTGACAGCACCATAGTTTCACAAAGCAGCATTTTCATATTAGTGGTTAAATACCTTTTATTGTTATAAATTAACTTAAGTGATAAATAGGCTCTGGAATTTAGTTTAGAAACATGATCTCGAAAATTTGATCAATAATTAAACCTAGATTCTGATTCTTGCTAATTTTACTGGATAAGTTCAGTATGTTGAAGTTGCAATTTGATGTCATTTTTATACAAATTAAAAAAATTCCTTTTACCAAATATCATTAGAGATGTTTTCGCCGCATTTATTTTTAGTGAGTGTTTATGCGATATATGCATTATACTGTTCAATGTTCTTTTTTAAGAAATGCAAAAATTTATATGTGAATAAATATTTTTGATGAATCTTAAGTTAGAATAAATAAGAATAAGAATAATAATAATAAAAAACATTCTTTATTGGGTCCATACACACACAAATATATATAATTAACAAAATTGGAATACAGATATAATCAAAAGTACAAATGGGAAGTCATCTATCGTCCGTGGTGTACACTCTTATTATTTTTTCTGACCCAGAGGTAGCTCTGCTCGGAATTGATTTACTTTGCCATTATCCAAATTCTCATTGTCCTTTTACCATGAGGTATGCAGATGACGGTATATAATTGTGTTGGCTCTTAAATTCAAAAGGGTATTTTATATCAAAAAGAATTACGAGACCTTACTTTTGTGTAAAAAAAAAAACGTTTACAGAACTGCAAAAGGCTAAAATTCTTTAAAAATTAGTAGGTGAACTATTTTTTAATCAAAATATTAATTGTTTTATAATGCCGGTTTTGACTTTGATATTCTATGGTGAGGTGGATAAAGAATTTAACACTGTTTAAATAAAATTTAAAAAAACTAGCTTTATTTTTCTGCCTTCTAAGTTTTAAACTCATCATTTTAATATGAAGTTGTTCAAATCTAAAATATCTTTCAATTATAATATTTTTCAATTTCTTCTGGACACTATTTTGTCATATATTAACTTGTCAAAAATATTCGTATGCTATTATATTTAATTATATTATACTTAGGTCCTAGCATACTTAGGTCAGAGTTTCATAGAGCATTAAATGATTTACGGAATAACAAAGCAGCGGGGATTGATATGATACCAGCCGAATTAATAAAACACGCAGGGGAAAAATGCAGGAGCGATTATACAGGTTAGTTTGTAAAATATATGAGAAGGGAGAAGTACCACAGGATTTTCAGCGTAGTAGAATAGTAACAATGCCGAAGAAAATAGGAGCTAATTTGTGTGAGATCTATAGGACCATTAGTCTACTATCACATGCATCGAAGATATTGCTAAAGATTATTTATAGGAGATTAGAAAATAAAGTAGAGGAAAGGCTAGGAGAAGATCAGTTTGGTTTTAGGAAAAACAGAGGGACGAGGGAGGCGATTCTAGCACTAAGAACAGTAGTAGAAAAAAGAAAGAGGGTAGGAAAGGTAACTTGCATAGCTTTTGTAGAATTAGAAAAGGCATTTGATAATGTAGATTGGGACATAATGTTTAGAATTTTAAAACAAACGGGTATAGATTATAAGGATAGGAGAATAATTTTTAATTTATATAAACACCAAACTGCCTTAGTTAGAATTGAGGGGGAAGAAGAGGTAGCAAAAATAGGGAAGGGAGTTCGGCAGGGATGTACACTTTCACCGTTATTATTTAATCTATATATAGAAGATGCAATAAACAAAGTAAAAGAAGAGTATAGTGTAGGTGTGAATGTACAGGGAGAGAAAATATATATGTTGAGATTCGCCGACGATATAGCTATATTGGAAGAAAGCGAAAAGAATTTAGAAAGGGTATTGAATGGTATGCAGGCAGTATTGACTAGGGATTTTAACATGAAAATAAATATAGGTAAAACTAAAGTGATGAGGTGTGACAAAAAGGAATGCAGTAGAAAAATGAGGATCACAATAGGAGATAATAGAATCGAAGAAGTGTCAGATTTTTGTTATTTAGGCAGTAGAATCACAAAAGATAATCGAAGCAAGGTAGATATAAAGTGTAGGATAGCACAGGGTAGGAAGGCATTCGTAGAAAAGGAACAGATTTTAAGATCAAATATTGACTTGGGTATTAGAAAAAGATTACTGAAGGTATATGTTTGGAGTGTAGCACTGTACGGGTGTGAGGCGTGGACTATAGGAAAGGAAGAGAAGCGTAGATTACAAGCATTCGAAATGTGGTGTTATAGGAGGATGATGAGGATTGGTTGGGAAGATAAAGTAACAAATGAAGCTGTACTAGAGTTAGTAGGGGAGAAGAGAAGTATTTGGAGAGTGTTACAGCGTAGGAGAGACAGATTAGTAGGGCATATCCTTAGGCATGGGGGGATTATGCAATTGATCATAGAAGGTAGAGTGGAGGGAAAGAGAGGGGTAGGTAGGCCTAGATTGGAGTATGTGAGTCAGATAGTTGAAGACGTTGAGATGAATAGCTATAGGGAGATGAAGGGATTAGCTCAGGATAGATCGGCATGGCGTGCTGTTTCCAACCAATCTTTAGGATTGCGGACTCTTTAACTAAAACTATTATATGCGTCTACGTTAATTGCGCTGCAATTTTAATTATGAAATTCTTGATGTTAACCCAAGAATATTCCGTTTCTGCAGTTATCGCTTGTATTAGAAAATAATTATTTTGTCCCAGTAATAAATTCATTACTAGAAAAGGATATAAAACACATTTCGCATTCGTATCGACATTGACATTGAAGCATAAATTGCATTGTTGCATTTTATTTGAACACGTTGATAAAAAATAAATTGATCTATTCGCTCAAATTCATTTAATCCTTCGTTGCGATGCAGTCAGTACAGTAAATAAAAAAATGGTAAATATTATGCAAGTTCAACTATTTATAGCTAGTCAATATTTTTCTATTGACTACCCGTGACTGGATGATACTCAGACATCGTACTTGGATGAGGTGACAGCGAAATCCAGAAAATATATGGGATTAGAACCTTTTGTTACAAATATATATTTAAAATATATACAATAAAATCTAAGCTTTCATAATTTAATACCGTTCGCTATTGTAGCATTAATTTTTACTTCAAACCCAACTTATTCTCTCATAATTAAAATTCAATTTTTAGAATCATGGTTAAATTTATGTTGGTACATCACATGATAAATAATTAATAAAATATCAATTTTTATTTAAAAATAACGCGAAATTCTCTCATTGAATAGATTTTTCAAATATTAGATTATATTTTTCTTCTACACTAATCTCGATCGTAGTTTTAGATTATAATTTTTATTTCTTTTTTTTAAATTCCATGAGATTATTCATAAAAATTGTAATAAATAATTTATAAAAAAATGTAATTTTTCTAGAACGGTCATTTCTCTGCACATAAAGTTAACTGAAATTGTGTTAATTACATTTAAATAACTTCTGCTTCTTTTTAATTTGTTTATAGAAATAATAGGCTGATTAATAACATATGTCTGTATTAAAAACAATCATTATATTATCACATGTCCAAAAATATATTTTTATTTTTATGCGGCGATTGCGTAATTTTTATTTTGGATTTTTAAATTTATTTATCGTGGAAATATAAATGTATCGTCTAAAGCGTGCGTGTTTAAAAATATATGATTGTTATTACGATTCTACGATTGTAATACGTCATTTCATTAATTTTGTGTTAAAGAATTAAGACTTCTTCACACCTTTGACCGTGATGCTAACGAAATTGTATTGAATTTGCTACATGATTAAAGTAAATGCCTACATTTTTCACTAATTATTAATAGATAAATATAAATTGGAAGATTTTATTTTTATTATCCATTACAATTGTTTAAGCCAATATTATTTGTTTTCGTTTGTCAGATGAAAAGTTGTAATATAATAAAAATTGGCAAAAAAATGCTCAGAATTGTAAAAAAATCTCATTTGATTTTCACAATTTAGAAGTTAAAAACACCTCATGCGAAGCTTTGTATATAATAATTTTCCAAATCAAACACCAATTTATAAACTTCCTTGAGCCAAAAGTCGATCGAAAAACAGTTTAGTTTATTTAAGAAAGTTTATTTAGATTATTTAGTTTATTTAAGAGAACATGAGCAATTTGTTTTCATATAATTCAGTAATCGAAAAAGTGTGTTACTAAATATTTAGTTTATCCTATTTCACCCTTATAAATTCCAGCTTCTCCAAACTATTGCTAATTTAAACAAATATGAAAGAAAAAATAGCCACGTGCAAATGAATTGATTTTATGTTTAGTTTATTTTATTGCAAACAACTTTCTTGCGGGTTCTACATTTCTGAGCCAAATTCTAAAAATACTTACGTTAGCTTGTTTTTTTTTTCAAGCAACATTAAGGAACGTTGAATTTAAATTTTGATTTAATTTAATTAAAGTTTTTATAAAGTGCCAAAATTTAAAAAAAAAAACGACGAAAATTTGTTGATCTATTTAAAAAAGCAAGGATAATTCTTGCAAACTAGGTTCAATGGTAAAAACGTAAATATTTTGCAGACTGAAAATACCAACATTGAAATGTTTATCTAAGAAATTTTAACATCTCAATTTGAAAAATAAGCAACGAAAGACTAAAATGACGGGCGGCAGAATAACATTATACATTCGATAAATGGATTCAATGTAGCGGCCCATTTGTTATGTAAATTTATCGAGGGCAAGTATTTTCATTGATATATAAGAATTTGTATACTTCGGCTTTACTTATTTCGTCATAGCTCAAGTGTATAATTATTTACCATCAGAAGCAATATATTAACTTTTTTCATACACTGATTTATTTCTTCTCTTAATTTTTTTCCCAAAATCAAATTCGTAATATTATATATATATATTTTTTTTTTGTTCTACTAATGCACATTTAATTTAAAGAAAAAAATTTAAACAAACAATTTTCTACTACTTTTATATGTAATATATATATAGTACGAATAAAATAAAATGGTTTATGCCTCAGAAAAAAAAACCTATTTGTCAAGGCTAGTTCGGTAAATTACTGATAGACAAACTATATAAAAATATATAGTTTTGGTAGATTTTAACATTGAACTAGCAATATTTCACCTTGGTAGGTAATTTCTCGGTCAAACGTAACTGAAAATGTATTTTCAGTTTTGTAAGACGTTGCACGTCAAATCATCAAACGGAACTATTTAAATCGTTAAAAATCCCACACTGCGTTATATAATGGCGCGATTTTATTTATTATATACCAAGTATTCAATTTCCTTTGAACAATAAAAATTTATCGGTAAATCTTAAAAGTTTTCTCCTAGTGCTTGTAATAAACGAATATGCTTGCAAATGAAATCCTATAGTTGTTTTTAATTGACAAAATATAAGTATTTATTTTTATAAAATAGATTTTGAAATGCGAATTTTTACAGATTATTTTCAAAATTTATAATTTCATAAAATTACATTCAGGGGCAGAATTTAACTGGCATGGAGGCATTTTTTTTTCATTTTATGGGAATTTATTAAAAGATTAATTATTCAATCGAATATAAAAAAGGTATTATAATAAACAATTTTATTATAATAAATATTATTATAATAAAATATTATAAGAACGGTAGTAGAAAAAAGAAAGAGGGTAGGAAAGGTAACTTGCATAGCTTTTGTAGATTTAGAAAAGGCATTTGATAATGTAGATTGGGACATAATGTTTAGAATTTTAAAAGAAACGGGTATAGATTATAAGGATAGGAGAATAATTTTTAATTTATATAAACACCAAACTGCCTTAGTTAGAATTGAGGGGGAAGAAGAGGTAGCAAAAATAGGGAAGGGAGTTCGGCAGGGATGTACACTTTCACCATTATTATTTAATCTATATATAGAAGATGCAATAAACAAAGTAAAAGAAGAGTATAGTGTAGGTGTGAATGTACAGGGAGACAAAATATATATGCTGAGATTCGCCGACGATATAGCTATATTGGAAGAAAGCGAAAAGAATTTAGAAAGGGTATTGAATGGTATGCAGGCAGTATTGACTAGGGATTTTAACATAAAAATAAATATAGGTAAAACTAAAGTGATGAGGTGTGACAAAAAGGAATGCAGCAGAAAAATGAGGATCACAATAGGAGATAATAGAATCGAAGAAGTGTCAGATTTTTGTTATTTAGGCAGTAGAATCACAAAAGATAATCGAAGCAAGGTAGATATAAAGTGTAGGATAGCACAGGGTAGGAAGGCATTCGTAGAAAAAGAACAGATTTTAAGATCAAATATTGACTTGGGTATTAGAAAAAGATTACTGAAGGTATATGTTTGGAGTGTAGCACTGTACGGGTGTGAGGCGTGGACTATAGGAAAGGAAGAGAAGCGTAGATTAGAAGCACTTGAAATGTGGTGTTATAGGAGGATGATGAGGATTGGTTGGGAAGATAAAGTAACAAATGAAGCTGTACTAGAGTTAGTAGGGGAGAAGAGAAGTATCTGGAGAGTGTTACAGCGTAGGAGAGACAGATTAGTAGGGCATATTCTTAGGCATGGGGGGATTATGCAATTGATCATAGAAGGTAGAGTGGAGGGAAAGAGAGGGGTAGGTAGGCCTAGATTGGAGTATGTGAGTCAGATAGTTGAAGACGTTGAGATGAATAGCTATAGGGAGATGAAGGGATTAGCTCAGGATAGATCGGCATGGCGTGCTGTTTCCAACCAGTCTTTGGGATTGCGGACTCTTTAACTAAATAAACAAAAATATAAAAATTAACACAAATGAGATTATATTTCATTAATATATTTTATGGGGGTTCAATTAAAAATTTATTTATAAATTGGATTACTTATAATAATTATATAGTTTATATAAAACCTTTGCAAAGCAAAATATTGATCATTTTTATTGGCACGTACTTAGGTTTTGTAAGTATTAAAGAGATTAAAACAATATACTGACAAAACATAATAATAAAATTAAAGCTATTTAATTTTATTGGTAAATATGTTAAAAATATAATAAATATAATAGTATTATCACAAAATCATAACTTTGACTAAAATAGTTTTAGTAATATACCAATAAAATATTGCTATATTATTCGTATATCTTTAAATTAAAGATTTATATTAAAAACATCATACATATTAATTTAATCATTATATGCGATGTTAAGTTACTTATGACTAATTAAAAACAATAAAATAGTAGATAATATAATATATGGAATAAGTATTAACATGCCGATTGGTATGCCATTTCAATAATTTTAAAATTATTCGAAAACTGAATGTTCCTTTTTGAAAGTTTGGGTCATCTTAGATTATTAGAAAAATTAGCCAAAATATCGCGTATGCAATATCCATGCAATAGAATTTTATTAAATGGAATTACCGGCTTTAATAATGAGTTAAAATTTTCTTTGATGGTCACACCGAGGACTGTATTTTGAAGACGTTTAAAAAATTAACGCCACTTTTTTGTATTGGTTCTCTCAATGCTGGATTGTTGGAGACTCCAATGTACTCCAGGCTCCCTATTTGCAGACTATCAGATGGCTAGTCTTAACTGGTTTAAACTGGTTTCATTTGGCGCTTAGTATCGGAGGTACCGTTTAGTTCTTTATTTTGCCAGCATAATAATTGACTTCGGAGACGTTTATTTATTTTTTCGCCTGGTTAAATATAGTTATTATTATTTCTCTGATGATCTTAAGTTTTTAAACTAAAAATACATTTGACATTGTTGTAAAAAGTCTTAACAGCAGTCCTAAAATGTACTATTCTTCCTTTACGTGTTTTTAATTTAATAATCGTTGAAAAAATTATACGATTTCACAAAATTATCCAAATAATTATTATTCTTCGATGATTATTTAAAACACCAACGTTACTATTTAAAAAAAATCTGTACAAAATATCTGTTTTATTTTTTGAATATTAGACTTCTTAATCAAAAAATTTTTGGTCCAAGTCACACGATTTATAGCAAATTCTTAAATATATTAGGAGTTTTTAAACATTTTTGGCACACGTTCTATTTCGACTTCTACTTCATAAATATAGTTTATCTAATAGTTTTACTTCGAAATTAGAATCGCATACCATTTTGATGATTCATTCAGTATAATAGCAAACAAATCATTTTTAGTACAGATTGCAATGAATTTAAAATCGATAAATAATTCGCGTTTATTTTAAACAATCTTTGCTAACTGCAAATGAAAGTTCGTCTATAGGACTTCAAACATATTATGACTTATATGTTCTAATGATTTCTAGAATACTTATTTTTGAGATAATAACAATGGATTAAAAAATTGATGTGTTTAAGGCTTATTTGGTGATATTCCATTGCAAATTAAATACGGGAGGAATTAAAACTATGTTTATATATCACAATAGGAAATATAAATTTATATATTATTAAGGCCCAGTTGTTTACGTTTTGTAAAGATATGTTTTCTCCAGTTTAGTCGGCGATATAAATGAAGTCCAAGATATTTTGTTTCGTTTGACTGCGAGATTGGGACACCATTTAATGTAACTGGTGGACATGCTTCGGTTCTGGTTGTAAATGTAACATGCACCGATTTACATTCGTTAGCTTCGATGTGTCATTTCTTAAGCCTTTTTTGAATATTATTTAGACAATTTTGCAATAGTTATGAGGCAGGGTTTGGATGAGAGGCTAGTATTGCAGTGTCGTCTGCAAACGTAGCAGTTATCTGTCCTGGAGAAGCACATGAAAATGTTCATGTGACTTATACACATAAAATTACTGACAAAAGTCAACCACAATGACATGCTTAAAAATACATTCGCGGTATTTCAGTTGAATGTCGATCAAAGTGCCCCAATGAATAGTTTAACCCATAGTTCATGTCGCATTTTATAAATGCGATTCTATTTTAGTGCGTTGTTTAATAATAAATTATTAGTATTTTCGATCTCGGAACTATGACGGTATCAATCTAAACACGAATTGAATCTATTCTGTTTTGATCATTTGATCATTTGACTATTCTGATCATAATGGTTCATACACAGCCTGATTCATTGTTTACGTTTCGTTGCGTTTTGTTACTTTTTTAAATAATATTTTAGTATTCTAATATAGCAATTCACAATTGTACGGAAAACACACATATAGGCAAAAGTGGACTGGTTTGATAAAGCAACAAAAATCCTACGATTATTGTCTAGAATCACACCAGATACATTTTGAATACCTTACAGAATCGTGTTGTAAAAGAACCTTAAAGTAGCAAACATTGTGCGGTTTATTCTCCGCTGGTGTCGCTACTTTCCTATACTAAATATTGATAATTATTATACCATGCCATAGCTTAATTAAGCTATATAGACATCCAATTTTTTGTATGATACTTGTATGAGACTATTGCGCGATAAAATACATTTACCAAGTTTGAATAGGACGTCGCGAAGTTACTGCAAAAGCAAAATGGTGTTAAATTCAATGTCAATTATCTTTTAATTAAATGAAGATAATAGGATTTTTTTAAATATATTTGTGTGTGGGAAGGACCATTTTGATTTCGGTTAAAATTTCATTTATTTGGCACAAACTGTTTGACTTTGGCATGGGATAATATTAACAAGGCCAGCATATACGTGTAATACCCTGTACATTTATTATGTCGTAGTTTGCCCATATTTCAACACGTATTGTTGTTATTACCTACTTTCCTCTCAATATTCAAATCTACTTGTTCTTTGTCGGCTTTTAGCGTAAATTCCTCTTACTTTTCTTATCCTTATAACTTATTCATTTATTTGGCATTCCCAACACTAAAAACCTCAACTAACATTTGCCAGAATAACCCGTCTTCTCTATAACAATTGTGTCCGCCCTTATACCCTACACTTTTGAACTTTTACCGATCATACTCCGAAAAGCCTTTCTACCTACCTACCTACCTACCTACCTACGCTTGTCTATTCTTACATCTTTAACTGCCCCTCTACAAATCGCATACCCACAGCTAAAATGGTCAGTCTATATCCAACACAACATTTAATTTCCAACTTTCTACAAAAGAAGTCTCGTCCTTCTGTTAAGGGTCCTGAGCACTTTTGCAAAGTTCGGATTTGAGATCGCCACGGGGGGTGCCAGGTCTTCGATGGGCGGACCGATTTGTAGACAGAGATTCACGCGTACTAATGCAACAGTGAGAGATAGTTTCGAATACGGGGTCTGTCCCTCGCCAGAACCAATAATTGATACTGCCGATATTGTATATTATGTAGTATTCGTTTGTAAATAGATATAAGAAAGGATAATGGGATATATATTGTAATATAGTTATTGTAAATTACCCGAGAAATTACATGTTCATGAATATAGAAATTATGGATTGAATAAAAATAAACTTTGATAGGATCACTAACCAAAAATTATGGGTTCCAGTAAATTGTTCCCCGCAAACATTTTTCCCCAAGTAAAAATGAAATGAAATGACATGAAATGCAATGATTTAAACTTTTATATGTAGTATATAAAACAAAATAGCAATTTAGTTTTTTCGTTTTTCGTCAAAAACGCAATTATTATCTATCTAATCAAGGTTTGATATTTAAAATCTGTAGAACGTAAAAATGTGGACCACCAACAAGACATTTTGTTTTTCAAAATAAAGAATATTTATTATTAGTAATATATAGAAATACATTCTGATTTTTTATTCATTAATCTTTCTTGCATTTGAGAATTATATATTCAATTATAAAAAAGAATAAAAAACTAATGCAATTGATTTACTACGTGCATATATAAATATTATCTATTATTTATAATATATTAAAAATCTGTCCATTTAAAAAAAAAATTGTCTTTAAATATTATATAATTATTGTTATTTTTAGAATGGAACGATAGGTGTAACACACATACTCAAATTTCAAATGTATAATATAAGTTATTTAAATATCACAAATATATTTTTGTATGGATTCTGAAATAATCTCCGTTTCTATTATAAACATCAAAAACCTAAGTTGATAGTAGATATTATTATGTTTCTTGCAACGTCCGCCGGGTAAAAATACAGACAAATAAAATTATTCATATCTATTATTATTTCTAATATCTAAACCACGAGTGTACCGAGGATCGATAATTTCTGGTACTATACAAATATTATAGAAGTTTTTCAAGTGCCTGAACATTTTTTGGTCCCAAAAATCATCATCCTTTTCAATCTTCTCATACTCCAACCCTTTAGGTGTGTATATGACAAGAATGTTTTATTTGCAATAAAATAGTTTGCATTTAAATTCTGCGTCAATTCGGTATTTTCTGTCTGCCAGACGCTAATATTCGTTTGGAATTCATGGTGATAATCGAATGATACGTTGAGCAAATAATGTAACTAATAGCATTCTAATAGACATATTTTTAGAAATGGTCGGATTAGTTGCCCAGTTTAGCCAGTCATACCATCTATCTTATTTTTACTTTATTGATAATTAGTTGAAATTATGTCAACAAATGCAAAATAGAAGTCAAACTAAAAAAAAATGTTTGTATTAACCATATAAATAGGTATTTGTAATGATTTTCTAAAATTTTGATATCTTATGAGAGTGTGATAAATAATAATTTATAATGAATTCAAATACTTTGTTTTCAATATATTGCAATATACGATCCCAAATTTATATTGAATTAAAAATCTGGCAGTTCAGGTATATACTACTACTATAATATATACATCTATATTATCTACCTATATGCAACTACCTGGCGCCGATAATTCCTTCGTTGTATTATATTGTGTGGTGGTTTTGAGAAAAAGACGAAAGATGAAAATGGGGGAGTTAGCAAATAAAGTTGCTATTATTACCACTAGACGGCGACAGATTCGCCATCAAAAATAATCAATTTTATTGTATAAATTACGGACAAACTAATAAACAGATTTTAGTAAAATTTTCAATATATACTCAATTACATATTTTCAACTGGGCTATAGATTTATATTTTTAAAATACGTTGTAGTTTATTTTCAATACAAAGTCGTGTTTTATCTATTAATTAAAAAGAAAAATCAAAAATCTGCCTCTATAACCCAGTGTAGTATTTATTGATAAACATTGTGTTAAAATTTGAATTTGTTTGAATAACTAATAAGCGAGTAATTTATACAATAAGTTTGGTGTATTTCGTATATGGCTATTTATGTGTTCAAGACCCTTAACCACCAAGTCTCACTCAGTATATTAATAACACCAGTATAACAAACGATCTATTCTATAATTATTCGTTCTGTATTCTAAGACTATATATGGTAAATAAACCTCCTTCGAAATAGAAGCGTCTTAATATATATCCACCTATTCTGAGCAACTGTACGGCTCTTTAAAACAAAGTACAGTGGCGCAGTCGAAAACCACAACACCACGTGTAAAGACAATACCTGTGCATGAGCACAGTCACAACAGTCCTTACAGTTCATTAATAATTTTATGCATTTTTAATAAAAGCGTATTTTATAAAAAAAAAATGTTTTTCTACTTTTTAGTCATAATTACACGTTATCAATCAAATTATTCAATTAAAAATCATTTTTCAACAATGAATAATCACTTTTTCTCTTCTGACCATTCTGTTATTATTTACATTACGGTGAAATATATTTTTTCTAACTGTACATTATTATTTAACTTCACAGTATTATTATCTACGATAAAACAATTCATGTATTTAATCTTATCAGCATCGTGCGAATTCTGAGAAATTGCTACAGAGTGGCCGAGATTCGATAAGTCGAATCGCCGCGCAAGTATTCGAAATCTGATATCTTTCGAACCACAATTTATCTAGTAAAAAAAATAATTTAACGTAATATTGCACCACATTGCATTGTCGTCCACAAAGAGTGTGTGTGCAAAATTTGATCTCGATAGCTTATCAGGAAATTGTTCAAAAATCAATGGTAAAATACCTGTGCATAAGCACAGTCACAGCAGTCCTTACACACGCTTAAAATGAGTAATGGTTGCCCTTAAGTCCTGACGTATGATGTACGTCAATTTCAACAGCTCATCTTCTGACGTAAACTTGAAAATATTTAACAACTACTTTGTTTGTTGTGGCACTATATAGGTGTAGTCTAGAACGAATGCGAAATTGCAACGCAAAAACGTAATTTGAAATTTGACTTTTAAAATATTTGAACATATCAACTAAGATATCATTTATGTATTATCGACATTGACGAATGGATTCAATAAATAATAATAATTTCTGATTTTAGTATATTTATTATTATTTTTTTATATAAATAAATAAATAAATAAATAAATAAATAAATGGCTTTATTAAGGCCCCATAATACACATTAGTACAATAATTATTAAATAAGTATTGCCAAAATTATAAAAAAAAGAAAATAGGAATAAATTGTTGCGTCAATTGGCGAAGTTCGGTAATCAGAGAATACTGATGCCCGCTCTTCCACTTAACCATTATAATTTAGAGAGCATGTAAGTAGTTATTTTACAAATCTGTAGTAATATTTCGTATTGGTGTCTTCATTTAATTGGACGTAGATATTTTTGAGCATTTATTTACATTTTTCGTTGCTATGTTATTTTTTGAAAAGTCAATTGATATTGTTGCAAGCAGTGGCGGTTTCTTTCGAGTCCGCAGAGCCGCACGCCCCCCCTGGACATTGAGCGCATCACCGTAGATATATAATTGTATTGTGATATTTTAACTCGGCATTATTTTTCCTAAAAGATAAAGCTTGCGTTGTGATAGCACTCAACACAACACGCTGTGGCGGCGAGCAAGATGAGTTAAGTGCATATGCACTCAACCTATCTGTTGCAAGCGGTAGAGTGAGAGCGACCGTATGCAGTATATCCTCTGTTTCATCTGGTCGCATACAAACTAGCGGCCCGTGTTGCTATGGAAACGTGACGTCACGCTGCTTCTACAGCTAAGAATATATCCTTGTTTTAGCGATTCTTTACCGTCCCAACAGAGAAGCCTAGTCTAGTATATAGGAAAATGGATATTGAATAGCCAGATAAGACAGTTGCATTGTTCTATGTTGTTACGTATGTACGATTTTGCCACGTGTTTCTACAAGAATATATTTAATAGAAATAATTTAATAAAAATGTTAGTTCTTTATTGAATATAGAGTTTTGTAGACTTTCACTGGATGACAAAGTATAAATTAAAGAATTAGGTACGCCATTGCTTGATTTAAATTGATCACAAACTTGTGCAAGGGGTGTTTATATCAATGAAAGATAGAAGAGCGGAATACCACTTTCAAGAAATGATTGACTTTAATCATTTCGCATCCATTTTAGATCAGATTTCTTATTATTATTTTATTTTTTAAGAAATGCGCCCTCCTCGATTGAAATGCCAAGAGCCGCCATTTTACCGATACGGTAAAATCCTGATGGCTGCTAAATTCATTGTTTCACATTGTTACTGAAGAAACAAATTTGAGCATATTTAAATGCTATTCTTGACATATTTTGACGTGAGTTTGTTTACGCACATATATCATATGAGACCTTAAAATAAACAAAATAAATGTTATTCAATAAAATGATTTTTTTTTGTAATGCATTTGTCTAAAAGAATTTTTGTTTTTAAAGAATCTGAAAGTTTATTCTTTCAATATTTAATATTTTAAATATTTGCAAATCGGTTAATGTGCGTGTATATGTAATAAATAAAGTAAAATAAGTAAATTTCCTTGCGAAATTTTCGAAAATAGTACAATTTAAAACAAATTTTTATGGATTATTATTTGAGTTTCAAGAGCTCCTTTGACTCCCGTCTAAATAAGCATTTTCAAAATGTTATTGAACAATATCCTCAATTTTTTTTTTACATCACCAAATCTTGCATCAAAATCCTTAACAACTTTTTAATTTCTACAACGTATTTTTCAAAGTTATAATTAAAATTGGGATGTTTTTGTAAATGGTCATTCATATTTTGAAAATGATCAAAATTTATTTGTTGGAGATCTTCAATCAACATTACGAACTGACTTTTACAAGCATTAATGCAACTAATCATGTGACTTCTTTTTACCTTGTAACTTTAAATTCAAATCGCTTAACTTGGATCTAAAATCTGCCAGAAACGCTAAATCACCGAGCCAATGTATCTTCGCCTTATTTGTCTCGTTTTACTAACGCCACATTCGAAATAATCAATTTTTGTGTCAAACTATCACAGTTTGACACAAATAAACAGTTTTTGTGATCGACCGGAAGATCGCGATCGGCTTGTTGGCCACCCCTGTTCTATATGTTAGTCCAATCGAAATCATGGTAATAACTAACGATAAATAATTAATAGATAATTCACTTCTAGGTTCTTTACCTCGATCATTTTCATTTGTCCAATATTTATGGTATATAATACAAAACAAAAAGTAAATCGCAATTTAATTCATTACGCTGCTATAAATACATACTGGATTTATTGTGTAATCATCCTGTGAGCGTTTCTGCCATGGGCGCCGCTTAACAAGTGTGTGAAGGGGGTAGAAAATAGAATTTAAAAAAGTAAATGCCAACAATGCAAATTATCAGTATAATAAATAAAATAATAATATAAAATTCAATTTTAAGAGTTTAGCATGATTAAATAAAGTTTTTAAAAAGCAATGCTACAGAATTCTTAGTACGTCAGCATAGGGAAATTTACATTGGGTCAATGATTATGCACATTGCCTACCTTAAGAATATTTAATATCTTTATTTTTCATTGATAAACAGTACATAGCACATAGATGAAATGTATGGCAAATATTTTTATGATAGCTATAGAAAATGTCAAAAAAAAATTTCGTGTGACCCCATTATTTTTGCAAATTCTTGGCAAACATAAAATGGTCCAAAACGCCATCACTGGTCCAATTTCTCCTACAAATGATATTTTCATATCATTGGCTTTGCAACTGATAAAAAGCTAACATCTACGACGTGCACAAACAAGCTTATTCTCATATATGGAAATCCTCCGGCATAAACGGCTGTGTTTTCGCTTCAGCAATAATTATTGCACGATACGACCTAGATTCCTAAGGTTTTATTAGCGCTCCCAACTTATTTTTAGATTATATACGGATTCGTGATATTTCCTTGAAAATAAAACTACCAGTGACAAATATTTATGCTGAATAAATAAGTGGTGAACATGGCAAGAGCAATTCTGCTTGCAACTTTTTATATTCAAATTCCCATTTTAGTTATACAATCTGCAGTTTAGAGGATATTAGGTAGATTTTACGACGTTAATTTAAAAAATATATATTTATATATTATATTACAAAATAATAAATACAATAATTAGGAACGATTCAAATCATTGTCGTCAATATAAATATGCTGCTTTTAATTTTTTAATTAACGGCTTATTAAATTTTTTTTATGTAATGATAAATATAACATTGAATTAAATAATATCCGAAATATAGCAGTACAAAATGATTATTCTTATACAATTATAAATAACATATTAAGAAAATTTAAAAGAACAAGAGATATCAGAAATATTAGTAGTTTGGAACAAAGTAATAATTCAACCAAAAATTTGTTAAATTACCATTTGATCCTATAATTGCACGTGGTTTAGATAATATTTTAAATAAATATAATTTTAAAGTAACATATAATACTAATATATATAATACATATATATAATCGTATAGTACAGGAAGCGTGTAAAGACGTAATATTTTTAACACTCGTTAAGAAATATTTAGATTTGGTAATGTTATATTTTTAAGGTATTAACTATGTCGGCTACTTAAAAAAAAAAAACATAAAATTGGGTTTCCTATTTGACAAAATATTTTGAAACTCAGCGAAAAACTAACACACAATCGATAAAATTTGTTAAACACCTAAGTTGGAATATTTGTAACAGCTGGGTGAAAAAATTACATCACTGCATTAAATTTATCAAAAAATCTCTTGACCCAGATATTACAAATGATTTTTAGTTATAGAAAGTCCAATAAAAGGACGCTTTGCAATATTAATTTTCCATAAGAAATAGGATATATTTTCATGCAAAAAAAAATTGTTACAGGAAGCGTGTAAAGACGTAATATTTTTAACACTAGTCAAGAAAAATTTAGATTTGGTAATGTTATATTTTTAAGGTATTAACTATGTTGGCTACTTAAAAAACAACAACATAAAATTGAGTTTCCTATTTGACAAAATATTTAAAAACTCGACGAAAAACGAATACACAATCGATAAAATTTGCTCAACACCTAAGTTGGAATATTTGGAACAGCTGGGTGAGAAATTTACACCACTGCATTGAATTTATAAAAAATCTCTTGACTCGGAAATTACAGATGATTTTTGAGTCAAATGATTAGATTAGGTATTTACAGATTCTGATGTTATTATGTATAATGATGTATATTGATGTATATTATGTTATATGATTGTTGTGATGAAGATTGCTATTTTTCAAAAAATCTTAAAATTGAGCTTCTTGATAGGCAATTTTTTTCTACTTTGAAACTCTATCATAAAATATTTAGAACTCATGAGTAACAAAACACTTGCAGTTAAAAATGAAGTTTTTATACTTTTTTACATATATTACATCAAATGTTTCACCAAATGTCGTTAGTTAGCAATTAACGTAAATTCATGATTGACTAAATAAAATATAGAACCTAAGTTCAATGATGACAAAATACGATTAAAATCGATTTATCAAAAGGTCTTACTAATCGTAGTTTTCAAGGATAGTCTGCACAATAACTATTGTATTCTTTTTTGTATTTATACTATTTAAAAAAATATTTATACATTATAACTTGTCTGAATTACATTGTGATATAAACAGTAAGTTATAAGTCCAGATGTGATATTAAAATCATAATAGTTAAACTGTTAAATCGGCAAAGAACAATGTTACATGTCGTTTGTTAGACAAATTCCGAAAATTTCCGCTCGTATGACTCAATTCTAATGGAAATTTCCACTCTTGCCTAAAAAAGTAACTACATTTTGTTTTGTATTAAATTCCCTTGCAAGTCTTAAAATTTTATTTCTATTTACTCGGAGACCAATTTAATGTAAAATATTCGAACTTAAACTAACAAAAAATACAAAAAAAAAATTCCTTGATCATTTGTATGGTACGCCAATACAGGGTAATCCATATGCAACAATCAACATTACCAATTCACATATACACTTGATTAAGTGGTAAAAAATCATGTTTACAGATTTACATCAAATTAAACGAATAAATTTTTTTATCACAGTAAAATGAGACTTAAACTGGATATTGTAGGGATTAGTGAAGTTAGGAGGAAAGATCAAGTAGATACGTGGTCAGGAGAATATAGATTAATAACCACAGCATCAGATAATGGGCATACCGGTGTAGGTTTTATAATGAATAGAAAGTTGGGATGTAGAATAAAGAGTTATTGCCAAGTTAGTGATAGAATTATAACTATTAGATTAGACACGAAGCCAACGGACACAGTTATAGTGCAAGTATATATGCCAACTTCAAGTCACGATGATGAGGAGGTAGAATCCATTTATGAGGAGATTGAATCTAGGTTAGCAAATGTTAAAGGACAGGATAATCTAATTGTAATCGGAGATTGGAATGCCGTAGTAGGTAAGGGAAAGGAAGTTTCAATAGTAGGAGAATATGGAATAGGAACACGTAATGATAGAGGGGATAGATTGGTAGAGTTTTGTATTAGGAATAAGCTAGTGGTAGCAAACACGCTTTTTCAGAATCACAAGCGCAGGATATATACGTGGAAAATGCCAGGAGATATAGGGAGGTATCAGATAGATTACATACTGGTTAAAGAGAGGTTTAGGAACCAGATTAAGAATTGTAAGAGTTACCCTGGAGCAGATATTGATAGTGACCATAATTTAGTAGTCCTGGACTCAGAGGTCAAATTCAAGAAATTACAGAAGTTTAAACAGGTCAGAGTAGATGTCGATAGGTTAAAATTAGCTGATGTATGTGAAAAGTACAAGCAGAAAGTAGAAATCATGGCTAATGGAACATCTAGGAACGACATAGATTGCAAATGGAGGGAAATCAGAAATGGGTTAACTACAGCAGCAAATGAAGTATTAGGCACAAAGAAAAGGGCAGGTAGGAGGGAATGGATCACGGAAGAAATAGTTGAAATGATAGAAGCAAGAAGGAAAATTAAAATAGGAAACACAGAAGCAGGACAGAAAAAATATAAGGAACTAAGGAACTTAATTAATAGGAAATGCAAGCTAGCGAAAGAAGAGTGGATAAAAGGAAACTGTGAGGATATTGAGGAGGATATGAGAAGAGGTAAAGTAGATTTGGGCTACAGGAAAATTAAGTCACATTTTTCTAAAGTAAAACCAAAGGGTAACATTATATGTGATAAGCAGGGTAAGGAACTCACAGAAAATAAGGAAAAAGCTAGAAGATGGAAGGAGTATCTTGAAGATTTATATAAAGGTAGGCAGGACATGGAGGAGCTAGAAAGTGTGGAACAGATAGATGAGGATGACTTAGGTCCTAGCATACTTAGGTCAGAGTTTCATAGAGCATTAAATGATTTACGGAATAACAAAGCAGCGGGGATTGATATGATACCAGCCGAATTAATAAAACACGCAGGGGAAAAAATGAAGGAGCGATTATACAGGTTAGTTTGTAAAATATATGAGAAGGGAGAAGTACCACAGGATTTTCAGCGTAGTAGAATAGTAACAATGCCGAAGAAAATAGGAGCTAATTTGTGTGAGAACTATAGGACCATTAGCCTACTATCACATGCATCGAAGATATTGTTAAAGATTATTTATAGGAGATTAGAAAATAAAGTAGAGGAAAGGCTAGGAGAAGATCAGTTTGGTTTTAGGAAAAACAGAGGGACGAGAGAGGCGATTCTAGCACTAAGAACGGTAGTAGAAAAAAGAAAGAGGGTAGGAAAGGTAACTTGCATAGCTTTTGTAGATTTAGAAAAGGCATTTGATAATGTAGATTGGGACATAATGTTTAGAATTTTAAAAGAAACGGGTATAGATTATAAGGATAGGAGAATAATTTTAAATTTATATAAACACCAAACTGCCTTAGTTAGAATTGAGGGGGAAGAAGAGGTAGCAAAAATAGGGAAGGGAGTTCGGCAGGGATGTACACTCTCACCGTTATTATTTAATCTATATATAGAAGATGCAATAAACAAAGTAAAAGAAGAGTATAGTGTAGGTGTGAATGTACAGGGAGAGAAAATATATATGCTGAGATTCGCCGACGATATAGCTATATTGGAAGAAAGCGAAAAGAATTTAGAAAGGGTATTGAATGGTATGCAGGCAGTATTGACTAGGGATTTTAACATGAAAATAAATATAGGTAAAACTAAAGTGATGAGGTGTGACAAAAAGGAATGCAGTAGAAAAATGAGGATCACAATAGGAGATAATAGAATCGAAGAAGTGTCAGATTTTTGTTATTTAGGCAGTAGAATCACAAAAGATAATCGAAGCAAGGTAGATATAAAGTGTAGGATAGCACAGGGTAGGAAGGCATTCGTAGAAAAAGAACAGATTTTAAGATCAAATATTGACTTGGGTATTAGAAAAAGATTACTGAAGGTATATGTTTGGAGTGTAGCACTGTACGGGTGTGAGGCGTGGACTATAGGAAAGGAAGAGAAGCGTAGATTAGAAGCACTTGAAATGTGGTGTTATAGGAGGATGATGAGGATTGGTTGGGAAGATAAAGTAACAAATGAAGCTGTACTAGAGTTAGTAGTGGAGAAGAGAAGTATCTGGAGAGTGTTACAGCGTAGGAGAGACAGATTAGTAGGGCATATTCTTAGGCATGGGGGGGATTATGCAATTGATTATAGAAGGTAGAGTGGAGGGAAAGAGAGGGGTAGGTAGGCCTAGATTGGAGTATGTGAGTCAGATAGTTGAAGACGTTGAGATGAATAGCTATAGGGAGATGAAGGGATTAGCTCAGGATAGATCGGCATGGCGTGCTGTTTCCAACCAATCTTTAGGATTGCGGACTCTTTAACTAACTAGTAAAATGACTCAATATGATTGTTTTACATATATTTGATAAGTATTTGCCGAGATACTGAGAAATTTATTCATCATAATCACCTAATAAGGTGATTATGATGAATTAATAATAAAAAAAATACCAATTCATTTTATATCGAGAAATTATTATTTCAAATAATAATTTCTCGATATAAAATAAATTATTTTTTTCATAAGAAAACGAGCTAAAATTTTGAACTATGTTTGGTATAATATTAATGTTTTCTATTTGTGAAAATTTGGTTCCGGCATTAAAGCATTAAAATATTTTTGTCGATTTACAATTTATTGATACTAACAAAATACAACAAGAGATGTCTTATCAATGCGCCAATATCTTCGCAAAAAATATGAACCTTTAAATCGTAGGGAGAAATCTACTAATGGTGAAATTAAATATTTTGAAAAAAGTTGGTCACATTTCCTAGATTTATATTTATTTTTTGCACAATAATTGTTTTTCTCGTTTATTATTAGTTTACAAAATGGCACGCCATTGATGTGCAATTATAGTCGATGGTTTGTGTTTGTCGTCTCCATATTTCATTTTCATTGTATGACATGGCATGTATATATACAACATAAACTGACAGTGGAATTTTCCATCGTTGATTTGCGCCACATTATTGAACGAATTGAAACGACTATTATATTTGTTTCAACAGTTCTGTTTCGTTCAATGTGATTCAATTAGAATGAAACGAAATATTATTTGACCAATTGAGCGCAATATCTTGCTGTACAATACCATACAGTTGCCTCGAGGGTGTTGTGAAGTGTCCTTTCACAGCTGACATTTTTTTTAGAATTTTTAAATTATTTCTTTTTTTAAACATAAAAAGAATTTTTTTTAAACTATTTCTACTTGCAATTAATGATTTATTAAAAATTCAATTTTGTATTATAATAACTTTATAATAAGTTTAAATTTATTATAATATAAGTATAAATTTATTTAAAAAACTTTGTAATAATAAATAACTTTATAATAAGTTTAAATTTATTCCATGATAAATGAACAATTCTATAAATTAAATTAGGATGGTCATAACTGTTGGTTGTATTAAAAAAAGCAATTAAAAAAAAAAATGCAGTAAAAAACAAACACAATTTTGACTTGCAAATGGATTTTTTCAATGTTTATTTTTGCGATAAAACTGTTGTTGTGGAATTATGTTAATTGTATGAAAATTCATTATTCCGTTATCAATACGTACACCAGGACCGTATTCAGTGAATGAGTTCGTTTTTCATTAATTTAACAGCGTTGTCTATCAATGAATTTTTGTCTATATTATTTACGAAAAAGATATATAAAGAAGATTCTATCAAAAAATGAAATTATGTTTATTTTTTAATGTGTCCATACTAAAGGAAGATTCAAGATTTTTCAAATATATCACTTATTATTACATCATCGATATCCAAGCTTATTTTTAATATGTTATTGATTCAACAAAAATTCAGTAAAGAATACTATTTATAATTTCTTTACATTGTTTACTTAAGAAGCATTTATTATTACATTCAGAAGCATTTCATTGGTCCGTGTACAACAAAAACTGACTATAATATAGCTTCCAGATGAATTAAAGTTTCATCATTTTGATTTATTTATTTAACTATTTAATTCTTATTAAAAATCTCGTTATTTTTCGTTATAAATTAAAGTAATGTGTAAATACACTCTTCCCTCAAGGTCTAACAGAGGTGGATTGAACATTTATTCGCAAAGAAATATTTTTAAATACTATAATAGATATTTCTGTCCGCCTGACTTTTTTGACTAACTGAAAAGATTCCATGTTTAAATTATGTACGCATAATTTTCGCTCTGTCTATTACGTAAAAAAACATTTAAGAAAACGATTTTCGGAATTCTTCCTTTTCTTTGGAGACTTAAATGAGGAAAGTCAAAGCATGTGCCCAAATATTCTCTCGTGTTTTGTAAAAGCGTATACAATACTTTTCGGCTTCAGTTCCACTAAAGAATGTAGAACAAACATTTTTTTATATGCGCCTTAAATTTATGTTGGATATTTAAATATAACTTTAAATTATATTTGCTACATTTTAAAACATATTAAAATTTATATCACGCTAAAAACAAACATTAAAGCTACATCTCAAATTTGGGAGCATATACATGCCGATTTCTTTATCAAAATTCTAACGTAAAAATGGAACGTTTCAAAATGGTCGCTTTTATCCACTCAAAATCGATTGTTTTCTGCAAATATACCAAGCGTTCGCATTCGTTGCTTCGTGATTTAAATCACTTAGTTATTTAATAGTATATCAATCACGATTCGTGACAGAGGTATTTTATTTAGTTTTTATCTTGTGCTACTGAAGATGGAGGCATAGCCTTCGAAATGCGCATCTAGCTATTTAAAGCTATTTTTATTCATATATCTTTTGCAATTCTCATGCAGTATCCAGCGTTTGCTACCCTTTTATTAATTTATTCCGCTTGTATATACCACTTTAATATTTTTTTTATCTAACATACATCCCAAGAATTTTATATTCTCTTATATTCCACAACGTTATCCTTTACTTTGATCATTTCTTGTGTATTTACATCCGTTCGTCTCTCAAATAAGATTATATTCGTTTTTCTTTGGTTAAGTGTGAGTTTATTGCTTATAAACCAATTTTCTATTTCTGTCATGATCTTGTCAAACTTTATTTGCATCACGCGAGTTAATTGTAATAATAATATTTGTATCATCTCCATCGGTATTTTTTTATGACAATTCTTGATGTAATTGACATTGCTTGGCTATGCTGCAAACCATTATTTCATAAGAATCTCATTTTTCATATTTTTACTGTTTGTTCAAGAACAGTATTTTTCATTTCTAAACCTACAACAGTTTGATTTTTTAAGTCTTGAAATATATTATATGCACAATTCCCAACTACCAAATTATTCCATTTTTCGCTTATTCAACTTTCGTCCAAAAATGTCGATTGAACAAGTGTCGATTTTGAAATAAATTTTTGTAGCAATTTAAAACGCACATTACACTTAAATTTTAAAAAATATCACTACGGTGTTAAATTATAATATAGAATATCACCCAAATACCGTAACTTAAAGCATTAAGTAGCTAGATGCGCATTTCAAGCGCTATGTATATATATATAATATCAATCACGATTCGTGACAGAGGTATTTTATTTAGTTTTATCTTGTGCTATTGAAGATGGGGGCATAGCCCTTGAAATGTACATCTAGCTAGTTAATGCTTTAACTTACGGTATTTGCGTTGCATTTTGACGCTGGTGACATGTTTTAAGATGATTCTCTGTTCCTTTGAATTGCTATGCCCAACGCCTATTCAAACTTTCACAGGGTAGCTAATAAAAGTATGCATACTAAATACATGTCCGGTGGTTGCGATATATTATTCAAATTGCTCAGATTAATATTAAACCCAGCGAAATTCAAAATGGATATAACCAAATTGTACTGCAAATTGATTAGGTTGTATAGAATATCACCCAAATATCGTAACTCTCAAAGCATCAAGTAGCTAGATGCGCATTTCGAAGGCTCTCATTGTAAGCGACAAAGGTATTTTATTTCGTTTTTATCTTGTGCTACTGAAGATGGGGGTGTGGCCTTCGAAATGCGCACATAGCATCTACTAAATACCTTCGAGTTAGTCCATACAATTATTTAATACCGTAATTATTTTGAAATCAAGAAATGTTGTTGTCAATTTTAGGATTTAGTTGTAATAAATACAGGTTTAAAAATTAGTTTGTATTAAATATATTTTGGCTTTTATTTCATTCTTCGAAAATTTTGTGATAATTTATGAATATATGTATACTGTTCATATATCATGGGTACACTCTGTATATGTCTAATAATACTAAAATTATTTATATTTAAAGGCATGTCGATGTTTGAGTGGATATAAATTTGTTTTTGCTCCGGTTACTCATTTAAAAAGCATTACCCAGTAGAAATTCATTAGGTAATTTTCCATTAGAGGTTTGAGCAACCGTTACGTGTCCATTTTCTGTCACGTGTAATTATCTGTAAAACATTGCTCGTCAGTTTCTAAATTGATTCTGTTCAAACTTTTTCAAATTGGTATAACTTTGCTGAATGTGATGAGTGATGAAAGATTAAGCATATATTTTGAAATATAATATAATTCTTTATTGATTTTGTAAATGTCAAAAAGGTATTTTAATGGCGATTAAAATACCGCGATTTTTCTTCAAATAACAAATTATTTAATAAAGAAAACATACTTGTACATGAAACAATTCGCATAGTATTTCTGAATTTAGTATAGTATGTATTGTTGCATATAGGAGGATATTAAATAATTATAGAAAATTTCTAATAGTTATGGACAATTAATTATTTAGTAAATTTCACATAAACATTGTAGAAACGTTACAAACGTGTTTAATATGTACATTACAATTTACGATCAAATACATTATCCAACTGTGTTCAAATGGAATGTCTATTTAATAGTTAAAGCACACTTTGCTATTGTTCAAAAAATTTCTAAATACACACGCTATGTTCTATTTTGGAACTATGCTGTCAATTTTTTTAAAATATTATTTATTACAAGCAAAACATTTACCGACTATATTGCTACATTATTAACCGGAACTCTATAAATATTTTATATGAATTAAACATTACATAAATACACACTAACATTTATAATATGATATTATTTCAAGTCCTCCTGCAGTCTTATTTGGATTTAAAAATAGACGCAGTAATGATTCGTTGCTCATATTTAATTATTTGATAATTATACAGACATAAAAATATTATAACGTTAAATAATACTGAAATTAAAACTAAAGAATATATATAACATATATTGATTAAAACTTTCTTTACTGCGCCTAACTTCAAAAAAATACATAGTATTAATATTTTTAAATATTCGCAAAAAGCGTATATTTAACTGGGTATTTTATATCCGTAGATTCTTAATTATTGAAAAATTGTCGTGCAAACCGAGCTAGCCTATTGTATTTCCAGCTAACTGAAGCGCGAACGTTTTTCGATTAAGTGGTTATCAAATTCAGAACAATCACATTGTGGGCAGTATATTTGGTATTAAAGTTGCCACCGTAGGGAATTTGCTTCGCTAAAATGTGACAACTATTTGCTCACTGATAATGGATTTACGTTATCGTGTTTTGCGACAGTCTACAATCAATACACTGAAATCGGTTTAGAAAACAGGCTTTTGAACGAATCCCATTTCTTACTCCGAATTTCTTTTCCCGTCAATTTAGTCATAAGTAGTAGGTTAGCTGCGGTCAACGACCTTCTTCGCTATTGGCAATTTGCAATTCGATGAAGGCGGAGTTTCTATAGAGCTAGCATATACATCCACAAAGGCAATGTCTATGCGTCCGGCACCAGGAGGACATCCACCGTGACCATTGTCCACATCCACCACGAACCATCGCACTGACAACTTGCCGCGGCCACGATGTCTCGGTCCCATCACTACAATTACTACGCACTGGTCCGTTCGTTACTATCGCAGTCCTTACTCCGTAATGAGCGCTTCAGTTTGTCCAATAAGCGACTGTGAAACTTATTTAGGCTCGATTGGGAGCCGTTTTTCGGTGGCGATGAGCCTACCGTCTTTGAGGGGCTCTGCAGACTCGACTGGGACGTGCGTGACGACGCTCTGGAGTACTGCGAATACTGTCGGGACATATTGCCGGGTACACTCCGGTGACCTGGAGAACCCACCATAAAGTCAGTACCGGGTGATGTTGATAAGCTAGGCCCCTCAGATTTGCATTCGGACACTTTCCGAGCACGGGATGAATGACCGCTGCTGTTGCACTCCGATACCCGCCTACAACGGTTCGGATTCTTGTAGATGTTGTAGTCGTTTTTAACGACTGGCATCATAAACGCCATTGGTTCAATTGTAATTTTTCACTTAGCGCGTAATTTATCGATCGAACGATTTCAACTCCGTTTTTATTGGGCGTTTTACTGCAGGATATTGCTCCTGTTTGGTAGGTGGGATTGTGAGTAAACAATGATGATCCTGGTTTCACTAGTATACTTATCGACACAACACGCACACGTGCTGGTGAATGAATGCCGCGGAAACGTGACAGCTTTGCCTTATATCGAATTTACCGGTCCGACGCCGACTGCGCGGATGCTACCAACGCTGTGAAAATAACGTACTATGCGCAGGGGTGGGGAACGATACGGAAAATTGTAGGATATTTTGTAGCCTGTGAGTAAATTGTCATATCGTCGTCAGGCGGCAGCATCAATCAAATGTATTATATGCAACCAATATGCCTTTATCAATTGTGAGCATAATGTCAACCTCTGTCATATTGGTTGTCTTCTTAAGTGCTTGAACATCTCACTCGGGACGTCATGGCTTCATCCAGAAATATTTTAGGGCTTTTAAATGCAAATTTGCTCATTATTACACCGAGGAGCCAATTACCGACTCGTTTAATACATAAATTTGCAAATTATAAAAGACCAACAGTTGTCACGGTAAAAGTTTGTCGGTCGAACAGTGGTAAGTTCTTACATCATGTAAATTAGTATTTCTACGCGCAAAAGGAAAACAATTATTATAAATAACGAACCATGTACTTGTAAGCAATTTAATTTATTTTCATCTTAGAATTGTGTAGTTGTAATCATTTATGCGAATAGATTTTTTTCTCATGTTGTACTTAACCTATTTTATAGCGGTGAAATTTTGGAATGTTACAAGCAAATTTCACACAAGTCCCGCTGATTTCAACACACGGCAGAACTACTACGAGACTCTAACAGTGAGCAAGAATGCTTCGAGTTCAGAAATTAAAAAGGCTTACTATAAATTAGCGAAGAAATATCATCCTGACGTTAATAAGAACGATCCCAATGCCGCTAAAAAATTCCAAGCCGTCTCTGAAGCTTACGAGGTAAACATGTATCTAAAATTGCGAGAATTTACCCTTTACCGTTATAATGTTCTTCGTACAATTGATATTTCTACTATGTTGTATATTATTTGCTTTTATGTTCATAAGGTTTTTTAAAAGTCTTAAAACGATATATGTCAGGTGTTGGGCGATGACACGAAACGGAAACAGTTCGACATGTATGGTGCTACAGCTGAGCAAATGGGTGGCATGGGCGCCGGCAGTTCACATCCGGGAGGAGCTAATTATGGCTTCCAATCGAGCAATATCGATCCGGAAGAGCTTTTCCGTAAAATATTCGGTAACGCTGGATTCAAAAATACCGCTGGCTTCGATAACTTTGCCGAGTCAAATTTCGGATTTGGTGATGCGCAAGAAGTAAGATTGACTATTAGCGCGATGGATATCAGATTTAAATTCAAGTTTAGATAGAATTTGCATGACCCGAGTTGCAGTGGCGTCGAGCTTGATGAAATACCGAAATGAAATAAATTAATAATGCATGTTTTCGTGTCCAATAAATTGAAATAAATAACAATTTGCTTTGTGTCATTTTTGTGTTGTAGTCATTTTCAATAAATCGTCATTTTGAATAAAGTTTTTAGATTAATCGCATAGTCAGACATTTCACACAACGTAATATTAAATTTTAATTCTGATATATTATTTATTGCTTAGTGAGATTTTTTTTTTTTACAATTTGTAATTATCAGAAATTATTTTTTTGGAATATATTCAAGGTGGGTACTATTTTCGGTATACATTCTGACAGCACTGCATCTCCCCTCTTCGGATTTCTTTCAGTGTATAAGGTGAGACAAAATCGTCTCAGTTTTTTTGGCACGAACCTATTTATATACATTATTAAAATTAAGGAATACATGTGCTTTAAGAAAAAAATATTATGCTTGATTGAAAAGATTTATTATACGGCAAATTTAACATCTTGAAACCGACAATTGCAATGTAACTTGTCAATTTATGCTACATATTTGCGATGAGTATTTTATACGATGCTCCTCTTTAATTTTCCGGTATATAAAGTTGGAATACGTTATTGCGATTAAAAACTAGCCTAATTGCATAAAAACACCATTGAATTTCTAATTATCTCTGTTTTAAGCAATGTTTATCATATTGAATAGGGAAGGGAGTAAATAATGACTGTTAATATAACTGTTAATATACAATAAATATAAATATATAACGACTATTTAAGGCATTATCAAGTCTGAACTATTACAATATGTTACAGGTCAGAATATCAAGAATATCAAGAATATCAGAATATCAATACACAAGAATATCGTGACATACATAGATATCTAAGAAAAGAGCATTATAAGGTTTCGAATAATTTGGAATAAACCAAGTTTTACATTGTAATCCTCATTGTAATCATTGTAATAATCGCTTTTGTTATGTTTTCAAATTTCTATAGATTTTAAGAAGTTTAATTTCTTGCATTTTGGTAAGACATGTAATATTTCTAAATTATTTAATGGCGGTAAATTCCCTTTACAATCTTTAATACGTTCTGCGAAGGAAGAATTGGGTTTATTTAATCTAAAATCTCTAAAATGTTAAAAAATCGAATTTTGAAATTTCGACCTAGTAGTTCTATATATATTGAATTACAATCCGGGCATGAAAGTTTATAAACTCCACTCTTCAAAAGCGGTACCGATTTATCTTTATTGTCAAAAAGCAAATTAGATAAATGAAACTGAGAACGGGAAGCAATGGTTTATATTGTTACAAGAACAGTTATATTAACAAAGTAATTATTTACTCCCTTCCCTGTTGAATATGGATAAATATAACAAAATAAGCCGCCAACGCATTGAACAATATTTAACGATTACATCTTTTTGGATTTCATTTTATTTCACAAATTCAATAGATCCGCATAAAAACGCATGCGTTCCTTCTGTTCAGGCCGTGGTTCGAATCACTTTTTCTCAAGCCGCTCGCGGAACGAATAAAGATATCACCGTGAATGTTGTGGATACGTGTCCAAAGTGCAACGGGTCTCGAGCGGAGCTCGGCACGAAAGCCGTTCGGTGCTCTTATTGCGATGGTACGGGGATGGAGAGTGTCACCCGAGGGCCGTTTGTGATGCGGTCCACGTGCCGCTATTGCGAGGGCAGCCGTATGTATATCAAGTTCAAGTGCACCGAATGCGAGGGCAAAGGGAACACTGTGCAGAGGCGGAAAGTGACAGTGCCGGTACCGGCGGGTGAGTTTCAAAGCTTGTATCCATTCTAGTCTGTCCTGTCAGTCGACATTAATTCCATGGATTTTGTTGTTCCTCTACTTTCCCCTTTGTATAAGGGTTTGCAAAAAGTTATCGTCACGCTGTTGCATGCCCTAAGAGCACTAACTAAATAATGCTCAGAAGCCACAATCCGGATAGCCTACTATGAAAACTTTAATTCATTAATGAAATATGGCATCATTTTCCGGGGCTCCGCCATTGATGTACAGAATGTATTTGTCATACAAACGCGGGCCATGCGTATCATGAGTAATATAAAAAGAAGAGATTCATGCAGAGAACTATTTTAAACCAAACAAATCATGACAGTTTATGGGGTCTATATTTATGAAATATTTTGTTTTGTCTTTAAAAACCGTAATTTATTTACGGCGTACAACAATGTACACAACTACAATACCAGACAAAAAGTAAATATAAGTGCACCAGAGCATAATTTGTCAATGTATAAGAGGAGTGTTAGATATAATGGGATCAAGCTTTTTAATATGCTGCCGGACACTGTAAAAGTGTTAAATTACAATATATTTAAATCTACAATCAAAAAACATTTAAGCAACCGCACACCATACAATGTGGACGAATACATTGAATATACGCTCTGCATCGTCTGAATGTTTCTCAGAGTGTTGCCAATTGTTTTCTCTTTATTCTCTTTAAGCTATTATTTAATTATGTAATTGATTAAACGTGTTATATCAATGTAGATACAAAATGTGACTTACAATACTTTTAGTAGCGGAACTCACGTATATGTACTTGTTTGCTGTTACTATCTGATTGTTAATAAATTCTATTCGACCTTCTCTAGATAACACCGATCTATAATAAATTTTTGCGATTTTAGGTATTGAGGATGGACAAACAGTTAGGATGCCTTTAGGTCGCAAAGAATTGTTTGTCACTTTCCGTGTGGATAAATCCGATTACTTCAAGCGAGATGGCGCCGATGTACATACAGAAGCGGAGATTTCTGTTGCCCAAGCTATTTTGGGCGGCACCATTCGAATACAGGGATTATACGAGGATCACACGTTACAAGTTAGTAAAACAATGAAAAGACAATGTTCGCTAAACGTGGTAAATTTAAATTTAAAAGAACGAAAAGAAATATCAGTGTATTAGCTCAAAATTGAATTTAGTTGTTCTATGCTAAAGCAGAAGCTAGTTTAATAAATTTGACATAAGTTTCAGTTTATACGCCAGGAAATGAAGGGGGCATATCTAACTTGCAAAATTTATTATATTCAGATGTTTAAGATAGAGAATTGATTTTTATATGTAATAAGACAATTACCCTGTAGTGCGATTTATGTACATGCTAATTTATATTTTTAACAATGATAATTCCTGACTGTTGTATATTTTAAACAATTTACGTTTATTTTACGTATTGCCTGTGTCTATCGCTAATCTATTACATCGTCAGCGATGTGACAATACCTCCTATCTGTTTTGAACTTTAAATGAGCTGGGAGATGTTCTGAATACGCGCAATAAACTTAGGAATCAGTTTGACATAATATCTCATTTTTCGAATTTTTGTATGGTAGGAGGTATAATCACATCGCTGACGATGTTTTTCTGCGATTGGAAATTTCTGCAATGATCGAAACCTGAAATACGATTTTTTTCATACAAATTCAGAATAAATATTGATTTTACATAAACATTCTATACTTAATCGCTCCTAATACGTCACAAATTTTAACTAAAACTTGTGCAGACAATTTTTATGTTTTTTGTATGCTATTTTGTTTTCTACTTAGATAATGCCAGGTACGTCGTCGCATTTGAGGATACGCTTAAGTGGTAAAGGTATGAAGAAGGTGGATGGTTATGGATCTGGCGATCATTATGTTACATACAAAGTTGGGGTTCCGAAGGCATTGAATAATAAGCAAAAGGCGTTAATGCAAGCGTATGCTGAATTGGAAGAGAATACTCCAGGCCAAATCTTCGGAGTAACGCATAAAACAGATGGTAATACAGATACAGAAATACCCCCGAAAAAAACGTAAACAAAATATGATAAAATGATAATTACATGTTCGATCGAAATTTTGAGATGTATTGTGTTAATAACAATTTTATTTTCAATACATAGTTCTATTTATTATTGGTTCTATTTTGCTTGCGTGTAATTTTTGATTTATTATATGATTTCTTCGACTTTTCTATGACGAACTGGCAAAGAAAGTGTGCGTTAAAACAAAATATAAAATTTCCTCCATTTTTTGTACATGTTGTTAGATTTGCGTATTATAACGTTTCATTTTATTTGTTGTTTGATATCTCTACTTTAACGCACTTTTTCTTTGACAGGTTCCTCTGAAACGGAAAAATCAAATAATTCTAAAAAAGAAGATATTCCTTACGCAGCTTCTGAGCAGAAAACGCAGCAGCAAACGGAAGAGAGCGACGGCTTTCTACAGAAATTAAAGCGATCCATTTTTGGATAATGTATTAAAGTTGTTACCCTAGTTAATTGTTAGTCAAATTTTGTTACATGACCATAATAATCAATTTGATTACAAAAATAAAAGACGATTTCACCGTTCTTATAATTTATCTCCGAAAAAGTACTGATTTGTCCGCCGTTGTCGTAAATTATCCAATTTCAAAGCCACAACGCAGGTTTCGTTAAATCATGCATGGCCGCTACTTGGTTCTAAAAAAAAAACGTTAAAACAATTAATGCTTCTGCCCCACCAAAATTAGTATGTCTATTATATTTTTTCAGGTACCAAAGAATGCGTTTCTGAAGATAGTAGATTATTAAAATCTTTGCGAAGTGCGATATGTGATATTAATAAGGAAATCAAAGTTGATAACGAGGTTACAAATAATTGTACCGAAAATACTGTTACAAATAAAGACACTATCGATGACAATATTAGAACGAGCGATGGCAGTCCACAACCGGAAACAACCATAAAAATTGAGAAAGTTGATATTAAACCGGAAGTAAACGAAGATCCAATTGTAGACGAGGCGAAAAAAGCGAAACAATCGAATTCGTAATAAATACCAGTTCAGATTTTACATTATGTGTGAAAATAGGACCAGCATATTATATTTACTAGAAGGATAAGTTACCGCGAATATATTTGTGAAACAATTATCAATTTAAAGGGCATCTATTGTTATTATTTCGCATTTGCTACTTTAGTCTTTATTAAGATAGTGTTGATTATTTTTAACAAAAAAAGAAATAAAACTATTATTTTGCGCTCATTTATTTGATATACATAATGCAGTTATAAATTATCATTATATCAGGTTTCTTTATTAAAATAGGGATATCTACCGATTCCCTAACATTTTAAAAGTTTAAAATTAATCACAACGTTTAAGGATATAAAACAATTCCAACGAACTGTTGGTAAAAATGGTATTTGCTGAATATCAATAATTGATTAAATGAAAATCCTAAGTGATCTACATGCAGCAGTCAAAAACCATATTTAATGCATTTAGCAGTTTAAGTGCATTTATTTTAAAAGCTATGCACCCATCTTCAACATCGGTCAAAATGCCGATTAGAAATTGCTATAACTAAATACACTCGGTGAGCAGGTGTGTTTGTCTCCTAATTGAGGATGGTGGTTTAGCCATCGAAGTGCGCATTTAACATGCATGGTCGTATTACGATTTTTGGGTTATATTTCATAGTTATTTACTGCTACTGTTGTGATTAATTTCAAAATGTATATGAATATATGCTAAATCCGTTTTGAACACTTTAAAATATATTTCTAATAATTTGTATAAGATTTAATATTAGCATAAATAATTATAAAATTGATTTATTGGCATTTATCAATCAAATTTATTCATTCCTACGTGAACACATTTTTGGACTAACGATATATTGCGTAAGACGAATGTAATTGGTTTTTATTAATAATAATATAACTTGGGTCTAATCAGCATCTTCATAAATATGATCATGCAAAATTTCAGTTCTCTTGACAAGCTTTTTTATTTTCTTATTATCAATTTGGCCAGTCCACTCTGAATCAGAGATAGACATATTAGCAAATTTATCTTCAATTATAATATCCCATTGTTCCTCATCATCCATTTGAGGATTTGTATTATTCGAAAGTATATTTTTATTAAAATGTTCTTCTGCACATCCCGCATGGTCCATACACTCGTTGGACGAAACGGAAGATGAACTTGATTTACGAGTAGATACGTTCGGTTCTAAATAATTATCCTCCTTTTCATTGAATAATCTAGTGTGGTTCTTATATTTCGACCTAAAGGCACTTAGGCATTGCGTATAGTTCACAGAAAACAGTGTAGTATCAATGAAGTTCTGTTCAAAGTCTGCCATTTCTAAATGATCTAAATCCAATTCAAAAAAACTTATTTCGTTACTATACAGATCAACATATCGCAGTCTTTGTAAATTTAAACAAGGCACGTATGCTAAAGAATTAAACGGTCCTAACAATTCTTCTAAATTCTCCAAGTTATTAAAATTGTTTGGAAAGCGAACAACTTTATTGCAACTGAAGTCTAAATATTGTAAAAAGCGTAAGTGTACGATACAATCAGGAAGCCACGACAAATTGTTATTAGATACATTCAAATGTTTGAGATATTTGAGATTGATTACATTTTCAGGTATGTAACACAATGATATATTCGATACATTCAATATTTCGAGATAGTTCGCAAAATGAGCTTCTTCAAATAGCAGCTCTAATTTACCGATCCCATTACAATTTTTATTGCCGTTATTTCCTAAATCCAACGTTTTTAATGTACGTATAGATTTCAGTACTTTAAAATCATCATCCATTAAGCAACAATTACGCAAGTATAAACATCTTAGTTTGTATTTGCTAGTAGTCGCAAAACGTGCCCTCGTAAGCGATGTTAAATTATTTTCATTGTAATATAATTTTTCCAATTGCGAACATTTTACTTTTAAGATCCACATGGGAATATTTACGAACATATTAACTTCTATATTCAAAATTATCAATTTTCTAATGCATTTAGGCTCCGTCTCGAACCAGCGGATTTCATTATGACTAAGATTCAGTTTCTCCAAATCGGGTAAACCGATTAAAATGCATTGAGGTATTACTTTCAATAAATTGAATGATAAATCTAAACATTTTAGTGGCAACACAGAAAAACTTCTAGGAATATTAGACAAGTTACAATGCGATAAATTTAACGAAACGATATTTCTTAGTCTGGGATTAACATCCACGATGCTTTGCAATATGGCATAACCATTTTGTGCATTTTCTTCATGATCTGAGTCATCGATGATTGCGATTCTTGCTATTTTATAACCATTTTGTTGATGTTTATTGAACGTTGCAGTGGACTCGAGGTGCAAATTATTATTTACTTGTTTAAAAACAATTTCTAAATCGATTCGGGCTTGAATTCTAACTTCGCCAGCCATTCTTATCTACAATATAAACATTATTAAGCACGAATATTTAATTTTATGATAGTAATTCATACATTTTTGGAAGTTTCTGATGGCACTATTGGTAACCAACATAGCAATTGCATTATTTGTAAACACACCAATGCAATATAGGCAACAGTGCATGCGTAACAATACAGTTACTGTCAGTTCGTGACTCCCACTATTATATATATTTCCGTGACCTTTGGATTCACGACATGAACCGAATGGTATTAATTCAAAAAGGTATCGTTAAATTATAACGTCTTTAAAATATACAGTTATTACGAGAGAGTACTTGGTCTTGTGCAACGAAAACGTGTTTTATAGCATCGCTATAAAGTGGGACCTAATATTAAGATTGGTGAGTCTTTTAGAATAGATTTATGTTAGTTAAAGAGTCCGCAATCCTAAAGATTGGATGGAAACAGCACGCCATGCCGATCTATCCTGAGCTAATCCCTTCATCTCCCTATAGCTATTCATCTCAACGTCTTCAACTATCTGACTCACATACTCCAATCTAGGCCTACCTACCTCTCTCTTTCCCTCCACTCTACCTTCTATGATCAATTGCATAATCCCCCCATGCCTAAGAATATGCCCTACTAATCTGTCTCTCCTACGCTGTAACACTCTCCAAATACTTCTCTTCTCCCCTACTAACTCTAGTACAGCTTCATTTGTTACTTTATCTTCCCAACCAATCCTCATCATCCTCCTATAACACCACATTTCGAATGCTTGTAATCTACGCTTCTCTTCCTTTCCTATAGTCCACGCCTCACACCCGTACAGTGCTACACTCCAAACATATACCTTCAGTAATCTTTTTCTAATACCCAAGTCAATATTTGATCTTAAAATCTGTTCCTTTTCTACGAATGCCTTCCTACCCTGTGCTATCCTACACTTTATATCTACCTTGCTTCGATTATCTTTTGTGATTCTACTGCCTAAATAACAAAAATCTGACACTTCTTCGATTCTATTATCTCCTATTGTGATCCTCATTTTTCTACTGCATTCCTTTTTGTCACACCTCATCACTTTAGTTTTACCTATATTTATTTTCATGTTAAAATCCCTAGTCAATACTGCCTGCATACCATTCAATACCCTTTCTAAATTCTTTTCGCTTTCTTCCAATATAGCTATATCGTCGGCGAATCTCAACATATATATTTTCTCTCCCTGTACATTCACACCTACACTATACTCTTCTTTTACTTTGTTTATTGCATCTTCTATATATAGATTAAATAATAACGGTGAGAGTGTACATCCCTGCCGAACTCCCTTCCCTATTTTTGCTACCTCTTCTTCCCCCTCAATTCTAACTAAGGCAGTTTGGTGTTTATATAAATTAAAAATTATTCTCCTATCCTTATAATCTATGTAGATTTATGTTTCGAGGTTATATTGTTGTGCCAAGCACTCAATAGATGTAGCAAATTAGACCGTTTTTAATGGAGGATTTATCTTATCGCCGGCGATAAAGTCGCCGATAAAATCGTTGATGTATTTCGCTCTCTTTTATGACTAATATGTATGTATACAGTCAGAATCTTCCAGTGTGGGCGTCGAAGTAGCATTTAGTATGCCCTCTTTTCATATCAACGTTGGCTAGTTCACAGATTTTTTATATTTTGTTTTAAACCATTTTCTAAGTGGCTTAGGTTTACAGATTTGGAAATATTTGTCCATTTTTATTATTATAAATCAAATTGAATATACAGTTGATTTATGAATAGTAGCAATTATTTCCTTTAAAATACAGTATTTTACCATTTGGCAATAGTGCTAAGATATGGTCCTTTCATTAAGCACCCGGAAAAGAATTGCTGTTGTTCCGTACGATTGTTCTTTGATATTCAACGTGAATAGAAAGAAGGCAATTAAGCCAAGCATGTTTCGCAGACGGGAGGGTTTTCTGGTGAAATTACAAAGCGCCACGGTGGTAATTATTTTCAATTGTCATTTTGGCCATTAAAGCGAAGGGAACTTTAAAATTACCGGTCTAAATTTGTAATTTTTGTAGTTATAGCTAGCATACTTTACATTAGTTATCGAACTCTAGAGCTAATAAATGTCATCTTAACTAATACTTAAGGGTTTATGCCTACTAATAGTAGAGCACGATATTTATTATAATTAATAATTAGAAAAGTTAAATTACGTAAAAAATGTAACTCATAGCTGTAATGATGTAGGCCAGTAATAGGAGCAGTCCTAGTAGCAAACCCTTTTGTATCCCATATCTTATATATTTCGCTGCTTTCTTGACTGGAACAACGAATTCCATTGCGCTGGAATTAATGCAAAAAATTGTATAGAAAGTGTATATATTTTAAGGTAATTGATAACTGAAGTGTCAACTTGATGCAAATGTTTGTATGAAAACGTCAATTTCAATAATAATTACAGAGATGGCAGTGTCAATGACAATGTATATATAGACATTGCAAGTCCATTTACGAAAACGAATCAACTTTAAGCGGTTGGTTTTCATGTGTCGACATCTGTCGATATCTTCCGTACCAGAACTTGGTGAAGATAACTGCAGACTGCGCTAGTATATTGACCAAATACACGGGAACCAAATTTTGACAATTTGCCATTTACTGTGGCGCTCTGGCGTTTGAATCAACTAGATTATATAATAGATGCATTCAAGCAGGATTTATTCTAAATATTACAGATAATTAATACAGACACAATCTATATATCACCAGCAGAGTGCAGCACTTCCTGACTCATAAAATTTGTGGAAATCTGATTCCCATTTAATTCGCTTTTTATATGTACTTGCAATGTCTATATGTACATTGTCATTGGCAGAGGGATTACTTGATAATCACTTGTCATGTATGTAAAGTTCGTTCAATACAGCAAACGGTAAATCTGTCATTCGTCTTCGTCAAGTTACATTTTTGGAATCTATTTTTTATAAATTTTTTTTATTGTAAATTCATTGTAATATCGTGATTGATAAAATTATACGATAAGTTAGTATACTTATTGCATAAGAATTTCATCCTATTCAATTTTTAAACCCATACCATCACATTATTGTACCTGATAAACTAGTACCTTGCTATCCTCCATTTCCATACATAATTTAAAGTGATTTAAACATTTTAAATACAACGATCAATTGACGCGCTCCCTTTATAAAACCCACGCAAAACAACCACCTCTCCCGTCTGCTATACATCCTTCTATAAATACATATATCCTGGCGCTCTACCAGAAAGGTCCCTCATTATACTTCCAAGTTAGCTATAGCTCGAGACTACTCGGTGCTAGTGTAGGTGCGAAGTTGTGACACGGTCGTAAACCATCCGAGATTAGGAGCTCTGTACTCTGGCAGTGTGTGGTTCAAGGTATCCACAGCTAGGTTGGAGGCTCTGCCAACGTCAAGTCCTTATTGCCCCCAAGGGGCGGGCTATGCCCACAGTATGCCTTCCGTACTATGGTACAGTAAATGGGAATTTTGGGGTACTATATGGTTTATATAGAGTAAGGAAAGAGTGCTTGTTAAATGTAGTTAGTTGTTTTAGGCATGGAACAGGTTGGATGTTTCTCATGTATAAAATGCAGTTGCTCGTTATAACTAATTTAAAGCAGTTATAGTTATAGAATGTTCGTTATAGTTATAGTTATAGTTGTTAAACTTCCTTTTGAAGTTTTGACCCTCTCATTTTTCGCGGTTTGGATAGGAGAGCAAATATAACTTTAAAATAGCTTTTAATATATCTAATAGCCTTGCGAATTTTGTGGGAAATCCAAAAGATTTAATAGATATAAAGAAAAAATCTTGTATATATGAAACCACTTGTTCTAGTTATCCCAAGGTATATATAGGTCAAACACGCAGACCCCTAGAAGTAAGATTTAAGGAACATTTAGCTCATTTTAGATTATCGTAAAAACCAACGTATAAGGTACCCTCTATTTTTTAAGGCTTTTGACCAGAAAAACCATTACTCGCGTAAGATACCCCCAGTGAATATCAGTTGTCAAGGTGATAGTTTCAAAAAGTGAAATCTTTAGCAGAACAATTACTGTAGAAGGTTGTCCTGCAAATTGAATTTGTCTAATTTCTACTGACAATGAATTCGCTAAAATAGCATCGGCAGTCATATACTGCAAGTTACAAGCTGAGTGCAATCAAATTAGGTGAATCACTCGGCAGTTTTAAGAAAGCTGCTAAGGTTTGATGACTCTGTTATGCTTGACTGGATTCGTCGCACATTCAGCAAACGAAATGGATCGTTGCGTAAAAAAAAGTCGATGAACGTGTTGGACGCTTTTCGATGCCACCGTTCTGAAAGCATAAAACAGCATTTTCGGGACGAAAATTGTACCATAGCTATGATTCCAGGTGGCTTGACAAACGTGTTACAGCCACTGGATGTTAGCATACACAAGCCATTTAAGCAAAAACTGCACGAAATTTTGAGCGAATGGATGCACTCTAGAGAACATTCGTTTACAAAAGGTGGAGCTATGAGAAAAGTTGAAATGTCTGAAATCTGCCGCTGGATCCTTCGCGATTGGGATGAGATATCCGTGGATGTTATCAAAAGAGCATTAAAAACATGCTGCATTTCCAATGATTGGGATGGAACTGAAGATGATATCGTTTTTGGGAACAATATGGGATTAGAGGACGAAATGGATTGTGATGAAGATTTAATCTATGCGGATGATATGCCTGAAGAAATGGAGCCTATTGTTGTTGAAATGTATTAATCAAAATAAAGTGTGTAACATGTTTCAAACATCACATTTTACATCTTTTGCAAGTGCTTCCAGATTTTGAATTGCTTGTTTAATACCCTAAGTTTTAACCTCGAAATTTCAAAAAAAAAGTGGTATCTTATACGTGGGTTTTTACGGTATATAGAAAAGATAGAAGTGCAGTAGCCGGGCATATTTTCGATTCCGGTCATCCTATTGAAAGTAGTTCAGTTAAATTACTTAAATGTGTTAGGGATTATTCCGAACTGAATGCTTATGTTAGTTAAAGAGTCCGCAATCCTAAAGATTGGTTGGAAACAGCACGCCATGCCGATCTATCCTGAGCTAATCCCTTCATCTCCCTATAGCTATTCATCTCAACGTCTTCAACTATCTGACTCACATACTCCAATCTAGGCCTACCTACCTCTCTCTTTCCCTCCACCCTACCTTCTATGATCAATTGCATAATCCCCCCATGCCTAAGAATATGCCCTACTAATCTGTCTCTCCTATGCTGTAACACTCTCCAAATACTTCTCTTCTCCCCTACTAACTCTAGTACAGCTTCATTTGTTACTTTATCTTCCCAACCAATCCTCATCATCCTCCTATAACACCACATTTCGAATGCTTGTAATCTACGCTTCTCTTCCTTTCCTATAGTCCACGCCTCACACCCGTACAGTGCTACACTCCAAACATATACCTTCAGTAATCTTTTTCTAATACCCAAGTCAATATTTGATCTTAAAATCTGTTCTTTTTCTACGAATGCCTTCCTACCCTGTGCTATCCTACACTTTATATCTACCTTGCTTCGATTATCTTTTGTGATTCTACTGCCTAAATAACAAAAATCTGACACTTCTTCGATTCTATTATCTCCTATTGAGATCCTCATTTTTCTACTGCATTCCTTTTTGTCACACCTCATCACTTTAGTTTTACCTATATTTATTTTCATGTTAAAATCCCTAGTCAATACTGCCTGCATACCATTCATTACCCTTTCTAAATTCTTTTCGCTTTCTTCCAATATAGCTATATCGTCGGCGAATCTCAACATATATATTTTCTCTCCCTGTACATTCACACCTACACTATACTCTTCTTTTACTTTGTTTATTGCATCTTCTATATATAGATTAAATAATAACGGTGAGAGTGTACATCCCTGCCGAACTCCATTCCCTATTTTTGCTACCTCTTCTTCCCCCTCAATTCTAACTAAGGCAGTTTGGTGTTTATATAAATTAAAAATTATTCTCCTATCCTTATAATCTATACCCGTTTCTTTTAAAATTCTAAACATTATGACCCAATCTACATTATCAAATGCCTTTTCTAAGTCTACAAAAGCTATGCAAGTTACCTTTCCTACCCTATTTCTTTTTTCTACTACCGTTCTTAGTGCTAGAATCGCCTCTCTCGTCCCTCTGTTTTTCCTAAAACCAAACTGATCTTCTCCTAGCCTTTCCTCTACTTTATTTTCTAATCTCCTATAAATAATCTTTAACAATATCTTCGATGCATGTGATAGTAGGCTAATGGTCCTATAGTTCTCACACAAATTAGCTCCTACATTCTTCGGCATTGTTACTATTCTACTACGCTGAAAATCCTGTGGTACTTCTCCCTTCTCATATATTTTACAAACTAACCTGTATAATCGCTCCTGCATTTTTTCCCCTGCGTGTTTTATTAATTCGGCTGGTATCATATCAATCCCCGCTGCTTTGTTATTCCGTAAATCATTTAATGCTCTATGAAACTCTGACCTAAGTATGCTAGGACCTAAGTCATCCTCATCTATCTGTTCCACACTTTCTAGCTCCTCCATGTCCTGCCTACCTTTATATAAATCTTCAAGATACTCCTTCCATCTTCTAGCTTTTTCCTTATTTTCTGTGAGTTCCTTACCATGCTTATCACATGTAATGTTACCCTTTGGTTTTACTTTAGAAAAATGTGACTTAATTTTCCTGTAGCCCAAATCTACTTTACCTCTTCTCATATCCTCCTCAATATCCTCACAGTTTCCTTTTATCCACTCTTCTTTCGCTAGCTTGCATTTCCTATTAATTAAGTTCCTTAGTTTCTTATATTTTTTCTGTCCTGCTTATGAGAGTATTTATATTCATAGATTAAAATCTGATTTAATGAATATAGATTCAGCCCCGATATCCTGTCTATTCAATTTAATTAACAAATAAATATTCATTTTGGTTAGTTTAGTTTGGTAACCCTTGAATTTTGTTATGCGTTTGCGTAGTTGATCATAGCTATCTGCAATTCTTTTTTATAGTTTACAATAAGTACGATAGGCGTCGCATGTAGGCGGGAAACTGCTGTTACAATGACATTTCGTTCAATTGTATAGCAATCCCGGTGAGTGACAGAGTATCTTTATTTGTTTTATTATTGTGCTACTGATTATTGTGATGCCTCCGAAATGCGCATCTAGCTGATAAATGCTTTGTGTTACAATTTTTGGGTGATGTTTTATACAATTATTTAACGCCGTAGTGACGATTTTACAATGATTCATGGTCAAAACAAGAGTTATAGGTTATGATCATAAAGTGCTGTACATTGAAGTTTAGCATTGAACGTTCAGTACTGTGCAATATGCACTAGACGTAAAAATGTAGGATCTTTTCTTCTAGAATTCAGATGGTTGGTAGCACTGCTTGAAAGACAAATTCACGATAAAATAAAACATCACGCAACTGTCAGTTTAACTTCTACATATGAATTGAGTTAAAGACAAATAGATGCAGAACACAATTTTTAAGATATTATTTTAAAATTTCGCCGAGTTCATAAAATTGAAGAAAAAATTAACACGTGTAATATGTGCTTCATAAATATCTCTATTGTATTATCTAGCAGGCCGTGTGCCATAGTGTGTACGGTGGTATCCTGTTTCTATACATTGTGTCTGCCTTGGCCTGGACAGCCGAAACCGCGAATTTAACCCAAAACCTACCGGGAATATTGTCAAATAATGTTCTGAGATAAACACGTTGATGCTGGTTCTATAAGTACAGGGTGATCAACAATTCCTGTAGACCCATGTTGCGGTTGTGCATGCAAACACGGTATGTTGTATACGGTATATCATAAATTAATATAAACTGTGTCATAATTTAGTTCTTGATGTTAATCAACGTGATTTATATTTCTTTATATATTTAAGAATAACGATGAATATATGATTTTCTGGAATCAATGTTGGTGTAGTAACGTAAAAAAAAAAGTTCGCAGACGTCTTTTTATAAGAGTATTTATACTTTTATAGTATCTTTCCTTATTTCTTTTGTATTTTTTTTGGGACATACAGTATGTGCGTGACCGATACGCAAATGCAGCTAGATCTTGCAGCTTTTGCTGTTTATATGGTTGCTATTGTTAGTATATGCGGTTTACCCGGCAATAATGTACGATGATGAAGACCAAAAAGGGTACAACGGTGGTATTACGTACTGTCTAATGAAACAAGAGAATACCTACGACTACAATTAATACACGATGAATAATTTATATTTTATTCAAGAATATCAAAATATTCTTTTTATTATCAGTAACAATGAGTTAATTTTTTGAATAGTACACCAATTAAAGCACAACAATCACGGAGATAATACACCTGTATTAATCACCTAGCTTTTTATACAATTTAAGGAGGCCTAAATTAAGAAATTTTAATCCTCCGTCTGTGCCGATGGTGTGCCAATTCATCAAATATGCCTCCTAGGTGCAAGACACGGACAACGACGCTCTGGCCTATAGGAGCAGTCACTATAAAGCGATCCCGGTCTATAGGAAAGATTTCAGGCTAACTCACGGTATTAGAGGGATTAGGGTAAATCGTTGGTCGGTGCAAAGCAAGAAGAAACCAGCACTGTATTTGTCGCTACAGTGTAGCAATGTACGGGTGTGAGGCGTGGACTATAGGGAAGGAAGAAGAAAGGAAGATAAACGAAGAAAAAGGAATAGAAGCATTCGAAATGTGGTGCTATAGGAGGATGGGTTGGGAAGATAAAGTAACAAATAAAGCCATGTTACAGTTAGTAGGGGGAAAGAGAGGCATTTAGAGAGTATTAGAGCGTAGAAGAGATAGACTAGTAGGTCACATTCTTAGACATGGAGGTATTATGCAATTAGTTATAGAAGGTAGAGTAGAGGGAAAGCAAAGGGTAGGTAGGCCTAGATTGGAGTAGTTGGGTTATATAGTGGAGGACGTGTGGGATGAAAAGCTATAGAGAGATGGAGGAATTTGTTCAGGATAGATCGACAGATGGCGTGCTGTTTCCAACCAACACGGATTGGACTAGGATTGAACACTATCTAACTAACTAGATTTATAAATGCGTATAGCATAAAAGTTTTATACGTACGGTTTTTGGTAGATGATCTATGCAATTATTTAAAGATTGGGGGGTCGATTTCCAGGGTATGTTTCTAAGTGGGTTTATAGTAGTAGATATATGTAGATAGTACCTTCACAGATGACAGGTTTATACAGACAAAATGCATAGGAGATACATCCTTTGTTGTACATTTTGCCAAAGATATGAAGCCAATTTTCATGAGAGCGTATTTTTTTCTTATTTTCTTATTTTCTTATTTTCTCATAAGAAATCTTTTACTTGGAAGCTGATATCTCGCAGTACTGTGTTCTATATCCAATTCATTTTTATTTTCTCATTCTTATTCTCTTTTAAATTTCTGACGGAGCTATGATCAAATTTAGGGATATATAACATTTGTTTATTTTTACTCTTGACATTTAAGTAACCAATATGGTCGAATATAAAAATAACAATTTCTTCCATAATGTATACCTTCAGAATATCTTAGTTATAGAGATTAATCAGTAAATATGAACAGTAGTCAAAGAATCTTGTTTTATTAGCGGATGCGCTTGTACTCCGATTAAATCGAATTATATTTATCTCAATAAGGCTGATATCCGCCATGATGAACGGTGACTAAAACTCTTGCAATCGTGTATTTAAATAACTATTTTATATTATTATAAGGCCTAGCATGAACATGATAGTCCAATTAATGAAATTAATATAGCAAAATATAACAAAAAAATATATATAACAACATAAAATAATTTTGCACTCTGTTCATCATAAATAATTCTAGCGAATTGTAGACAATATCACCCAAATATAAAGTGACCATATGTCACGAGAGACAAAGCGGGACGCTCAAATTTACTACATAGGGGGGGGGGGGGGGGATTAATATATTAGGAAGAAGTTTACTTTATAAATCTGCCATATAAATCATGTTTCTTCTTTTTTTGATACACATATTTTTCCATAGGTAGATTTTCCTCAAAAGATTCGGGCTATTAATTAAATTTTCATAAAACTTTTGGCACAAATTCGATCAATATTATTTTACGTTCATTATACTTTTTATGGTTTTTATATTAAACTGGTTGCACATTTAGAATTTCAAATCGTTTCCCATTAGAAAATGTATCGTTGTCACGTTGCTATGACTCATCCAAAGCCGCTGGAATTTAAGTACATTAGTCGTTATAAGGTACAAGCGAACCGAAGAAATTGAGAAGACATACTGCATACGGTCGCTCTCACCTATTGCTTGCAATAGAGTGAGATGAGTGCATATGCATTTAACCTGTACTATGTGGCTGGGTGGCGCTGGAATATGTACTAAATATTAACGATATAGCTATATTGCGAAGTATATTACCGTCGCTCTAACTCTAGCGCTTCCAACAGATAGGGCATATGAATTTGACTGGTACTTGCTAGCTGCTATATCGTGTTGAGTCATGAGTGTTAGGTATGTTCGCGGTGCAAGCTTTATCTTTTAGGAAAAATAATGCCGAGATAAAATATCACAATACAATTATATATCTACGGTGATGCGCTGAATGTTCAGGAGGGGCATAAGGAACCGCCACTGCTAAATGCTGACTTTAAAAATCTGTAACTTTTGAAATTGAAGAGGCAATTAATAGCGCTGGTTAATTTGAAGACGTAATAGTTAACATTGACCGAGAATCGGTATAGGCATCTGCAAATTCTAGTATTAGGTGTGTGACAACGACGATGGACATACACACAGATTATACATTTTTTCATAATCACTTCGATCGAGTTTAGAAAAAAATTGGTATGGTCAAACGCACAGAGCGCTCAGTTCAGGCTTAGCATACATTCTTACGTAAATGCAATCTCTTATCTCCACATGCTATTTTATAGAAGCAGTTTCAATGGTACCTTGTCTAACAGTTGAAGCTAGACTACCTTCGCTTCGACAGCAAATCAAGAACACCTGCAGCAACTCTCGAGTATTGTTATCAAAAAACCATATACGTGTTTATATTAACAGAATTTAAATACTAGTAAACGTTTTGCCAAAATCACACAAATGTATAGTTTCAAAAAACAAAACCCAATTATTGACCATTTGTTAAATAATAGTATAGAATATACTATTATTTAAGAAAATGTCACGAATCGTGATTGCGATACGATTATATATTCAGTTATATATATATTTTTGTAGGTCTAATTATTACAATTAATTATTAACATTCTTTCATTTATTTCACATACATAATTGAGACATTTCAACGATCAATCATCAATTTTTCTTTTTCATTTCAGATATTGGATTAATCCGACTTTCCAATAATGCATCAAACCGCATTGTATCTCCAATGTAAAATTCGAAAATCAATTTATGCCGATTCGGTGTTCTGCATGGTATGAGGCAGCTTTCTATTATAGGTGAGTTAAGATTATCGGTTGAAAATTATAGCGATTTTAAAATGTGAAATATTGCGTTCACGATTTTCCAACCCGTATCTGGCGCGGAGAATACAAAATTTATTACGGGACGTTTTGCGCCCCACGAACATTTGTGTATCGGAAAATGCTCACTGCGCTTCCAATAACTGAATAACACATCATTAGGCAGGTGCACGTATATCGGATATAAGTATTGCGAGGTATGAATGTGTTTTTTTGTATTCTTTCTAAACATTTTTTTCGTCTTATAATCGATATGCATATAGAGATCATTACTGCGGTAGTAAAAGATTCATTAAAAATTACAGTCAATCTGGAATTTTTAATTAAATATGCTGTGCTGATCGATATTTTGCTATCTTAGATTTTAAGGCCTACAAGTTTTTTTTATATAAAAATGCAAATGGGGTCTTCCACACCAACAACAATGATCACTCTTAATATTATTTTGGATACATATACATTCATTTTGAATACCTGATTTTTATTACATAAAACAAATATTTATATATTTTTAATATTTTTGAAAATTTATATTTGAATCTAATGATTTTGGCGGTAGTGTGTGACGTATTAGGTATTTCAGGAAATTCTCTCAATATTGGACAATGACTGACGTATATATATACAGTAGCATTGTATTAAAGCGCAGTTGCCAATAACCTCTTCATACATTAAAAAAATAATACACATATATAATAAACTGTAAGATAAGCCAAAAATAGTAATATTAGGAATATTACCTACCTTTATTGATTCGTATATTAAATAACATGTTATGTAATAATTTAAAACGCAGTCGAATGCGCCGAAAAGGAGTAAATATAATAATGCACGCTAGGATGGTTCGTCTGCTTCAAACGCAATGTCTAAGCTACTAAGCTTCCATACTTTTTACATATGCTTATAGCACTACGCCCCTGAACAGCGGGTTGCCTATAACATCCTGTTGTTACAAACAATTTACAACCATAAACATGTATGCAATAACTTGTGAAAATGATTTTAAAATGCATATTTCTCTTAACATCAGCATTTAGATTCGGTATGACATCGGTGTCTGTTGCCATGACACATGCGCACCATGCATATCAGGCATTTAAATCCTTAGCACGTCATCAAATCGAAATATCTATATAGGGTCAAAAATATTATGAAAGAATATCGAATTTCCTGTTTTATTTATTTAAATAAATGAAACATATTTCTTCGCTATAAGATCCCATTCCGAATATATATTTTAGATCGGCTCATTTTCATGCGGAATGCCAATAAAAAAACAAGTTTTAAATATACTTCGTCAACGAATTTAGAAATGCATTTATTTGTGTATATTATTGATGTTTAGCTAGAAAAACTAAATAATATATATAATAATGATATCTTACTAAGCAGACGGAATTTTTATTTAAAAAGTCTAAAGAGGCTGCTGAATTTCTGCACTATTGTTAAATAATGATTTAAAAAAATAAGTGTCCGCTTTTCATTTTGAGTATTTAAACAGATTAAAAAAGAAATGACTTATGTACAGAATTGTGGTCCGAGGGCAATTATTGTGGTACCTCAGGTGTGCAGTTTTTTGCCCATTATCGAAAATGGAAGCATGCGAACCTACGTTTATATTAGATTTATGTTTTTAGTAATAGTTTCATGGGATGTCCATTACAATCTGTAGTGGTAAAAATTAGACGTGATTTAAAAAAATAGTTTTTCAATCATTATATAATATATCAAAACCTTCAATTTTCGATATTAGACTGTCTTAATTATTAGTAATAATTTAATCGATATTTTTTTTTGACTCTTCAATAAATTCTCATATTTATTTTTTTAACTATATCTCTACACAATTTTTAAGGAAACTAAAAATAAAACAAATTAATAAATTAATATGGTAACAGTGAACTTGAGAACTATTTTTCATACTCCATTTAATCCTTTATTAGCATTAAAAAATTATTTAAAAGTTGGGAATTAGAAATAATTCATTCATTAACTGAAAATAAGCTTTCATAAAAAGACGTTCCGTATTTTTTAGTAAGTTCGAATTGAATTTCTTAAAATTAGCGCATAAATTACATCAAATCAAAATCAAATAACAAGCGAGCAATGTAAAATTAATATCTTTAGTATTAAAAAAAAAATTCTTGTGACTTGTAACAAAATTTGTATTAAAATATTGTTGCGGACATTCGTAATTTTTAAGCGCACTTAATTGCTCTTATCTTTTATACATTCTTAAAATAAATCGTAAAATAAAAAATGATTTGAGATCACCCACCACAGCGCATTTTCTATTATCTACCAACACAAAAGACTCATCACAGAACTCATCTTCCATTGTAGGTACTCTTTTCTTTCGCTCATTGTCGGTATTATCTAACTATTTGACTTTTAAATCAGTTCAAATCTATACCAGCGACAGTAAAAATATCACCCCATAATTTAATAAGATCCGCTTTATGTAAATGTTACCCTCGCCACCGGCTATACACCCGGGGGTATATTTCATTTTCTTACTGTTTTTATACGAGCTTCGCCTTCATCCTTTATAGCATAACTGGATTGAACGCCAGAGATAACATAAAAAATATATCGCAAGAGTGTCTCCGGCATCCCGTCAATGATTTATTAAAATAATACATTTCATAAACAAATGCTCGTAGCGGTACTGAACGGAAATGATTACTACCTTATCTAATGGCATTTTTATGAAAAATTTTGAGATACAAATTTCAGCTTGGTTTACTTTTTTTTTAAATTTAACTTTCGATGGTTTCGAGATATTTACACCTGCATATATACGAGTGTATTTATTTATTTATTTGTATTTCAACTAATTGCCCAAAGAAGGTTCGGAATTTACAACTTTTTTAATATAATTTTTCCTTCCATTTTAGGCGTGAAAAAAATACGAACTATGAGTTTATGTTGGTAGAAAAGTTATTGCCTTACGTGTTGGATTAAATTGTTTTAAAAATAGACAGAAAAATTAGCATGTGTAAAGCGAGCTGATTGGAATAAGAAATTGATCAATCAATTCAGCTACTTTAAGCTCAATTATTAACCGAAGAGTTGATAAGTGTAATACGATTTTTACATTATAATATAACAAATGATGCTATCATGTACTAGTATAGAATATCACCCAAATACCGTAACTTAAAGTATTAAGTAGCTAGATGCGCATTTCGAAGGCTATGCCCCCATCTTCCAAAAACGCTCCCAAAAACTAAAAAGCCCCCAAAAACTAAATAAAATACCTCTGTCACGAATCGTGATTAATATACTATCAAATAAAGAAGTCAACATGACAGAAGTATTTCAAAAATGGCATATAATATGACCTATAAATCTTTCAAAACAATATAAATTAATAATTAACGAAACTAACTTTTTTAAAAATATTCTTGTTGATTCCATGGGGAGTATTTTCGTTTCTAAAGAGATATTCATCAGGCAATGATAGATAGATAGATATTTATTTGTGTTGATACATACAAATGTTTACACAGGTTAGAAAATCAGCACATATTAAAAATACATTATAAGCGTTTACAGTACAGCAAACATAGTAAGTAATAATTGGTAGTTAGCAAAATATTATAAAAATAGAGTTATTTTATATAATTTCGATGGTTTTACATTTTTCAAAAAATTCATTGTATTCATAGAATATGCGATTTATTAAAAATCTTTTAACAGTATTTTTATTCTTATTATGTGGTAGTTCTTTGACTTTTTTAGGTAATGCATTGAAGAACCTGATAGATAGAAAACTTGGTCCATCTTGTGACTTTTTTAGTCTTAGAAAGTCAGGTCTAATGTTATCTTTAATACGCGTGTTGAAAGCATGAAAATCTAGATTAAGACTAAATGTATTTAGATTTTTATGCACATATAATAAACATTGAAGAATGAAAATACTGGGAAAGGTGAATATAGATAAATTAAGAAAGGACCGCCTGCAAACATCCCTGTAACCTAAGCCATCTATGACTCTAATTGCTCTTCGCTGAAGTCTGAAAATAATATTTTTATCTGCCGAAAAGGCCCCATGATGTAAGACATAATAGATTCGCATAGAGCATACTACGCTAATACCAGAGTCCTTTTACAAAAGCTTGTGGATAAATTAAATAAAACCAATGTGTTGCTACTCAGCCGCTTGGATAGCGACTCTTATGGCGATGCCAGTTTAGCTTCGGATCGATATGAACCCTAAGAAAGGTAACCACTGTCCAAGTTATTTCAATCTACATGCTTTAAAGTAAATAACATTTCATTGGTTTTTGTCTCATTTAGACATAGGTTATTTTCCACGAACCATTCTTTAGCCTTCGCCTGCGCAGAGTCACTTAAACTCCTAAGAGTGATCAGGTCAGTGCTACGGACGCTGATAGTTGAATCATCTGCAAATAAGATGCATTCAGCTTGCTTTATGTGATAGGGAAAGTCATTAACGTAGATTAGAAAAGGGAGCGGTCCTAGGATCGAACCTTGGGGTACGCCTGTCCCTATTTCAGCTTTATTAGAAAGGTCTTCATTGTAGGTTACAGTTTGGAAACGATTCATAAGATAGGACCTTAATAAGTTGAGACTATTTAAGTCAAAGTTATATTTTTCTAGTTTCCTTAACAATATTTGGTGGTCCACGCAGTCGAAGGCTTTGCTAAGATCATAGAACGTAGATAGAGTGTGTTGACCCTTCTCAAAACAATCTAAAGTGTTGCGTGTGAATTGTAAGATGACTTGACCTGTTTTTTTTTTTCTTCCGAAAACCGAATTGATTCGCTTTAAACAGTCTATTACTTTCAAAGTAATCTGAGATTCTCATGAAGATAGCCTTTTCATATATTTTAGAGATTATTGGCAAAAGAGAAATGGGTCTATAATTCGACATGAGGTTGAGATTTCCTTTTTTATATATCAAATGATATATAAAAAAAATGAAAAACTTTAAGGATTTATTTAAAATAGGTCGTGTTTTTGAGATAAATCAAGGTTATGTTCTTTTTAATTGTAAATTTTATTTTCGTATCTTTCGTTACTGTATCCTTCTTCGTCAATAAGATAACATTTGATATAGTTTACTGGCTAAGGATATATTTGATAATGGAACTGGCCGATGCATTTATACCGGGTTGCCATTCTTTTCAATTTACTATTTGATGTACAAAAAAATGTGCTAAATATTGTGAAACCTTAAACTTCTAAAAAGAACAAACGAATGAATTTATCTTTACCTACAAGTACAAAAATCGCTTTTGATTTTCTGCGTGGCCACTTTGTAAAAATGTTATATCTGATGGTTTTTTTGCGACTGCCGGTTTCATACATCTCTACATTCAATGTTCTAAGATAAAATTGCATTTATTGCCCCAAGTTTATTTCGCGGTTGAGAAAACATCATCAAATTATCATCAGACGAAATTACAGCGATTTCATTTCGAAGTTGATAAAGTTTACACGAGTTTAATTACATAAAACTTCAAGATACTTCGCTGAAGTAGGATTTTTCTATCTCGCAAGAAAAATTGTAAATGAATATAGTTAGAAATCTTCCTAGAAATTTTAGATTGTTTTACAATTTATAAAATTAACCCTTCCGATTAGTTTATATACAATATTTTTGCGTGATATATGAAAGCATACTTAATATATTTTGTATAATGTCAATTTGTGTATATATATAATTCAATGTTTGAAATATCATATTTCTCGTATATTTTGGTAGAATTTAATTACTTTGTTGTTGAGAGTTTGCGAAATATAAATTAATTTCTGGAAACATCAGTTCAATTATGAACGGAAACAGAATTGATATAACGAACTCGAGCAACTAATCGCAAAGGGGTTAATTTATATATTTGATTTTGACACGAAATCTCCTTGCTAAACAATAGTATAATTTCGTAAACTAAAGATTAGAATTAACTAAGTATTAGATAGATCTGTCAAAAGCTTTTAAGGTATTATATTCGTCTATGCTTCCTATGAAAATAATACACTTAAATTTTATACATATAATTATAATAGTATTTTATTGTCAAAATATAAATACATTTTGGCAAATGGCCAGCGACCGGAGTCCTTCAGCTTTATACATACATTAATTTTAAAACAAACTTTCGGTAATATTGATCTTTTTAAATAACAGTTTTTCGAATTTTAATTCGTTTGAAATTTTTATCATACGAAACATTTCCAAACAAAAATTTTCTGTACGTACCAATTATTGTAGATATAAACGAAGCTAAATACACTAAAAAAACATTATCTTCTGCAAATTGTTTACATAGAAACTTTCTATTAGAAAGCTTATGTAATTTTTAAATATATTTTCTTGCCTTGGATATTAAAAAAAAATAGTTTAATTAGCTGTGGAAGTAAAAAAATATATATAAATCAATTATTTCGTGTTATACCCGTGTAATACCGATTTAAATTTAATTTTTATTGCACGTCTTATTAAAATTATTACTTACTTAATTATCTTTATAATATAGAATATCACCCAAATACCGTAACAATAGTTGAAATGATAGAAGCAAGAAGGAAAATTAAAATAGGAAACACAGAAGCAGGACAGAAAAAATATAAGGAACTAAGGAACTTAATTAATAGGAAATGCAAGCTAGCGAAAGAAGAGTAGATAAAAGGAAACTGTGAGGATATTGAGGAGGATATGAGAAGAGGTAAAGTAGATTTGGGCTACAGGAAAATTAAGTCACATTTTTCTAAAGTAAAACCAAAGGGTAACATTATATGTCATAAGCAGGGTAAGGAACTCACAGAAAATAAGGAAAAAGCTAGAAGATGGAAGGAGTATCTTGAAGATTTATATAAAGGTAGGCAGGACATGGAGGAGCTAGAAAGTGTGGAACAGATAGATGAGGATGACTTAGGTCCTAGCATACTTAGGTCAGAGTTTCATAGAGCATTAAATGATTTACGGAATAACAAAGCAGCGGGGATTAATATGATACCAGCCGAATTAATAAAACACGCAGGGGAAAAAATGCAGGAGCGATTATACAGGTTAGTTTGTAAAATATATGAGAAGGGAGAAGTACCACAGGATTTTCAGCGTAGTAGAATAGTAACAATGCCGAAGAAAATAGGAGCTAATCTGTGTGAGAACTATAGGACCATTAGCCTACTATCACATGCATCGAAGATATTGTTAAAGATTATTTATAGGAGATTAGAAAATAAAGTAGAGGAAAGGCTAGGAGAAGATCAGTTTGGTTTTAGGAAAAACAGAGGGACGAGAGAGGCGATTCTAGCATTAAGAACGGTAGTAGAAAAAAGAAAGAGGGTAGGAAAGGTAACTTGCATAGCTTTTGTAGATTTAGAAAAGGCATTTGATAATGTAGATTGGGACATAATGTTTAGAATTTTAAAAGAAACGGGTATAGATTATAAGGATAGGAGAATAATTTTTAATTTATATAAACACTAAACTGCCTTAGTTAGAATTGAGGGGGAAGAAGAGGTAGCAAAAATAGGGAAGGGAGTTCGGCAGGGATGTACACTCTCACCGTTATTATTTAATCTATATATAGAAGATGCAATAAACAAAGTAAAAGAAGAGTATAGTGTAGGTGTGAATGTACAGGGAGAGAAAATATATATGCTGAGATTCACCGACGATATAGCTATATTGGAAGAAAGCGAAAAGAATTTAGAAAGGGTATTGAATGGTATGCAGGCAGTATTGACTGGGGATTTTAACATGAAAATAAATATAGGTAAAACTAAAGTGATGAGGTGTGACAAAAAGGAATGCAGTAGAAAAATGAGGATCTCAATAGGAGATAATAGAATCGAAGAAGTGTCAGATTTTTGTTATTTAGGCAGTAGAATCACAAAAGATAATCGAAGCAAAGTAGATATAAAGTGTAGGATAGCACAGGGTAGGAAGGCATTCGTAGAAAAAGAACAGATTTTAAGATCAAATATTGACTTGGGTATTAGAAAAAGATTACTGAAGGTATATGTTTGGAGTGTAGCACTGTACGGGTGTGAGGCGTGGACTATAGGAAAGGAAGAGAAGCGTAGATTAGAAGCACTTGAAATGTGGTATTATAGGAGGATGATGAGGATTGGTTGGGAAGATAAAGTAACAAATGAAGCTGTACTAGAGTTAGTAGGGGAGAAGAGAAGTATCTGGAGAGTGTTACAGCGTAGGAGAGACAGATTAGTAGGGCATATTCTTAGGCATGGGGGGATTATGCAATTGATCATAGAAGGTAGAGTGGAGGGAAAGAGAGGGGTAGGTAGGCCTAGATTGGAGTATGTGAGTCAGATAGTTGAAGACGTTGAGATGAATAGCTATAGGGAGATGAAGGGATTAGCTCAGGATAGATCGGCATGGCGTGCTGTTTCCAACCAATCTTTAGGATTGCGGACTCTTTAACTAACCGTAATAAGCATTAAGTAGCTAGATGTACATTTCAAGTGCTATGCGCCCATCTTCATCTTCATTTTCTAAAATACTTAATTATCTAATAAATATTTATTTAAAATCATTTTAAATACGGATGATTTAGCCATGAAATGAATAATTCTGGTTTTCTTGATTACATTTCACATTATAAATGGAATATAATTCTAGGATGGTCTTGTTTGGACGACTGACAGTATATTATTTTAATGTAGCATGCGACTCGTTGCCCCACATGAAGAGTTTTAATTGAATCTGATGTCAAGTACCTCAAAGCCTCGTTATATTTCGTTGTATTTGATTGAATTGAACTAGAATTTATAATATATTCCTATTTGAAAGTTTACTAGTTGCAATATATGTTATAATTCCTCTTTTGATTATTTACCGTTTTTGAATAAGAGAGTAACTTCTCTTAAAGCGAAGCAATGTATTAATATTAGCTCGTTTAAATTTGTCACCATCTTCCTTCGTTCCGATAGTAATTTTTTTACTATCTTCCATCGACCTTATTTTAGCGTGCAGATGAAAGGTAACTAAATTTTAGAAATTACCATTATATACTTTTAGTTAGGACGACCCTATATATTGGACACTTTAAATATTTTAATAGAATATTGCCAAAGTCATGAACAGATTTATGTAGGGCCTTAAAGATATATTTTTTTGAAGTCCCTTTCTCTCAGTAACCTTCTGCCAACTCTGAAAACCACTCCGAATTCTGGTCTTGGTCAAAATATTCTGCAGAATAGTTTTCATATATTTAGGATGTTATATTACATTAATTCGATTTGATGTGGATTATTCGCAGCATGTAAATTTCTAGAAAGTTTTAGATTTAGTTTATCCGTAACATGGAGTTGTTAGTATTGGCGAATTACGTTAATAAATTTACTCTCAGTTAGATTGGACTTCGGGTCTTTTGCACACCATTTAAAAAAATTGTTAAGTTACTTTATAACGTGCTTTCATATAAAGCTGTATAATGTAATACATAATAAAAAGCAAATAGACATGGAAAGTAAGGGTTAAAGCTGTAGCTGCAGTTTGTTATGTTAAAATTAAGTCTTAAATCTTTTTTTGTAAAACATTAAGAAATATCAGATTCTGCTAATAGCAGATTCTGGAGCTTTTAGGTATATTAGTTCGTTTTTCGAAATACTAAAAAGATTTTGCTGCTTTTTAGCATCTTTTTTCGTCTGAAGAAATGTTTGAAACCATCGAAGGAATTTACTGAATCTTTAGTAGCTTTATTGGAATCTTTCGAACAACTGTTTATCGAACATGTTTATCGAAATAATCTTAGATTCAAAAATTGCAAAGCACATTTCAATTTGGAAATGATGATTTTATACGTTTTGGTACTTCTAGTCTCAATTATTTGATTAAGAGCTGTAGAAATTATTTGAACGTCTAATATCATTAATTCTGCACTGTCTTATGTAGAAATGCAGATGTCACCATCTACACTTATATTTATTGTTGATCAAATGCTGATTAGAAATGTATCAGCAATAAAAAAAAATCGTATTAATGAAAATTTGCAGATAAGTGATGTGTTTATGTCAGTGTGTGATCGGCCCTCGTCATTTATTTAATTGGAATTAATCTGAATTTCTTCACATCAGCAATTTCTCACATGACAAATGTCACATACAAATATTTTAATTTTGCAAGTAATTTTAAATAGTTTCCTTGATTTTTTCAATCGTCTCTTGCCTTAGGTTTTAGTAAACATTCCATTTTGCTATTTGATATTTCGTTGTTTCATTTACTGTGTTGGACAGCCGAAATCGTTCCAGTTCTTGTACATGGTGTCTTATTATAGTTGTTCCTGCAAGGGACGGAATGATGTAGTGCGGCAATCAGGTGCTCCAGCAATAAACGGTTCAAATTCCACATAAATGCAGACAGCAGAGCTGTGGCTCTGGATCAACATTCACATTTCCTACTGGACTGAATTCGTATATGTAGCTGCGTATTTTTCATATACGCTGCATATTGTGCATTGCTTTTACAGCAATTGCAATCATGCTGGACGATTTAAACAAACACGAAAAAGATACTTCATAGTTCGTATTGTTGCAACTAGATATATCACCGTGAATAAAGGAGATTTATAGATGCATATTGCTACCAAAAAACCGATTGAATTTTTCTGCTATATACACAAGGATTTCGATTTGTCTCTGTCCGAAACGTGTTTAATCAAAACCATCATTTATTCTTCAGTAGAAAAACGATTGGCACAAGAAACATAAAAAGTATAACGAATTTCCTGCAATAATTGTACTACCTGGTATAAACAGTTTTGAATAAACGCTGTATATTTTTCGGTTGATTTTAAAAATCTCGTCTTTCGTGTTGTGGAATGAGAAGATGAGAACATGATTTTGCAGAGATTTTTGTAGGGATTAAATATTTTAGTATAGAATATCATCCAAATACCGCAACTTAAAGCATTAAGTAGCTAGATGTACATTTCGAAGGCTATGCCCCCATCTTCAGTAGGACAAGATAAAATACCTCTGTCACGATTCGTGATTCGTGTCCCCATCTTAATGCTTTGAGGGACGGTATTTGGGTGATATTTCGTTCTGATAATTTTTAAAATTAAATGTATTATATATATTTTTATAAATATATTACAGAAATAATAGCTAAAGATTTGAAGCCACAAAATTCCAAAAGCCTCGTAAGATTATTAAATATGTTTTATAAATTGTTAGCGAATTCAACACATATCGAACGAAAGCGTTCCTCTACGTAATCGAACAGCTCGCTTCGTGCGAGATATTCCCCAAAATTTGTTTTATAAATTCTTTAATAAAAAGGTTCTATAAAACATTGCACAAATATTCCGGCGGCGGCTAATAATCCACCGCCGCCGAACTTTCCAATATTCCTTTGGAGCTCGTTCTCGTTAGCTATTGGATGTGTCGATGACGATGTGGATGTGCATGGCCGTTCTCATTCACAGCTTTTCGGTTTTGGTGCACCAAAATGAGGCGACCATTATCGGAAACAAACAGATAATTTAAAAAGGTTTTTGTTCCACTGCTTACCAAATTTAATGAAAATATCCATACAAAAACATACTTTCGTTACCCGAAAATAGTAAATGTTCACCGTTTACATCTACCGTTTTTAAGAATTTCAATATGAAATATCTTATTTTCGAGATTAATTTGTATATAATTTATAAACATTAAATTTGATCCCATAAAAATATGTACGAGTTCTTATTAATTTGTATTCTGATAATATAATATAATAAAAATATCATAATTTGAAAAAATAAAATAAAAATTTATTGGATCGAGCTCTTCCCCTGAACTCCCCCCCCGAACTCCCCCCGAACTTCCCCTGAAATTGGAACTTCCCCTGACTTAATTTAACATAAAAAATTTTAACCCTGCATTTTTAGATTCTTTCATAGGTGTTGGGTAGTATTGTCGCGTAAGTTTAGTTTTATAAATTTGGTGAACATTTATTAAATTCGGTATAACCATTATTTTTTTAAGATACAGTACTAGGGGTTCAGAATTTAATTTGGTAAACATTTAATTTGATCCCATTAAAAACTAATAGCAAATTGAACGTGCTATAATCAACTTTAATATATATAAGTTATTAACTTATATATAAGCAAATTGATTATTGGTTTTGTTGGAAGGATGTTATACATCACGGGATGGATGTTAATTGTATCTTCTTTAAGGTGTCGATCAATGCTTTGTTGGTGCTTACTTTAGCATAATATTTTTCTCCATATCGTTCAATTGCAAATTGTTAAGAATGAATAATTCTACTAAACTTGATCTAGATATTGCTTAAATTTATGGACAAGCCTGCTTTTGATTCTATCGCTTTCATAATATGATGCGGCAGTGGGTTTAGAATTTTTACCAAGTCTCGACACGTTTCCCTTATAAACCACCATACATATCTAATCGATTATAATACGTCGGTGGGGACCTGGAGGGCCGAGGGGTTAGGCTTGTGGCTACTGGGGTATTTCGCACCCGTCTCGTTTCCAAGACTTGCGCATCCCTGTGCCATTTCTGAGATCGGTCGCGATTTTGAACAATTCACGTAGCCAAGATAGAATTCCGAAAGTAGTCGTAGCAGTTACATAACGACGCTTTCAATATAGACGAGGAGTATGTGATCAAAAAAAGTCTGCAGAAAGGCCCCGGTTTACGAGAATATATAAATAGATATTGGAAGGAATTTATTTGTGGTATTGTTTTTAGCATTGGAACATTGTCATCAATATATATGAAGTATTTTGAAGAAAAATATGATGTTGGTATTGTACAATATTTAAAATATTTTTATCACAATATAAATATTATAGCAATAGAACACAGAAACATGAAAATCAATGTTGCGAAAACAAAACGAATAATTTTCAATGGACAAGGCCTCAGACACAGAATTCGATTGGATGGGAAGGAAATACAACAAGTAACAATTTTTAATATCTAGGAGCAACTATAAACGAGAGTGGAACCATAGACGAAGAAACAAATGAAAGAATTCGGGCAGCTGGCAGATTGTTCCATTCCATGAGATAAGAATCCATTTCTTAGATAAGAAACGAATACCAAAAGCAGCAAAAATAACAATATAGAAGACCGTGTTTGGTACCTACCCTAACCTATTCAAGTGAATCGTGGACAATTACGACTACGACCGCCAATAAGATGCAAAACATGGAAATGAGGATTTTAAGAAAAATATGAGGAAAAACTAGAATAGACATGTGCCGAAACATAGAAATAATGGAAAATATGGGCTTAAAATTACAAAACATATAGAAGAGTAACAAATTCGGTGGTTAGGACATATCCTAAGGATGAGAGATACTCGAACAGCAAGGAGAGCATTCGAATATAGAGGTGCTGGTAAAATAGGAAGAGGACGACCAAGAAAAACCTGGGTACATGGCATAAAGAAAGCCCTTTTTTGGACAGAGGAGTACAATGCAATGGGATAAGGGAAAAAGCACAGTACAGCGCAGAGTGGAGGAAAATAGTAGGGAAGTGATTCTCGACCTTCCATACCTCTATACCGAAAGGTAGAAGAGGAAGGAGTATGCATGTATAAATATTATAGAGAAAGCATTAAAAATAAGCGTATTTACACTATTCAGGGAATATATACATATTTATATATAACCAGCTATGGCTTGTTCAGCTATATCTTATATGAATAGTGGTAAATTTATTCAAGAGAAGATTTTTTGTTCTAATAATTAGATATAGCCATGCATTGAGTAGAGATTTAATTTTTATTATTTATGTTGCTGTATTTTTTCCGATTCATATATTCTCTTATGAATAGATCGACTGATGCTGATAGAGATATATATATATATATATAAATATATATATATAAATATATATATATATATAAACAATACGATGGTAAATTCTCAAAAATGATTTTCTCATGGTTTCTCAAATTTTATTTCATAAGGTTTAACAAAAAACGTTGGTTTTTTTTGTATAATAAAAATTTTGCATTGTTAGATGAATGTTGTAGAAGAAGAAATTGGGAGAATATATAATTTATTGAAGAACGGTCAGAAACTATATCTAACAATTTTTGGACCAAATCTTAATGTTAAGGGTATAGAGGTAGCTTTAGATGTTATATTTCAACTTCACTTCCATTAGCTGTTATAATACATAATTTCAATAAATTTAAGCAAATAGTTAAGCAGAAATTTGTGAAATCATTTTGCTAATTTTCTGATGGCATTTACTGATGCTCTACAGCATTAATTTCCGTTTCTTATGATATTACACATTTTGCAATTTTTCAATAGATTAATTCCCATTTTGAATACTTTTAGATATGGATGAACATTTAATAATGTGCATTTTGAATCATCACTCTATCATTTGGCTTTGACCAGTAAAATTATTATTTTCTTATAACTTAATATGTCACTTTTTACATCATTTTATCAAAATCTAAGTCATATTTAGATTTGAATTCTACCTCGTTGTTTAACTAGAATTATACTTATTGAATCTCATCTCCAAAATTGAAATATTTTTTATAGACCATTTTATTCAAAACAGCTATTCACTTACCTTACAACATGGCGCACGATTTAGGTCAATCATTTCAATCACTGACATCCTCTTTTATGCCGATGGAAAATACATTCGATCATACATTCTGTTTCTTACAAATCGCCTTATTGACCTGTGCTTTGACATATATTCTCTTGAAGATATTCCTTCTATCGAGGCATATCTGTATTTCATGCAATATCAATAGTTCATATCATTATATGTCTCTGATCGGCCCATACCATATATGCAATCTGTACGATAGGATATTGCCTATGGGAAGTCGTTATTGGCAGTTGGCGTTGTCTTTTGGCTGCTGTCACGTTTTCTTCTTACCAATGGCGTCCTTCTGTTCCTCTAGTGATACGGAAATTTGTGCCTCGTGATACTGCTGCCCATCAATATATCTCGAATATTACTGTTTTATTATCAGTGATATGTGAGTCTAGTAGGCAAATTCGTCCATTTGCTGTTCATTGTCCTTACCAGCACATTCTTTCATTATTGCATTAAGTTTAACAGTGTTTCTAAATTTAATGTCGAAACTAACTTATTGAGGTAGATTTTTTCGGAGAGGAATTTGTATTGCACGTTGGTATAAACAGATATATATTTTTTACATTAGTGTTCGTTAAGGAACACTAATTAAACAAAACAACATTATCGTAATAAGATGACTTTCTTTGATGTTGATTTTAAGAAATTTCTGTTTAGGTTTCTAGTTGAATGATTCCTACGGGATATAAAATAGCAGCCGAGTCGAAGTGTTCTGGTGTTTCAAAAAACAAATAAATTTTAATTGCTACAATGTCTCAATTTTTATTTTGATTATTAATTTTATACGCAACCTTATGATTTTGTAACCATATGTTCCACTCCAAGACAGCAATCCAGGCAATCATTGGCAAGGGTATAAACGAAGCTTTAATCAGCCCCCCAATACCAACATTCTTCTTCAACACAACCCCAGTTGCGCGCCGATCGTCATCAGGCAGGCATCATAACCTAGTTGGGTTCCGTTTATAATACTAACCAGATCCGTGTCCCCGATTGTTCGTTGTATGTTCTCGCACTTCCCATACCACAGCACGTTCGTCCCTGCAGGATATCATTGTCCTAGTGCCAGGACCAGAATGGAAACACCAACACATATAGCGATTATTATCATCAAGTTCGGTTTAGATTACTCCGACGTAGAATTAACTAATGAAACACGAATAGTATAGAAGTAACAATTGTTGGAGAATGCGTGGATTGAGTTATAATGATTTAATAATTTTTTCTCGCGGCTAGAATTCGAAACAATAGCTTAAGCGGGCGCATTTCTTAAAAAATAACATAATAGTGAGAAATCCTACCTAAAATGGATGCAAAATTATTAAATTCAATCATTTCTTGAAAGTGAATTCCACTCTTCTATCTTTCATTGATATAAACTTTTCCAAAACTTTTTCGTTAAAATTGTAAATATCTTGCACCACATTTTTATTAATACACATCTGCGCCAACGCGTTTAAACGATCATTACCCATAGTATTTCGCAAAAAATCTTGCTTCTTTTAAGTGTTGGAAAAACAACATTCTGATTCAGAATAGCTAAAAAATCGGATTTTTAAATTTGACTACAAATTTCCTCTTTGCATACCGCAAGCATACTATCTAAAATATCATTTTGTATTGTTTTAGAGGTCCCCTTGAAAACCGTAGCGTCTTGCAGATGTTCTCGCAATGTAAAATCTAATTCTGCAGAAAAATCGACCAGTTCTCTAAATATTCCACGATTTCCTGATTCTTCATTCTCGCGGTGACCTCTGAGAGCTAATTCAAAACCACTGAAAATTTTGACGCAACAAATAATTCGTTTTAAAATATAGCGATTCTTCCTCACTTGTTCGTTATATTCTATTACATGTTTGCGATATGCAGAACTAACCTGAGTCATGATGTTTACTTTTCTAAGTAAAGCTAACTGTGCGCATGAACTGATATGGTCTCGAGAAGATTCATGCCGAGAAAGTTTCACTGAGATTATTTTGTAACAATAATGAAAGAAAATTTGTGGCTCCAATTATTTGATAAAAATCCGGACGCGAGTAAATAAATGACTTCTAATTCTGTTTTTAATCTGGTTTTATTCAAAAATGGATATGCATGACACACGGTTTCCAAAAGGTCCACTGGAAATTGTTTAGAAAATGTTGACATCGATTTCGTGTTAAATAACTCAGCGGCTTGTAAATGGCCACGATATGAGAATCTGTCCTTCATCTGTGTTATAATTTTTTTTGTAAATGTCTCTTGTAAATGTTCGGTTTTGAGCACTCCTTGCACAAGTTTGTGATAAATTTAAATCAGGCAATGGCCTACCTAATTCTTTAATTTTTACTTTGTCCTCAAGAGAAAGTCTACAAAACTCTATTTTCAATAAAGAACTAACACTATTAATTTTTATTAAATTATTTCTATTAAATATATTCTTGGAGAAACAGGTGGCAAAATCGTACATACATAACTACACAGAACAATGCAACTATATCAATTTTACTGTACACTAGGCTTCTCTGTTGGGACGCCGCTAAAGAATCGTAGCCCAGAATAGCTTAATACAACGATAGATGCTATAGAAGCAGAAGCAGCGTGACGTCACGTTGCCATAGCAAACCGGCCCGCTAGTTTGTATGCGGCAGATGAAACAGATGATATACTGCATACGGTCGCTCGCACTAGATAGGATATATATATAGCGCTTCCAATAGATAGGATGAGTGCATATGCATTATTGCAATTGACTCGTACTTGTACTCGTACTCGTACCACGCGTAACGATAGATATAGATGATATACAGCATCGGTCGCTTCTCTGACTTGCAACGGACGCCACAACGAACGTTGTGTTGATTGTTATCGCGGCGCAAGCTTTATCTTTTAGGAAAAATAATGCCGAGATAAAATATCGCAATACAATTATATATCTACGGTGATGCGCTCAATGTTCAGGAGGGGCGCGCGGCCCTGCGGCCTGCATAAGGAACCGCCACTGAGCTTAAGAATTGCAAGGTTATTACTAATTCTATAAAATGACACACAGAAGATCTAATGGAGCGTATTCAGGCCATTTTGGTTTAATTTAGATTTTAAATTAAATTTTATATAAATCTTGTACTACATCGATACTTCCTAAGAATCAACACTATTGGGTTCAATATCCAGTAGTGTATGGACAAACTAGGACCGTATTACGTGATAAGGCTGAAGTGGCTGGCGCCATAATGGCACTAGACAGTCGGTGCCCCCCGGGCTGTGCGTTAGGTAGGACGAGGACTGGCACATATACAGATATTGTAGATTTTTCAGTTTTAAATGGGGATCTACACTGGCGATGTAGTACAATGCGATATGTGTGTGGGTATTATTGTCATCATCGGGTTATATGGAAATGTTTGCTGAGATGCCGAAAGGGTGTTAGATAAATTCAAGTTTTAGGGATGGTAATTTTATAGATAGATAATGGTGGGATTCATTTATTATAGTTTAGATCAGGGGCCTCCAAACTACGGCCCGCGGGCCAAGACAGGCCATCAAGCGCCATGAATCCGGCCCGCACGCTGACTTTATTTCTTTAATAATACAAAATAATAATCAAATGTTTTTATTTACTAGAAAAACACCCAATCACTGACATACATAAACTCGTACTTATAGAATAGAATTTAACATTGTAATAATAATTAATGTGATTTATCACCCAAATACCGTAACTCAAAGCATTACGTAGTTAGATGCGCTTTCGAAGGCCAGGTCTTCAGTAGCACAAGATAAAAACAAAATAAAATTCCTTTGTCAAATATTATGAAATATCTTGTTCTAGTTGTCCTAAAGTATATATAGGACAAACACGTAGACCCATTGAAATTAGATTTAAGGAGCATTTAACTCATTTCAGATTAAATAGAAAAGATAAAAGTGCTGTAGCCGAGCATATTATAGCATCTAGCTACTTAATGCTTTAAGCTACGGTATTTGGGTTCCCGCTTCTAGCTTTTAATACTTCTAATAGCCTTGCGAATTTTGTGGGAAATCCCAAAGATTTAGTAGATCTTGTATATATGAAAAGAAATTCCCAAAGAAAAAATCTTGTATATATGAAATCACTTGTTCTAGTTGTCCCAAGGTCAAACACGCAGACCCGTAGACGTAAGATTTAAGGAACATTTAGCTCATTTTAGATTAAATAGAAAAGATAAAAGTGCTGTAGCCGAGCATATTTTTGACTAACTCAGGTCATCCTATTCAAATTAGTTCACTTAAATTAATTAGAAGTGTTTTGAATTATTCCGAGTTAAATGCTTAAGATGAGACTTAAGATGCTCATTAGTTAACTTAGATCGTAAACGTTTTTAGTATATTTCTTTTTGGAGAAACATTTTTTTCACACAGTAGTTTCGAACGCGAAAAAAAAGCCACTAGCAAATTCATGCATCTGATCAAACTGTGTCAGTGGAAGACTCTTAGAAAATTCCAACAATGAGGATTTTTGGTATTTATCTTTAATAATATCGCTACACTGCAAATCAATCATTTCTATTTGAATTTCTGGAGTGAGGGTTTCTCTATGTCGATGTTAAAAGGATTCCGAAAAATCATTTGCAATTGCGCGACGATCCGAAAAACGTGACTCAAAATTCATCTTTAACTCATCCGAAGCTTCAATTGCAAAATCAACGGGGAATAGAGTCTCAGTTTGCTCACTGAATATTTTACATGTATAAAAATGCGCGAATCATTTTTTATTCAATTGGGATTGCAACAAAACAATTTTTTTGTCAGAATGACTTAATATGAGCGCACAAATCGGACAGAAGGTGTGCTAGGTCTTGGCCCGCCCGATTTTGTAGAGCAGTCGGTGTGGCCCTTGGACCAAGGTTTGGAAAAATTAGATGATTATGGATATAAAAACATATAAAAATATGGGTTTTATGAAATACACCTGACAATTTGTAATGTTAATTACAAATCGGCTTAATGTCGCAAATATTTAAAAAAAAACATTTTATTGGAGCTAAAGACGTAAAACATTTTTAGCTTCTCATTTCTTCTTTTCTTTCTACTATTAATTTCTTCTAATTTCTACTTTTCTTACTATTAATACAATTCTTTTAATATAGGGAAACAAAAGTCTAAACAGGTCAGAGTAGATGTCGATAGGTTAAAATTAGCTGATGTATGTGAAAAGTACAAGCAGAAAGTAGAAATCATGGCTAATGGAACATCTAGGAACGACATAGATTGCGAATGGAGGGAAATCAGAAATGGGTTAACTACAGCAGCAAATGAAGTATTAGGCACAAAGAAAAGGGCAGGTAGGAGGGAATGGATCACGGAAGAAATAGTTGAAATGATAGAAGCAAGAAGGAAAATTAAAATTGGAAACACAGAAGCAGGACAGAAAAAATATAAGGAACTAAGGAACTTAATTAATAGGAAATGCAAGCTAGCGAAAGAAGAGTGGATAAAAGGAAATTGTGAGGATATTGAGGAGGATATGAGAAGAGGTAAAGTAGATTTGGGCTACAGGAAAATTAAGTCACATTTTTCTAAAGTAAAACCAAAGGGTAACATTATATGTGATAAGCAGGGTAAGGAACTCACAGAAAATAAGGAAAAAGCTAGAAGATGGAAGGAGTATCTTGAAGATTTATATAAAGGTAGGCAGGACATGGAGGAGCTAGAAAATGTGGAACAGATAGATGAGGATGACTTAGGTCCTAGCATACTTAGGTCAGAGTTTCATAGAGCATTAAATGATTTACGGAATAACAAAGCAGCGGGGATTGATATGATACCAGCCGAATTAATAAAACACGCAGGGGGAAAATGCAGGAGCGATTATACAGGTTAGTTTGTAAAATATATGAGAAGGGAGAAGTACCACAGGATTTTCAGCGTAGTAGAATAGTAACAATGCCGAAGAAAATAGGAGCTAATTTGTGTGAGAACTATAGGACCATTAGCCTACTATCACATGCATCGAAGATATTGTTAAAGATTATTTATAGGAGATTAGAAAATAAAGTAGAGGAAAGGCTAGGAGAAGATCAGTTTGGTTTTAGGAAAAACAGAGGGACGAGGGAGGCGATTCTAGCACTAAGAACGGTAGTAGAAAAAAGAAATAGGGTAGGAAAGGTAACTTGCATAGCTTTTGTAGACTTAGAAAAGGCATTTGACAATGTAGATTGGGACATAATGTTTAGAATTTTAAAAGAAACGGGTATAGATTATAAGGATAGGAGAATAATTTTTAATTTATATAAACACCAAACTGCCTTAGTTAGAATTGAGGGGGAAGAAGAGGTAGCAAAAATAGGGAAGGGAGTTCGGCAGGGATGTACACTCTCACCGTTATTATTTAATCTATATATAGAAGATGCAATAAACAAAGTAAAAGAAGAGTATAGTGTAGGTGTGAATGTACAGGGAGAGAAAATATATATGCTGAGATTCGCCAACGATATAGCTATATTGGAAGAAAGCGAAAAGAAATTAGAAAGGGTATTGAATGGTATGCAGGCAGTATTGACTAGGGATTTTAACATGAAAATAAATATAGGTAAAACTAAAGTGATGAGGTGTGACAAAAAGGAATGCAGTAGAAAAATGAGGATCACAATAGGAGATAATAGAATCGAAGAAGTGTCAGATTTTTGTTATTTAGGCAGTAGAATCACAAAAGATAATCGAAGCAAGGTAGATATAAAGTGTAGGATAGCACAGGGTAGGAAGGCATTCGTAGAAAAAGAACAGATTTTAAGATCAAATATTGACTTGGGTATTAGAAAAAGATTACTGAAGGTATATGTTTGGAGTGTAGCACTGTACGGGTGTGAGGCGTGGACTATAGGAAAGGAAGAGAAGCGTAGATTAGAAGCACTTGAAATGTGGTGTTATAGGAGGATGATGAGGATTGGTTGGGAAGATAAAGTAACAAATGAAGCTGTACTAGAGTTAGTAGGGGAGAAGAGAAGTATTTGGAGAGTGTTACAACGTAGGAGAGACAGATTAGTAGGGCATATTCTTAGGCATGGGGGGATTATGCAATTGATCATAGAAGGTAGAGTGGAGGGAAAGAGAGGGGTAGGTAGGCCTAGATTGGAGTATGTGAGTCAGATAGTTGAAGACGTTGAGATGAATAGCTATAGGGAGATGAAGGGATTAGCTCAGGATAGATCGGCATGGCGTGCTGTTTCCAACCAATCTTTAGGATTGCGGACTCTCTAACTAACTAGGGAAACAAACTGCTATTTATTATTTTTCTATTTACGCAACGTATAAATGCTAGAGGCGATATTTAAATTTCAAATAGAATCATTATGATAATTTTTTGTGTGGCATGCTGCTAAAGTACCCGTCTACTGCTATGCCGTTAGGCGTCTAATGGAGGGTGGTGAGGCGGCATGTGGGAAGTTCGGGACCGTCCGGTTGGCCGCCCGTCTGGATGCGCTTCCGGCTAATATAAGAACAGCGTAATTTATCACGGAGCTTTCGTGATTAAAACGTGTGCTGCAGCGCTCTTTATATGCGCTCTTGTGCCGTGAAGTGGGCGTCCTCTATCAAAGCTATCGTTGTATTGAGTTGCGATGGGCACGTCACACTCACAAGTCGTTCATTATAATAATTAATTACCCTTAAAACAATTAGGGATTCGCAGTATAGCTTTACATAATTACAAACTGCTCGTAATTACGACGGAATTTCAATATAAAATTGTACAGCGAAGTGTAATATATAAAAACATCTGGAAAAAAATATTTCCATTAAAAATTTTATTGCAAAATTTAGAGGTCTACATATTTTAATATCAGTTTTAATCATTACATAGTACCCATACAAATATGTTATGGTTTAAAGTTGCTGTCGAGCTTTCCAAAATGAAAAACCTAATTTGAATTGGTTTACGAAAAGAGTCCGGTTTAATTTCGATAATCTGATAATTTTGTTTTACCATATTTATTGGATTTAGCTTTTTAACTGCTTACCAATTTCTAATTGTAATTGAACTATTTTTCATTTATTTTATTATCTACAGACAAGTACACAACGTCCATGGTCCGGAAGGGATTTTTCATTAAGAAAATGTCCCTGTCCAGAGCGGGATTCGAACCCACAACCTCCGTGGTGCCAGTCTAACGACTATACCACGGTGCCCCTAATCTGATAATAAACTAGTAAATGGCAAAATTAGACAGATGGGTAGTTGTAATAAATGGATAAATTATATAAATTCCGACAAATTGTGGAATATAAAGAGAATACTCGAGAGGACCCAGATTTGATTAACAGAACTGTTAACAATATGAAACGCTTCAAAATTTATATATTATATTAAAAATTCTTTCGCTCTATTCGATAAAATTACGCATATATCACAAAGTAGCACCCTGCCACATTAAAACGAGCCTGTGTGTCTTGAGAAAGTGAATTATATTCTAAAATTTTACTGAAGAGAGTTATTATTATTAAATTATATTATTAAATTATTATATTATTAAAGAGAGTATTTATTTTAACGAATTGTAGTAAGATTAACTTTTTTGTTTCTGCTGAAGATTTTTTACCCGAAACTTGAAAATTATTTTAAAAAAACCATTTGTGAATTGATATTTCATTTTTATGGAATTGAAAGCTGGGAATTTTTAAAATTTATTCTAATATATTCGATATTTACGTGTCATATTTTTTGGCAAATTAAGTAATTTAAAACAAAATTTATAATTACAATACCGCATTAGAAAAATTTACAATAATCAATATGAAATATTGATTATATACCAAAAAATATATATATCAATTTGAAATAAACGAGTTTTGCCGCACATACAAAATGGAACACCCTGTATAGGTTACAATATTTTGTAATACGTAGAGCTTTAAATTGAATGCAATTTTTTCGCTTTTATTTTTTAGTAATTTTCCCTGGCATTTCAGGTGAACCATGTATATTAGATTTTATGTGTTTAAAATTTGATAATTTCGGTTGGAATTTACTTTTTTTTTTCTTTCAAACTATCAATTTTAGAAAACTTGTCCATTAACGACAGATATGTCGAAAATGAACGGAATTTTGAAATCATTTTCCTCATCCCTAAACTGGTGTAAAGCTTTCAGAAAAAATGCAGAGGGAATTTTATAGGTAACGATCGTTTAAGACCGTGAGGAATTTGCGTGCCCTTTAATTTATTCCGCGAAAATTACTCGAATACATATTTTATGAGCTGAGTTGAAGAAAAACTAGCTTGAAAAAAAAACTACTATGAAAAACTAGCTTAATTCAAAATCGATTTGTTTTTCTTGAAGAAGTTAAGTAATACCGTAACAGTAGTTGGTAATATCCTTATAATTACAATATTTGCTGCAATTTTCATTATGCTTGGAGCTGAAAATATACACCAGGGTCAATTATAAAATATAAATTTTCATGTTGCAACATAGTCTACAAATTATCTGCCCTGATTTACATTTGCATTTCAGTTAATACTTGCGTAGATTTTGTTGCATAGAATTTGCATTTACATTTTTATGTTCTATGAAATGTTTTTTAGAACGTCCTGTTTGGACATCCCATTGCTCGGACTTGATACGAAGTAAGTTTAAAAAGTAGTGAGAACGCATGCACTGTGCGTGATTTGGCAACATTGCAAGTTTTCCCGCCAGTTAACCATTTAATAAACATTTGATGTACCTCCAGTACAAGTCTCAACTACCCACTGCTACTGCACTTTTTTTACTACGTGTTCTTGTGAAGCTAGTTTTTTGTGAAGTGTGTCATGGAAATGGACGTAACAAAATTGGAGCAACATTATGCGATCAAGTTTTGTGTCAAACTTGCCGAAACCGCAACGGAAACTTTTCAAAAATTGACGCTAGCGTATGGGGAGCAGGTCTTATCGAAAGCTCAACTGTTTAGGTGGCACAAGGCCTTTTTAGAGGGAAGTGAAAACGTTAATGATGAAAATTGGAAAGGACGACCGCGCAGTTCAAAAACCGACGAAAATTTGGAAAAAGTGCGAGTTTTTGTGATGTCTGATCGACGAATGACTGTCAGAATGATCAGCAGTGAATTGAATTTGAACATTGCCACTGTCTACGACATGTTAACCCAGGATTTGGGCATGCGAAAGGTGTGTTCGAAGATGGTTCCCAAAATCCTGGCACCTGAGCAAAAACAACATCGGATAGCTGTGTGTTCAGATCTTCTGCAGAACATTGAAACTAACAAAGATTTTCTAAAAAACGTGATCACAGGTGACGAATCCTGGGTAATTGAATAGGACGCTGAAACGAAACGCCAAAGTCAGGAGTGGCACACCCCCGACTCACCAAGTCCGAAGAAAGCACGGATGAGCAAGATTAAAACAATGCTCATTTGCTTTTTCGACAGTCAGGGGATTGTTCATAAGGAGTTTGTGCCCCCGGAGGGCAAACTGTCAATCAGAAGTTTTACCGCGAAGTTCTCGAGAGACTAAGGAAAAGAGTTCTTCGAGTCAGACCAAGCATTTCCGATAGTTGGATGTTGCATCATGACAACGCACCTTGTCACACAACACTCTCTATTAGGCAATTTTTGACACAAAAAGGATTTAGTGTCAAAAAGGAAATTTGACACAAAAGGAAATTTCAGTGGTTCCTCAGCCCCCCTACTCACCTGATCTATCACCCTGTGACTTCCTCCTTTTTCCCAAGTGGAAAATTCAACTGAAGGGACATCATTTTGGCACTATAAACGTCATTCAGAAAACCGTGACGGACCAACTTCGTTCGATCCCACTTAACGACTATTCCAACACTGCTATGAGCAGTGGGTGCTACATCTCCGACGCTGTGTGGCCTCAGAAGGAAACTATTTTGAAGGTGATAAGGTTAAATTGTAAATATAAAATAAATAAAGAGTTTTATTGAAACAGTCTCATTACTTTTTAAATACACCTCGTATATTCCATTAACTGCAGCACTAATGTCATTAATGAGGAAATTTGAACACTGTACATAATTTATAAAAGGAGAAAAGCGATGAACAAACAGATAGGCATCATTTGGTTTTTAATTATGGTTTTATAATGATATTAATAGAAATTTACAGGGATTTTCAATCACTTTGTGCCTAATCTGAATTACAATGTAGTTGCAAAATCTTTTATTACAAGCATTTATCTATCTCTATAAACGATATATCCTAGAGACGGCGCCAGACATTAAATATTCATGATAAAACGGTTGGGACGCCTTTATCCTTTAGCAAAATGAAATATCCTTCGTTGCACATACAAAAATGCATTCGCGATATTCATCACAAAATACAGGAGAGTTTTTATAGGTGGTGCTAAAAAATTTGCTCCATTTTCGCCCAAACAGTATTATATGTATAACGACCCGAAGGTTATATTCTTTATATTACTTTATTCGTTGTACGTTGTCGAATTAATCTTCATACAACTGACTTTATTATAATAAGAATGCAGTTTCCGTTTTGTTTTTTTATGCGCGTTATGCTTAAGCGCTTTAGAGCGAAGACTGAGAAATAAAATGAAATTTTGAATATATTCAACTAAACTAATGCCAAGTTCGTGCGAAAAAATTGATACGATTGATCTATTAAGTACGATAAAAAATGCTTACTTGCCCTGTGTATATATACCGGATGTAGATTTTTTTGGTATATGGGCATTTTGTATATAGAATGTGATTGGGGTAATTATAAACTTTAAAAAATCTCAAAATTTACAAATATTTTACTACATCTGCTAGGCTTTACTGCAATTTCTTGTAACTGCAGTAGGACGCAACAAAAAAAAACAAAAAAAAACTGTCACAAAAATAGTTCTTATTAAATAAATTAAATGTACAACATGAAATTGGGCCTGTATCTAAATTCATTAAATTTGATTTATATTTATGCGTGTATATACTTTCATAAGCTCGGAATAATTCAAAACACTTTTAAGTCATTTAAGTGAACTAATTTGAATAGGATGACCTGAGTTAGTCAAAAATATGCTCGGCTACAGCACTTTTATCTTTTCTATTTAATCTGAAATGAGCTAAATGCTCAGTAAATCTAGTTTCAATTGGTCTACGTGTTTGTCCTATATATACTTTAGGACAACTAGAACAAGATATTACATAAATCAATCAAATCTTTGGGATTTCCTAGAAAATTAGCAAGACTATTAGAAGTATTATATGTTACATTGAAATTGTATTTATTTAAAATACTATCTAAGCCACGTGCAATTACAGGATAAAATCGTAATTTAACAAATTTTGGAGTTGGAAATTTAGAATTTAATATTTTAATAAAATCATCGATATTCGATTTTTCAGTATCATAAATCGCAAAGATGTCCTCTACAATACATATCCAAACCAAACACTTAGTTAAAGAGTCCGCAATCCTAAAGATTGGTTGGAAACAGCACGCCATGCCGATCTATCCTGAGCTAATCCCTTCATCTCCCTATAGCTATTCATCTCAACGTCTTCAACTATCTGACTCACATACTCCAATCTAGGCCTACCTACCCCTCTCTTTCCCTCCACTCTACCTTCTATGATCAATTGCATAATCCCCCCATGCCTAAGAATATGCCCTACTAATCTGTCTCTCCTACGCTGTAACACTCTCCAGATACTTCTCTTCTCCCCTACTAACTCTAGTACAGCTTCATTTGTTACTTTATCTTCCCAACCAATCCTCATCATCCTCCTATAACACCACATTTCGAATGCTTGTAATCTACGCTTCTCTTCCTTTCCTATAGTCCACGCCTCACACCCGTACAGTGCTACACTCCAAACATATACCTTCAGTAATCTTTTTCTAATACCCAAGTCAATATTTGATCTTAAAATCTGTTCCTTTTCTACGAATGCCTTCCTACCCTGTGCTATCCTACACTTTATATCTACCTTGCTTCGATTATCTTTTGTGATTCTACTGCCTAAATAACAAAAATCTGACACTTCTTCGATTCTATTATCTCCTATTGTGATCCTCATTTTTCTACTGCATTCCTTTTTGTCACACCTCATCACTTTGGTTTTACCTATATTTATTTTCATGTTAAAATCCCTAGTCAATACTGCCTGCATACCATTCAATACCCTTTCTAAATTCTTTTCGCTTTCTTCCAATATTGCTATATCGTCGGCGAATCTCAACATATATATTTTCTCTCCCTGTACATTCACACCTACACTATACTCTTCTTTTACTTTGTTTATTGCATCTTCTATATATAGATTAAATAATAACGGTGAAAGTGTACATCCCTGCCGAACTCCCTTCCCTATTTTTGCTACCTCTTCTTCCCCCTCAATTCTAACTAAGGCAGTTTGGTGTTTATATAAATTAAAAATTATTCTCCTATCCTTATAATCTATACCCGTTTCTTTTAAAATTCTAAACATTATGTCCCAATCTACATTATCAAATGCCTTTTCTAAATCTACAAAAGCTATGCAAGTTACCTTTCCTACCCTCATTCTTTTTTCTACTACTGTTCTTAGTGCTAAAATCGCCTCCCTCGTCCCTCTGTTTTTCCTAAAACCAAACTGATCTTCTCCTAGCCTTTCCTCTACTTTATTTTCTAATCTCCTATAAATAATCTTTAACAATATCTTCGATGCATGTGATAGTAGGCTAATGGTCCTATAGTTCTCACACAAATTAGCTCCTATTTTCTTCGGCATTGTTACTATTCTACTAAAATAAATAAAATAAAATAAAACCAAACACTACGAAAATAAATTTCAGTTTAGTTTCAAAATAACTCATAAATAAATTAACGATAAATGGACTTAAACAATTTCCCACAGCTGTGATATTTTATATATATAAAAATATCACTCAATTTATGGGTGATATTCTATACTATTATTTAACACCGTAGTGATAATTTTTTAAATGAAATTCTGAGTTAATTTTTTAATTTATCGCATAAAAATTCCGCAATAATAAAATGTTCCCTAATTAACAACTCCCCGTTACATAAACAACTCTATAATATTGGTATATTTTTGACACGCACATATTACAATATTCGCCACCACTGTTTTATGATATATAATCTAGTTCTATAGCACTAGTTTGCAGATCTGCAGCAACTCGCTGCAGATCTGCATGAAACTATATATATGATGCTTTCTGGTGGTTGTGTGCCGTGTTTTCTTCCTGTCACATCTCCTCAAGTTAAATATATATGGAAGAATGGAGCCCAAGCTCATGCAAGATTTTTTATGAAAAGGATCTAGGAACATAACCCATACTTACTATATCTACAAGCATTCGCCGTTTTTTTTAGAAAGAGCGTATCCACAATGTTGTGTTTTTCATTAGTCCTGTCTGGTTTATTCCAAACAATTCAATAATACAAGTTGTAATATAAAAATGTTGAAAAAATAATACTTGGATTTTGTAAAATGAATGGAAAATGATTTTGAAAAAGTTTCTCATCATTTCAACAACGTCTATTGTTTATACACGTGTTAAAAATAATTGCGAATTTTTTTTGTGTTGCGAATATTATTTTTTGAGTAAATATATGATATATACGTCTGGATAGTACGCGTTTTGTCCTGTAGGATAGTAGGATAGGAACTAGGAAGTAGAAAGGCGCGGTAGAAAAGTTTTGCAGAATAACAGCAGTTGTTTGGGAGTTTCGTAAAGAATATGGAATATATAGAAAAATAAAAACTACCCGCTTTTGCTTCGCGCTATATTATATATAATTCTGAGATAGAAGTCTGATGTCGTAATATTAAAGCGAAAGATCGAAATCGTGATAATCGCTGCATGCTTTCGATATCAATGAAGAAGTTTAAAAGGAACAAGAAACTTGTGCACGCAGAAACCTTAATAAAATATTTTTATGGTAAGCTGTGTGTAGTAGTAAATTTTTGTGACAATTTTTTCTAGTAATTTTATATTTGTTCCTTTTTGGTAGAAATAGATGTATAAAAATTTCTTCCGTTCATATATAAAAGATCCATGGTATATTTCGATACTATATTCAATATTATTTTACCTCTAATGAATTTGGACGATGTTTCAAAAATCTTTTACATCTCATCAGTGTCTAATTAAAACAGAATATGTGCTACTAAAACAAACATTTTACATTTGTTGAATTTGTGGTGGAAAATGATGGTACGAGTATATTAACAAATTGCATTAAGGCCACCCCTATAATTTAAAATTTTATACGATTATCCTATAGCCAGGCGACATGCCCGTTACTTTAGCCGCAGTACCGGGCGTAAGTCAACGGGGGGGGGGGCCTCCCATTAATTCAATTCAACGGAAAAGTTTTATTATGACGTATAGCGTAAGTTGTGTGAAGTTATGTGAATAACAGCTAGGGCTTCATTAACACAAACAATATACATGCATAACGGGTGACAACATTGAAAATGAACCAGAAGGAAATTAACTAGATATAAAGCGCTACTCAAGATATGAGATATTCAATTAAAATATATAATTTGCTATATAGAAGAGGTGGCAAAAATAGGGAAGGGAGTTCGGCATGGATGTACACTTTCACCGTTATTATTTAATCTATATATAGAAGATGCAATAAACAAAGTATAAGAAGAGTATAGTGTAGGTGTGAATGTACAGGGAGAGAAAATATATATGTTGAGATTCGCCGACGATATAGCTATATTGGAAGAAAGCGAAAAGAATTTAGAAAGGGTATTGAATGGTATGCAGGCAGTATTGACTAGGGATTTTAACATGAAAATAAATATAGGTAAAACTAAAGTGATGAGGTGTGACAAAAAGGAATGCAGTAGAAAAATGAGGATCAGAATAGGAGATAATAGAATCGACGAAGTGTCAGATTTTTGTTATTTAGGCAGTAGAATCACAAAAGATAATCGAAGCAAGGTAGATATAAAGTGTAGGATAGCACAGGGTAGGAAGGCATTCGTAGAAAAGGAACAGATTTTAAGATCAAATATTGACTTGGGTATTAGAAAAAGATTACTGAAGGTATATGTTTGGAGTGTAGCACTGTACGGGTGTGAGGCGTGGACTATAGGAAAGGAAGAGAAGCGTAGATTACAAGCATTCGAAATGTGGTGTTATAGGAGGAGGATGAGGATTGGTTGGGAAGATAAAGTAACAAATGAAGCTGTACTAGAGTTAGTAGGGGAGAAGAGAAGTATTTGGAGAGTGTTACAGCGTAGGAGAGACAGATTAGTAGGGCATATTCTTAGGCATGGGGGGATTATGCAATTGATCATAGAAGGTAGAGTGGAGGGAAAGAGAGGGGTAGGTAGGCCTAAATTGGAGTATGTGAGTCAGATAGTTGAAGACGTTGAGATGAATAGCTATAGGGAGATGAAGGGATTAGCTCAGGATAGATCGGCATGGCGTGCTGTTTCCAACCAATCTTTAGGATTGCGGACTCTTTAACTAACTAATTTGCTATAATAACAAAATTAAAATAAAGAAATTTTTGTACCATTAGAAATTGATATACCATTGGTGTAGAACATATACACATATACAACAACAACAACAATGTATACACTAGGTTCTTGAAATGTATACAATATTTGAAAGTTGTATTACAATACATAGAAAAGCACGTTAAAACATATTTTTAATAGTTACAGATAAGATTATAAATGAAATACTAAATATTATGAATTATACAAGTGTAACATTTATTCAAATAATTATTAAAATATTTACACTAAGAACGGTAGTAGAAAAAAGAAAGAGGGTAGGAAAGGTAACTTGCATAGCTTTTGTAGACTTAGAAAAGGCATTTGACAATGTAGATTGGGACATAATGTTTAGAATTTTAAAAGAAACGGGTATAGATTATAAGGATAGGAGAATAATTTTTAATTTATATAAACACCAAACTGCCTTAGTTAGAATTGAGGGGGAAGAAGAGGTAGCAAAAATAGGGAAGGGAGTTTGGCAGGGATGTACACTTTCACCGTTATTATTTAATCTATATATAGAAGATGCAATAAACAAAGTAAAAGAAGAGTATAGTGTAGGTGTGAATGTACAGGGAGAGAAAATATATATGCTGAGATTCGCCGACGATATAGCTATATTGGAAGAAAGCGAAAAGAATTTAGAAAGGGTATTGAATGGTATGCAGGCAGTATTGACTAGGGATTTTAACATGAAAATAAATATAGGTAAAACTAAAGTGATGAGGTGTGACAAAAAGGAATGCAGCAGAAAAATGAGGATCACAATAGGAGATAATAGAATCGAAGAAGTGTCAGATTTTTGTTATTTAGGCAGTAGAATCACAAAAGATAATCGAAGCAAGGTAGATATAAAGTGTAGGATAGCACAGGGTAGGAAGGCATTCGTAGAAAAAGAACAGATTTTAAGATCAAATATTGACTTGGGTATTAGAAAAAGATTAGTTAGTTAAAGAGTCCGCAATCCTAAAGATTGGTTGGAAACAGCACGCCATGCCGATCTATCCTGAGCTAATCCCTTCATCTCCCTATAGCCATTGATCTCAACGTCTTCAACTATCTGACTCACATACTCCAATCTAGGCCTACCTACCCCTCTCTTTCCCTCCACTCTACCTTCTATGATCAATTGCATAATCCCCCCATGCCTAAGAATATGCCCTACTAATCTGTCTCTCCTACGTTGTAACACTCTCCAAATACTTCTCTTCTCCCCTACTAACTCTAGTACAGCTTCATTTGTTACTTTATCTTCCCAACCAATCCTCATCATCCTCCTATAACACCACATTTCAAGTGCTTCTAATCTACGCTTCTCTTCCTTTCCTATAGTCCACGCCTCACACCCGTACAGTGCTACACTCCAAACATATACCTTCAGTAATCTTTTTCTAATACCCAAGTCAATATTTGATCTTAAAATCTGTTCTTTTTCTACGAATGCCTTCCTACCCTGTGCTATCCTACACTTTATATCTACCTTGCTTCGATTATCTTTTGTGATTCTACTGCCTAAATAACAAAAATCTGACACTTCTTCGATTCTATTATCTCCTATTGTGATCCTCATTTTTCTACTGCATTCCTTTTTGTCACACCTCATCACTTTAGTTTTACCTATATTTATTTTCATGTTAAAATCCCTAGTCAATACTGCCTGCATACCATTCAATACCCTTTCTAATTTCTTTTCGCTTTCTTCCAATATAGCTATATCGTCGGCGAATCTCAGCATATATATTTTCTCTCCCTGTACATTCACACCTACACTATACTCTTCTTTTACTTTGTTTATTGCATCTTCTATATATAGATTAAATAATAACGGTGAGAGTGTACATCCCTGCCGAACTCCCTTCCCTATTTTTGCTACCTCTTCTTCCCCCTCAATTCTAACTAAGGCAGTTTGGTGTTTATATAAATTAAAAATTATTCTCCTATCCTTATAATCTATACCCGTTTCTTTTAAAATTCTAAACATTATGTCCCAATCTACATTGTCAAATGCCTTTTCTAAGTCTACAAAAGCTATGCAAGTTACCTTTCCTACCCTATTTCTTTTTTCTACTACCGTTCTTAGTGCTAGAATCGCCTCCCTCGTCCCTCTGTTTTTCCTAAAACCAAACTGATCTTCTCCTAGCCTTTCCTCTACTTTATTTTCTAATCTCCTATAAATAATCTTTAACAATATCTTCGATGCATGTGATAGTAGGCTAATGGTCCTATAGTTCTCACACAAATTAGCTCCTATTTTCTTCGGCATTGTTACTATTCTACTACGCTGAAAATCCTGTGGTACTTCTCCCTTCTCATATATTTTACAAACTAACCTGTATAATCGCTCCTGCATTTTTTCCCCTGCGTGTTTTATTAATTCGGCTGGTATCATATCAATCCCCGCTGCTTTGTTATTCCGTAAATCATTTAATGCTCTATGAAACTCTGACCTAAGTATGCTAGGACCTAAGTCATCCTCATCTATCTGTTCCACATTTTCTAGCTCCTCCATGTCCTGCCTACCTTTATATAAATCTTCAAGATACTCCTTCCATCTTCTAGCTTTTTCCTTATTTTCTGTGAGTTCCTTACCCTGCTTATCACATATAATGTTACCCTTTGGTTTTACTTTAGAAAAATGTGACTTAATTTTCCTGTAGCCCAAATCTACTTTACCTCTTCTCATATCCTCCTCAATATCCTCACAATTTCCTTTTATCCACTCTTCTTTCGCTAGCTTGCATTTCCTATTAATTAAGTTCCTTAGTTCCTTATATTTTTTCTGTCCTGCTTCTGTGTTTCCAATTTTAATTTTCCTTCTTGCTTCTATCATTTTAACTATTTCTTCCGTGATCCATTCCCTCCTACCTGCCCTTTTCTTTGTGCCTAATACTTCATTTGCTGCTGTAGTTAACCCATTTCTGATTTCCCTCCATTCGCAATCTATGTCGCTCCTTGATGTTCCATTAGCCATGATTTCTACTTTCTGCTTGTACTTTTCACATACATCAGCTAATTTTAACCTATCGACATCTACTCTGACCTGTTTAGACTTCTGTAATTTCTTGAATTTGACCTCTGAGTCCAGGACTACTAAATTATGGTCACTATCAATATCTGCTCCAGGGTAACTCTTACAATTCTTAATCTGGTTCCTAAACCTCTCTTTAACCAGTATGTAATCTATCTGATACCTCCCTATATCTCCTGGCATTTTCCACGTATATATCCTGCGCTTGTGATTCTGAAAAAGCGTGTTTGCTACCACTAGCTTATTCCTAATACAAAACTCTACCAATCTATCCCCTCTATCATTACGTGTTCCTATTCCATATTCTCCTACTATTGAAACTTCCTTTCCCTTACCTACTACGGCATTCCAATCTCCGGTTACAATTAGATTATCCTGTCCTTTAACGTTTGCTAACCTAGATTCAATCTCCTCATAAATGGATTCTACCTCCTCATCATCGTGACTTGAAGTTGGCATATATACTTGCACTATAACTGTGTCCGTTGGCTTCGTGTCTAATCTAATAGTTATAATTCTATTATAATAGAAAAAGATTACTGAAGGTATATGTTTGGAGTGTAGCACTGTACGGGTGTGAGGCGTGGACTATAGGAAAGGAAGAGAAGCGTAGATTAGAAGCACTTGAAATGTGGTGTTATAGGAGGATGATGAGGATTGGTTGGGAAGATAAAGTAACAAATGAAGCTGTACTAGAGTTAGTAGGGGAGAAGAGAAGTATTTGGAGAGTGTTACAGCGTAGGAGAGACAGATTAGTAGGGCATATTCTTAGGCATGGGGGATTATGCAATTGATCATAGAAGGTAGAGTGGAGGGAAAGAGAGGGGTAGGTAGGCCTAGATTGGAGTATGTGAGTCAGATAGTTGAAGACATTGAGATGAATAGCTATAGGGAGATGAAGGGATTAGCTCAGGATAGATCGGCATGGCGTGCTGTTTCCAACCAATCTTTAGGATTGCGGACTCTTTAACTAACTAAAAATAATAAAATATTGCAATATGCGTGGACAATTAATAGTAGAAGTAAATTAATTAAATTTGAAAGAAAAGAATGTCCAAGAACATAAAAGAGTATCTCATTTTACGTTATATATCTTATGTTGTCATAAACTCGTCAACACTATAAAATACATTATTCAAGAAGTAATTTTTTAGCCTTCTTTTGAAATCTTTAGTATCGGTGGCAGTTTTTAAGTGGTCTTTGTTATAATATTTAACGCAATTATAGAGGACTGGATTTCTGAATATTGCAGTTTTGATTTAGTTGGTCGTCGTTCGAAAGGTTTTCTAGTGCACATAGTTATGCACATCGTTATTGACTTGGAAATTATTAAGGTTTTTGTATGTGACTAAAGCGAGGATGGTAAATTCCTATAAATATGGGGTCAGGTAGAAGAAACCGAAAATGTGTATGGTCAAATTCCTACAAACGCCTGTTGTCCATCGCCTTCCTCTTGCACGAACCAATTACTTCTTGCACATGTAACTTTGGCTGTAAATTTCCAATTAAAAATTAGCTTTCAGGAAATTTGAATTAATATAAATATAAAAATTTAGCTTTTTCTAATTATACTCACTCTAAGGTTTTAAATTAATAATAACGTAATTTGTCTATATAGTATAGTATTTACAAATCCTATTAAAAAATACTGATTGAATTTTAACTGCAATAAATTTATTTTATATAGTTTTTTATATATTAAATAATCAACCATGTTCATTTAATAAACAAATTGTAGAAAGATCTGATTACTTTAAATCTAAGATAGTTTTAATCATTATATGTTATGATAATATAGAATATCATACAAATACCGTAACTCAAAGCACTAAGTAGCTATATGCGCATTTCGAAGGTTATGCCCCCATCTTGAGTAGCACAAGATTAAAACGAAATAAAATACCTCTAGCACGAATCCGTGATTGATATACTATTAAATAAATAAGTCAACATGACAGAAGTATTTCAAAAATCGCATATAATATGACCTATACATCTTTTAAAACAATATAAATTAATAATTAACGAAACCAACAAATAACAACAATAAACATTGGTTTGTCAAACCTAAAATAAACTTTTACGTAATTTAAGTGAACTAATTTGAATAGGATGACCTGAGTTAGTCAAAAATATGCTCGGCTACAGCACTTTTATGTTTTCTATTTAATCTGAAATCAGTTAAATGCTCCTTAAATCTAGTTTCAATGGGTCTATGTGTTTGTCTTCTATATATACTTTAGGACAACTAGAACAAGATATTTCGCAAATACCAGATTTTTTTATTGAAATCAATCAAATTAAACAAATTCTTCAATTCCTTTTTTCAAAATGTTAGGGAAACTTTTCCACAGTTCAGATAGCTAAATAATTCATAATTATTTTGCAAAACCGACACTTTTAATATCATTCTTAAAAATAAAACGACATTTAAAATCTGATTTTCAAAATTCTGTTTGTTTATTTATTTTGTTCTTAGTTTAGTTAAAGAGTCCGCAATCCTAAAGATTGGTTGGAAACAGCACGCCATGCCGATCTATCCTGAGCTAATCCCTTCATCTCCCTATAGCTATTCATCTCAACGTCTTCAACTATCTGACTCACATACTCCAATCTAGGCCTACCTACCCCTCTCTTTCCCTCCACTCTACCTTCTATGATCAATTGCATAATCCCCCCATGCCTAAGGATATGCCCTACTAATCTGTCTCTCCTACGCTGTAACACTCTCCAAATACTTCTCTTCTCCCCTGCTAACTCTAGTACAGCTTCATTTGTTACTTTATCTTCCCAACCAATCCTCATCATCCTCCTATAACACCACATTTCGAATGCTTGTAATCTACGCTTCTCTTCCTTTCCTATAGTCCACGCCTCACACCCGTACAGTGCTACACTCCAAACATATACCTTCAGTAATCTTTTTCTAATACCCAAGTCAATATTTGATCTTAAAATCTGTTCTTTTTCTACGAATGCCTTCCTACCCTGTGCTATCCTACACTTTATATCTACCTTGCTTCGATTATCTTTTGTGATTCTACTGCCTAAATAACAAAAATCTGACACTTCTTCGATTCTATTATCTCCTATTGTGATCCTCATTTTTCTACTGCATTCCTTTTTGTCACACCTCAATCACTTTAGTTTTACCTATATTTATTTTCATGTTAAAATCCCTAGTCAATACTGCCTGCATACCATTCAATACCCTTTCTAAATTCTTTTCGCTTTCTTCCAATATAGCTATATCGTCGGCGAATCTCAACATATATATTTTCTCTCCCTGTACATTCACACCTACACTATACTCTTCTTTTACTTTGTTTATTGCATCTTCTATATATAGATTAAATAATAACGGTGAAAGTGTACATCCCTGCCGAACTCCCTTCTCTATTTTTGCTACCTCTTCTTCCCCAAAATATAATATTCTATATTCTATTTTGTTCTTAAGAATATTATATTAGATACGAAGCATATTTGAATATCACATATATATAATTTACAAGATACACGAGATATAAACTACTCAAGTTTCGTTATACTTTAACTCTTATTTACTATTTCCTCCGCGATCCTTCTTCAATTAACCATTTCATGTCTTTCCGCTTCTTCTACTACATCTTCCCCCCACCCTCTAGCCACTTCTTTTTGTCTGACATAAATCTCATTTAGTTCCTTGATTACTCCTTGTTCTAATATTATCTCTTACTCGTACTCACCACTTTCAAAGCGTCAGTTTCTTGTTGGAACATTGGATAGACGAAGGCTATAACAAAATATTGTGTATATTTCCCGTACTGCATAAACTATATAAACATTGAGGTATAGACGACTGCAGACTATGGCATGATGATATTATTGGATAAATTCCTTTCAATTAAGCCTAATTGGCGAAGCTGATGAGCCTGGTTGTTCTAAACCAGTATACGTTTCGAATAACGAATGCGACTGTATTTGTTCGTTTGCTAGAAATGCTACAAATTATTATATAGTGATTGAATAAAGGTATTATTATCGTTTATGTTTGAGACTAGATTAGTCAATAGACCAACGTTGGGCAGTATAATGTGGGTGTAAATATTCAGGAGTATTGTTTAGTAACGTTTGTCACACTGCCGATTAACAATTTAAGTGATTAATTGAGACAGTTAAGTCAAGGGCACCTCTAAATAGTTCAATTGAATGAAGTTATTAATATTTGCCTATTTGTATAAAATAACATGTTTATTTTGCTAAGAATGACAGTGAGTTATTATATGCCTTTATTTAACTCGCTCATGGTGTTTGTTGCTACGGTCAAAATGTTACCATTGCTTTTTAAACAATTTCCTAATAAGCTATCGAGCTCAAATTTTGCACACACACTCTTTGTGGACGACAATGCAATGTGGTGCAATAATATTCCGTTAAATTATTTTTTTTACTAGATAAATTGTGGTTCGAAAGATATCAGATTTCGAATACTTGCGCGGCGATTCGATTTATCGAATCTTGGCCACTCTGTAGCAATTTCTCAGAATTCGCACATTCTGATAAGATCAAATACACGAATTGTTTTATCATAGATAATAATGCAGAAATTTTAATGTAAAGTTAGAAATAATATATTTTACCGTAATGTTATAAATAATAACAGAATGGTCGGAAGTGAAAAAGTGATTATTCATTGTTGAAAAATGATTTTTTATTGAATAATTTTATTGATAACGTGTAATTATGACTAAAAAGTAGAAAAACATTTTTTTTTTATAAAATACGCTTTTATTTAAAACGCATAAAATTATTAATGAACTGTAAGGACTGCTGTGACTGTGCTCATGCACAGGTATTGTCTTTGCACGTGGTGTTGTGGTTTTCGACTGCGCCACTGTACTTTGTTTAAAGAGCCGTACAGTTGCTCAGAATAGGTGGATATATATTAAGACGCTTCTATTTCGAAGGAGGTTTATTTACCATATATAGTCTTAGAATACAGAACGAATAATTATAGAATAGATCGTTTGTTATACTGGTGTTATTAATATACTGATTGAGACTTGGTGGTTAACAGAAGGACGAGACTTGTTTTGTAGAAAGTTGGAAATTAAATGTTGTGTTGGATTTAGACTGACCATTTTAGCTGTGGGTATGCGATTTGTAGAGGGGCAGTTAAAGATGTAAGAATAGACAAGAGTAGGTAGGTAGGTAGGTAGGTAGGTAGAAAGGCTTTTCGGAGTATGATCGGTAAAAGTTGAAAAGTGTAGGGTATAAGGGCGGACACAATTGTTATAGAGAAGACGGGTTATTCTGGCAAATGTTGGTTGAGGTTTAGTGTTGGGAATGCCAAATAAATAAATAAGATATAAGGATAAGATAAGTAAGAGGAATTTACGCTAAGGGCCGAGAAAGAACAAGTAGATTTGAATATTGAAAGAAAAGTATGTAATAATAACAATACATATTGAAATATGGGCAAACTACGAAATGATAAATGTACAGGGTATTACAGAACTAAAAAATCTCTTTACAAAATTCATCAAAGATAACATATCACGATTAATAAAACTGTGGGGCAACCTTCATAATAATATACAAATAATTACTTATTACATTTATATTTAACAATTGATTTGATGTACTCTGAACGTTTCTAAAGTAATTTCACTATGATTGACCGATCAAAAGTATAGTTTTGCATTCGGTTGATTTAAAAACATTCCGACAGAATTGAATTTGGGTGAGTGTACTTACTGTGAAAGGTATCATAGAAATTTTAAAGAATCACGTCAAAAAGGGTTAATTTTTATTGAGCTTATCATGGTAAATGCCCAGATGTATGCTAGAGTTTTTATTATAAATATTGGAAATATATGATAATTAATCAAACAATAATTTTCATTCAAGCGTGTTTAAATTCTTATATAAAAAAATTATATTTAGAAAAATTGGGAAATTCCCACCAAATTTATAAAGATAATGTCTTATACTTTTGACAATGCAATTCGATTATTAGATTTCGTTATTTAGGCACCCCACGCTTATATCATTCGTGATATAAAATTGTAGATGAATTTTGTAAAGAAAATTATTTAACTCTCGTTCCCATTAAACTATATGATTTTTTTTAGTTCATTGATTATTTCATGCATTTTAAATAAAAGCGTGTTTTATAAAAAAAAAATATTTTTATTTTTATAATGATTCTGTAGATTTATTAACGGGTATGTTTGTCAAATACAGATGAGTCGCAAGAGTATTTTTGTGCCAAGTGATGCATCTTATTTTTTCTTTAAGTATTAATCAGTCAAAGAAATAATATATCGCCCGAAATAACATATTTTAAAAATCGAACAATATATATTTTTTAATTTATGAAGCGAAATTCATTATATATTAAAATAATAGATATTGAAATATTATAAAACTTGAGAAATTAGTGTTATTCCACTTAATCTTCAGTAAAAAACAATAAAAAGTATAATAACTTCTCAAATCAGTTTTAAACATAGAATTAATATTCGATTTTTGTGTATATATCGAATATTTTTATAAAATATCCTCATTAATAAATCAATGCTAAAAATACAATATTATAAAGTTTATATTATATAGTTAAGTTAATATTATAAAAAAAAATTTATATAATTCTTATGCATTACAGATCTTAGCAAGAAAGTTAAAATTTTTAACATAGTTCACAATTGAACTTATTTTCCTACCAATAACAAAATAAACTCTGAATTTTCCTTTATGGTATCTTTAGTATAATGCAGAAATTTTAATACGCTTGACGAAAATAATTCCTTATAAGAATTTAATATCCTTGTGTTTCTTTTGTACGGATAATTCCGGAAAAATTCTTGTATTTTGTTTGACGTTCGAAGTGCGAAAAGCAAATAAATTTATTTTCAAAAGGATAAGGATGGATTTTTTCATTCGTCATCCACATAAATCTGACCTGACGTTTTTGTTGACGGTTGGCTAACCTGAGTTCATATAATCTACTTTTTGTTGTATATAAATCAAGTTCGGGAATAAAGTATCGAATTTAGAAAAAAAATGCATTTATTTAAATAAATGTACGTTTTCATTTAAATTTTTCAATACGCGAATTTTTAGTTATTTAAATTGAAATAATTAGATTCAATACAGAATGTTGAAATCTCTGTATGAATTTTTATATATTTTTTTATTTCGTTTTGACATTGGATTGTAAATACAAGACAGCCTTGCTCTTTATATTTTAGAACTCGACTACTATAATATTTATCGTTTTTATTACGCCAAGATCTGCACTCGATGATATGAAATAAATTATAATTTTATATAGCTTTTTTTCACAAAGATCTGGGCGACTATCGTAAATTGTTACGATTTTTCGAGTCGTATATTTCCACGTTATTAGACCAATTTTTAGATTTCCGGAAAAATGTCCAAAAACTGGGTTATACCTCGCGATTTACACCATCGCTTTTATGACCAAAAGATCTTGACACGATACCATAAATAAAAATAAGTGCATTGTTACAGCGAAGAAATCGCATCACAACATCAAACAGAAAGAGATTTACTCAGTTTATAAAATTTAGTCGAAGATCAGAACGAGTTCTTTTCGACTAAAACGAAATTTATTCCGCTCTATTTATTCGATATTTTTGTAATAGTGTACTGCCAATTTTTAACACGTTCTTACAGTTGAATTAATTTAATAGAAAATTATACGACATATATAACAAGGATAATTGATTTATAATAGTGGTGGTTGTAGTAAATTTATATTTTAAAGTTTTTTGTGTCATCCCGGTCGAGAGATATGAAGATAATAACAAAATTGGTGATAATCGAATCACAATGTAATTTGTACAAAAGGTTTATAATTTGGATTTTTGAGAGTGTTGTAAAACGTCCTGTTCTCTTGTATTGTATTTAAACGCGATACATAGAACACGTTACCACTAAATTTGGAGCAAATATCTTCTACTACTATGGTTTTACAGGACACTTGGGTATTGTATATTTTTAGAGACAACCCAATAAATTTAACACCACCCAAGCAAGACAACACCAAATTGCTAAATACACTTAACTAGAATTCTTGGGCAGAATAATTTGATGTTAACGTACAAAAATAATCACTATATTTAAAATGAAAAATTTTGAAGGGCAATATCAAAACTGAACTTGTAAATCTAAATTAAGAAAAATTTAGACAAAAAAAAGTACATAAAGATATATTATGAATTTCGTATATTGAGAATTTCAATACTCTAAAGTATATTTTTATTAAAATCAAAAATATATAAATAATTCTCTAGTTCAGTGGACATTATGATAGAATGAATCGTTTTATTTTTATGTACCTATTGGTCTTTATATTCAAAAAGCGAGGATGGTAAATTCCTATAAATAAGAGGTCAGGTACAAGAAACCGAAAATGTGTATGGTCTAATTCCTACAAACGCCTGTTGTGCATCGCCTTCCTCTTGCACGAAGCACATGTAACTTTGTTTCCTCGGGGTGGTCATGCAATAAAATGCAGGCTTCTGCATTCTGAATTTCTGTACTTTCACCAACTGGGTCATCTGGGTCATTGTTAATTGGGTAATTGTCATGATCGTTAAATATATGGGAACCTATATCTATGTATTCTTCTTCAATGTTTGATTTCAATTGGAAATATTTCTTTTGAATATCAGTAACGAGGGAGTAAGGAGCTTATTTTCTTGGAGACCGAACCTTATAGGAATTTACATGTACCTTTGTAGGAATTTGGCCATCATTAACTCGACTACCTGAAAATTATAGGAATATGTATACATCCTCAAAAAGAATTATAGTTGGTTCATATATAAAAGTAAAAAATAAAAATGGTATTACGAATATATTTAATTTTCTTTTGGTGTGCACAAAGTCTTAAGTCGAAGTTTTATAACATACCCAATTGCTTTTAATGTCATTTCCATTGTAAACATGTAAATATATAGAAGGAAAATATTCATGTGTATTTATATTTTTATGTATATTCCATCTTCTATTTTGAATTGGCGGACACTTTATCAATTTATCAAGAATCAATTTATTCGACAAAATTATAATATTTCTATACTATCCCATTCAGTGAAACTTAGCTGACAAGCGATTGAGATTTGTCCTCAGTCGAGTTGAGACATTGACAGAAACTTATTTGATAAAATATTTCTGCATACATTTCTTTTATTGTTCTTCTGCAATAAATTGCTTTTTCATTAGAAATGATACAATGTATAGATTAGTATATTTATATTGTTTGGAAATATTTTTGAAATACTTCGAAATAACATGATGAATAATTGGTAATTTCGAAAATTATTCAAGTTTCATCTGCAGTAAAAATTATTAAAAATTTGTCCTTGGTTTTTGTATAAAAAATAATAATTTAAGTCTATAGGTTTAGAATAAAATAGAGGAAAGGAAGGAGAGATAAAAAAACGAAAAAAAATTAAATTGATACTATGGCATTATTCAAAAATTGTTTGGAATATTTATTAGGTTGGTGCAGTTTGATGGTAATTGTTTTGTGATTATTATTTTCTATTTTCTATTGATGTTGGAAGCTTCGTCATTGAAATACACAATAATTTTATAAATACGTTAAGTTGCTATATATTAAATGCAAATATATATATATATATATATTTATCCCCTTTTACAAGGGAATATAAAATTTTCTTTTATATATTTATTTCCTTCCATTTCAATTTTCACATTATATTATTCAAGTTTTTATATTCCAGTAAATTTTATTTAATATTTCTTTGGGGATTTTAAGCAAAATTTTTGTAGTGTATGCAAGACTTTTCTTTCAGCGCAAGTATATTATTCCAGAGGGAGTCATTTGTATATTGTGTAGCGTTCTAATACACACAATCCTTGCAACGACTAGAAGTAGAAAAATAAGAACTGAGATATTTTATCTAACGGTGTTATGTTAAATGGGTCACTTTACACTATTTATATGTACTTAGTTTTGAAATAAAACAAGGGAATAAAAATAAACTTAAAAATAATACAAAACAAATTATTTACAAGATACAGATTTATAATAGAATATCACGCAAATACCCTAACTTTAAGTAGCATTAAGTAGCTAGATGTACATTTCGGAGGCTATGCCCCCATCTTCAGTAGCACAAGATAATAACTAAATAAAATACCTCTGTCACGAATCGTGATTGATATACTATTAAATAAGTAAGTCAACATGACGGAACTAATTCAAAAATGGCATATAATATGACATATAAATCTTTTAAAATAATTTTTTTTTTTAATTAATTTAACACCGCAGTGATATTTTTTTAAATACAGATTTGTGTTGTAAAATTTGCCACTTTTAATTTGAACTTATATATCACACTTTTACATTTGTATATTATTTAAAAATTAAAGATGAACTCTAAAAACTTAATCGAAACATATGCAAGAATATTGTGATAATAATTGATGCTCTATTATATACTAACATTCTTCTTAATCTTCTTGTGATTAAACATTATTTTTTTTAAATCTCTACTTCTTGGGACTTTCTAAAAGATATTTCGCATTGATATCACTTTGGTTGATACAATTAGATTTGTAATAGCTTACGGATGTTAGATATTACAGAATAGTTAATGACGATATATTTGACTGCCGATTTCAAATAAAATTTCGTAATAATTTGACTTTAAAAATATAGTATATATCCACGATTATAGCTGCAATTAATTTATAACTCCATTTAAAAAAATAGCTGCCAATCTGTTGTCAATCTGAATTTATAATGCGCGCTTTTTATGCATCAATCATAAGTCTTATATGTTAAAATGTTAAATTAGGACAAACGTTTTTGTCCTTCAATTTAGGCTTGTTGTAAATTTCATTTTTGCTATCTGATACTCCTTCATTAATTTCACCATGTTTTTTTTTAAATTACTCATCTTCGTATCATGATACCATAATCTATTTTGAACTACATACTTCTTCTGATACACAAATATCTTCAAAATCGTAATCGCTCGATACAACGGCCTATACATTACCATCTTTCAAACTTCTTTATATACGAATAGTGAAACAGATAAGTCTATCCTTACGGCCGAACGCACGAATCCATTTTCTCTTGCTCATAATATAACGGCGAACCAAAGCGGCTATCCGACAGTTGCAAACAAACTCACGCATCCACGTACCAATTTATCTCTTTGCTTCGCTGTTGGCGAGACGGCATCGGCGGTGGCGTCGCTATAACATTGACGCCGACACCGTGACGCCAACGTCCGTGTCCTGGCGACGCCGCGGCGCCAAGCAAGATCCGTTGCCGTCACCAACGCCGCATCTCCTCTTATGCCGTCACCAACTTACAACTGTAAGAGATGATTGTACTATGTAGGGCAATTTGCGGATTTTCGCTAATCTTATACATTCGCTGTGGTTCAGCTCAAGAACAAATCCCGTGTTGATATAATTATCTGATATCTTTGTAATCTGTGCTTCTTGTGTATATCCTCGTATATGCGTACAAAGAATAAAAATGGAGGATTAAATGATCATATAAAATAGTTTTTGAAATAGTTGTCTATCAGTTCATATCAGAGCAAATTCGAGTGACTTCTGGAGTACCCCAAGGGTCTCATTTAGGCCCTTTACTTTTCAATTTGTTTATCAATGACGTAGGGCTGTTATTGCGGTGTCCTCATCTCCTATTTGCGTATGATCTCAATATGAATTATAGTCCTAATTAAGCGCCAAAAATTCTCACAAACAGTTCCATCAAAAACATCCGATTTCGGGTCTTCGATTTTGTTGGGATTTTTTCAGTTGTCTCTTTATGTATATTACGTTACGGAAGTTCATATTTTCTACGTTCATCTGATTATTTATTGCTAAATCTATTCTTCGCGGTACCAAATTATTTGCCAAAAAGAAAATTGAACATATTTTACCTTATGGTGGTAAGCATGACGCAATAGATACGATTTGTTTTTGGCAAAGTAAAGTTGCTATAAATTGTAATAATTGCCTGTATATAAACACCAACTATTCAACCTCTTCGATACAGTTGCTAACTCCGTTACCCCATGTCAATATCCTCATAATAAGCTTAGTTTGATCTTTATTAAATTGCATCGTATACATTTTACAACTTGCCCGAGCAACGATAAATATCAAGACAGTCGTCGTGATTTTTATAATTTTCGCTAAGGAGTTTCTAATATAACATATGAGTAGTTGAACGTGAAATACCCTCGAGAATTGACATACAATTTCCTTCTAAAATCAGAATTGGAAGCATACTCAAAATATTCTGCTGCTACAGAAGTAAGTCTAGTACTTCGATATTTTTTGTCGAAATGTGATATTTGAAGAAAGGGATATTTCGAGTTTTCATTTAATATTTATCTTTATCAGTTCCATCTATGGAAATAAGTTCCTGAGTAATGAAGCCTATATATTTACCAGTATATCTGCAGCAGTTACGAAACTGAGCCTTAACACCAATTATTTACCACAATACACAATCTCTTTGAGTCTATTGCCGTGTCCCAGTTTGTACTTATCTATTCCATAGACATGTATATACAGATGTAAGTATTTGCAGTGCAAAACGACTCCGAATATCACCCAACTGCGCTTCCGAGGAATTACATATCATTCGAATCTTTCAGGAGGAAAGTTTCAAAAGCATTAACGCATATAAAATTTAAAAAATTGTCACTACGGTATTAAATAATAGCATAGAATATCACCCAAATACCGTAACTTAAAGTATTTAGTAGCGAGATGCGCATTTCGAAGGTTATGCCCATACATTTTTTTTACGGAAACGTCGAATTTTCGATTTTAAAAGTAAATTTAATTGAAGGAAATATAGAATTTAATATTTTAATAAAATCGTCAATATTAGATTTTCAAAACTCGCAAAGATGCATTTACATATCTAATCCAAAATCTAGGTGTCAAATTCCTCTAATCTAGTTTCAAAATAACTTGTAAATAAATTACCAATAAATGGACTTAAACAATTTTCCATAGCTGTACCTTCTCTTTGCTCAAAGAATTTACCATTTAAGGAAAAACATAGGCATAGCCTTCGAAATGCGCATCTAGCTACTAAATGCTTTAAGTTACGGTATTTGGTTGATATTCTATACTATAGTTTTTTTTATGATTTAGAAAAGTGTTTTTTAAATTTTTTATGAAAATTAATAAGAATTTTACATGAAAAATTTGATTGATGTAATTTTTATTAGCTCTCTGATTAACTCTCCTATTTATTTTAAAGTTATTGAAAGTCCGATAAAATTACGGTTTGCAATGTTAATTTTTCATAAGTAGTATGATAAATTTTCATGCAAAAAAAATTGTTAGAGGAAGCGGTAATATTTTTAACACTCGTTAAGAAAAGTTTAAATTCGGTAATATCCAATTTTTATGGTAGTAAGTATGTCAGCTACTTTTTTTAAAAATCATGAAATTGAGGTTCCTTTTTGACAAAATATTTTGAAACTCGGCCAAAAACTAACACAAAATCGTTAAAATTTGCTAAACACTTCAGTTGGAATATTTAGAACGACCGGGTGATAAATTTACATCGCTGCATTAAATTTATCAAAAACATCTCTCGACTCCGAATTTACAAAATATGTTTGAATTAAATGATTTTTTTTTTACATATTTTATGAGAAATATTAAATTAAAATTGACAAAAAAACATTTTGTGGTTATATACGGAGTCGATTTGTAACATTTTTCACCTCTGACGTATGTAATTTGAAAGTAAAACCGTATCTAGTTAATATTACCAGCATATATGGTCCTAAAATATAAAAATTCAAAATCTTCACCCCATATATACTAGAAAATAATACCCCATCAAACTTTCATATTTGATTAAATATATCATTAAATATCACTACAGTGTAAAATAATATAGTATAGAATATCACCAAAATACCGTAACTTAAAGCATTAAGTACCTAGATGTACATTTCGAAGGCTATGCCTCCATCTTCAGCAGCACAAGATAAAAACTAAATAAAATACCTCTGTCACGAATCGTGATTGATATACGATTAAATAAATGAGTCAACATGACAGAAGTATTTCAAAAATGGAATATAATATGACCTATAAATCTTTTAAAACAATATAAATTAATAATTAACGAAACTGACAAGTAACAACAATAAACATTGGTTTGTCAAACCAAAAATAACTAAAAATAAATAAAATAAAAATAAATTAAAAAATAGTTCTTGTTAAATAAATTAAATAGACAAGATGAAATTGGGCCTGAATTTAAATTCATTAAATTTTATTTAGATTCATGCATGTACTCGTATATACTTTCGGAATAATTCAAAACACTTTTAAGTAATTTAAGTGAACTAATTTGAATAGAATAACCTAATTAAAAAATATGCTCGGCTACAGCACTTTTATATTATCTATTTAATCTGAAATGAGTTAAATGCTCCTTAAATCTAGTTTCAATTGGTCTACGTGTTTGTCCTATATATACTTTAGGACAACTAGAACAAGATATTTCATAAATACCAGATTTTTTATTGAAATCAATCAAAAATTTAGGATTTCCTAGAAAATTAGCAAGACTATTATATGTTACTTTAAAATTATATTTATTTAAAATACTGTCTAAACCACATGCAATTATAGGACCAAATGGTAATTTAACAAATTTTGGAGTTGAATTATGACTTTGTTCTAAACTACAAATATTTCTGACATCTCTTGTTCTTTTAAATTTTCTCAATGTGTTATTTATAATTTTATAAGAATAGTCATTTTGTACTGCTACATTTCGAATATTATTTAATTCAATGTTATATTTATACTTAATTTATACAATGTGCTACTGAAGATGGGGGCATAGCCTTCGAAATGCGCATCTAGCTACTAAATGCTGTAAGTTACGGTATTTGGGTGATATTCTATACTATTATTTAACACCGTAGTGATAATTTTTAAAATTAACAATAGCAATAAAGAAGATAAAAAATTATATGTAACAGGATATGTTTTGTCAATTTGATTTGGCAATTATTATTGTGTACGTAACAAAATATAAAAAATATTCATATGTAATTGTGTAGTCGCTAAATGTGTAACTAAAATGGGGAAAAAAATTAAAGTGATTGCCCAAAATTATTGCCACCTTCACTAATGCATAAATTGAAACGTTTAATTAAATCATTTTTAATAATGTGTCCCGCCCGATAGCTACAATACGTGAATGAATTTTATTGTAGAGATCGGACATATCTTCTATCGGTTCTATATAAATTGACATGTCAAAATCTGTATTATTAACTGTCATAATTTACGCAAAGGCACCTATGATAATAAATAAAGATTTCAATAGTCATAACAGCAAAATGGTTTTAAATAGTTTTCAATTAATCTTGAGATGATAGTTTTCAAAGTGAAATATCTCGAAAACTATTAGATTTTCGAAACTTGTTGAAATAATAAAATATTCTTAGAATTTAATAGTCTTTCTAATGCGCGGCACCTCAACGTCCGTGTGCACCAAAATATTATTTCGAACGCAGCGCCATCTTTACTATATTATAATAAAAAGTGACTCTGATGCAGAATTGATGCTGTGCATGGTATCTAACAATCGGCGTTTGCAGAACTCAAATAGCTCTTTTCGTTCTCGTGAAATATGGCAAGGGAGTTTTAACTGAGACACCCGGTATATATATAAACTGGAATTTAATGCAAAATATGTAAAAAAATGCCGTTAGCCATTCCTATATTGTTATCATATTTTGATTTTTCGAAATTTGCTTTATTATTCTTCGAAAAATATTTGTTCGAAAACTTTTTTTGTGAATTTTTATTTTATTTGATATGTATATTTACTTATCTCTTGAGGTATAATATTCAATTTCGATTTATTTTTAAATATTTACAATTTTCAACTGTAAGGAATTAATTATCCCATCTACCATTGACCACTCAATGAATTTTCCTCGTCCGTAATTCACCGCCCGTAATTTCGTATTCCTGGAATATTGGCTGCGCTATAATCAATCCTTATGAAAAATACTTGTAGCGCCGCTCGTTTTGACACGCCGCCCCTAATGAGCACCAACAAGCGGCGTGTGACACATTTGATATGCGGCTTTAGCCGCGCCACCTATGGCCGTGTCACCTGTCAAAGCCTCTCGCTTCGCGCCATATAGTTATGAGTTCCACATTAATTTCATACTTCGGTTTCCAATCTCTGCCAGCACTACGTGCATTAATTAATATCGTGATTAATACCAGCTAAAAGCAACTATATTACTAGTTTAGTATGATCGAAATAGTGTCTCGATGCGGCATTAACATTTTCTTCAAAGGCTATTATAGATTGTAGAGAGATATTTGAATCGTGTGCATTAGACTGTTCCTTATAGAACTAAACTATTAATAATTAATGTGTACCCTGGTAATTTGTAGCACCAGATTCAGTGCAATTTCAAGGCGTGGGCACAATGCGCAGAATTATAGCCCACGCTGTTATAATAATTTATTAAGTGTGTTTTTTTCAAATTGATTAATTAATAGCTACATACATTTTTATTTGAAAATTGGACAAGTTGCATAAATATAGTATAGATTATCGCCCAAATATCGTAACTCAAAGCATTAAGTAGCTAGATGCGCATTTCGAAGGCTTTGCCAATGTTTTTACTTAAATGGTAAATTATTTGAGCAATGAGAAGGTACAGCTATGGGCAATTGTTTAAATCCATTTATTGCTAGTTTATTTATGAGTTATTTTGAATCTAAATTGGAGGAAACTGAAATTTATTTTCCTAGATTTGGATTATTGATTTTTATTTTATAATTTTTATTTTTAAATCTTTTCTAGCAGAGTCTACATTTTGTGCTAATGAAAAATAGTAGTATAGCATTCGAAATGCGCATCTAGCTACTTAATGCTGTAAGTTACGGTATTTGGGTGATATTCTATACTATTATTTAACACCGTAGTGATCATATTTTAAAAACACAAATATAAATAAACTTTTAATTAAAAAATATGAATAAGATCTCATATATAACATTTATTTAATGGTACGATTGGTAGCACTTGCTAGTAAACTATTTTCGTGTGTAGTTTACCATAATTGGACCTATGTTCTTGTTTCAATTAGTCAAGTGTTAATTTATAATTACTAACGAGTCTTGGTTATATATTTCGAAATGTATAAAATTTTCATTTTTCACTTAGTGTTTTGTAATTTATGGGCTAAGAATTTATTTGATAAAAATATTGCAGTAATGTAAATTTTCGCACAACCTTTCCGATGATATGTTAGTTCTTGGCAGAGCTCATAGTAGCATAAATTATTAACTAAATTAAGCTTCATTTTTTAGATTGTAAAAAAAAAATATGACTAATCAGAATCTTTTGTTTGATCAGATTATCAGAATTCTTGATTTTCATAATATGTCATGTTCCTTAAGGAAAATTAGCATAGCAAATCACGCCCTTAAATAAAAATATACTTCAGTCTGAATAACATTATTAACCCTGCAAAATATAGTGTTACTTTCAACAAAATAATTTCTTTTATTGTAGAGTGTTTATTTATATATTCATTTAAGATTAGTTAGTTAAAGAGTCCGCAATCCTAAAGATTGGTTGGAAACAGCACGCCATGCCGATCTATCCTGAGCTAATCCCTTCATCTCCCTATAGCTATTCATCTCAACGTCTTCAACTATCTGACTCACATACTCCAATCTAGGCCTACCTACCCCTCTCTTTCCCTCCACTCTACCTTCTATGATCAATTGCATAATCCCCCCATGCCTAAGGATATGCCCTACTAATCTGTCTCTCCTACGCTGTAACACTCTCCAAATACTTATATTATATATAAGTATTTAAGAGTTTAATACTTATATATAATATAAGTATTAAATATATATATACTTATTTAATACTTTAGTCATATATATTCTCAATATTCCTAAAGCAATTCATTTCTGGATTTTTTCCGGTTTTAACAACATTTTTTGAAATTATATATTTTTTAAATTTCACTACATTCTACCAATGAATACTTACTATATAAAGAACGCTAACGCTGTGTAATTTTTTCCGGCATATAAATTTCGACTGAGAGCGACGTCGGCCTCTGTAAAGTTGATCGAGGAACTAATGATTGGCAGAATTCTGCAGGTTTTACTGCTGTATCTTGTTATTGCGGCAACCAGTGTTGTGACGTATTTTACTGACTTACTATCTTTGTTTTCTTAATAGGGTAGAGTGACGTAGGGATTAGATGTAGATTGGAGTAGCTACTTGGCGAGCAATAGGCTTGTGCAATATAGTAGTATTATTAATGAGTACCCGTAAATAGTGTCAATTGTATAAAATATATATATAATATTATAATAATACCAAATATATATAATATAAAATATAAAAACCAATTCTATCGTTGCCCAAGAAAACAATTGTATCCTTACAATTATTTATGATAAAAAGCTCTTTACATTAGAATATCACTTTTAATCGTATATTTAATCATTACTGACCATAGAGAAGTTGAACGCCAACTGTAATCAATATTCTTCGCTTAATTTAGATAAAATTCTAAAGAATTTAGAGGAATTTTTAAATCAAGAAAACAGCTGTGCCTCAGAAAATTATCGATAACTCGATTGTAAGCTAACACCATTTACAGACATAAATATTGCAAACAGATAATCGGGTGCTAGATTTGTATTTTATTGTATCAATATTCACGAAAAAAATATGCCTTTCCAAATTTGTTAAAATCTATTTAGATTTATTGCTAGTTTCTAATAAGATTATCTAATATATATTATTATTATTTCTATAAAGATTATTGATAGTTTCTAATTCTTATTAAATATGTCATGCCTAAGTTTGCCACAGGCTTATGAAGCTATATGCTTACTGCACAGAATACGGTATACATCGCTGGCAACTCGGAACCATTCGGTTCTCGGTCTCGGTTTACTACTTCGTGATTTCAGCTGTTTTGGTATACAAGGCGGAAAACGGTTGTTTGAATATGTTTAAATACTTTTTAGCGTCTGGCTGTTCGACAATGACTATGAAGAAATATTATTTCTAAGTCAACCATCTAGTCAATTTACTAATTTAGTAACTGTTTACATTTAAATTATATTACCATAAAAATTGAGCAATTGTAGAATTCTATAACAAAGCAATAGACTTTGTATTTAAATCAATAAGCAATAACTCATGTTACTCAAGTTGTAAAAAGCATATAGATTTATTATAAAACAATTAATAAAAGTAAAATTATACAAAACATTAAAATGGGAAAGTGAAGAAAAAAAGTAAACTTGGTGGCACTAGTACACCTATTAAAAGCGCAAAATATAAGAAGTTAGTTAAACTTTCCTGAAATAATTTTATATATTTGTGTTGGTAAACTTTTTATTTTTATTTTTCATTTTAAAAAGTTGAACTGTGTAGTGATATTATTAGATTTTATTAAAAAATTAATATAATTTATAATTAAAATATTATACTAAAAATATATTATAATATTCGTTGGCTTCGCATCATGAACCAAGTGCCAATATGTTAAAATATGTTACAAATATGTTAAAATCAATATTATACTTTATCATTGTCTAATTTTGGGCAATCAGTGTAAAAATAACATTGGAAAAGCGTACGGAGCATTTACAATCAATATCTCTTGACATCGCAATTATTATCTCTTGTAAATTGATCACATACATTATGTTGCACAAACTAAACACACTTAGAATTTCTAACAGCTTACGGCTAACGGTTATACTACGGTAGGCAACCTAACCTACTGCACGCCTAGCGTGTAATACACGTGTAATGTGCAATAGCAACCCCTGGGGACTGCGGCCAATGATACCATCTGAGTCCTCAGTCAAATAAGTGCAGATATTTCATTGTATTTGTGAATATTGTACATATGGCAACGCTGTATTGATTCTCTTATTCACCACCACGAGCCAGCACTGCAAATGGATGTTGTTTTCTAATGAGTAAGACAAGGACACCTAAAAATTGCTTTTTATCCTTTGGGCTTCATTTGGCCGTATGCGTTAGCCTTCTTTATATAGTTAGTATTCATTGATGCTGCAATATTTAAATGTGGTATACTATATTATATTTCAAATAAATTTTACATTAGAGATTTTATCAATTTGAATTTAAAATTCTCCGCACTTTAATATACACGACTTCCTTTACTTTTTTAATCATATATTTAATTTGTTTCTTAACTGCCAACAATTTTTATTTCACTTCTACAGTAAATCCGTTAAAAGCTATTACTAAACCCCTATAAATTCCATCCTCTCTATTCTTTGCCAAACAGGTATTCCGTATTTTCTATTCATTCGATTAAAGATATTGCTCTCTGAATCCCCGTTTTGGCAATACAGTTTCGAAGATTCAATCAGGAACATTTTTAGCTCAACGATAATATTTATGAGATATATGCGATAAATGCACATTATTCGAAAATTATGAATACATAGGGAATAATTATAAAATACATATTGTAAAATATATATTTACTCTTGTAAAAAAGGTAACTTTATTTGTTTTTTATCTTGTGCTACTGAAGATGGGGGCATAGCCTCCGAAATACGCATCTAGCTAATAAATGCTTTAAATTACGGTATTTGGGTGATGCTTTTATACAACATAGGGATAACTTTTCATATATCCAAAACTGTTGAAATATTTCTTTGGAAATTTTGTGATTCGTTAATTGGTAATTGTATGAAAAATTGTATTTTCAATACATAATAACTATGGTTTAAAAATATATATATCGGTTTCAAAAAATCCATTCAAAATTCACTCGAGAAAATTTCCTAATCTGTTTCTGCTTGAAGCAGCTTAAGACAATTGCAATATAGGCATCAACTGCTCGTTCTTTCTGCATTTTCTCGAGTGTAGCTTTACTGTAAGTTTTCTACCCCATGTGTATTGAGTTTTGCGTACATCGACGGGTCAAATATTGACAGAGTGCATGATTGCTTACTGTCTTTATTTACGGTTAATATTAGGATTATATATCCAAGACACGTATGTTATATATCGATATATGTATACACATTCCATATTATAGATTATGTTACCATACAGTAAACAATACCACTAAAACATTGACAAAATAGAATTATAGAACTTTTTTTAAATATTTTTGAGGGAATTGTATAGCTATGTTTATATTACTGCAAAAGTACTCAGAAAGAAAGAAAAAAGTACTCGCAAAGAATATTGCGGTTTGTTATATGTTGTACTTAAACTAAATAAATGAATATATAAAAAGTTAGATTATCAACAAATGTTTGGATAAAAAATATTGATTTATTGTGAAGATTTAATTTTGGCTTGTAAATCCGTTGCCATATCCTACAGAGATTGTACTTTTTTTATTATTTTTGAAATTTTTCGTTTTTTCTTTAACTATACATGATAATAGTATAAAATATCACCCAAATACCGTAACTTAAAGTATTAAATAGGTATAGGCTATTTTTTTTTAAGTGGCGGACCCGCCACTTCTACTGCGCATTACAAATTAAGCCTAGTTTATGCATAAGAGAAATGATATTACTATACAATTTAAAAAAAATAGAAAATATACTGGCCGCTTCAACACCCCGAAACCTTATGCTCGTGAAGAGATGCTCGCCACTGTATTTTTGTCATTTGAGGGTGTGGCCAAAATTACTGCAATGTTGTCATATCGACAGCCAATAAATACAGAGAGTATTATATTAGCATAATTGGTCAAAACAAATAATAAATAACTGGAAACTTTTTACTAAATAGTGGACTTTAATCGAAGCCGTATATATTCATACATTAAATATTCTCAATCTGAATTTTGCTATGCAGTTTACAATTTGAACACTTTGTACTGAAGATTTTTATTCATATATGGCAACAATGGTACTGGAAGCTCAAGCCGCTTATGCGCAGTAGAGGATGAATTAGGCCCGCCAAGATATAAAAAATGCCTTATATATAAGGAACAAATCATTGTGGTCAACATAAATATGCTGCTTTTAATTTTTTCATTTATTAAATTTTCCTTTAATCTAATGATAAATATAATATTGAATTGGATAATATCCGAAATATAGCAGTACGAAATGGCTATTCTTATAAAATTATAAATAACATATTAGTTAAAGAGTTCGCAATCCTAAAGATTGGTTGGAAACAGCACGCCATGCCGATCTATCCTGAGCTAATCCCTTCATCTCCCTATAGCTATTCATCTCAACGTCTTCAACTATCTGACTCACATACTCCAATTTAGGCCTACCTACCCCTCTCTTTCCCTCCACTCTACCTTCTATGATCAATTGCATAATCCCCCCATGCCTAAGAATATGCCCTACTAATCTGTCTCTCCTACGCTGTAACACTCTCCAGATACTTCTCTTCTCCCCTACTAACTCTAGTACAGCTTCATTTGTTACTTTATCTTCCCAACCAATCCTCATCATCCTCCTATAACACCACATTTCGAATGCTTGTGATCTACGCTTCTCTTCCTTTCCTATAGTCCACGCCTCACACCCGTACAGTGCTACACTCCAAACATATACCTTCAGTAATATTTTTCTAATACCCAAGTCAATATTTGATCTTAAAATCTGTTCCTTTTCTACGAATGCCTTCCTACCCTGTGCTATCCTACACTTTATATCTACCTTGCTTCGATTATCTTTTGTGATTCTACTGCCTAAATAACAAAAATCTGACACTTCTTCGATTCTATTATCTCCTATTGAGATCCTCGTTTTTCTACTGCATTCCTTTTTGTCACACCTCATCACTTTAGTTTTACCTATATTTATTTTCATGTTAAAATCCCTAGTCAATACTGCCTGCATACCATTCAATACCCTTTCTAAATTCTTTTCGCTTTCTTCCAATATAGCTATATCGTCGGCGAATCTCAACATATATATTTTCTCTCCCTGTACATTCACACCTACACTATACTCTTCTTTTACTTTGTTTATTGCATCTTCTATATATAGATTAAATAATAACGGTGAGAGTGTACATCCCTGCCGAACTCCCTTCCCTATTTTTGCTACCTCTTCTTCCCCCTCAATTCTAACTAAGGCAGTTTGGTGTTTATATAAATTAAAAATTATTCTCCTATCCTTATAATCTATACCCGTTTATTTTAAAATTCCAAACATTATGTCCCAATCTACATTATCAAATGCCTTTTCTAAGTCTACAAAAGCTATGCAAGTTACCTTTCCTACCCTATTTCTTTTTTCTACTACCGTTCTTAGTGCTAGAATCGCCTCTCTCGTCCCTCTGTTTTTCCTAAAACCAAACTGATCTTCTCCTAGCCTTTCCTCTACTTTATTTTCTAATCTCCTATAAATAATCTTTAACAATATCTTCGATGCATGTGATAGTAGGCTAATGGTCCTATAGTTCTCACACAAATTAGCTCCTATTTTCTTCGGCATTGTTACTATTCTACTACGCTGAAAATCCTGTGGTACTTCTCCCTTCTCATATATTTTACAAACTCACCTGTATAATCGCTCCTGCATTTTTTCCCCTGCGTGTTTTATTAATTCGGCTGGTATCATATCAATCCCCGCTGCTTTGTTATTCCGTAAATCATTTAATGCTCTATGAAACTCTGACCTAAGTATGCTAGGACCTAATTCATCCTCATCTATCTGTTCCACACTTTCTAGCTCCTCCATGTCCTGCCTACCTTTATATAAATCTTCAAGATACTCCTTCCATCTTCTAGCTTTTTCCTTATTTTCTGTGAGTTCCTTACCCTGCTTATCACATATAATGTTACCCTTTGGTTTTACTTTAGAAAAATGTGACTTAATTTTCCTGTAGCCCAAATCTACTTTACCTCTTCTCATATCCTCCTCAATATCCTCACAGTTTCCTTTTATCCACTCTTCTTTCGCTAGCTTGCATTTCCTATTAATTAAGTACCTTAGTTCCTTATATTTTTTCTGTCCTGCTTCTGTGTTTCCTATTTTAATTTTCCTTCTTGCTTCAATCATATAAGAAATTATATTATTGATTCAAAATATCATAAATAACATATTAAGAAAATTTAAAAGAACAAGAGATATCAGAAATATTAGTAGTTTAGAACAAAGTAATAATTCAACTCCAAAATTTGTTAAATTACCATTTGATCCTATAATTACACGTGGTTTAGATAGTATTTTAAATAAATATAATTTTAAAGTAACATATAATACTTCTAATAGTCTTGCTAATTTTTTAGGAAATCCCAAAGATTTGATTGATGTCAATAAAAAATTTGGTATTTTTGAAATATCTTGTGCTAGTTGTCCTAAAGTAAATATAGAAGACAAACACGTAGACCTATTGACACTAGATTTAAGTAGCATTTAGCTCATTTCAGATTAAATAGAAAACATAAAAGTGCTGTAGCCGAGCATATTTATGAATCAGGTCATCCTATTCAAATTAGTTCACTTAAATTACTTAAAAGTGTTTTGTATTATTAAATTCTTATGGAAGTATATACATGCATAAATCTAAATCAAATTTAATGAATTTCAGGCCCCATCTTGACTATTTAATTTTTATAATGAGAATATTTTTAAATAATATTTTTTTTTAAATTTTTTCTGTTATTTTAGGTTTGATAAACCAATGTTTATTATTGTTAATTGTTAGTTTCGTTAATTATTAATTTATATTGTTTTAAAAGATTTATAGGTCATATTATATTCCATTTTTGAAATACTTCTGTCATGTTGACTCATTTATTTAATCGTATGTCAATCACGATTCGTGACAGAGGTATTTTATTTAGTTTTTATCTTGTGCTGCTGAAGATGGGGGCATAGCCTTCGAAATGTACATCTAGGTATTTAATGCTTTAAGTTACGGTATTTTGGTGATATTCTATACTATATTATTTTACACTGTAGTGATATTTAATGATATATTTAATCAAATATGAAAGTTTGATGGGGTATTATTTTCTAGTATATATGGGGTGAAGATTTTGAATTTTTATATTTTAGGACCATATATGCTGGTAATATTAACTAGATACGGTTTTACTTTCAAATTACATACGTCAGAGGTGAAAAATGTTACAAATCGACTCCGTATATAACCACAAAATGTTTTTTTGTCAATTTTAATTTAATATTTCTTATAAAATATGTAAAAAAAATCATTTAATTCAAACATATTTTGTAAATTCGGAGTCGAGAGATGTTTTTGATAAATTTAATGCAGCGATGTAAATTTATCACCCGGTCGTTCTAAATATTCCAACTTAAGTGTTTAGCAAATTTTAACGATTTTGTGTTCGTTTTTGGCCGAGTTTCAAAATATTTTGTCAAAAAGGAACCTCAATTTCATGATTTTTTTTAAAAGTAGCTGACATAGTTACTACCATAAAAATTGGATATTACCGAATTTAAACGTTTCTTAACGAGTGTTAAAAATATTACCGCTTCCTCTAACAATTTTTTTTTTGCATGAAAATTTATCATACTACTTATGAAAAATTAACATTGCAAACCGTAATTTTATCGAACTTTCAATAACTTTAAAATAAATAGGAGAGTTAATCAAAGAGCTAATAAAAATTACATCAATCAAATTTTTCATGTAAAATTCTTATTAATTTTCATAAAAAATTTAAAAAACACTTTTCTAAATCATAAAAAAAACTATAGTATAAAATATCAACCAAATACCGTAACTTAAAGCATTAAGTAGCTAGATGCGCATTTCGAAGGCTATGCCTATGTTTTTCCTTAAATGGTAAATTCTTTGAGCAAAGAGAAGGTACAGCTATGGAAACTTGTTTAAGTCCATTTATTGCTAATTTATTTACAAGTTATTTTGAAACTAGATTAGAGGAATCTGACACCTAGATTTTGGATTAGATATGTAAATGCATCTTTGCGAGTTTTGATACTGAAAAATCTAATATTGACGATTTTATTAAAATATTAAATTCTATATTTCCTTCAATTAAATTTACTTTTGAAATCGAAAATTCGACGTTTCCGTAAAAAAAATGTCTCGACACAATATATACCATCTTTCTTACGGTAAATGAACATGGAATACAGCCAGCTTAATAAATAATCGACTTATACACATAATCCTATATAAAATAATAATTACCTTCATTTTCCATTAGCTAAAATTAGCTAAAAATTAAAATCAACTAAAAACATAAATTAATCAATTTTTTTGTTTGCAGTCCGATGTGTTACGAATTGTATTTTCCAATAGGCTTATTTTATGGTGTAATTAGTTGGGTATCTAAATTAGTTACTATTCATGCAGATATAGCTTGAAGATATGTACCGTCAAAGTACCACATTTTACAATAGATATGGTCGAGCGGAGTAATAAACTTCAAACAGAATTTGATCACTGTAAATTCTTAATCGTGCTTTTAAATGCTTTATACGCTTTAATCCTGAAAAAAAAAGAGTGCAAGTGAAGTGATACTGTCACCCCCATTAATTTAACAGCGAGGGGCGTTAATGCTCATTGCCTTTCACCGATCGACGCTTTTGTATGGTACTCGCTTATAATTCGTACGTAAATGGGATGCGTAATTCGCGTGCGTCGTTTTACTTTTTAATAATCTCTTTTGTGGCAAATGCAGCGTCGTGCTTTCGTTTACAAAGCGGTTGGAATTGCATTTGAATGCATGGTGAACTGCAGCGTACTGTTTTATACTCAAACCAATTGTGTACAATTATCGTTAATTTTATTCTCGACAGCACCTGTTGTTGAATAAAAGCCACCTCGCGGCTATCGCTGCCTTTCTACCACTTTGGGACGCCTCCCTCTTACCGTCGGGTTGCTTTTTCCGTCCATAAAGATTTATAGGATACTTAAGCTATTACTATACCAAGTGGTTAATTATATATGTAATTTTACAATCGATGCAATTCTGTTTATTAAAATGAAACCGAATTGTTCGATATTTTATTTTGACACTAATATATATGAGTAGTAATAGTTAGTTAAAGAGTCCGCAATCCTAAAGATTGGTTGGAAACAGCACGCCATGCCGATCTATCCTGAGCTAATCCCTTCATCTCCCTATAGCTATTCATCTCAACGTCTTCAACTATCTGACTCATATACTCCAATCTAGGCCTACCTACCCCTCTCTTTCCCTCCACTCTACCTTCTATGATCAATTGCATAATCCCCCCATGCCTAAGAATATGCCCTACTAATCTGTCTCTCCTACGCTGTAACACTCTCCAAATACTTCTCTTCTCCCCTACTAACTCTAGTACAGCTTCATTTGTTACTTTATCTTCCCAACCAATCCTCATCATCCTCCTATAACACCACATTTCGAATGCTTGTAAGCTACGCTTCTCTTCCTTTCCTATAGTCCACGCCTCACACCCGTACAGTGCTACACTCCAAACATATACCTTCAGTAATCTTTTTCTAATACCCAAGTCAATATTTGATCTTAAAATCTGTTCCTTTTCTACGAATGCCTTCCTACCCTGTGCTATCCTACACTTTATATCTACCTTGCTTCGATTATCTTTTGTGATTCTACTGCCTAAATAACAAAAATCTGACACTTCTTCAGATTAATAGTAGTAATATAAAAGGATTATGTAAAGAATTAAATGTGTGTTAAAAAATGTTATATATTAGGTGACTGTAATTTTAAAATTAGAAAGTGCGATTAAAACATGGATGAAGGATTAATTAAATTAATGGATTTGAGTGCTTACGAAGATATTGAAAAATATATGGAAACGTTCGCAAGAATTTAAAAGAAACTTTTCATCTACAGCCACAACTTGAATTATTACTAATATTTATGTCAAACCTAAGTATATATACCAGAAAATATTTCACATAAAAAATGGATCAAATTGGTGATTCGATATCCCTTTAGAAGGATTTTTTTTTTTCAATTTTGCATCTGCTGAAAATATTATGAAACAATATCGATACGAAGCATCGATACTTTCATCCCTGCTCGAGCCCGAAGTTCCCGAACGTATCTAATTATTCCGGAACCATGCTCGGAAATTCGCAAACAGCCTGCTGTAAGTTTTAAACTCTTTAACAGTGGATGTTAGGAGGCCGCGAAATGGAGCCTTAGTCATATTTTCATCTGCATAAACACAAAAGATATTCCGCGCAGTCCGAGTTCTCACTTGCGCATCGAATGGAGGAATTTACATGGGAAATTTAAAAGTTTGACATTCTTTTAAGTGCCGCTGATGTGTATCAAAGAGAATTGAGATGTAATAAATTTTGCCTCGATATCAATTTAGGAAGTCTTACGTTGTGATCATTCTTTAGAAGTATTTGGGTTGTATAAGACATCACCCAAAAAGCATAACACACAGTAATTATTAGCTAGATACGCATTTCGGATGCTATGCCCCCATCTTCAGTTGCACAATAATAACACAAATAAAGAACCTCGGTTGGGTTGGTAAAATACGGAAACGGCGAAAATGTTGAAGCGAAAATCCACATAATCTCAGTAATAACAGGGAATTGTTCAATAAATAAATTAATTAATTAATTAAATGTACATGGACATTTTTATGTTTCATTTTTTTTTTTGTTACTTATACTATCTATTTAAAAATTATCACTACGGTGTTAAATAATAGTATAGAATACCACCCAAATACCGTAACGTAAAGCATTAAGTAGCTACATGCGTATTTCGAAGGCCATGCCCCCATCTTCAGTAGCACAAGATAGAAACTAAATAATATACCTCTATCACGATTCGTGATTGATATACTATTAAATAAATAAGTCAACAAAAAGGTCCAAAAAAACATAGCAGGTGGTCCGTATTTGTAGCTTTTCTATATAATCAAATTTTCTATCAAATTCTAATATATTATTATTTCTAATGACTAAAACATCTAAGAAATGTAGCTGATTATTATTTTCGATTTCATAAGTAAATTTAATTGAAGGAAATTTGGAATTTAATATTTTAATAAAATCGTCAATATTAGATTTTTCAGTATCAAAAATCGCAAAATAGTGTAATATTCCATACTATATTTTATTCAAGGGAATCTTCTGAAGTTACTGTCATCTTACATTTCGCACAGAATTCAATCAGTAGTTTAAAAAAATGTTAAATCAAATTCTGTTTCTGTTCACTCTGGTGTACCACAGGGAAGTATCCGAGGGCCTATACTTTTTAACATATTCATAAATGATATCGGTGAAAACTTTAAAACATATAAATTTATGCTTTTCGTAGACGATTTAAAAATATACAATAATATATCATTAGTTAACGATGCTATAAATGTTCAAAAGGATATTGACAACTTCAACGAATAAATTGTCAAGAATAAATTGTATTTAAACCTGAGCAAATGAATGTTATTACTTTCACTACAAAGGCACATTCTATTAATTTTATCTACACTCTTGGAGCAACGCTACTTGAATATATTGATCATTATAAGGATCTTGGCGTAATATTAGACAAAAAGCTGTGTTTAGACAAACATATTGACCATATTGTAAAAAAGAGTTATAAAATGATTTGTCCTACGAACCTGTAGCAAGTTTACTCAGTTATCAAGTTTTATAATACTGTATAAGTCACTTGTCGCTTGTCATTTGGAATATGCTTCATCAGTGTGGTCTCCTCAATATAACTTCCATTGCAAAAGGATAGAGTCGGTTCAGAAAAATATTTTAGATAATAAATTTAATCGGTACGATATTTCAATCAATTCTGAAGCGGGGTTGGAGGGGTATAAAATAATATCTTGCAGTGACAGAAGACTTTTTATTGATATGATACTGTTGTATAAAATTTTACATAATCTCATAGAAACTGAACTAATCTTACATTTGCTAGATTTTAATGTACCACAATATTATGCGAGGCAGATAGTTCTCTTTGATCCGGCACGTAGCAGAACCTCACTGAAGAAGCATTCTCCTATAAACTCTTCAAACTGTGTTGGCTGGAATATGGTCGCATTTTTTAAACCAAATTCTCGAAATCACATTTCACATTCTTCGATATCCAGTCAATTTCCGTATTTTGTTTTCGTTACTATAGATGGGTTGAAAATTGTTTTTGAAAAAATTATTTTTAAATCGCTATTTTACATGACGAATTTTTTTAATTACATCTGGTCGGTTTGCAGCGTGTACTTATAAATAAAGTTTTACTGTATCATAACAGGTAATATTAAGTATTTATAGAAATGAAAGAAATTGTTATGAATGAACAATTTTGAATTTATAAGTTGTAAGGTTTTTTCTTGGAAAACTCTTTTGAATTTTGTCTTCGATTCGTGCACCTCTTAAGAGGCTATATTTTAGCTATCTAACTTGTTTATCAGATAAAACGTTATTCTTTGTCCTTACTTTCGAAAATTTTGATTTAATTTTCTTATATGCCATTTTTATCTTATTCATTTTTAAATCGATCTTACTTCTTTTTAATATCCTCACATTTTCATTTTATTTACCAAAATTTATCAAAATTGCGGAAATGCAAAATAAATGTTTACTAACGTTAGCTCAACTATTAAAAAAAAGCAAGTTAAATTACACTTTTTTTTCCAATTGTAGACAAGATGTCTTGCTATAGAACGGTAATTTTTTTTTCTATTTTTTTTCACTGGCTTCATTGATAAAACAACGTCTGAAAAATCATCTTTTTTTTTTATGAAAGTTATGATTTTTTTTCAACATATTATTAAAACATAAAAAATAAAATAAATATATCGTTCAAAAGCCACATTCTTTAGGAACATTCTCTAAAAATATTGTACAAAAATAATCAAAATTGTGGAAATGGGAAATTTAATACCACTTCTTCGTTCGTTAATTATTATAAACATCAATTATCCACAACACGCATATATTTGAAAATTTTGTAAATATGTATATCGAAACGTTTATTATTATTGGAAGAAATTTTAACACTTGCTTGAATCATTTAAAAATATTTGTTGTGTTAGTATTTTTTTATAAAGTTTGTGTTGTTTTTTTTTAAACGTAATTTTTTTTTCTATCATTTTAATATTTTTTAATCATTATTTAAATCATTTTAATATTTTTTAATGTAATAAATAAACAAAGATAGGTTATTGGTTTTTCTGTCCACTTATTAAATTTTATATACAACTAAATATATTTTAATAGATCGTCTTCTGCAGAAATTCTTACACTGTTGTTATTTTTGAGGTGCATTCATCCGTGCTCTAAAACCCCATTCTTATATACGTGTATATGCATTCTTCTTCATGCTCATTCATAAAAATAGATCTCAAGTACACTTATTCTTATTTGTTTCGTTGCTTTCGTCTCGTTCAGAATCACGACGGCATATTACCTATTTTTAAAACTTCCTGCCACATTAAATCTAAGTGTATATATAGCCTTGAATAGTTTTAAGAAATCCCAATCAGATTATTAGTTTTTTAGGATACTAATCATTTCAGTAACTTAGCGATATTTTTTCTATAAGCTATAATGCTAAAATCTCTTAGACTGTAGAAATGCTAACTCTCTGAAGAAGTGTACTGTTTTTTTTTTTAATTTTAATCTATGCAAATAAGTAAAAATGAATTGGCTTTGACAGGAATCAAAAGCCACAAAAATGGGAGTTATTAAAATTTCTTCAATATTTATATAAAAAAATAGTGTTTCTTCAAGTGCATTGAAATGTTTATTTTATATTTGTTTTTATATATATATAGTCGAACTCGGTTAGTAAGTCAACTCGGTTAGTAAGTCAAAATGACTTGGTCCCAACCCAAGGCTCATATATTTTATGTATTATGACTTCGGATAAAAAGTCATGATACCTCGCTTAATAAGTCATTATGTTGACGACATTATGATTTCATCTGTTTAGGAAATTAGACGGGTTTTCTGGTAATTACCGACTAATGAGGTGGTTTAATAGCTTGCAAGCAAAATACAAGCAAAAACATCAAATCAGATTTGAGTTTGATCTCTTAGAAAACGAAATGGTAAGCCTTAAGCGTAAAGTAATAACCTTAGAAACAAAACTGGCAGTGGTGAATATGTTAGAAAGCGGTGTAAAGAAAAGTGAAGTGTGTAAGTATTTCAACTTAGTGAACTCATCGGTGGGTTCAATATGGACGGCTCGAAATAAAATCAAAGAAAATGAAGAAAGCAAGCATATGAGGAAACCTACTCATGAGGATATAGATGCTGCTTTATTGACCTGTTTTAAACAACAAAGAACCCTGAATTTACCGGTAAGCGGACCTATTCTCCAAGTAAAAGCTGGAAAATTGGCTGAATTGTTGGGAATAGAAAATTTTGAATATTCCCCAGCATGGATAGACCATTTTAAAAAACGTCATGAAATCAATTTTGGGAAAATGATTGGCGAAGCCAAAGATGTTAATTTGAATATCACCAGTGCGTGGATTAAAAATGAGTGGGAAGAAATCCGGAAAATTTTTAAAGACGAAGACATCTTCAACGGGGACGTGACAGGCCTCTTCTTTAAGCTGACACCAGATCACACTTTAAAGTTCAAAAATGAAAAATGTATTGGCGGAAAACTGGAGCTTTGGAAATCCCAGGTAATGGATTATCGTCTGGACTATTATTTGGTTTTTTGTTTGGCGGTGCATTCTCTGCATTCACACGATGATGCTCTACCTCTACTCTTCGTCTGATATCCAATTCTGTAAAATTAAATATTGTATTAAACTTGATTAGATTAAGTTTGTAATAATATTTACTTTTGTTAATGTAGAAAAAAATGCAGACACTATAATAGCTCTGGCTGAAAAAAATTCAAATGTACACATTAAAACACTTTTATACATTTGATTTCCTCAAGTAGGTCTAAGTTCAAATAAAACTAAACTAAGAATGAGATATATTAATAAATATCGAATTGATGATCCCATTTGCATTACAAAGATTTGTTTCATTAATAGATAAAGATTCCTCGTAAAAAATAGTACCGTGTAAATCAGGGGATAAGTGTACTTCAAGAAACAATTGTGTTTTGCTCAAATTAAAACTGTTTTTTTACGACTCTGTGCTACATTAATAAAAAAATATATAAATAATAATCAATCGTGGATAAGTTTACTAGCCGAACTATCCGAAATAATATGCCATCCGAACACAGACGTTTCGCACAATACGACTTAGTTTTGGTAATCGAAATCCACATCCAGTTGCCTATGACTTCGAATAAAGACATTATGGACGCATTATGTTCTGAGGGTAAACAGGGTTCATAACAAGATCAAACGCTTAACAAGCTTCTCCACTTCCAACGAACCATTTGTTGATCCGCGTATTAACGGGAGTGGTACATATAGTACGCATGATGGCGGTTAATCACGTAGGATGGCACGACAGGTACCATCAGGTTCGCGGTTGATGTTGTCAGAGGGATGTTGTTGCATAGGAAAACTAACTGCAACGAAATGTGATATGATGAAGTAAATGTGAAGTGATGGAAATGCCAGGGCAGAGTAGTAAAGTAGTTGCTGGCAAACTACACGAGACAGGGGCGTAACAGAAGGGGTTGATGGAGGATTTGTTGTAGAAACAACGTAAGGATTTCTGTAAAGTTAACTAGGAACTTTAATCTGACATATTCGTGCGGATTATTTATAAATAATTATATTTATCGGAGTAATATGCATAAGTTGGTAAATTAAGCAGGTCCGTTAAAGGAATCTTCTAAAAAATGTTTGCTATGGACTTAGAAATAGATAAAATTAAAATGATCATAATTTAAAACAGCTTTTGTAAAGTGTAATATATATTTTTTAGTATTATATATTTCTTTCAGTTATATTAGAAGATATACATTTCCATCCTTATCAAAATTTGTTGCATGTTTATGTGCCAAAATGCACATTTTGCTAACCATTCAATAATTAACGAACTCTACGAAGCTTTTTATTAATTGAGTAAATTTTATTTTACTATGAACTATTTAAAACTATTATTTATTTACCACAATGCTTCTTTGCAAGATCTGATATATACTATAAATTGATTTATTTAACAATTCATTCGATTTATAACATACGAGCACAGATTTGAAATGACAGGTTGCCAGTTGAAATTAACAGTTGTGTTAGAGAATGTGTTCCAAAAAGGAATCAATACAATGTATTCAATTCGTGTATTGTTAAATTTAAATAATTTAAATCCCTCATTTATTATTTTGAAATATAAAGTGTTAAGGTAAAAAAATATACAAGGCAGAGTTCAATTTGTAATATTTACGAAAGAACTGAATTATGAGTCATTAGAATTCATCATGAAATAAGCAATATGATATAAATATGAAGAAATCGCAGTATCTTATAATATTGTTTTATTTCATAGATTCTTTCACTTGTTAATATATCTCGCTAAAGTGTAGTTGAGGTCGTTTTTTATACTAGATAAAATATTTTTAGTATATTTCATTTTTGGCGTGACTAGAGGGAATAAAAAATTACTTTGAGCTTGCTTAATTATATTACTTAATATATTATATATTCTCGCTCTTTTGCCAAGTCCAAAAACTTTAGTTTAAAAAATATTTGTCCAATACAGAATTCACGTCTTATGTATAAGTCAGTTTTTTATTCAGGAGAAATATATTTATAATAACCTTCACGCTTTTCGAAATGGCTAAAATATCTGGATTTAAGGTATTGAAAATATTGTCAGAAAATGCTGTAGGGATTTTTACTAATTTTTTCAATTTTTGTCTTTCCATGTTAAACTCAGTTTCGTATCGAAAAATATTTAGCAATTTATAACGAAACATTTACTTCTTATGTAACTCCTTGATACATGTGAATTATATGCGGACCGTCCGTTATTATACTATTTGTTATTTTAATTTTTAACGTGTATTTAAAATTGATATACTTTTATATAAAACACGAATGTAATCTAATATTAAATCAAATATAAAAACTTGGTTATGGATCTAACTCCGGTCTAGATATACCTTGAGCTCAGACTATTCATTCCATCATTACGTTCATTAAATTCACTTTCCTAAACTATATATCTCCTCTTCCGACCTATAATAGCAGTCATCCCCTATCGCCTCACCCCGTTCCTTGTCCGTACCATTATGTTGTCTCTATTACTATTATGACGTGTTATGCGTTAAGAGTGCATTAGTGTCTCGGGTGTGCCACCGTCAACCTCTACGTATTTGCCTCACCGTCAGCAACACGGGAAATGGTCTGAAATGTCGCAGAGTCGTAGAGTCACAGCTGCTCTCCCATGCGATGCAAAGTCTTGAGTAGCAAAGGGTTAAGAACAGGACATCCAGACGTAACAAACAGTTATGATTATGATCTGCAAAGCGCTTTATATAGTTGCCAGTTACATATTCCGTAATGAACATTTTGATAAATACCTTCATAAATTGCTTCAATTTATTTGGCAGAAATCGCTCTTAATTGGTAATATTTTGTCTTCTACTGCCATAAACTGTCTTAAACTGCCATACATTGAAGTAAAAAGAACAATGAGCCTATCATTCGGATCAATGCCTAAAAATACTATTTATGTTGTGATTTTTATCTACCTTGATAAATTGCTTGAATATATTTGGTAGAAATCGTTCTTAATTGGTAATATTTTGTCTTCTACTGCCATAAACGAAACGCTCTCGTAATACATTGAAATAAAAAGCACAACCAATGAGCCTATCATTCGGATCAATGCCTAAAAATACTATTTATGTTGTGATTTTTATCTACCTTGATAAATTGCTTGAATATATTTGGTAGAAATCGTTCTTAATTGGTAATATTTTGTCTTCTACAGCCATAAACGAAACGCTCTCGTAATACATTGAAATAAAAAGCACAACCAATGAGCCTATCATTCGGATCAATGCCTAAAAATCCTATTTTATCTTGTGATTTTTATCTACCTTGACAAATTGCTTGAATTTATTTGGTAGAAATCGTTCTTAATTGGTAATATTTTGTCTTCTATTGCCATAAACGAATTGCTCCCTTAATACATTAAAGTAAAAAGCACAACCAATGAGCCTATCATTCGGATCAATGCCTAAAAATACTATTTATGTTGTGATTTTTATCTACCTTGATAAATTGCTTGAATATATTTGGTAGAAATCGTTCTTAATTGGTAATATTTTGTCTTCTACTGCCATAAACGAATTGCTCCCTTAATACATTAAAGTAAAAAGCACAACCAATGAGCCTATCATTCGGATCAATGCCTAAAAATACTATTTATGTTGTGATTTTTATCTACCTTGACAAATTGCTTGAATTTATTTCGCAGAAATCGTTCTTAATTGGTAATATTTTGTCTTCTACAGCCATAAACGAAACGCTCTCGTAATACATTGAAGTAAAAAGCACAACCAATGGCGTATCATTCGGATCAATGCCTAAAAATCCTATTTTATCTTATGATAAAAATCCAGCACAACATCAGCCATCATCAACACCAAATTACATCATTCCTTGTTCGCACTCAATATCGATTTTCTTACTATGCTGTCGTGTGTAGATGTTGTTGCTCCTGTATAATCAAAGTATATTGTGTAAGATTTTGGCTCCGTCATATTGCAGGAAACTGGATAGCAAAGTCATCACCATTACATACCAAACACAACAGGGACGATTCAATAATGGAAACAGGAGTTTCAGCTCTCTGACGTCCGTGCAGCGTAAGCTAAGGACCAAACTACTCCTGCTGATGCTTTGGCGTGCATTGAGTATGTTTCTGGTACACGCACAGTTAAGGTACAAACATACATGGTTGATTAAATAGAACCATTTGATCAAGTAAAGTGTCTATTCAGCAAACAGGTGCATGCTATACTATGTAAAGGTTGTATTGTACATACCCATTGCTTAAGAGGACACCGCACATTTTAAGACCATAATTATATGCTAGCGATGTTAACGAACTACCGTCTTCGAGACTGTATACACTAGACTTAAGCAGGCTACAGACGAACGTTGGCGCCAGCGTTGGGGACAAACGTTTGGCGTTCGTAAAAGCTTGCGCATGCGATCCCTACACACGTTGTGACAAGTACAAACGTATGTTGGTCTTGTTGGTTCATTTTCTTTGATGTGTGGTCGAAATACCGCCTTGAGGCGAACGTAGGCCAGCGCCAACGTTGGTAGGAGTTGCTGATCCGTTTTCCATACACACGATACGCGACATACCCCAAAATAAATACTCGTCACGTCATCTGTAGCCGGCTTTAGGTACAAATTTGCACTATACTAAGTCATTCTATGCAGCGGTCATCTTCTTCTTCTCAGCCCCTAAAGACGTCAACGCCTGAACATAAGCCTGTTCCTTTTATTTTCGTTCTCTGCTGAGAATTTTTCAAAGTTCTCCTTGAATTTTGAATTGAATTGAACTACTATTATCTGGTGTGGTTAACAAACCAACAACTGTGTAGTAACACTGTCGAAATACGGTTTTTGTTGTTGTTGTATTCTACAGAATGATAAATTATACACATCGCCACTAATATCTAAAAAGAATTGTTTCCTCCAAATATTTTATCGCTTAATTAAACCATACTGATTTGCAATATTCGCTTGTACCAACAATAACGTTTTATGCGAAAGATAGTTTTATCTTCATAATTTTAGAAGCATTGACCCCTTAATGATATCACTTAAGTCTGCTATTTGTTTATAAAATACTTTACTTGGTTAAAATACAAGTTTACGACAGTTTATTTACATCGTTGAAGCAGAAAAAGGCATGACTCCAAGAACGTAATGTTATATTACAGCACTGCATTGAAATTTTATTTGGGGCTTAGATAAATTACGACTAGCGCTTAAAAACGATGGTTTACATATAGAAATGTACAGATGAACGTCTAAATTACTTAATTACATCTATTAGAAGACACGCATGCTTCATCCCGTTAATAGTTACCGAAGGTAGGGACTGCGGTAAAGTGCATTTTGGTTCAGAATGTGTAGTAAGGTGTGTTACAATGGGAAAGTTTTGAAATGGTATTTGAAGCGGTAACCGACTTAAGTTAATTAAGTTTGCTGATTGGAATTGCCGTCGTGTAGAATGCATTTTAGCAATGCCGCCTTTTGGTTTGGTTGCAATCGAATTGGATTGCTCTAAGATGTACTTTTATAAGAAGAAAACGTAGTACAAAATTTTATTGAAATAGTGAACATTTCTAAATTAAATAATATATTGTGAGGTATGTTTATAGTTACTTTATATGATAAATATTGTTAGACGGAATTGAGAAATACCGATATCCGAATTTAAATGATCCTAAAAAGAAATATCTGTTCAAGAATAGATAACCTCCATCATTTTGCGACCTCCATCTATGATAGTGGAATTCCAACACAAGTAACAAAATACAAAAAATGCGTTTGTGTTGTATCTGTACATTAAAATATTCAATCTATCTAATGCTAAACCAACACATGTTTAAATATTAATAATACCACCTGAAAAATAAATATGTTGGTTTGTACACCTTTGAAATATATATTTTTTTCGATGTTAGGATATTTGGGTGATATTCTATACTATAATTTAATTTGTTAGTCTAAAAGTAACACAACACCAAATGTGTTACTTATGCATTGTTAATTTTGTGGGTGTGTAATTATAAACCACCGTAACACAAAATGTGTTATTTTACACATACGAATATTTTTATTTTCACTAATGCAAACTGCCTTAGTTAGAATTGAGGGGGAAGAAGAGGTAGCAAAAATAGGGAAGGGAGTTCGGCAGGGATGTACACTCTCACCGTTATTATTTAATCTATATATAGAAGATGCAATAAACAAAGTAAAAGAAGAGTATAGTGTAGGTGTGAATGTACAGGGAGAGAAAATATATATGTTGAGATTCGCCGACGATATAGCTATATTGGAAGAAAGCGAAAAGAATTTAGAAAGGGTATTGAATGGTATGCAGGCAGTATTGACTAGGGATTTTAACATGAAAATAAATATAGGTAAAACTAAAGTGATGAGGTGTGACAAAAAGGAATGCAGTAGAAAAATGAGGATCACAATAGGAGATAATAGAATCGAAGAAGTGTCAGATTTTTGTTATTTAGGCAGTAGAATCACAAAAGATAATCGAAGCAAGGTAGATATAAAGTGTAGGATAGCACAGGGTAGGAAGGCATTCGTAGAAAAGGAACAGATTTTAAGATCAAATATTGACTTGGGTATTAGAAAAAGATTACTGAAGGTATATGTTTGGAGTGTAGCACTGTACGGGTGTGAGGCGTGGACTATAGGAAAGGAAGAGAAGCGTAGATTACAAGCATTCGAAATGTGGTGTTATAGGAGGATGATGAGGATTGGTTGGGAAGATAAAGTAACAAATGAAGCTGTACTAGAGTTAGTAGGGGAGAAGAGAAGTATTTGGAGAGTGTTACAGCGTAGGAGAGACAGATTAGTAGGGCATATTCTTAGGCATGGGGGGATTATGCAATTGATCATAGAAGGTAGAGTGGAAGGAAAGAGAGGGGTAGGTAGGCCTAGATTGGAGTATGTGAGTCAGATAGTTGAAGACGTTGAGATGAATAGCTATAGGGAGATGAAGGGATTAGCTCAGGATAGATCGGCATGGCGTGCTGTTTCCAACCAATCTTTAGGATTGCGGACTCTTTAACTAACTAATGCAAACGTAACTCAATAGCACAAAATTGGTTAAAATTCATAACACGAAATTTGTTAATGCAATACCACCATAATAAAAAATTTGCATTATTTCTTTATAAATAATAGCTTTAAGATATAAATGAAAAAATACTCAGCTTGCCCTTCTTTATCCACCGTTTGGCAATACATTAAATGAACGACATATGTTAAAATTTCAAATCTAACCACTTTATATATTTTTTTTCGATAACAAAAACTTCAATTTGATTTTCCTCTAAACATACCCATTTTGAGTTGTATTCGTTTTCCATTGACAGTACGATATGTCAATGACAGATATTTCGAATACAACATTTTCAAATTTCAAAAAAATTATATACTTAAAACTTAAATCTAACTAAGTAAAATAATCAAAAATCTTTGCTAACAAATAAAATTTTATTTTATATATGATAGTTACTATTATTAACATTATTATTTATTATTATTATTATTAAATGTATTGGTGTTATTTTACAATTTACATCATAGCAGAAAATGTTCTACACAAGTCGAGGATAAAAATTTAACAAATTATACACATTATACAAATTATACTATCTACATAAATTCAAAATACTTTTCTGTAATTTAAGTGAACTAATTTGAATAGGATGACCTGAGTTAGTCAAAAATATGCTCGGCTACAGCACTTTTATGTTTTCTATTTAATCTGAAATTATATATATATATATAAATATATACTTTACTTTACACTGCAAAATGAAATTTTTAATTGCATTTTGTGAAAATTAAAATATAGGACGAGCATGTTTGTTGTATGAATAGTACCTATTCTATAATTTTGGTATAAATTCATGTTCATAAACTTAGTAAGAAAGATTTTTTTTACTTAAAGGTCATATAAATTCGGAAGTCTATTCATAATTACAGTTATAATTACACTGAAAGTAATTGACGATCTTTATGACACTTGACCTTTCTCATGGTCATATTACGTAATTTTAGACCCAATTCTCGACTTAAACGTAAAAATATTCATCTCGCAAGATTTGTTTTTCACTGGATATATATTTTTTCTGAATCGAAAATTTTATTAACGGAATTAACTGACGAAGTTATTAGTGATTTCTATTTTATGTGCGAAAGAATTAAAAATTAGATATTATTAGATCTTAGCAGTAATCATTAAAGATATATTTTTGTATTAATTTTAACCACATTTATGAAGTATGATTTAAAAACCGAAACCAACAAGAAACTTTGCCAAGCGATGGCCTTTATATTGTGTAAGACGTAAGAAGTAAGACATATTTTGATTTTTTAATGATTTTGTAAAATTCTTTCTTTCTATTTCGTTGATAAATAAATTTAACTACAATATAGGAGTTATATTTCTCATTTATAGCAATGAATATCTGAAATATTTGATTTAACATTTCGTAAAGTGTATATTTGAATATAGCGATGTGTAGTTCACTCGCGAACCGTTCACTCTGAACGGTTCAATCAAATGAACGTGACGATGTTTTGCAACGACCTATAGGTCACTATGACATAGTTCGTGAACTATGAACTACATTGTACGTATTGATGTACTTGTACTATATATATACTTGCAGTATAGTATACATAACATATACAGTACTAACATTTATTTAGTGATAAAGTGTGTTGGTGAACGAAACGAAATAGGAAACTCGATGCAATATTGCAACAGCAGCATTGCCGAGCTGAGTCACAATTTATATGTTGGTATCAGATTTCATTTGGAATAATATAATTAATATATTCGCAAGATTAAATATGTTCTTGAATGTGTCCCGCCATAGCAAATTTTTGCAATAATGCAAAAATAAACATCTAAATCTTATAGTTCTTCTATTTCATACTGAGTGCAATGCAATCACTTAATATCAAATCAAAGCTCTGAACTTTGAATAGAGAAGATTCGGAATAGAAAATATAAATTATAACGCCAAACAAAACGATTCTATCTAGTTCATTTTATTATAGTTTGTACATTTAATTTTCAAGTGTTAGTAAAGTAGTAAACATTTTCATCAGTAACTACCAATAAGTATTTTAGAACTTCATATAAATAATCGTGAGTGCGTAGAGAAGATTATATTTCCTTATATATACGTTTTGTATAAATTATAAACATTGTTGTCTCTTCTTCCTCATTCCTAATTCAAAATAAGTATTGTAATATTTCAATTTATTTATTTTTTGCCGTTTAATATTTTTATATTGAGAAAAAAGAGATTATTTTCAGTATGTGCATGTATTGGTTCATATAGGTCGTGAACTAGTTCATTTTAAAAAGATGTAGTAGTTCACGACCTATAGTTCGTGAACGGTACATTGAAATGCACTACGAACTAGGTCCTCAAAGTGACCTACAGTTTGCCATCGCTATTTGAATAGTTTCGTGTTCAGTCAATTTTTATTGCATGTCTAAAATTTGCATATTTGATCGCATCTCAATTTCTATATTTAGAAATCATCATTTCTTTATTAATACGCAAATTTCCTACTATATTGTATACGCTGATAAGTTATTTCCGCCATCACGTCCAAAACAAAAACTTTTTCAATAACCCCATTTCAATCGTAACAACTTTCGCAAAATCAATTTGCTTTTATTACGTTATTATTCGCCATCTCTTGCATTTTATCGATTGCTGGTGCATATGGCATTTAATGCATCCCACTTTGCACGACCGAATCGTATATCGTTGCACTTGCTCTTCTATTACCTCTATATGTATGCGGGGTTTGCCTCCATTTTCGAAATCGCACACAGAGAGTTGCACGTTCATCTTCAGATCAATCGTAATTTTGTTTGTATAAAATACGCAATATTTGTAGTAAGACGTAATATTCGTTTCCAAATTTGTATGTCCTGCAACCGGGTCCTGCAATTTTTTATGTCCTGCAATTGATAATTTATTTATTTAGTTTCACTACTGACAATTTTATGGATAATTATTTTCGCGGTATTATTGCAATCTACAGGGTGTCGTAGCATGATCCTCTGTATAAACTAATGAAGGTAAAAAATTGAAATTTGGGATTCCCAAAACCTTGGAACCGTACATTATAAAATATTTGGGTAAAATACAGGGTTTTCCAGTTCCGCAATGTATACAAGCAATTTTTAATTTTTAATGTAATACATATAACATTTTTTCACCTTATATAATGCTACATAAAAGTAACTTTACAATGATGTACGATTCTCTTACTTTCAACTGGTTCTCTAGTAATTAATTATTTTCTAACAAAATGGGATACAAAAAAAAGGCATTACCGAAAATGCTAGATGTACAAAATTTAAAGTTACGATGAATAGATTTTTTTTTATTACGTCAATAAGATATGGATTTTAGCGAATGTTATGCTAAATCTGATATAATTGTTGATACAATTGTTGATAGCTGTAAATTTTCCAAAGTATAAATTGCAAATATAAAATTATTCCTAAATAGCATATTATTTGGCTACATTTTATAGAATTTTATTATCTTCTAAGTATAGGTAATATGTTAGATTTTTATTATTAAAGTTTATTTGTGAAAGTATTGCATTTATTGATTTGTGCTCATTATAAATGAATTAATAACTCCGATTACTATGGAAATGAGGATATTCGAAAAATACATTTCTGCGAAACTAGAACTGCCTGTATACTTAAAAAATATTTTTTAAATATGAAATTCTAAGCTTTATATGTTATTCCAAATTACCTTATTATTGGATCACCATTATTGGACTATCCTGTATAGTGCACATCAAATGATTTTGAAAATTGAAATGCACCGCTTAAATTAGTGCCGGATGAATAATTGTATATATTGCCGCAAATGTCAGCATTATTTATAATGATATGAGAAAACCATTATATGGAATTAAAATTTTATAGCATTAAAAGTTAAACAATTCTAAGATATAAATTACTATATTTTATTTTATTTTATTTTTTATTTTTATTTTTATTTTATACTTTATTAGGGGAAAAAATGCAGGAGCGATTATACAGGTTAGTTTGTAAAATATATGAGAAGGGAGAAGTACCACAAGATTTTCAGCGTAGTAGAATAGTAACAATGCCGAAGAAAATAGGAGCTAATTTGTGTGAGAACTATAGGACCATTAGTCTACTATCACATGCATCGAAGATATTGTTAAAGATTATTTATAGGAGATTAGAAAATAAAGTAGAGGAAAGGCTAGGAGAAGATCAGTTTGGTTTTAGGAAAAACAGAGGGACGAGGGAGGCGATTTTAGCACTAAGAACAGTAGTAGAAAAAAGAATGAGGGTAGGAAAGGTAACTTGCATAGCTTTTGTAGATTTAGAAAAGGCATTTGATAATGTAGATTGGGACATAATGTTTAGAATTTTAAATGAAACGGGTATAGATTATAAGGATAGGAGAATAATTTTTAATTTATATAAACACCAAACTGCCTTAGTTAGAATTGAGGGGGAAGAAGAGGTAGCAAAAATAGGGAAGGGAGTTCGGCAGGGATGTACACTTTCACCGTTATTATTTAATCTATATATAGAAGATGCAATAAACAAAGTAAAAGAAGAGTATAGTGTAGGTGTGAATGTACAGGGAGAGAAAATATATATGTTGAGATTCGCCGACGATATAGCTATATTGGAAGAAAGCGAAAAGAATTTAGAAAGGGTATTGAATGGTATGCAGGCAGTATTGACTAGGGATTTTAACATGAAAATAAATATAGGTAAAACTAAAGTGATGAGGTGTGACAAAAAGGAATGCAGTAGAAAAATGAGGATCACAATAGGAGATAATAGAATCGAAGAAGTGTCAGATTTTTGTTATTTAGGCAGTAGAATCACAAAAGATAATCGAAGCAAGGTAGATATAAAGTGTAGGATAGCACAGGGTAGGAAGGCATTCGTAGAAAAGGAACAGATTTTAAGATCAAATATTGACTTGGGTATTAGAAAAAGATTACTGAAGGTATATGTTTGGAGTGTAGCACTGTACGGGTGTGAGGCGTGGACTATAGGAAAGGAAGAGAAGCGTAGATTACAAGCATTCGAAATGTGGTGTTATAGGAGGATGATGAGGATTGGTTGGGAAGATAAAGTAACAAATGAAGCTGTACTAGAGTTAGTAGGGGAGAAGAGAAGTATTTGGAGAGTGTTACAGCGTAGGAGAGACAGATTAGTAGGGCATATCCTTAGGCATGGGGGGATTATGCAATTGATCATAGAAGGTAGAGTGGAGGGAAAGAGAGGGGTAGGTAGGCCTAAATTGGAGTATGTGAGTCAGATAGTTGAAGACGTTGAGATGAATAGTTATAGGGAGATGAAGGGATTAGCTCAGGATAGATCGGCATGGCGTGCTGTTTCCAACCAATCTTTAGGATTGCGGACTCTTTAACTAACTTTATTAGGGAAGAATTTTCATACAATGATATACATGAAATAGGTATATCTAGATAATATAGAGAAATAATAATAATCATAATTCAAAATTCTTCACCTAGATATTCAGCTAAGTATAAGGCTAAATTGGAAAGAAATATTACAGATAAAAAAAAAAAAAAGTAAAGCTGCTCTTCCATACAACCCAAGAAATATAAAACAAATATTCCAGTAGAGATAAATCATAGATCAGTATCAAAATACAAAAAATAAATAAAAAATAAGTACAGAGTGTCCACTTTATACAATGTACACAATAGCTTACATGGTTTATAAATAAAAAATGCACCGTTAAATGCAAAAAGGTAAATAAGAATGCTAAAATTGTACATTGTAATCGCTCAATTGTATCCCCATAATATATTTTTTTATATGCTTTTTTAAATTAACAGGATTATTTAATTGTTTTAGGTGATCAGGTAAGTTGTTCCAGATTTTAGATACACAATAGGTGAAGGATTTTTCAAAACGGGTAGAACGATGTATGGGTGGCGTGATGACGTTCTTCCGCCTAATATTAATGTGCGGAAAGATATTTTCCTGTGTAAATATGCAGGTACTTTATTGGTAATAATATTGGTAATTATGACATCTTATGAACTAAGCGCCTGTTGTGTATGTTTAGCCATCCATACAAGTTAAGCTTATGACTAACGTGATCTCGTCTATCTACCTAGACGAAAAACAAGTCTCACACAATTATTTTGCATTTTTTTCATCTTGAAGGCAGCTTTCTTGGTTATACATGAATCGCAGTGATTAAAATGCGAATCACACAACGTAATTTTTATTTTTTCACTTAACAGATGTCTATGGGAATATAACAGCTTTAGACCGCAATAACGCTTCCTAATGCAGTGGCAAATATGTTTTTCAAAATTTAGCGATGCGTCCATATAGACACCAAGATGTTTTACATGATCACATAAATTAAGAGCATATTTTTTAATTTTTATATTGAGAGACTCTTTTAAGTCATTAGTAGAATTATTTTTACCAAATAAAATAGCGCATGATTTGGTAACATTTATAGTTAGCCCATGCCTTTCAGCGTAGTCAACGAAACTATCAACATCATTATTATATATATGTTAATTAGAAAAATTATCACTACGGTGTTAAATAATAGTATAGAATGTCACCCAGATACCGTAACTTAAAGCATTAAGTAGCTAGATGCTGTAATATGCTCGGCTACAGCACTTTTATCTTTTCTATTTAATCTGAAATGCTCCTTAAATCTAGTTTAAATTGGTCTACGTGTTTGTTCTTTATATACAACTAGCTACTTAATGCTTTGTGTTACGGTATTTGGGTGATATTCTATACTATGATAATTAGGCCCAACCAGTTATTTATATCATTATAGCTCGCATTATAGTATATTTTTGATAAGAAGATTTTCATTAAATTGTTCTTGTTGCGATAAACATAAAATTCATTGAAAGATTGGATCTTCTCCTTATGTAACTAAGGTCTTCGAAACTTTGTCTGTTTTAAGAAATTTTCGAATATTTTTCTAAATTTTAATATCTGTCGCACATTTTCCCAATCGTACATCAATCGATACATGGATTATTGAAATCGTTCCAGAACTTTGGTATAAGTTTCAAAAGATTTACATGTCATTCTATTTATGTTTGAGTCGACGATATCGGTGCTACGCCTCGCTTTCTTCCGGTAGTGATATTTGATTTGCAAATAATAAAAATTACCACTTGTCAAACTGGTATTTTTTCAGAATTAATCAAATCTAGGAGCATAATTGGAGCGATGGAGTGATCAAGAGCCAAATTGCTTTAGTTAGTTAAGCTTCGAATTTATGAATTGACATTGTACCTTTATTGCACTGTAATTGGAACCTCGGCCCTGTAGGTGGTTGGACAATCAATAAAAATGAAAATAAAATAAAAACGCTTTGTGAAAGTTTGAATTCATTTTATCCGGACAGAGTTAAAGCTCACTTAAAGTGTAGACTCGCTATTTCGGTCATGTGTGGGTTTGCTCGGCCAACGAATGGGGTTTATATGGTGGTGTGGTGATGGTGGTGGTGCACTTATAGATGGACCCGATAAGACGCTGTAGCGTGGGAATATGACTACTAAAGAGGAGAACGAAGTAACATTCGCAACTAATGTGCAGAAGGCACTTAGCATATTAGCAATTAGCTATCCGCATAACACACCTTGTATGGTATGTGTGTGTTTAAGAACTTCTTATAGCTCATGTAGCTATGTAGCCTAGGGGTGGCCAACCTAGGGAATGAATTTTTTTAATAGGCGTTACGGGCGCAAGGAAGAAGAGCCATGTCATGTTATCAAAATATACGATGACATGACATCAATTTTTGAAGTGGAACTTCTATAGTCGCGGTAGGGCAAATTGGCCTGAACGTCACGAAAAGTGAAACACACTACGCGCATGCGCCGCGTGTACTGTGTGTATACGTAGCATACCAGTAGACGCTTGCGTATTTTATTATATATTACACAAACACAGCTTAATCTTTTATCTAACAATTTCCATTGTGTGAAAAGTGAAATGGAGAAAAAGACAAGTACAGATAGAGTGCGAGCCTTTATAGAATGGAAGAAAGCGAATAAACCGCCAATAAAAGTGCCAACAAATACCTTGGTAAGAAGTAGAGAGTATCGAGCCAGGCAAAGGGCGTTAAAGAAACATGGTGGACAACATAACCTTCCAACGACCACAAATACACTGGATGAATCGATACCGTCGTTAAGTGAGGACACAGTGAGTGGTATAGAGAATTTGAATGCCACTGATTCAGGCGTGCCGTCTACACGTGAAGATACACGCGGTGTGCGAGATCTGATACAGCTGAGCCATCGACAAATAGAAATGCACCCACTAGTGCATCATACACAAAATTTACATTCTTTCAACCTGCTCATCGCGAATTTGATAAATAATTTTTTAACTTTTCCTAGGAGCTAAGAAGTTTCACTTCTACCGCGCGAAAGTCTCACGCTTTTTTTTTTCTAGATTTGGCTTAGAAAGAATATGTACTTACCTGTGGAAAGGTGGTTGAAACCGGTATTGGGCCCCTGGTTCGAATCCTATAGAATTTAAAAAACTAATTAAAAAAATATTTTTTTAAATTATTATTTACTCAATTAAGGTTGAAATTTAAAATTTGTTTTACCGTATATGACAAGAAAACGATTTTTAATTATCTTTACACATTTAAAAAAAAGTTGAGAAATGACGTTTAAAATGTACTTTTTAGATGATTGTGTCACGGCCGCTTAGAAGACAAATCGCGGGCTCGCGGTTGGCCACCCCTGACATAGCCTAGGCCTTCCATCAGTAAATATAAATTCTAAGGCCCTGTAGGAATAGTAACTACATATATTTGGAAAATTGACTTACTCATACGTCGGCAAACGGCTATTAGTAGCGAAAATAAATATGTTACCTTTTGACATTAGTAGGAATAGTTATGGGTGATACAAACATAGAATTCTGTTTCGCTTTACCCGTTAGTCGTAGATTATTTAAATTTTCACTAATAAACAACATTTCATAGTAGTAGTAGTATTTATTATCCATAAGAATTTTTTTACAATTTTTAGAATCGTCGGTGGTCAAATCAAATTAAAAGACAATAATTCACATGTAAAAACATTTAATTATAAAGGTGACTTAGGCATTATTGAACAATTAAATGTCAATAATTCACATGTAATAGACAATTAAGTAACGGTAACTATTGAACAAATAATGGTTAGAATTGTAAAATAGTGCAGATAGTGAGCATTTACAGAAACACTTTAAAATTAAGATAATGTGTACATTTTAAGAATTACCACTAACGGTGTTAAATAATAGTATAGAATATCACCCAAATACCGTAACTTAAAGCATTAAGTAGCTAGATGCGCATTTCGAAGGCTATGCCCCCATCCTTTTTTTTTTTTTTTGATGAATCAAATCATTGTCGTCAACATAAATATGCTGCTTTTATTTTTTTAATTAACCGCTTATTAAATTTTCCTTTATCTAATGATAAATATAACATTGAATTAAATGATATCCGAAATATAGCTGTACGAAATTGCTATTATTATAAAATTATAAATAACATATTAAGAAAATTTAAAAGAACAAGAGATATCAGAAATATTAGTATGTAGTTTAGAACAAAGTAATAATTCATCTCCAAAATTTATTAAATTAACATTTGCTCCTATAATTGCAAGTGGTTTGGTTAGTATTTTAAATAATTTTAAAGTAACATATAATACTTCTAATAGTGTTGCTAATTTACTAAGAAATCCCAAAGATTTGATTAATTTCAATAAAAAATCTGGTATTTATGAAATATCTTGTTCTAGTTGTCCTAAAGTACATATAGAAGACAAACACGTAGACCAATTGCAACTAGATTTAAGGCTACGCTAAAGGGAAAAGGGAAAAAACGACTGGGAATATGCCAACAATATTTTGTGGCTATATTTCCAATTACAGTATCTGGGGAATAGGCGGCTCACTTTTTCAAAAAAAAAAATTTCAAACAATTTTTTTTTAAACTACTTTTTAATTTTGTTTGAACATTTTAAATTATTGCGTTCTCTTAAGATGGAAGCAATAAGATAGATCGTTTTTGTATCTTATTATTATCTTTTAAAATAAGGGAGATATTAGCCCTTAAATTTAATATGGTAATATTTCAGAGATAATTTTATATTTTATAAATAGAAAACATAAAAGTGCTGTAGCCGAGCATATTTTTAACTAACTCAGGTCATCCTATTCAAATTAGTTCACTTAAATTACTTAAAAGTGTTTTGAATTATTCCGAGTTAAATGCTTATGAAAGTATAAATCTAAATCAAATTTAATGAATTTAGATTTAGGCCAACAATTTTAAATATATTTTTATTTTGTTTATTTATTTTTGGTTATTTTAGATTTCACAAATCAATATTTTCGTTAATTGTTAATTTGTATTCATTTAGAAGATTTATAGGTCATATTATACGCCATTTTTCGAGTATTGCTGCCATGTTGCCTTATTTATTTAATAGTATATCAATCCCGATTCGTGACGGAGGTATTTTATTTCGTTTTTATCTTGTGCTACTGAAGATGGGGGCATAGCCTTCGAAATGTACATCTAGCTACTTATGCTTTGTGTTACGGTATTTCTATACTATTATTTAACACCGTAGTGATAATTTTTAAAACTCTCTGTTATGTGAGTAAATGTAGTAATGTGTACTTATTATTGTCGTACTGTATTATTTTATTGTATATTAATATTGACAAATTTTCGTGGCGATCCGCAAGATTTCACCAAAGGAAATTGAAAATGTTTGTTAATGACAATTTTTTCAGTCTTATTTCTGGTAATTTACATATTGCGTATGCATACTTTTTTCACATCATCCTCATTATTGCTCGTAATATATTGAATGAATGAATAGTGGCACATCTCTTTTATAAATCAATTGTGTCGCAGAAGTGTAGGGGACTTTTTTGAAATCATACAGTGCCGCTCTTTCTGGTAGTCTTTGAAATCTGTTATTTGCATTTGCATGATTTTAAATGGATTTTTCCTATTAACGACCTTAAGTGCTCCCACAGGGCCATATAATTCGGTATTTTTTATGGATTTTTCAATCTGGTTATGGATGTACTATCCACTTCTTGTATCGATCTGTGTCCAGGGACACAAAATCGTTGGACTATTTCTCCAATTTGTTCATTCTCTTCTATAAAAACTATTTTTAAATTTATTTTTATTTTATTTATTTATTTATTTTTGGTTATTTTAGATTTCACAAACCAATATTTTTTGCTGTTACTTGTTAATTTGTATTGTTTTAAAAGATTTATTGGTCATATTATATGCCATTTTTGATGTACTTCTGTCATGTTGACTTATTTATTTAATAGTATATCAATCACGATTCGTGACAGAGGTATTTTATTTCGTTTTTATCTTGTGGTACTGAAGATGGGTGCATCGTCGTCGAAATGTACATCTAGCTACTTAATGCTTGTTACGGTATTTGGGTGATATTTTATATTATAATTTAAAACCGTAGTGATAATTTTAAAAATAGAAGTGCAGTTGACAAATTTTATAATTGTCTGCCCTTCGTAGTATTTCGATTTAACCCAATTGACAACAATATCATAAGTATGTTGTACTGAGGATTTTCAATTTATTGGAATTAGAGCTTGAAATGTCCAAAAACGTTCACTTTCAACGAATACGAGCGTTTTTAGGCATTTTCGTACTTCTCTGAATAAAACTGTATTTTTCACGACAAAAAATATTTTTTATCTCTGAAAATCAATTTATTCAGGTCAGAAAGCTGGAAACGTCTAAAAACGACCACTTTCGACGAATACAAGCGTTTTTAGACATTTTCGTACTTCTCGGACTAAAACTGCATTTTTCACGACAAAAAATATTTTTTATCTCTGAAAATAAATTTATTAGCGTCAGAGAGCTGGAAATGTCTAAAAACGTTCACTTTCAACGAATACGAGCATTTTTAGTGTCAATAGTGTGCCAATGCACTGCATATGCCTCCTAGGGGCAAGACATGGGCAACGACGCTCTGGCCTATAGAGCGGTCCCTATACAGGGATCCCGGTCTATAGGAAAGATTCAGGCTAACCCACGGTATTAGGGGGATTAGGCTGAATCGGTGGGGCGACGGCTAAAATATGCACTCATTGGTCGGTGCAAGGCAAGGAGAAACCAGCACTGTACCCTTCTCAAGCGTACAACATGAAATGTCGATTATCTTTAATATATTACCCCAGATGAGTAGAGCCAATGGCTCAGAATCTCATCCTGCTACTTCGGTAGCAGGCAAGCCCTCGGATTCTGGGGCGGGCAAGAAATCGTCTTCGTCGAAAATTCTACGAGTCGGAGCGTGGAATGTACGCAGTCTTAATAGGATAGGAAAGTTAGAGAACTTGAAATTAGAAATGGAGAGAATTAAACTAGATATTGTAGGGATTAGTGAAGTTAGGGGGAAAGATCAAGTAGATACGTGGTCAGGAGAATATAGATTAATAACCACAGCATCAGATAATGGGCATACCGGTGTAGGTTTTATAATGAATAGAAAGTTGGGATGTAGAGTAAAGAGTTATTGCCAAGTTAGTGATAGAATTATAACTATTAGATTAGACACGAAGCCAACGGACACAGTTATAGTGCAAGTATATATGCCAACTTCAAGTCACGATGATGAGGAGGTAGAATCCATTTATGAGGAGATTGAATCTAGGTTAGCAAACGTTAAAGGACAGGATAATCTAATTGTAATCGGAGATTGGAATGCCGTAGTAGGTAAGGGAAAGGAAGTTCCAATAGTAGGAGAATATGGAATAAGAACACGTAATGATAGAGGGGATAGATTGGTAGAGTTTTGTATTAGGAATAAGCTAATGGTAGCAAACACGCTTTTTCAGAATCACAAGCGCAGGATATATACGTGGAAAATGCCAGGAGATATAGGGAGGTATCAGATAGATTACATACTGGTTAAAGAGAGGTTTAGGAACCAGATTAAGAATTGTAAGAGTTACCCTGGAGCAGATATTGATAGTGACCATAATTTAGTAGTCCTGGACTCAGAGGTCAAATTCAAGAAATTACAGAAGTTTAAACAGGTCAGAGTAGATGTCGATAGGTTAAAATTAGCTGATGTATGTGAAAAGTACAAGCAGAAAGTAGAAATCATGGCTAATGGAACATCTAGGAACGACATAGATTGCGAATAGAGGGAAATCAGAAATGAGTTAACTACAGCAGCAAATGAAGTATTAGGCACAAAGAAAAGGGCAGGTAGGAGGATCACGGAAGAAATAGTTGAAATGATAGAAGCAAGAAGGAAAATTAAAATAGGAAACACAGAAGCAGGACAGAAAAAATATAAGGAACTAAGGAACTTAATTAATAGGAAATGCAAGCTAGCGAAAGAAGAGTGGATAAAAGGAAACTGTGAGGATATTGAGGAGGATATGAGAAGAGGTAAAGTAGATTTGGGCTACAGGAAAATTAAGTCACATTTTTCTAAAGTAAAACCAAAGGGTAACATTATATGTGATAAGCAGGGTAAGGAACTCACAGAAAATAAGGAAAAAGCTAGAAGATGGAAGGAGTATCTTGAAGATTTATATAAAGGTAGGCAGGACATGGAGGAGCTAGAAAATGTGGAACAGATAGATGAGGATGACTTAGGTCCTAGCATACTTAGGTCAGAGTTTCATAGAGCATTAAATGATTTACGGAATAACAAAGCAGAGGGGATTGATATGATACCAGCCGAATTAATAAAACACGCAGGGGAAAAAATGCAGGAGCGATTATACAGGTTAGTTTGTAAAATATATGAGAAGGGAGAAGTACCACAGGATTTTCAGCGTAGTAGAATAGTAACAATGCCGAAGAAAATAGGAACTAAATTGTGTGAGAACTATAGGACCATTAGCCTACTATCACATGCATCGAAGATATTGTTAAAGATTATTTATAGGAGATTAGAAAATAAAGTAGAGGAAAGGCTAGGAGAAGATCAGTTTGGTTTTAGGAAAAACAGAGGGACGAGAGAGGCGATTCTAGCACTAAGAACGGTAGTAGAAAAAAGAAATAGGGTAGGAAAGGTAACTTGCATAGCTTTTGTAGATTTAGAAAAGGCATTTGATAATGTAGATTGGGATATAATGTTTAGAATTTTAAAAGAAACGGGTATAGATTATAAGGATAGGAGAATAATTTTTAATTTATATAAACACCAAACTGCCTTAGTTAGAATTGAGGGGGAAGAAGAGGTAGCAAAAATAGGGAAGGGAGTTCGGCAGGGATGTACACTCTCACCGTTATTATTTAATCTATATATAGAAGATGCAATAAACAAAGTAAAAGAAGAGTATAGTGTAGGTGTGAATGTACAGGGAGAGAAAATATATATGTTGAGATTCGCCGACGATATAGCTATATTAGAAGAAAGCGAAAAGAATTTAGAAAGGGTATTGAATGGTATGCAGGTAGTATTGACTAGGGATTTTAACATGAAAATAAATATAGGTAAAACTAAAGTGATGAGGTGTGACAAAAAGGAATGCAGTAGAAAAATGAAGATCTCAATAGGAGATAATAGAATCGAAGAAGTGTCAGATTTTTGTTATTTAGGCAGTAGAATCACAAAAGATAATCGAAGCAAAGTAGATATAAAGTGTAGGATAGCACAGGGTAGGAAGGCATTCGTAGAAAAAGAACAGATTTTAAGATCAAATATTGACTTGGGTATTAGAAAAAGATTACTGAAGGTATATGTTTGGAGTGTAGCACTGTACGGGTGTGAGGCGTGGACTATAGGAAAGGAAGAGAAGCGTAGATTACAAGCATTAGAAATGTGGTGTTATAGGAGGATGATGAGGATTGGTTGGGAAGATAAAGTAACAAATGAAGCTGTACTAGAGTTAGTAGGGGAGAAGAGAAGTATCTGGAGAGTGTTACAGCGTAGGAGAGACAGATTAGTAGGGCATATTCTTAGGCATGGGGGGATTATGCAATTGATCATAGAAGGTAGAGTGGAGGGAAAGAGAGGGGTAGGTAGGCCTAGATTGGAGTATGTGAGTCAGATAGCTGAAGACGTTGAGATGAATAGCTATAGAGAGATGAAGGGATTAGCTCAGGATAGATCGGCATGGCGTGCTGTTTCCAACCAATCTTTAGGATTGCGGACTGTTTAACTAACTGGAATTATTATTAACACGGAAAATACGAATAAATATCAGTAACACGAGAAAATCTATATATACACAAAAATGCTGAAAATATCAATAAAAACTAGGGAAAAAAGTGTAAAATTTGTTATTTTCAAAATAAATTTCTGGTACACAATATAACAAAATTTTACAAATACAGTACATCTGATTCATAAAATGACAAATCTCAAAAATAATACTTAGCATCGTAAACTCTTGCATTGAATAATGATCTATATTTAAACATAAGGTATGGATTTTCTGTTCAAACATTTTTAAATTATCAACGCATTTTATATTAAAAGATAGTGAGTTAAAAATCTTTATACATACATAAGCGACGTTGTTTTCAATTAGAATATGAATGTAACAGGAGTAACATCAAGTGTTCGTGGTATAAGAGATGTTTATTTTTATAAACAAAACGCAAAACTTGATTATAAATATACCGGTTACGGTTAGAATGCTGTTAGCTTTGAAATATCCTCCACAAGAAGTTCTAGTTGATAGTTAGTTAAAGAGTCCGCAATCCTAAAGATTGGTTGGAAACAGCACGCCATGCCGATCTATCCTGAGCTAATCCCTTCATCTCCCTATAGCTATTCATCTCAACGTCTTCAACTATCTGACTCACATACTCCAATCTAGGCCTACCTACCCCTCTCTTTCCCTCCACTCTACCTTCTATGATCAATTGCATAATCCCCCCATGCCTAAGAATATGCCCTACTAATCTGTCTCTCCTACGCTGTAACACTCTCCAAATACTTCTCTTCTCCCCTACTAACTCTAGTACAGCTTCATTTGTTACTTTATCTTCCCAACCAATCCTCATCATCCTCCTATAACACCACATTTCGAATGCTTGTAATCTACGCTTCTCTTCCTTTCCTATAGTCCACGCCTCACACCCGTACAGTGCTACACTCCAAACATATACCTTCAGTAATCTTTTTCTAATACCCAAGTCAATATTTGATCTTAAAATCTGTTCCTTTTCTACGAATGCCTTCCTACCCTGTGCTATCCTACACTTTATATCTACCTTGCTTCGATTATCTTTTGTGATTCTACTGCCTAAATAACAAAAATCTGACACTTCTTCGATTCTATTATCTCCTATTGTGATCCTCATTTTTCTACTGCATTCCTTTTTGTCACACCTCATCACTTTAGTTTTACCTATATTTATTTTCATGTTAAAATCCCTAGTCAATACTGCCTGCATACCATTCAATACCCTTTCTAAATTCTTTTCGCTTTCCTCCAATATAGCTATATCGTCGGCGAATCTCAACATATATATTTTCTCTCCCTGTACATTCACACCTACACTATACTCTTCTTTTACTTTGTTTATTGCATCTTCTATATATAGATTAAATAATAACGGTGAAAGTGTACATCTCTGCCGAACTCCCTTCCCTATTTTTGCTACCTCTTCTTCCCCCTCAATTCTAACGAAGGCAGTTTGGTGTTTATATAAATTAAAAATTATTCTCCTATCCTTATAATCTATACCCGTTTCTTTTAAAATTCTAAACATTATGTCCCAATCTACATTATCAAATACCTTTTCTAAATCTACAAAAGCTATGCAAGTTACCTTTCCTACCCTCTTTCTTTTTTCTACTACCGTTCTTAGTGCTAGAATCGCCTCCCTCGTCCCTCTGTTTTTCCTAAAACCAAACTGATCTTCTCCTAGCCTTTCCTCTACTTTATTTTCTAATCTCCTATATCTAGTTGATAATTTAGATAAAATTTAGATAAAAGAAGATTATATTTTGAAGAAAGAAGTGTAGTTTATAAATGTTACAGTTGTCTGCCCTTCATAGTATTTCGATTTAACCCATTTGACAACGAAATCACAAGTATTAAGAAACACGACGGCGGACGATTCAGTCTCTTCAGCGGAGGTGTAGTGTAGGTTGCGCTGTACGAAACTCCGACTGTCCAAAATGCGCAGTAATGTTCCAACGCTCGCAGTTGCGTTCCAGCGCTCGGTGCAAATTTAGATATTCTTTTAGTACAAGAGCGGTTCGCCGTGCGTTTACTGCCGCAAAAGTAGCTACGGAAAGACGCGCTGAAAACGAAGTCGAATTTGCCCCACTGGAGCATTTCAAAACAACTGTGCTAAGTCGAGTTACTAGTTGGTTGTTTGTTGGCGGTTTTGAAAGTAGCTGGAGATTTCTACGCGCGTCTGAAGAGAAGCGGGCCTAAGTTTAGTTTCCGCGCTGTATTACCTGTGAAACTTTTTAAAGTTCGATTGATTTTAAGTGCTAGTTTTCTACTGAACTGCTATTGTTCTGTGAACGTGAAGATCAATCGGTGTGGATAACCATGTTAGGATTGTGACTGAATTTTCGTGACACTTGCTTTAAGAACTATTCTCGGGGAAAGCTGATTTATTTGTGTAAGTTTTAATGCTATGGCGATTAGTTGTAGTATTGTCCAGGTTCTACAAAATGTTATATATTGGAAATTGGCGTTTTTCTTAGGCAATATCCGTTTGTTTTTAGCCTGGCAATTTAGGTTTAATTGCATTACAAGGTATAAAAAAAAAGTTTGTGATTTTCAATGGACTTTACAGAAGAACTTTTGTTCAATTATTATTGCTATTATTAAAGCATTTACGATTATAAACCAACAAAGAAGATCTAAACAGTTAATTTATATAAACATACTAATTCTAAGTCCTTTGAAAGGTTTGCATCTAAATTTCATCTTTTATTTATATTCGTTATCCAAGTTGATATTTTTTGCCCTTCTGCGTAATTGTTAAACTATTATCAGCAGTTTACCTCATTGTCATTGTAATCTATAGATTTCCAGTTGAATCGTTATCATGTAATTTTCATACTATCATTCGTATTCCACGTACCTTGCTTGTTGCGTTTTTTACTCTGTAGTCCCCAGTTAAACTGGTCATTGGTTATGTCTGGACGGGACATAGCTGGAGTATAGATAGTACAGATGAAGACCGAATCTCGAGAACACCAATCTTGTTAAATGTACCAGCAACGAAGATTGCGCCCGTGTTCGGCGAGAAAGAATAGCAGATTGCCGGGATTAACTCCACAAGAGTATAATGTCTTGCCGCTACTGAAATGTACTTCCATTGTGTTGTTAGGGCTGAAGTAGTAAAAATTTACGAAAAATTTGAGAGAAGTACTTATCGAGGGATTGGCCTGTAATGAATATATATAGGGTTGAATTTAAATCTGTAAGAAGAGCAAATTATATAGTTTAAATTAAAACTGGCATGATAAATGGATTAATAAAATTCGTAAATCATTTTTTAATCGTTAAAATAATAATAACAATAGTATAGAATACCACCCAAAGACCGTAACTTAAAGCATTAAGTAGCTAGATGCGAATTTCGAAGGATATGCCGCCATCTTCAACACAAAGCCCCTTTTATATAATTTAACTGAACTAATTTGAATAGGATGACCTGAGTTAGTCAAAAATATGCTCGGCTACAGCACTTTTATCTTTTCTATTTAATCTGAAATGAGCTAAATGCTCCTTAAATCTAGTTTCAATTGGTCTACGTGTTTGTCTTCTATATATACTTTAGGACAACTAGAACAAGATATTTCATAAATACCAGATTTTTTTATTGAAATCAATCAAATCTTTGGGACTTCCTAGAAAATTTGCAAGAAGTATTATATGTTACTTTAAAATTTTATTCATTTTAAATACAATCTAAACCACGTGCAATTATAGGATCAATTTAACAAATTTTGGAGTTGAATTATTACTTTTTTCTAAAGCACTATTATTTCTGACATCTCTTGTTCTTTTAAAATTTCTTAATATGTTATTTATAATTGTATAAGAATAGCCATTTTGTACTGCTATATTTCAGATATTATTTAATTCAATGTGATATCTATCATTAGATAAAGGGAAATTTAATAACCGCTTAATTTAAAAAATAAAATCAGCATATTTATATTGAGGACAATGATTTGAATCGTTCCTTATATTATTTAACACCGTAATGATAATTTTAAAAACAATGTAATTGTTAAAATAATAATAACAATGATTTAAAATTTTCACGTTTCGCAACTTTTACATCATCACGTATCAAATAAAAAAAATCTTATCACAATTGACAAAATATACTAGACTGTCGAAAATTCGTTCCTTTCTTTTTATATAGATGTACCTTTGTTGACGAAATTTAGGGGTTGATTTTTAGCTTGAATTTAGTTCAATGTTAAAATGCGACTCGACGTTGAATGGCACCACTTCCGGTGTATATGTGCGGTGATGGGATTAGTTTAATGTAAAGGTTTTTGCGTCTTTGTTTCACGTGCTCGTGGCTAATGCGGCTATGGAGGAGTCCGTAGATTTTGGGCCACTATAGTGCCAGAGCACCAAAGCCCCCGCCAGTACCCGTTCCTTCTCGTGGCGCTAATGCGCTTACCCCGAAACTGTTACGTTATTCATTGCGAACGTCCATTATGTATTTGTTTAAATTAGCCCCGGTATTATATATATATATATATACACAAAAGCGGATACATTCGCGAGAGAATATTGTTCCAAAAATATATTCTTCTACACACGCTAATTGTCACAACAATGATATGTAAATACCTTTACGTATAATCCGTGGTCGTGGTCGGAATGGATCATATAATACTGAAACGAATTTTTGCTGTATTAACAACAAAGAGTTTGTACTGTCTGTAATTAATATCGTCATTGTTATATTTCTGAATATAACAAAATATACATATTCAATTGTATCTTAGTCGAGGAAAAGATGTTTTTGGATTGGATATGGATACTATTACTTTTAGACTTAGACTTTTATACTTTACTTAATTCTAGAAATTTTCGTTTATTTAAAGCGCGTGCAGATATAAAATTGACTAATTTAAAGCGCAGAAAATGATGATCTGTAAATAATTCGCGTGCCAATAAAATTTTCGTACGTGCCACCTCTGGCACGCCAATGGTTCGCCATGCCTGTGATATATGTTGCAAATATCGTCTTAATTTTTGCTTTCGAGGATCTCTTAATCTAACCATATCGCACAAATGATGTCATATGATGCAAACTAAAATTTCAACTTGTTATAATATTGAATCAAGAATACCTAACTATATTTGGCAAGGTCTTAAAACAATTGTGAGGTTTTATTGGCACATGATGTGTACCAAATCAGAAATTTATTTATACAACGTATCTAAATGCAATAATAACGATTGCATAGGCAGTAATATGTTGTATGAAAAAAAAGGACAAAATTACCACGCATGTGGTTTTGACCGACTCCTCGTTTTTGTTTGATTTATCTATTGGCGATATTATTCAAATCATTTTAAAAGATCGTGGTGCCGTGGTACAGTCGTTAGACTGGCACCACGGAGGTTGTGTGGGTTCGAATCCCATTCCGGTGTCAGGGATATTTTCTTAAGGACCATGGATGTTGTCTATAGATAATTATATAAATAAAAAACAGTTACAAAGAGAAATTAATAAACAGCTAAAACCTAAACCTAATAAATATGTTTTAAAAACTATCACTACAGTGTTAAATAATAGTATAGAATATTACCCAAATATCGTAACTTAAAGCATTACGTAGCTAGATGCGCACTTCGAAGGCTATGCCTCCATCTTCAGTAGCACAAGATAAAAACGAAATAAAATACCTCTGTCACGAATCGTGATTGATATACTATTAAATAAATAAGTCAACATGACAGAAGTATTTAAAAAATGCCATATAATAAGCATAATATAAGCTTGCATCGTTCATTTGTTTATATATTTATATAATCGTACATTTTTATTCGGCGAAGTGACATTTTAGAACCTACAAAGTAAATTCGTGCGGTAATTTTATTTTATACTAATTGAGATGTTATCTTAAATATCTTATTATTGGAAAAGTATTGAAATAGCCCCATTGTATTTGAGCATGTAAACACATGCTAAATCTAATATCAAACCATTTCTATGTCTTCGTTCAATTAATGTTGAATTCAGCATTGCTTCATTTCCTCATGTCATTAATGTTGAAGGAATGCTAAATTAATTACAGTAGTGTAATAAATTGTATAATAATTGCTAAAGATTATTTATAGGAGATTAGAAAATAAAGTAGAGGAAAGGCTAGGAGAAGATCAGTTTGGTTTTAGGAAAAACAGAGGGACGAGGGAGGCGATTTTAGCACTAAGAACAGTAGTAGAAAAAAGAATGAGGGTAGGAAAGGTAACTTGCATAGCTTCTGTAGATTTAGAAAAGGCATTTGATAATGTAGATTGGGACATAATGTTTAGAATTTTAAAAGAAACGGGTATAGATTATAAGGATAGGAGAATAATTTTTAATTTATATAAACACCAAACTGCCTTAGTTAGAATTGAGGGGGAAGAAGAGGTAGCAAAAATAGGGAAGGGAGTTCGGCAGGGATGTACACTTTCACCGTTATTATTTAATCTATATATAGAAGATGCAATAAACAAAGTAAAAGAAGAGTATAGTGTAGGTGTGAATGTACAGGGAGAGAAAATATATATGTTGAGATTCGCCGACGATATAGCTATATTGGAAGAAAGCGAAAAGAATTTAGAAAGGGTATTGAATGGTATGCAGGCAGTATTGACTAGGGATTTTAACATGAAAATAAATATAGGTAAAACTAAAGTGATGAGGTGTGACAAAAAGGAATGCAGTAGAAAAATGAGGATCACAATAGGAGATAATAGAATCGAAGAAGTGTCAGACTTTTGTTATTTAGGCAGTAGAATCACAAAAGATAATCGAAGCAAGGTAGATATAAAGTGTAGGATAGCACAGGGTAGGAAGGCATTCGTAGAAAAGGTACAGATTTTAAGATCAAATATTGACTTGGGTATTAGAAAAAGATTACTGAAGGTATATGTTTGGAGTGTAGCACTGTACGGGTGTGAGGCGTGGACTATAGGAAAGGAAGAGAAGCGTAGATTACAAGCATTCGAAATGTGGTGTTATAGGAGGATGATGAGGATTGGTTGGGAAGATAAAGTAACAAATGAAGCTGTACTAGAGTTAGTAGGGGAGAAGAGAAGTATTTGGAGAGTGTTACAGCGTAGGAGAGACAGATTAGTAGGGCATATCCTTAGGCATGGGGGGATTATGCAATTGATCATAGAAGGTAGAGTGGAGGGAAAGAGAGGGGTAGGTAGGCCTAAATTGGAGTATGTGAGTCAGATAGTTGAAGACGTTGAGATGAATAGCTATAGGGAGATGAAGGGATTAGCTCAGGATAGATCGGCATGGCGTGCTGTTTCCAACCAATCTTTAGGATTGCGGACTCTTTAACTAACTAACTAGTGTAATAAAGCATTTTCTTTTTACGTAATATGGAACGATTTATAAGCATCCATGAATTTAAGTCGTTGTTGATGGAGTCCAGAACATAAATTTTATAAATTTATTTAAATATACCACGCGGTCATTTGAAATACATAAATTAGAATGAAATACGTTCTAATAAAAGAAAATGTGCTGATCACGTTTTCATTTCGAATACTTGGCTAAAATTCAGAACCATATTGGATAGATTTTAACGTCTCACGTGCAAGTTGCTCCTATTAAACATTACCATAACTACTCGTATAGAAAGCTGGTATTGCATTCAATTATTTCGAAATTCCGGAAGTGCAACAGAATATATTACAGAATGCCTCACAATGCTGAATTACATTGCCACTAGTGGCACATTTATTTGGTAATAGATGAGCATGTTGATTAGAACATGATTAGCATTGACTTTGATTTGTGTAATCGGACCACGTTTGTATAATTTTAAACTCATTCTAAACTCGAGAATTGAACAGAACCAAATGCTAAGGTAAATATAGTTCATTTCCCATACCTCTTCGTTATTCAAAGCAAGCAAATCGAACATAAAGGTGCTATTTGCAATATAGACTGTAATTTGGCATATGGAGAAATATGAAAACAGAATCTACAGACGAAGATGAAATTGTATAAAAGTATACTTGGTGTTTTTAACGTAGTATAGGTATAATATTAGAAAAATTCCATCGATAAATATCTTAAGATACAATAATGATAAAAATTCCAGTCAAATGTTCTAAAAAATCTCATAAGCTTTAATATTTCAAAAAAATGATTTATCTTCTCAAATACAAGTTCTTTTTTTGCAATCTATAAGTTGCGGGTTCAAAACCCAGCCACGGAAGAAACTTTATCAATTATTTCCGTGATCTTCAAATTGGGACGTCGGTCGGTGTCGTGTTTGAAAAAAAAAATGAAAATTGCAATTTAATAACATTGTATTAACTGTAATTATTTTATGTGTTAAAGCATATTGAACCAAATTTTCATATTTTGAGGAATCTTCAATTGCTGCATGTCCCAATCGTAAGGCCTTAGAGTACCTTAAATCTTTTAAAACAATATAATTTCATAATTAACGAAACTAACAAGTAACAATAATAAACATTGGTTTGTCTAACGTAAAATAGCCAAAAATAAGTTAGTTAAAGAGTCCGCAATCCTAAAGATTGGTTGGAAACAGCACGCCATGCCGATCTATCCTGAGCTAATCCCTTCATCTCCCTATAGCTATTCATCTCAATGTCTTCAACTATCTGACTCACATACTCCAATCTAGGCCTACCTACCCCTCTCTTTCCCTCCACTCTACCTTCTATGATCAATTGCATAATCCCCCCATGCCTAAGAATATGCCCTACTAATCTGTCTCTCCTACGCTGTAACACTCTCCAAATACTTCTCTTCTCCCCTACTAACTCTAGTACAGCTTCATTTGTTACTTTATCTTCCCAACCAATCCTCATCATCCTCCTATAACACCACATTTCAAGTGCTTCTAATCTACGCTTCTCTTCCTTTCCTATAGTCCACGCCTCACACCCGTACAGTGCTACACTCCAAACATATACCTTCAGTAATCTTTTTCTAATACCCAAGTCAATATTTGATCTTAAAATCTGTTCTTTTTCTACGAATGCCTTCCTACCCTGTGCTATCCTACACTTTATATCTACCTTGCTTCGATTATCTTTTGTGATTCTACTGCCTAAATAACAAAAATCTGACACTTCATCGATTCTATTATCTCCTATTGTGATCCTCATTTTTCTGCTGCATTCCTTTTTGTCACACCTCATCACTTTAGTTTTACCTATATTTATTTTCATGTTAAAATCCCTAGTCAATACTGCCTGCATACCATTCAATACCCTTTCTAAATTCTTTTCGCTTTCTTCCAATATAGCTATATCGTCGGCGAATCTCAGCATATATATTTTCTCTCCCTGTACATTCACACCTACACTATACTCTTCTTTTACTTTGTTTATTGCATCTTCTATATATAGATTAAATAATAACGGTGAAAGTGTACATCCCTGCCGAACTCCCTTCCCTATTTTTGCTACCTCTTCTTCCCCCTCAATTCTAACTAAGGCAGTTTGGTGTTTATATAAATTAAAAATTATTCTCCTATCCTTATAATCTATACCCGTTTCTTTTAAAATTCTAAACATTATGTCCCAATCTACATTGTCAAATGCCTTTTCTAAGTCTACAAAAGCTATGCAAGTTACCTTTCCTACCCTCTTTCTTTTTTCTACTACCGTTCTTAGTGCTAGAATCGCCTCTCTCGTCCCTCTGTTTTTCCTAAAACCAAACTGATCTTCTCCTAGCCTTTCCTCTACTTTATTTTCTAATCTCCTATAAATAATCTTTAACAATATCTTCGATGCATGTGATAGTAGGCTAATGGTCCTATAGTTCTCACACAAATTAGCTCCTATTTTCTTCGGCATTGTTACTATTCTACTACGCTGAAAATCCTGTGGTACTTCTCCCTTCTCATATATTTTACAAACTAACCTGTATAATCGCTCCTGCATTTTTTCCCCTGCGTGTTTTATTAATTCGGCTGGTATCATATCAATCCCCGCTGCTTTGTTATTCCGTAAATCATTTAATGCTCTATGAAACTCTGACCTAAGTATGCTAGGACCTAAGTCATCCTCATCTATCTGTTCCACATTTTCTAGCTCCTCCATGTCCTGCCTACCTTTATATAAATCTTCAAGATACTCCTTCCATCTTCTAGCTTTTTCCTTATTTTCTGTGAGTTCCTTACCCTGCTTATCACATATAATGTTACCCTTTGGTTTTACTTTAGAAAAATGTGACTTAATTTTCCTGTAGCCCAAATCTACTTTACCTCTTCTCATATCCTCCTCAATATCCTCACAATTTCCTTTTATCCACTCTTCTTTCGCTAGCTTGCATTTCCTATTAATTAAGTTCCTTAGTTCCTTATATTTTTTCTGTCCTGCTTCTGTGTTTCCAATTTTAATTTTCCTTCTTGCTTCTATCATTTTAACTATTTCTTCCGTGATCCATTCCCTCCTACCTGCCCTTTTCTTTGTGCCTAATACTTCATTTGCTGCTGTAGTTAACCCATTTCTGATTTCCCTCCATTCGCAATCTATGTCGTTCCTAGATGTTCCATTAGCCATGATTTCTACTTTCTGCTTGTACTTTTCACATACATCAGCTAATTTTAACCTATCGACATCTACTCTGACCTGTTTAGACTTCTGTAATTTCTTGAATTTGACCTCTGAGTCCAGGACTACTAAATTATGGTCACTATCAATATCTGCTCCAGGGTAACTCTTACAATTCTTAATCTGGTTCCTAAACCTCTCTTTAACCAGTATGTAATCTATCTGATACCTCCCTATATCTCCTGGCATTTTCCACGTATATATCCTGAGCTTGTGATTCTGAAAAAGTGTGTTTGCTACCACTAGCTTATTCCTAATACAAAACTCTACCAATCTATCCCCTCTATCATTACGTGTTCCTATTCCATATTCTCCTACTATTGAAACTTCCTTTCCCTTACCTACTACGGCATTCCAATCTCCGGTTACAATTAGATTATCCTGTCCTTTAACGTTTGCTAACCTAGATTCAATCTCCTCATAAATGGATTCTACCTCCTCATCATCGTGACTTGAAGTTGGCATATATACTTGCACTATAACTGTGTCCGTTGGCTTCGTGTCTAATCTAATAGTTATAATTCTATCACTAACTTGGCAATAACTCTTTATTCTACATCCCAACTTTCTATTCATTATAAAACCTACACCGGTATGCCCATTATCTGATGCTGTGGTTATTAATCTGTATTCTCCTGACCACGTATCTACTTGATCTTTCCTCCTAACTTCACTAATCCCTACAATATCCAGTTTAAGTCTTTCCATTTCTAATTTCAAATTCTCTAACTTTCCTATCCTATTCATACTGCGTATATTCCACGCTCCGACTCGTAGAATTCTCGACGCAATCGATCTCTTGTCCGCCCCAGAATCCGAGGGCTTGCCTGCTACCGAAGTAGCAGGATGAGATTCTGAGCCATTGGCTCTACTCATCTGGGGTATTATATTTGAGATAATCGACATTTTCATACTGTAATCTGGAGAAGGGTACAGTGCTGGTTTCTCCTTGCCTTGCACCGACCAATGAGTGCATATTTTAGCCGTCGCCCCACCGATTCAGCCTAATCCCCCTAATACCGTGGGTTAGCCTGAATCTTTCCTATAGACCGGGATCCCTGTATAGGGACCGCTCTATAGGCCAGAGCGTCGTTGCCCATGTCTTGCCCCTAGGAGGCATATGCAGTGCATTGGCACACTATTGACAGCCAAAAATTAAAAAAAAAAAAAAAATAAAAAAAATAAAAAAAAAATTAAAAAAAATTTAAAAATAGTTCTTATTAAACAAATTAAATAGACTAGATGAAATTGGGCCTGAATATAAATTCATTAAATTTGATTTAGATTTGTACATATGTATATACTTTTATAAGCTTTTAATTCGCAATAATTCAAAACACTTTTAAATAATTTAAGTGAACTAATTTGAATCGGATGACCTGAGTTAGTCGAAAATATGCTCGGCTACAGCACTTAAATATATATATTTTTAATTATTGTCTAAATCTTATTGTCTAAATTTTAATTGTCGAATCACAAATATTACAGTTGACATTATCTTCCATGGCAATCTTAAAGATTTATATTAATTTTAATTGAATTGTTTGTTTGGATGCTGCATTTTTCAAAAAATATGTCAATATATCAGAAACTAGTAGTATTAGGTATAGGACATATTTATTGAAAATGGTTCTATTATAATCGAATTATCTTTCATAATAATAATATATGGGGTGTTCCATTTAAAAAATCGGACTTACCTTTCAAGGAAAATGCCCCAATTGAACATGGCTCTCACATGTTCCTGTATGTTTAAGGAGAAAAACCGATTTACAAAAAATAATGCCATGTTAGTGGTTACTCAGATTTAAAATTGTGCTACTTAAATTCGCTACCTAAGTAAGTTATGATTTTTTGAAATTGGGCTTGCAATGAACCAATTTAACAAATAAATTTAACGCATTCTAACAAATTACAATTTACGTGTTCATAAGTACTTGAATGTCTGCTATGAAATGGGATCAAAATATATATAGTGTTCCATTTAAAAAAATAGACCAGTTTTAATTGTGCTTTCATGGTTCATCCTGTATACTTGAAATTAATTTTAGAGTGTGCGCCTCGTATTTCTATATAAGATTGCAATTTTTCGCATTTCTATTCGAATTAGTTTGGACAGGGGATTCCGATTCGTTAGAACTGCCCAACCCTGTATATTTCAAAATATATACCCTCAACAGGCAACAATGGAACAGCGCCCTATGTTTAGCAGCAATTTTTGTTCTAATTAAATCTTTTCTCTAAAAACGGCGATCTTAGGGGCAATTTAACATCTATAAACTGTTACCACAAGAAATTTGAAAAAAAAATCGATCCAAAAACGAAGGAGTAATTTGCAGAATAAATGATACTGTTTTTCTTATGGTATATAAAGATGCTCCATCCCCTTGATGACCCACCCTATATAAGTGCTTATAAAATATTTGTACAAGATTCTTCAACAATCGGTTTGATTTTTTTTATGTTAAATTAATATATATTTTTTCTTTACTACACGATGTCTTTTCCATGTGCATATTTTCAAAAATTTTGTTGGTTTAATTATTATTATTAAATTAATATTTAATTGTCGAATACGTAGAATACGTATCTATACTATTTTCACATTATAGTATTGACAACAAAGATTTAGTATAGCTAAACATTTAGTTGAACATAATTTTCTCAATCAATCAAGCACAAGATCGCACTATAATTACATAAACGGCAGATCGAATTTGCGCTTACATCTAATTTCTATTGCTAATACCGAAATTATACGAAGCCCCCCGACCCAATCCCGTCCCAATCCCAATCCCAATCCAGATCTCAGTAAGTCGCTCATCCGCTAATTGAACCACGGATTCAGCAATTACTTAATCAAATAAGCATTCCGGATTATATATATACATATTTAAATTATAGGGAAACTGTAGGATATCCGGTATTGATTGATATTTTAATTGGTAGAGTGTGGTATGACCTCTCGTTAATTTTGAGCTATAAACTTTTTTATATTTTTTTGTATTTTCGATATGCAAAAGGATAATATGCTGCTTTTAAATTTTTAATTAACCGCTTATAAAATTTTTCTTTATCTAATGATAAATATATCATTGAATTAAATAATACCGAAATATAGCAGTACAAAATGGCTATTCTTATAAAATTATAAATAACATATTAAGAAAATTTAAAAGAACAAGAGATATCAGAAATATTAATAGTTTAGAACAAAATACTAATTCAACTCCAAAATTTGTTAAATTACCATTTGAGCCTATAATTGCATTATAGTTTAGATAGTCTTTTAAATAAATATAATTTTCTAGTAACGTATAATACTTCTAATGGATAAAAGTGCTGTAGCCGAGCATATTGTTCATGTTTTCCTGAAAATAACTCCCCGGTGTTTAGCTACTGAATGTTTTAACTTACGGGTGATATTCTATACTAATATAAATTAGTAATATTTTTTTAAATAGAGCAAATAAATCCTTTAAAAATGTTCTAGTTGTCCTAAAGTATATATAGTACAAACACGTAGACCAATTGAAACTAGATTTAACGAGCATTTACCTCATTTCAGATTATATAGAAAAGATAAAAGTGCTGTAGCCGAGCATATTTTTGACTAACTCAGGTCATCCTATTCAAATTAGTTCAGTTAAATTACTTAGACGTGTTTTCAATTATTTCGAGTTAAGTGCGTATGAAAGTACCGCTCGTTTTTTTTTTTTAATTGGCGGAGAATGACAGAAGTATACGCATCATAAATCAAAACCGGCATAATGACTTGACCAATACAGTACATAGCAGTGCTATTCGAAATAGTATGGTATCAGTCGTGTGGCACATTGAATATTCCAATGCAGTACATTTTTTTTGCAAATTCATGGAAAGTATCGCTAATATTATTTTAAAATTATATGATTTTTTTTATAAGAATTTTTAAATTATAAGAATTTAAAAATAATATAAAATAGAAAATAAGTGCACGCAATTTATAATTACTAATAAACTCTTACCTATTAGCTTTGGGTTGACTTTGAGCTGGGCATAGAATATTATTTCGATTTTGAACAAAAATATAACTTTTATTTCAATAAATATAATTCTACCAAAACACCCTACGCTTCTGTCTTCTCCAAAGAATAAGTAGGTGTGTCTAGTGCAGGTGTGCGTCCTAAGAAATGCAATGTTGACAAATCACCACGAATGGTTATAACCATTTTAGGCAATTGGAATGAATTCGTTGAAATTAATACAAAATGAAGAAAAGTTATATACTAGAATATAAGAAATGTTGATAAATACTTATTATAGTTATCTCACAATTAATTTGTACGATAGCTATAAAATATTGACAAATTTAAATTCTTAGACCTAGAGTATTTTTTGTTGTCTGGCACCACTGGTACTGTATAACCCCGATAAGCACAACCCTATGTGCAGACGACTACTAAAATTCTCCGCCAATTAAAAAAAAATGAGCTGTATATACATGCATAAATCTAAATCAATTTTAATGAATTAAGATTCAGGCCCAATTTCATCTTGTCTAAATTTTTATCAAAATTTTTGTGATATTCTGTACTGATATAATCGTCAATAATGGTTTTCCTGAAGAGGATGTTTCTAATATTATTATTTCACTTTCGTTCTAAATGCAAGTAAATTAGTAAATTGACATGAGGACAATAATGAGAAAATCTCTACAATAAGTCATTTTTAATTATGTTCGATGTAATCATTAGAGCAACAGCGCTCTAATAAAGAATAATCCAACGTTATAATCGATTGGTAGCCCTGTGTTTAATGCCAATATAAGGGTCACTTCATGAATATAGAATCTAAAGCCTACATTCAATGGGTCAATTTTTCGTTGAATAATTTGGGTCAAAGTAGCTAATTTTATTGATCAATTTCTAATTCGAATCGGCTCATTTTACACATACCAACTTTTCTATTTATTTTTAAGAGAATGTAATCGAGTATTCATGGGCATCAAAACTTCTACCAACCTAAACTTATGCTTAGTAATTTTATGCGCATTGTTAACATTTGCAAATTTGTTCGTAACAATGGAATTGAATGATAAATTGACGGAAAAATTAAATATGCTGAAACTACCAACTTAATCTAGATTCAGAAATTGAACTTGAAACTAATACGTTTAATACAAAATCTCTAAGAATGTATTAGAAATTTTAGCCCAGTTCTTGAAATGAAGAAAAAATTGTTAATTTACTAATGCTTAACTCATTTTTACTCGCTTACATTTCACTCATTTTTGGAAAATAAAAGACGGTTACTGTGTTTTTATATCACCAAATTTTATTAAATAAGACACGACTATAGTTTCTTGCTATTAACACATTATCTAGTCTTAGAATATTGTGGGTTCGAATCCCACTCCGGACAGGGATATTTTCTTGAGGAAAAATCCCTTCTGGACTATGGACGTTGTGAATGTTGCCATTCAGGAATTCCTGGATGAGCATTGAGACAGATCTCATCAAAATTAGTGGATTCGAAAAAAAATATTGAAAAAAAAATTATAATGATGTTGAAGAAGGCACAAGTCGAGAACAAAAAAAATCTCTTAGAATAAGTTATAATGTACAGATTTACGTCTACATAGCTATCCGCATATGTGGCAATATCTGTGTGATTTGTTTCCGGAACATCAGCGGTATATATGAAAAACAGAATCGGTGCAAGGACACTACCTTGAGGGACGCCAGATAAAATTGGCATTATTGAAGTGTGGACACTTCCATACTTGACTAGAAAGTGTCTATCTTTTAAGTATGAATCCAGCACTTCATAATACGGATGTGGAAGATTTGTTTTAATTTTATATAGTAGATCCTCATGCCAAACTTTATGGAACGCTTGGGAGATATCGAGAAATGAAGTAGAACAATATCTTTTATTTTCGAAATCATCTCTTACTTTCCTTATTACTCCGTGTATTTGCTCTATTGTGGCGTGCTCTTGACGAAACGCAAATTGATAACTTGGTATTATGGCTTGACACACAAGGATTGGTTTCAGTCTGGGTAAAAACAGCTTTTCAATGCATTTTGAAGGGATTGGTAGTAGACTAATGGCTCTGTAAGATGATACATCTGATGCATCTTTCCCGGGTTTCTGAATTAGTATGAGTTGAGCAACTTTCCATTGACTTGGGAAGTAGCCCTGTCTTAAAATGCTATGAAAAATTACCGTTATCAATTTCATGCCTATTTGCGGAAGTTCTTTAAGAACTGTACCGGTCATTAAATCATAACCAGGCGCTTTATTACATTTTATACTATCCATTATGAACGTTTTAATTTCAGTTATTTTGAATTTCTTTATTGGCACATCCATTTGGTATGGAGCACTTAGATTTACGTATATTTCCCTTTCGTCTTCTTCTACAATCTGGGCAAGATATTTTATAAACACGTTTCTTATTTAATACATTTTGGTGATATAAAAATAGAGTAACCGTCTTCTATTTTCCATATTATAGAAAATAAAAATTTGCTAGTTCAAGTTTTTTTCTTCAAGTTTCAAGCCATAGTTTTCATTAAATAAGTTATCGATAATGCAAAGTTCCTTAAAAAAAATGTTTTCCACAAGTAGGCAATACACCGTGACTTATTTTTGTATTTGGAATTTGAAATAGCAAAGGTTTACTATACTGAACATTCTGAACTATACTAGAATTCTAAATATCTTTAAACGCCGAACATAAGGCCCATAGACACCAGCAATTTTATTTTCAAAGAATAAACAAGTCCACCGAGCTTTGAAGGCGAATGAATGAGCGCATTACCTAACATTTATAAATGAGATGGACTTTCAATAAACTCGCTTTACGAAAAGAGTGGTTTTTTTTACGTTAGGTTGTGAGATATTCGTTGCCTGAATAATTAGCACAGAGGCAAATATTTTGCAAAAGCAAATACTCTTTATGAGAGATTGAAAATTTGTAGGAGGGAATTTATAAAGTTTTTTTGTACGCTTCGTCGTATTTATTTTGTTTATAATTAATTATATTAATCTAGATATTATCGCACCGGGTAATAGCAGCAATGCATTACTTTAGTTTAGTTATATAAAAATTTAGTCAAGTTTAGATTAACAATAAGAATTTTTAATTGCGCGACTTCATTCTGATTAATGGCAATTTTAAAGTCGATTCGAAACGAAACGATAAGTTTTAATTGCTCAGCGTTCTTTTAGATCTTTTTTTGTTTATATATGTAATGATTAAATGAAATGCGCAATCCGTGTATATGTAATTATTTGGAAAATGTGAACCAATTAAATTGTCCGTATCTGAGCTCGACCTAAACTAGGCCCGGAATCCCAAACTAATATTTAATTCGCGTACTGCTCGCCAGATGACGCTAACCTTTACAATTCGTCCTGACATACAAATAATAGAAAGCAGGACAAATACGCTGTCCAAACTGCAAAGAAATTTCTTTTACCGCACGAGAATTCGGAAATAATATGTAAATTCGCTCAAGTGTATATGCGCTTCTTTGCTCAGATTCGAATTTTAAAATTGACATTTTACTATTTTTGACACCCGCCACTTGTGCGTCAACTGTTCCTAAGTGAATGGCGCCATGTCTGCCTTGCATTGTGCAAACACGCATACAAAGCTCGTATATAGTTGTGTGTATTGTTGGCTGTAGCGCTGAAAGCTCATCAATTTGTAACGCAATTTTAGATCCCTCAGCAATCGTAACAGCAACCCTGCACTGTGCCACTGTCGCCCCCACTTTTCTAAAGAATATAACAACTTGTCACATACCATATTGTTTCCAATAGACGCGTGAAATAATTGGGAAATGCTCATATAATTTTGTGGTGAATTAATCACGAATGTCGACAAAAATATTACGCCATTTAAAAGTTTGCGCGTTAGGTATACGGTTTTAAATTAGCTTAAATTGGAAATACTTTATTTTCGCTCGATTTTGCCGAGCAATAAAACTGATTGCGATCATATATGCCTCTTCTGCCATTTTATTGTCATAGGTCCAAACTTGTACGATGATATGATTGAGCTTTATTGACACATATAAATATGAATATTATGTATTATATTTTAAAAACTACACGGTGTTAAATAATAGTATAGAATATCACCCAAATACCGTAACTTAAAGCATTAAGTATACACCGCTTTATTGAAAGTGGCAGGAAAGTGACAGAAGTTCACGCATCATAAATCAAGACCTGTATAATGGCTTGACCAATACAGTACAGAGCAGTGCTATTCGAAACAGTATGGCGTCAGTCGTACGGCACATTGAATATTCCAGTGCAGTACATTTTTTTTTGCAAGTTTATGAAAAGTAACACAAATATTATTTAAAAATTATTTTATTTAATAATGAATAACGGGAAGCGGACACAAATGAAGCAAACATTATATAAGTTTTTGCCAACGTTTCGATTTTTATTTGAAATCTTCCTAGAGGCTAAAATGTACAAAGATAACAATAATATAATAACTATAAAAAAATACCAGAATTTATAGGTAGCATCATTATAATAATGGAAGATACGCCATTTTTCAGTCAATATATTGTAAAACCTTTGGTAATATATAAAATTCAAATATCCCCAAAAAAAGGTAAAACCGTAATATAAAGTATAAAAATGAGTATTTTTGACCTGATTTATAAAATATTTTCAATGAAGTAATTTTGATTTGATCAACTAATTACTGAAAAAAAACTATTTACAAAAATATTTTTCACATTTAAAAATTTGAATCGAAGTCGTCGCTTTCACTATCGGTGTCTCCATTAATATTTATTATTAAATCGTCAGTAAAACTATCAACTCGTATTTCTGAATCGAACTTATTCTTCTCAATATCGATGACAGGGTTACACCGCTTCTTCCAATCTTCGATGCTGACATTGTTAAATTCATCTTCGGTTAGTTTACGTTTAGTTAAAGAGTCCGCAATCCTAAAGATTGGTTGGAAACAGCACGCCATGCCGATCTATCCTGAGCTAATCCCTTCATCTCCCTATAGCTATTCATCTCAACGTCTTCAACTATCTGACTCACATACTCCAATCTAGGCCTACCTACCCCTCTCTTTCCCTCCACTCTACCTTCTATGATCAATTGCATAATCCCCCCATGCCTAAGGATATGCCCTACTAATCTGTCTCTCCTACGCTGTAACACTCTCCAAATACTTCTCTTCTCCCCTACTAACTCTAGTACATCTTCATTTGTTACTTTATCTTCCCAACCAATCCTCATCATCCTCCTATAACACCACATTTCGAATGCTTGTAATCTACGCTTCTCTTCCTTTCCTATAGTCCACGCCTCACACCCGTACAGTGCTACACTCTAAACATATACCTTCAGTAATCTTTTTCTAATACCCAAGTCAATATTTGATCTTAAAATCTGTTCCTTTTCTACGAATGCCTTCCTACCCTGTGCTATCCTACACTTTATATCTACCTTGCTTCGATTATCTTTTGTGATTCTACTGCCTAAATAACAAAAATCTGACACTTCTTCGATTCTATTATCTCCTATTGTGATCCTCATTTTTCTACTGCATTCCTTTTTGTCACACCTCATCACTTTAGTTTTACCTATATTTATTTTCATGTTAAAATCCCTAGTCAATACTGCCTGCATACCATTCAATACCCTTTCTAAATTCTTTTCGCTTTCTTCCAATATAGCTATATCGTCGGCGAATCTCAACATATATATTTTCTCTCCCTGTACATTCACACCTACACTATACTCTTCTTTTACTTTGTTTATTGCATCTTCTATATATAGATTAAATAATAACGGTGAAAGTGTACATCCCTGCCGAACTCCCTTCCCTATTTTTGCTACCTCTTCTTCCCCCTCAATTCTAACTAAGGCAGTTTGGTGTTTATATAAATTAAAAATTATTCTCCTATCCTTATAATCTATACCCGTTTCTTTTAAAATTCTAAACATTATGTCCCAATCTACATTATCAAATGCCTTTTCTAAGTCTACAAAAGCTATGCAAGTTACCTTTCCTACCCTCATTCTTTTTTCTATTACTGTTCTTAGTGCTAAAATCGCCTCCCTCGTCCCTCTGTTTTTCCTAAAACCAAACTGATCTTCTCCTAGCCTTTCCTCTACTTTATTTTCTAATCTCCTATAAATAATCTTTAGCAATATCTTCGATGCATGTGATAGTAGACTAATGGTCCTATAGTTCTCACACAAATTAGCTCCTATTTTCTTCGGCGTTATTACTATTCTACTACGCTGAAAATCCTGTGGTACTTCTCCCTTCTCATATATTTTACAAACTTAGTTTACGTACATCTTCCAATTTAAACGTAGTCTTCAATGTTCTCACCCCATTATTTACTTGCGCCCATATCATCTCTATGGGGTTGAGCTCTGGATGGTATAGCGGTAATCTTAAAATTGTATGCCCATGATTCTCTAACAATTCGTTAAATTTGTAACGAATATGCTTTGGTTTATTCGTCTTAATAACCTCATATAATTGAGGCTTCAACATTTTTGGCGAAAAAGTTATGTTGCGATTGGTTAACCAATCCACCATTACGCTGTTCTTATCATTAGATGTTTGTCAATCTGAATATTGTGATATGGTGCATTGCCGATAACTACAACGGATTTATCTGGCAAATTGGGTATGAGTTTTTCCTGTAACCATTTCTCGTAATTACTGGAATTCATTTCGTTGTGGCAATCAACTTTTCAAACCAGATTTAAAAATCTGTTAACAATTAATCACGAACCCCATCTCTCCGCCGGCATGTAAAATTATAAGTCGTTGACCCTTCGAAATTGTGTTCAATAACCCTTTACCAGAGTTGTCTGACCAGCTTTTATCCGTTGTATGGCCACTGTGGATGTAAGTTTCATCCATGTAAATTTTGGTCTCTGAAGTATGCAATTTTCTCTAAATAATTGACCTTCGCAATCGTATATGATTTTGTTGTGCAAGAACAGAACGATTGTCCCTAGATTTTCTCCACCGGAAGCCCAACTTATGCACTATTTTCCAAAGGGAAGTCCTCGAACCAGTCCATTCTAAATCTTGCTTTAGTTTTGCACCTAGACTAACAAGTGTCACACGACCACCTTCCGTCAGATGATAATTATAAATAATATTACGATAATCTTCCTTCGCGTATTCTATCAAGTCTGTTAGTCTTCTTTTGCGGATTCTCTTCGGGGGTGAAGAGAATCGCGGTTGGTTTTCGCCATCGTGTGTGTTTTTCCTTCGGTAATAATTCGCTCGACGGTGCGTAGAGGAACTTTCGTAATATCTGCGACCAGTTGCTTCAACTTCGACATACCGTGCTCATTTTTATTGTGGAAGTACTCAAAAACATTAAACATAATCTCACGAGCTTGGCTTCTTAATTGCTTCCGTGTGGCCATTTTAGAACAGGTTTACTAAAATATAAATTAATACCTAATTATTACATTTGACTATATTACATCCTAATGTAGTACATTACAATTATTACATATGAAATATGAAATAAAATGTCTCTTACCCATATTGAGAAATGCTGTGCTGTGGGTACGCTTGTGTATTGCCAATAAAAAAACTAGGTGTGGCTGAGTACCTTGTGTATATAAGTATATGTGTGTGTATAAGTGATGTATATACATTTCAGAAAAATGATTTATATTGCAAGAAACGAATAAATAGAAGAAGAATAATATATACATAGGACCCTATTATTCTATGAACTCAGTTTTTTACACTAACTTGTTAGTAAATTCCTGCACGTGTTATTCATTCAAATAACCAATTTATCAAAGCATTTATTTGGCATAAGAAATCAATGGTAAGGGTATCTCAATGCACAATTAAGAAGAAAAAGAAAATAGATTGAAAATTAAGATTAGTTTATATTTTAAGTAATTTGTAACTCTAGTAACTGGAATGCTGTTAAAACTCAAATACTCGTATTCAAACAACCATTTCCCGCCTTGTCTGCCAAAACAGCTGAAAACACGAAGTAGTAAAACGAGAGCCGATTGGTCCCGAGTTACCTGCCATGATATTCTGTGCAGTAAAAGCTTAATACAATATATATAATTGCCTGTAATGAATTATTAAAAAATTAAAAAATGATTAAAACATTATGATATAGAATATCACCCAAATACCGTAACAAGCATTAAGTAGCTAGATGTACATTTCAAGCGCTATGCGCCCATCTTCAGTATGAAATGTACATCTAGCTACTTAATGCTTGTTACGGTATTTTGGTGATATTCTATATTATAATTTAACACCGTAGTGATCATTTTTAAAATATTAAAACATTATTAATGAATTCTAAAGAATTTTGTACAGCGAAACGATCGAAATAAAAATTATTAATTACATTTGCTAACCATTTCGAAAGTAAATATGTGGGGGAGTTAATAGCAGACACTATTGGTCTTGCAGATTTACCAGGTTTATGTATTTTTGGTAAAACATATATCCTTGGTATTATAGTATTTGGAATTGAAAGTTTTCGCTTAAGAATAGGCTTAATAAGGTTATGACATGAATTAATTATGTCTTTGTAATTTGATACTAATTTATTAAGCGGATCTTTTTAAATTTCTTGATAAGGTTCGTTATAAATGAGAATATCACATCTATTTAAATAATCACGTTTGTCTAAAATTTATATATCTAAAATAATAATATATCTTCTTTATATTGTTAGTATATTGGTAGAAGCTTATTCTAAGTAATATCTATTTTTTTATCATATATATTCCATAAGAATTAATGTACAGCAAGCGAAATGATTACAAATATATTTTGGGGAAAAAAAATTCTTCGAAAAATCCATGTAGACCTATACTCACAGCGTCATCCGCACCTCAGCGTCTGGTGTGTTTCAAATTTAGTTTTGATTTATTTGAAGACACGTAGACTGTATATGTAGAATAGACCACAACGGGGGTGCAAGCGGCACCAAATGTTTGACCTACATAAAAATTTATGGGACATCCACCAGTCGCACTATACTGCAAAAGGCAGAACTTAAAAAGATATTTATTTTTTATGTTACATAATATAGCCTATTTTTTTAAAGTGGCGGGCCCGCCCCTTCTACTGCGCATTACAAATTAAGACTAGTTTATGCTTCAACACCCCGAAACCTTATGCTCGTGAAGAGATGCTCGCCACTGCATTTTTTTCATTTGAGGGTGTGGTCAAAATTATTGCAATGTTGTCTTATCAACAGCCAACAAATACAGAGATTATTATATTAGCATAATTGATCAAAACAAATAATAAATAACTGGAAACTTTTGACTAAATAGTGGACTTTAATTGAACCTGTATATATATTCATACATTAAATATTCGCAATCTGAATTTTGCTATGCAGTTTACAATTTGAACACTTTGTACTGAAGTTTTTTATTCATATATGGCAACAATGGTACGGGAAGCTCAACCCTTATGCGCAGTAGAGGATGAATTAGGTCCGCCAACATATAAAAAATGACTTATATCTATCGATTTATGTATTGTTTCATAATTGGATAAAATAGAAACTTGAATAAAACATATAATTTTGTTCATATTACAAAAAAAGTTCTACAGCTGTTAGTTACATACTAAACAGTTCTCAATCCTAGGGATTCGTGGAAAACAATACGCCAAGCCGATCTCCTTCTGAGCTAACACCTTCATTTCCTTATAGCTATTCATCCCACACGACCTCCACTATCTGACCCACATACTCCAATCTAGGCCTACCTACTACTTTCTTTCCATATACTTTACCTTCTATAACTAATTGCATATTACCACCATGTCTGAGAATATGATCTACGAGTCTATCTCTCATACGATGTAATACGTTCCAAATACCTCTCTTTTCCATTACTAACCCTAAGATCGCATCATTTGTTATTTTATATCCCAAACTAATCCTCATCCTCTTCATATAGCACCACATTTTAAATTCTTCTACTCTAAGTTTCTCTTGCTTTCCTCTTGTCCACGCCTCACAACCATACAGTGCACAGCCACACATATGCTTTTACTAATCTCTTTCTAATACCTATATCAATATTTGTTTTTTAAAGCTGTTCTTTTCTATACGAATGCTTTCCTAGTCCTACCCTTTGCTCTCCTACGTTTTATATGTACCTAACTTTAATTATTCTACTTCCTAAATGACCAAAGTCTTCATCTCCTATTCTAAACTGCATATTTCGCTTTCTTTTCTTCTTGTCACACCTTATCACTTGAGTTTTGCTTATATTTATGTTATAATCCCTAGTCATTACTTCCTACATACCATTTAATACATGTTCTAAATTCCGCTCCCGTTCTTCCAAGATATAGCTATATCATCGGTGAACCTCAACATATATATTTCCTTTCCCTGATTTTTCACACCTACACTATACTCTTCTTTAACTTTGTTTGTGGCATCTTCAGTGTATAGATTAAATAATAACGGCTAAAGTATACATCCCTGCCTAACCCATTTTCCTATTCTTGCTATCTCTTTCTCATCACCCATATAGGTATCGGAAAATTTAAATAATTTCTATATCAGTCTTGGTAATATAACGAGAATTTGGAACTTACCGCCGTTATTTAGACCAAATCGGCGCCAATTTCTATTATTAATTGAATTCGACGTAATTTATTTCATTCCGTAGTACATTTCCATGTTTTCCATGAACTACACACAATCTCGCACGTATTATAATTTATTTTACTCTTCATTGTACAAAATACAAATCATGTTCGGGTTGTATAAATACCATACCATTAAATCAGTTAAATGTAAATGCTCTTCCAATAAATCAATGAAATAACAAAATATATATGTCAGAGTTCTACAATAAATATAATTGCGATGCATTTATTTGGTACAATAATATGAAGATATAATAATCCCCATATATCTACCGAGTGTAGATTGTTTTAGGAAAACTTGCTTAAGTGGTGTGATAAATTTTTGTTTTTTTCAAGGATTTTTTTCTAAAATAGCTAATATTTTCATTAATCAAATTTAAAATTTAACTCGACGTAAAAATTAAGATTTAAGGACGTTTAATGTTAGATTCTACCATATATAAAAATAACACATATGTCTAAAGGTTTATATATTTTTTTTGTAAAATACATATATTATACGACAGTTGAAGAGGGATATCTAAAGATGTTGCATATGGGAAATAATAATACATAGCGGCGTCGTTCTCCACCGGTAAGTGGAGCACCAAGAATCTTCCGCGCCGTCAACTCTGATACTACCAGTTGAATCTATTGTTTACCTTTTAAATTCCTCATACCCGTGCAATTTTCGTGGTTGCATCAAACAGCGGTTTAATGTTTACGTGAAGGATATCTGCAGACATATAAAATATCTTGACGTAAACAACAATGCATAAATTTGCTAACGTCGTATTTATGCAACTAAAGTTCCTTCACTTTTTTTTCGTTTCAGAAGCAACAGGGTTAATTGATGGTAGCGTTTAATGAAATGGATCTGTCCTAATCTTCAGCTTTAAAGGTAAAATAATTATCGAGCTTATTAGCAATATATATTTTTTCTTCAATTTTAACTACAAATAAGTAACCACCACCGAAATAAATTTTCACATTTGCGTGAAGGAATCTCAAGTTAATCTATGTTACATTTTTAATGACCCATCCCTGTATAATGTAATTCTTCGTTAAAAGAAAAATTCTGATTGATTTTATGTAACCCGCTTTTCCTTAATATAACTTTTCACATGTCAAACATTTGCTATTTGGTGCACTAAAGTTGCTTAATGTATTTTGCAAATCGATAATGTAATGTTTACTTGCATGTAAACTTTTTTTTACTTAACATTCTTGTTTTCCATTGATTCTAAACTCTTGGCGCAGCGAATTTTTATTGCTTTTACTTCGCGTTGGTTATTTTATTTCCTTTTTCTTTTTGCCGTTTGCATTACGATCTGCAAATATTTGTATGGATTGTATGTACAATTACGGAAAAGAATAATAGTACAGATTTGTTCACGCTGTCCGTATTATTAGAATAAATCTCTGGTAAGATATATTCAAGTAGGCAAAAATAATTGTAAATGTTAAACACACTTTCTGTATCCAATAGTATAATATGCAAGAAAAAAAAATTAAAAATTTCAGCACCGTTTATAATTTCTAGAGGAATAATAGCATAATAATATGAAAATAACACATTTAGCAATGTCCGTTAATCTAATAGTATAGAATATCACCCAAATACCGTAACTTATAGCATTAAGTAGCTAGATGTACATTTCGAAGGCTATACCCCCATCTTCAGTAGGACAAGATAAAATACCTCTGTCACGATTCGTGATTGATATATTTTAAATAAATAATTGAAATAGTTGAAATGATAGAAGCAAGAAGGAAAATTAAAATTGGAAACACAGAAGCAGGACAGAAAAAATATAAGGAACTAAGAAACTTAATTAATAGGAAATGCAAGCTAGCGAAAGAAGAGTGGATAAAAGGAAATTGTGAGGATATTGAGGAGGATAAGAGAAGAGGTAAAGTAGATTTGGGCTTCAGGAAAATTAAGTCACATTTTTCTAAAGTAAAACCAAAGGGTAACATTATATGTGACAAGCAGGGTAAGGAACTCACAGAAAATAAGGAAAAAGCTAGAAGATGGAAGGAGTATCTTGAAGATTTATATAAAGGTAGGCAGGACATGGAGGAGCTAGAAAGTGTGGAACAGATAGATGAGGATGACTTAGGTCCTAGCATACTTAGGTCAGAGTTTCATAGAGCATTAAATGATTTACGGAATAACAAAGCAGCGGGAATTGATATGATACCAGCCGAATTAATAAAACACGCAGGGGAAAAAATGCAGGAGCGATTATACAGGTTAGTTTGTAAAATATATGAGAAGGGAGAAGTACCACAGGATTTTCAGCGTAGTAGAATAGTAACAATGCCGAAGAAAATAGGAGCTAATTTGTGTGAGAACTATAGGACCATTAGTCTACTATCACATGCATCGAAGATATTGTTAAAGATTATTTATAGGAGATTAGAAAATAAAGTAGAGGAAAGGCTAGGAGAAGATCAGTTTGGTTTTAGGAAAAACAGAGGGACGAGGGAGGCGATTCTAGCACTAAGAACGGTAGTAGAAAAAAGAAAGAGGGTAGGAAAGGTAACTTGCATAGCTTTTGTAGATTTAGAAAAGGCATTTGATAATGTAGATTGGGACATAATGTTTAGAATTTTAAAAGAAACGGGTATAGATTATAAGGATAGGAGAATAATTTTTAATTTATATAAACACCAAACTGCCTTAGTTAGAATTGAGGGGGAAGAAGAGGTAGCAAAAATAGGGAAGGGAGTTCGGCAGGGATGTACACTTTCACCGTTATTATTTAATCTATATATAGAAGATGCAATAAACAAAGTAAAAGAAGAGTATAGTGTAGGTGTGAATGTACAGGGAGAGAAAATATATATGTTGAGATTCGCCGACGATATAGCTATATTGGAAGAAAGCGAAAAGAATTTAGAAAGGGTATTGAATGGTATGCAGGCAGTATTGACTAGGGATTTTAACATGAAAATAAATATAGGTAAAACTAAAGTGATGAGGTGTGACAAAAAGGAATGCAGTAGAAAAATGAGGATCACAATAGGAGATAATAGAATCGAAGAAGTGTCAGATTTTTGTTATTTAGGCAGTAGAATCACAAAAGATAATCGAAGCAAGGTAGATATAAAGTGTAGGATAGCACAGGGTAGGAAGGCATTCGTAGAAAAGGAACAGATTTTAAGATCAAATATTGACTTGGGTATTAGAAAAAGATTACTGAAGGTATATGTTTGGAGTGTAGCACTGTACGGGTGTGAGGCGTGGACTATAGGAAAGGAAGAGAAGCGTAGATTACAAGCATTCGAAATGTGGTGTTATAGGAGGATGATGAGGATTGGTTGGGAAGATAAAGTAACAAATGAAGCTGTACTAGAGTTAGTAGGGGAGAAGAGAAGTATTTGGAGAGTGTTACAGCGTAGGAGAGACAGATTAGTAGGGCATATTATTAGGCATGGGGGGATTATGCAATTCATCATAGAAGGTAGAGTGGGTGGAAAGAGAGGGGTAGGTAGGCCTAGATTGGAGTATGTGAGTCAGATAGTTGAAGACGTTGAGATGAATAGCTATAGGGAGATGAAGGGATTAGCTCAGGATAGATCGGCATGGCGTGCTGTTTCCAACCAATCTTTAGGATTGCGGACTCTTTAACTAAACTAAATATATTAAATAAATAAGTCAATATGACAGAAGTATTTCAAAAAAGTTACGGTATTTGGGTGATATTCTATACTATTATTTAACACTGTAGTGATAATTTTTAAAATCCGTTAAACACTATTTCCCTTAGTGGATGGAACTGTTTCTAAAACACAAAGTATAAAAGTGAAGATATCTTCACTTCTCAATAGTTGAATAAAAAATATCGATGCGTTGATGGCATATATTTGCCTCTTTTACAATGTGTATATAAACGCAATTTTTATGTCCATAAGTGTCTTGTTTTGTTCTTGCGGTAATTACAATATTGATTTGAGAATGGGGATGTTGTACCATCATGCGTTAAACAAGACGATATTTAGTTGGGCGGCTCTCCGCAGCCCGATATGGTGGCACCTCTTCCGCTTTTTTAATTAAAACTTTTATGATAAATCCTCGCCTTCGATGCTGCCGCCAGTTATGTGCAAATAAAGAATGGAAATGCGATTCTTCCACACTGTTGAAAATACAACCAACAATAAGCGAATTTGTATTAAGATATATACATTTATGTAGGATTTGTACAGGATGATTGCATCTATGTAGTTTGTATTGTAAACTTGTATTTTCTTTTGTAAATTAATGTCGCAGATGATGATGGATAGATAAAATGAATGATGAAAATGTCTTGGAGTTAGTTGTGGAAAACGGAAGCACTCGAATTTTTTAAAGATCGAATTCGAATTCTTTTAAGATAAATTTGATAATTTAGTTGCCATTATATTTCACTACATGGTTATATATATAATATATATATATATAAGTAGATTGTTAAAGGACGTCTATATGAACTTTTGTTTAAATATGGTTGGATAAAAATAGAGCATGTGTAGCGAACTTTTTGATTGCCCTGTGCAAATTTAATGCAAATAGATTGTTATATGTTTTTCCCTGAAATATGAAACATGAGATTTATCATATATTGACATATGCATAAAATGTAAAATTCCATTCCATGCTTCATCAAAGTACCCAACGTCATAAATGCTATAAAAAAACATTTATTTACTTTGTCTGCATAAACAACTACTAAGCATTTAAGGTAGGAAATATCATAAATGTAATAATATGTTGTGGTATATAAAACGGTGGTATATAAGAATTTTTATGAATGAAAATGCCAACGAGGAAATTTTCCTGGAGCGTTCCTAAAATAGCTAAACGTTTATCATCATGGCCAGAATGATTTTCAGATATAACAGGTGCATAAATGTAGAACTATATGGATATGCATTTTCAAGAATGCGTTGTAAAATGTAGTGAAGTAGTATGTTTTCCATGAATAGTATGTTTTCCATGAATAGTATGGTTTCAGTTTGTTTGGTCTGGTTATAATTTTATAAAATAGAGCGATCGAAGGAATAGTTTCAAGTGAACATCCAGTGATGGCTAACAATATTTGTTTACTCTTTTTTTGAGACGCGCGTTATTTTTTAAAGAAACAGAGCCTAGGAACAATTTTCCATGAAAACGATTGTGGCACCAAAACGTGATCTAAACGAAATAAATTATCTGATATCTTAACCTTCTAGCATTTGCTTTATAATATATAAAAATACTTCAAAATTACCAGCGCACTTTTTATTTCTCAATATTGACAATAGATGGTATTTTGCATGCGAAAATTTTATATGACAAAATAACTAATATTTCATTTAAAAAATTATCACTACGGTGTTAAATAATAGTAAAAAATATCACGCAAATACCGTAACTTAAAGCATTAAGCAGCTAGATGCGCATTTCGAAGGCTATACCCCCATCTTCAGTATCACAAGATAAAAACAAAATAAAATACATAATTGAGGTAAGATTGGGTACTTCCTATTCAGAGAAATAAAAGTTACTAGTTTCGTTTTTATTTGGTCAAAAACATCATCAGTGCATCGAGAGTCGTTATAGTGCCAATTACAGGTTACACTTGGTAGAAGTCATAGTATCTTTTTATTTTTATATATTATACATATTTTCATATTTTTCATATTTTTTTACATATAATCTCCACACACCATACAACTATATTTCTGTGATCTTTCAACACCATTTGTTCTGGTTTGCTATATAACATCTACCATACTTTATAATACACACCGATACTATGACTTCTACCAAATATGACCTGTAATTGGCACTATAACGACTCGATGCACTGATGATGTTTTTGACCAAATAAAAACGAAACTAGTCTGCATTACGGATAACTTTTATTTCTCTGAATAGGAAGTACCCAATCATACCTTAATTATATATTTCTACCTTTTCGACGATTACACCCATATTAAATAAAATACCTCTGTCACGAATCGTGATTGATATACTTTAAATAAATAAGTCAACATGACGGAAGTAATTCAAAAATAGCATATAATATGACCTTTTAAAACAATATAAATTAATAATTAACGAAACTAACAAGTAACAACAATAAACATTGGTTTGTCAAATCTAAAATAACCAAAAAATAATTAAAATAAAAATAAATTTAAAAATAGTTCCTATTAAATAAATTAAATAGTTAGTTAAAGAGTCCGCAATCCTAAAGATTGGTTGGAAACAGCACGCCATGCCGATCTATCCTGAGCTAATCCCTTCATCTCCCTATAGCTATTCATCTCAACGTCTTCAACTATCTGACTCACATACTCCAATCTAGGCCTACCTACCCCCCTCTTTCCCTCCACTCTACCTTCTATGATCAATTGCATAATCCCCCCATGCCTAAGAATATGCCCTACTAATCTGTCTCTCCTACGCTGTAACACTCTCCAGATACTTCTCTTCTCCCCTACTAACTCTAGTACAGCTTCATTTGTTACTTTATCTTCCCAACCAATCCTCATCATCCTCCTATAACACCACATTTCGAATGCTTGTAATCTACGCTTCTCTTCGTTTCCTATAGTCCACGCCTCACACCCGTACAGTGCTACACTCCAAACATATACCTTCAGTAATCTTTTTCTAATACCCAAGTCAATATTTGATCTTAAAATCTGTTCTTTTTCTACGAATGCCTTCCTACCCTGTGCTATCCTACACTTTATATCTACCTTGCTTCGATTATCTTTTGTGATTCTACTGCCTAAATAACAAAAATCTGACACTTCTTCGATTCTATTATCTCCTATTGAGATCCTCATTTTTCTACTGCATTCCTTCTTGTCACACCTCATCACTTTAGTTTTACCTATATTTATTTTCATGTTAAAATCCCTAGTCAATACTGCCTGCATACCATTCAATACCCTTTCTAAATTCTTTTCGCTTTCTTCCAATATAGCTATATCGTCGGCGAATCTCAACATATATATTTTCTCTCCCTGTACATTCACACCTACACTATACTCTTCTTTTACTTTGTTTATTGCATCTTCTATATATAGATTAAATAATAACGGTGAGAGTGTACATCCCTGCCGAACTCCCTTCCCTATTTTTGCTACCTCTTCTTCCCCCTCAATTCTAACTAAGGCAGTTTGGTGTTTATATAAATTAAAAATTATTCTCCTATCCTTATAATCTATACCCGTTTCTTTTAAAATTCTAAACATTATGTCCCAATCTACATTATCAAATGCCTTTTCTAAGTCTACAAAAGCTATGCAAGTTACCTTTCCTACCCTATTTCTTTTTTCTACTACCGTTCTTAGTGCTAGAATCGCCTCTCTCGTCCCTCTGTTTTTCCTAAAACCAAACTGATCTTCTCCTAGCCTTTCCTCTACTTTATTTTCTAATCTCCTATAAATAATCTTTAACAATATCTTCGATGCATGTGATAGTAGACTAATGGTCCTATAGTTCTCACACAAATTAGCTCCTATTTTCTTCGGCATTGTTACTATTCTACTACGCTGAAAATCCTGTGGTACTTCTCCCTTCTCATATATTTTACAAACTAACCTGTATAATCGCTCTATAAATAAATCTATAAATAGACAAGATGAAATTGGGCCTGAATCTAAATTCATTAAATTTGATTTATTTATACTTTCATAAGCATTTAACTCGGAATAATAACTCAAAACACTTTTAAGTAATTTAAGTAAACTAATTTGAATAGGATGACCTGAGTTGGTAAAAAATATGCTCGGCTACAGCACTTTAAACTTTTCTATTTAATCTGAAATGAGCTAATGCTCCTTAATAAATCTAGTTTAAATTGGTCTACGTGTTTGTCTTCTATATATACTTTAGCACAACTAGAAGAAGATATTTCATAAATACCAGATTTTTTATCGAAATTAATCAAATCTTTGGGATTTCCTAGAAAATCAGCAAAACTATTATATGTTACTTTAAAATTATATTTATTTAAATTACCATCTAAACCACGTGCAATTATAGGATCGAATAGTAATTTAACAAATTTTGGAGTTGAATTATTACTTTGTTCTAAACTACTAATATTTTTGATATCTCTTGTTCTTTTAAATTTTCTTAATATGTTATTTATAATTTTATAAGAATAGCCATTTTGTACTGCTATATTTCGGATATTATTTAATTCAATGTTATATTTATCATTAGATAAAGGAAATTTTAATAAGCGATTAATTAAAAATTTAAAAGCATCATAATTAGCCTTCGAAATATACATCTAGCTACTCAATGCTTTAAGTTACGGTATTTGGGTGATATTCTAAACTTCGCGAAAAATTTAGATCCAAATTTAATACGGTACTGACTATCTACATCTACACCAATAAAATAAAAGCTAGTAGTACGTTCGAGATATAAAATATTATGTAATTTATAATACATAATCATTACATAACTAAATCCAGATTAGCAATTTGAATATTACGGAGAGAAACCCGCTTAAAGTATCTACCTCTTAAAGTGGAACGAACGCAACAATAGCTATAAACATGTCCATAATGCGCTCACTCCATTCTCCATTACAAAAATGCGTTTTTAGCTGTAACTATTCTCCATGCATCTTTTTGTATAAGAATTCATCTGTATTCGACTTAGGATGATGTACGACGTTATAAAATTGAATTATTGATGAAATCTGAATCGGAAGTGCATTTTTCTGAGGCTCCTGCAAGTATAATGTCCGAAATATTTATGATATCGTGTTGGGAGAAGATATTTACAAATTAATTTGCTACGGATATTTTGTTATACTTTCCATTTAGATAAAATAATTTTAATTGAGGAAATCGTAATACAAATAGATTTAATTGGGGATTCGATTTTTTTGTAAAACAATAATATTTATATCGATTCATATATTTAATTTTGTTAGGATCCTAATGGAAGACTTGGGAAGAATTTTGATCGAAAATTACCTAAAAGTGCCATTTGGCATAGAAAGTCGAGATTTTTACAATGATCTATTTATCCATTAAATTTAATGGATTTAAAGAGGATTTAAAATACACCTGCCTAGAGAATAAATGAAATAAATCTATGGGAAAAAATACGTTTACACTTTTTAAAAGTGAAGGATTCCAATTTTTAAACAATTTTTTAAAAAATTCTTATTAGGCATATTTATTTATCTTTCAACAATATTTTCGAAAAATTTCAGATGACCAATTTCGCATTAATTAGAAAAATATTTTATTTTCTCCCATTCCAGTTGTTTCAACAATATATATATATATTTTAAATATTTTAGTACTAATTTTTATTCTTGTTTCCATTATTCAACAAATTTAAATCATGCTTACTCCAGCTATTTTTGTTAATTTTACTACAATTTTTTGAAAGAATGGTACAAAATATGGGCACATGCACAATAATACACTTAAAATAATAATTACAAAAATATATTATTTTGCCATTCTAATTTCGGGATAAAAATTGTATGAGGATGATCATATTTTAACTTAAGAATGCGTTTATTTCAAAACAACAAAAATTTTTATAGCTCGTTTTTCCCACGTAGCCTTCGATTTGGTAGAGACACAGTTTGCATTATTTGAATTTAAATGTTATTAAATTTGTAAGCCATCTTGCCATTCATTATTTGTAACATGCACCAGTTAATTGAAATTGTGCAACGTATTTTTTTAGGCTTGCTGGAAAATTGAAACAGTGCCATGGATACTTTTTCATTACGTTACACTGCATGGTATAAATTACCATTACCCATTAAATTCACTCTAAAAGTATAGAAATTATGTTAGTATTATATGCAGAACTTTCTTCGTTGTTGATTATATAAATAGTACATTGCGCATTGCAGAGGCATTATACTTGCACGTTGAATGTTTTTATGACTTCATGTAAATTTAAAATAATTTCTAAAATTCCTATGTTTGTTTTAGAATTAGAAATAATCGATATTTAGTGGTTTGAATAGGCACTAAAAATATGGATTATATAATCGATTTGTATACTATGCAAATGGACTATTGGCATCGGTAGAAAAATTATATACAGATTTTTTTATTTTTTATTATTTTATTTCGATATATTAAAAAATTCTTTAGAATTCATTAATAATGAAATACTTATTTCATTTGATGTTTGCTCATTATTTCCAAATATTCCTATTCCTGAAACTATTCTTTTCCTTGAAGATATGCTAAAAAATAATTCTGTGGATGTTATTATTAGTGAATACTTAAAACTTACTAAATTATGTTTGTTTTTCCTTAAATGGTAAATTCTTCGAGCAAAAAGAAGGTATTTCTATCGGAAATTGTTTAAGTCCATTTGTTGTTAATTGATATATGAGTTATTTTGAAACTAAATTAAAGGAAACTTAAATTTATTTTCCTAGAGTTTGGATTAGATATGTAGATGACATCTTTGCGATTTTTGATACTGAAAAATCTAATATTCATGATTTTACTAAAATGTTAAATTCTAAATTTCCTTCAATTAAATTTATTTATGAAATCGAAAATAATAATCAGTTACCTTTCTTAGATGTATTAGTCATTAGAAATAATAATATATTAGAATTTGATATATATTGAAAAGCTATAAATACGGACCTGTTATATAAGGAACGATTAAAAAAAATCATAGTCTTCAACATAAATATGCTGCTTTTAATTTTTTTTATTAACCGCTTATTAAATTTTTTTTTATCTAATGATAAATATAACATTGAATTAAATAATATCCGAAATATAGCAGTACAAAATGGCTATTCTTATAAAATTATAAATAACATATTAAGAAAATTTAAAAGGTCAAGAGATATGAGAAATATTAGTAGTTTAGAACAAAGTAATAACTCAACTCAAAAATTTATTAAATTACCATTTGATCCTATAATTGCACGTGGTTTAGATGGTATTTTAAATAAATATAATTTTAAAGTAACATATAAAAGTTTTGCTAATTTTCTAGGAAATCCTAAATATTTGATTGATTTCAATAAAAAAATCTGGTATTTATGAAATATCTTGTTCTAGTTGTCCTAAAGTATATATAGAAGACAAACACGTAGACCAATTGAAACTAGATTTAATGAGCTTATTTCAGATTAAATAGAAAAGAAAAAAGTGCTGTAGCTGAGCATATTTTTGACTATCTCAGATCATCCTATTCAAATTAGTTCACTTAAATTACTTACAAGTGTACGTCTCTTTCTAAATCGAGATCAGACATCTCTCCAGTCGTTGGAAGGTCTTCGTCCATTTCGATAAAATCTTCTAAATTATTTTAAGGTCTAAATATCGAAAGATTGTAGCCAATGTTTCACAGGTAAATCATCTTCCTCATCAAAATGATGGTCGCATAAACCCGCATGCCGGAAGCAGTTCCTAATTGTAGCACCGGTGACGTCCTTCCAGGCATTTTTTTCAGAAATTTCAAAGCATCAAGTAGAGTTACTTTGCTCAAGTTAAAGTTTCCGCTGTCGGTTTCCACCATTTTCAAAACCAGTTTTTTTCTGTACGCATATTTCAGGCTTCTTATTACTCCTTGATCCATCGACTATAGAATACTGGTTGTGTTTGGAGGCAAAAACTTCAAAGTTATAAATTTCAATCCTAGTATGCGAGGATGACCTGGACAATTATCCAAAGTAGAACGATTTTTCTCTTTGCTTTTTTGAGGTCCTCTTCCCAATGTCGGATTTATTTTTCAAATAACTCGCTTGTCATCCAAGACTTCTTATTGGCTTCATAGGTCACAGGCAAACTTTTTACATTTTTGAAGCATCGTGGATTTTTTGATTTGCTGATCACTAACAAATATTTTTTTCAGTGCCGCTTACATTAGCACAAACAAAAACAGTGATTCTTTCTTCCGGCAGTTTTCCCCCAATGCATTTTTCAGTTTTGAACTTTAAAATGTTGTCTGGTGTCAGCTTGAAGAAGAGGCTTGTCTCGGCCCCATTGAAGATGTCCTCGTCTTTAAAATTTTTCCGGATTTCTTCCCACTCATTTTGAATCCACGCACTGGTGATATTCAAATTGGCGTCTTTGGCTTCGCCAATCATTTTTCCAAAATTGATTTCATGCCGTTTTTTAAAATGGTCTATCCATGCTGGGGAATATTCAAAAATTTCTATTCCCAATAATTCAGCCAATTTTCCAGCTTTTATTTGGAGAATAGGTCCGCTTACCGGTAAATTCAGGATTCTTTGTTGTTTAAAACAGGTCAATAAAGCAGCATCTATATCCTCGTGAGTAGGTTTCCTCATATGCTTGCTTTCTTCATTTTCTTTGATTTTATTTCGAGCCGTCCATATTGAACCCACCGATGAGTTTACTATGTTGAAATGCTTACACACTTCACTTTTATTTACACTGCTTTCTACCATTTTCACCACTGCCAGTTTTGTTTCTAAGGTTATTGCTTTACGCTTAAGGCTTGCCATTTCGTTTTCTAAGAGATCAAACTCAAAACTGATTTGATGTTGTTGCTTGCATTTTGCTTGCAAGCTATTAAACAACCTCATTAGTCGGTAATTACCAGAAAACCCGTCTAATTTCCTAAACAGATGAAATCATAATGTCGTCAACATAATACTTATTAAGCGAGGTATAATGGCTTTTTATCCGAAGTCATAATACATGGAATATATGAGCCTTGGGTTGGGACCAAGCCATTTTGACTTACTAACCGAGTTGACTTATTAACCGATGACTTACTAACCGAGTACGACTGTACATGCATAAATCAAAATCAAATTTAATTAATGTAGATTCAGGCCCAATTTCATGGTGTCTATTTAATCTATTTAATAAGCACTATTTTTAAATTAATTTTTATTAAATATTATAAAAATATTATTAAAAACTAATTTATTAATTTATATATTGTTTTAAAAGATTTGTGTGAGAACTATAGGACCATTAGTCTACTATCACATGCATCGAAGATATTGTTAAAGATTATTTATAGGAGATTAGAAAATAAAGTAGAGGAAAGGCTAGGAGAAGATCAGTTTGGTTTTAGGAAAAACAGAGGGACGAGGGAGGCGATTCTAGCACTAAGAACGGTAGTAGAAAAAAGAAAGAGGGTAGGAAAGGTAACTTGCATAGCTTTTGTAGATTTAGAAAAGGCATTTGATAATGTAGATTGGCACATAATGTTTAGAATTTTAAAAGAAACGGGTATAGATTATAAGGATAGGAGAATAATTTTTAATTTATATAAACACCAAACTGCCTTAGTTAGAATTGAGGGGGAAGAAGAGGTAGCAAAAATAGGGTAGGGAGTTCGGCAGGGATGTACACTTTCACCGTTATTATTTAATCTATATATAGAAGATGCAATAAACAAAGTAAAAGAAGAGTATAGTGTAGGTGTGAATGTACAGGGAGAGAAAATATATATGTTGAGATTCGCCGACGATATAGCTATATTGGAAGAAAGCGAAAAGAATTTAGAAAGGGTATTGAATGGTATGCAGGCAGTATTGACTAGGGATTTTAACATGAAAATAAATATAGGTAAAACTAAAGTGATGAGGTGTGACAAAAAGGAATGCAGTAGAAAAATGAGGATCACAATAGGAGATAATAGAATCGAAGAAGTGTCAGATTTTTGTTATTTAGGCAGTAGAATCACAAAAGATAATCGAAGCAAGGTAGATATAAAGTGTAGGATAGCACAGGGTAGGAAGGCATTCGTAGAAAAGGAACAGATTTTAAGATCAAATATTGACTTGGGTATTAGAAAAAGATTACTGAAGGTATATGTTTGGAGTGTAGCACTGTACGGGTGTGAGGCGTGGACTATAGGAAAGGAAGAGAAGCGTAGATTACAAGCATTCGAAATGTGGTGTTATAGGAGGATGATGAGGATTGGTTGGGAAGATAAAGTAACAAATGAAGCTGTACTAGAGTTAGTAGGGGAGAAGAGAAGTATTTGGAGAGTGTTACAGCGTAGGAGAGACAGATTAGTAGGGCATATTCTTAGGCATGGGGGGATTATACAATTGATCATAGAAGGTAGAGTGGAGGGAAAGAGAGGGGTAGGTAGGCCTAGATTGGAGTATGTGAGTCAGATAGTTGAAGACGTTGAGATGAATAGCTATAGGGAGATGAAGGGATTAGCTCAGGATAGATCGGCATGGCGTGCTGTTTCCAACCAATCTTTAGGATTGCGGACTCTTTAACTAACTTTAAAAGATTTATAGGTCACATTATATGCCAATTTTTGAAATACTTCTGTCATCTTGACTTACTTATTTAATAGTATATCAATCACGATTCGCGACAGAGGTATTTTATTTAGTTTTTATCTTGTGCTACTGAAGATGGAGGCATAGCCTTCGAAGTGCGCATCTAGCTAATGCTTTAAGTTACGGTATTTGGGTGATATTATATACTATTATTTAACACCGTAGTGATCATTTTTTTAACATATACAGAGTGTTCAACGTAAGTATTTAAATCAATTATTGATTCCTAAATAGAGAATTTGAAGAAAATTTGTGTTGTGTCAAAGAATCCATCAAAAATGATACAAACGTCAACAGTAATGGAAAGAAAAACTGAAAGTCGTGTGTCATTTTAAAATTACGGTTAATAAAATCAATATTACGATGAAAAAATGCAGCTAACTAAATTCCTTTTTGGCTTCATTCTTTAGTTTTTAACTGTTCATAATATATTCTCTAATTTTCAACATTACTCCACTCAATATTGCTTTCCTATATACATTCATACTTCCTTCAGACTATGAAATTGGTACATTGGATTCGACAACGTACCTGCCACAAAATTGCCTTTATTTAAATTTTCCAGTAGCGTCCAACATCAATTCATTGTACCGCAACAATGTTCTATAGCACTATGGCAGTATGTAATGGTGTTATATATCTTCCATATTGGCCATATACTCTTCGTGTTACGTATTCACGTATAAGCTCACCTCGTACAACGATTGATACTTATGCAGCTAGAATGCCCCCAGCAGGCAGTAACGTATCTATCTTCTTTGTTATGGTCTCAAGTTAGGAACTGAAGAAAATGAAGCTGCAAAGAAAAGCTGATATATTGCGATTTGTTTGAAGTAATTTGCTTCGTACTGACATAAGTCTATAAGTTTATTTCCGAACCGTTATTTGGGTGATCGATTTCATTGGCGGTTCATTTTGTTAAAAGGATCTATAAATAGGGCCTAAGTGACAAATATTGATAATTTCTTTTGTTAGCTTCGAATTGAGTTGTAGGCCTTCGCGAATGTTTCCGTGAATATAATACCTTTTAAAGTGGTCTGTAGACCCTTTTAATAATGTTAAAAATAATGTTAACAGTTATCATTTAAAATTTGCATTGATAGAATAGAATTTATTTTGCATATAGAATATATATTTATTAGTCATGAAAAGGCTTACAAGAGATGTCATTAAATTAATTGTCCTATTTACAATTAAAATACAAAATATTGTAAATAAAATTTAGAGCACAATAGCAACGTAGGTTGCCTACACATACTTATAATGAAACATTATTATAATAATAACGAAATCTATATTAAAATTAGTTTTAAAAACCTTATTTGGAGGTATTCATCCAACGAATATAGTGAGTTTTATACACTCAAATTTTCAAATTTTTCAAAATGCTTGGTATTTTTTTGTGAAAATATATGCTTGTTCTTTCGTTTTCTGCAGTACATATGTTACAAGGAAATAAAGTTATATGTCGCTCTTCAATTTGATTTCAAAACAAAAAATATATCTACCCATTTTAACTTTTTTACACTCGATCCTGTAAAAGTTGTCCTCTTTAATTTTAAAATATTGTATTATAATTTGCACAACTTCTTAATATACTAAAATAAAATAGGGAATTTTTGGAATTTGAAATAATTTTTTTTAAATTTTAGTTTACCATTAATTTTTTGAAAAGTCAGTTGTCGATTTGTGGTAAATTTTCTGTATTTAGTATTATAGATCTAAGCAAATATTAACCATCGAAATCTCTAGTATGTTTGGAAATATGGACAAATATTCATTGTTTCCATGAAATTAGAAAATATAAAAAATATATAAATTATTTTATAAAATCGTCATTACGGCGTTAAATAATTGTATATTCAGAAAAATAAAATAAATAAAATCTCTAACCGTATAATGACACAAGTATTTTATTTAGTTTTCATCTTCTGCTACTGAAAATAATGGTATAGCATTCGAAATGCGCATCTTGCCAACATATGTTTTATGTTACAGTATTGGGGTGATACGATAAAAATCTGTATAAATGGATTCACCTATAAAAAAATATATTCAAGGAACAAATCGAAATTTTCGTAAAAAATTAGAAAGCTATTATAATTGTATTATTGTTCAGAAATGCATTCATGGATTTTACATAGACTTTTTATTATTTTATATCCAGATTGTGTAGATGACTGTTAGTTCATCGTTTTGTTTTTTTAAAAGTATTTTATATAAAGGATTGATTCAGACGAACGTTTTTTATATAAAAATAAAGTTGTTTTTTATTTGCTTATTCTATATACTATAACATAAAAAAAAAATAAAAAATCACGAAAGTTAAAGCAATATATACAATCATATATATATTGTATATGAAATTATTTCTAAGAAGTCTGCGAAATGAATCTGCAAAAGATTGTGTGTGTGTATAAAATTATTTATAAACACTAAAATTATGAATTTTGGTAGAATTTTTAATTAACGAATTTTCCATTTTTTTATTTTAATGAATATAATGTATTAGTATAGAATATCACCCAAATACCGTAAATTAAAGCATTAAGTAGCTAGATGCGCATTTATAAGGCTATGCCCCCATCTTCAGTACCACAAGATAAAAACTAAATAAAATACCTGTGTCACGAATCGTGATTGATTTACTATTAAATGAATAAGTCAACATGACAGAGGTATTTCAAAAATGGCATATAATATGACCTATAAATCTTTTAAAACAATATAAATTAATAGTTAACGAAGCAAAAAAGTAACCACAATAAACATTGGTTTTTGAAACCTAAAATAACCAAAAATAAACAAAATAAAAATAAATTTTAAAATAGTTCTTATTAAATAAATTAAACAGACAAGATGAAATTGAAAATGAAATTCTAAATTCATTAAATTTGATTTAGATTTATGCATGTACAGTACGATCTTGCTAGTGTGAACACGAAAATCCCAAGCATGTTCACACGAGCGAGGGTGTTCACACTATAGGGGGTGAAAAAAAATAGCTAATTGTAGTTTATTTTTCTTTATTTGGTACATGCATCCATCATAAATACAAGATTTATTTAAAAATGAAGTTATTTTTGTCTATTTTGGTTTTTTTTTGCAGAATTGTAAAGCACAGCTTTTTCATAAAACTTTTTAATACTTAATATCTAATATCTCAAGATCATTCTGTTGGGCCCACTCTAATGCCACTTTCACTGCTTGAATAGCCTCATCATATTTTATTTTTGGAAAGTTGGGTTCAAGATCTTCATCCAAAACATCATCATCGTCAACATCATGCTCACTGTTGTCATCCAAGGTTTCAATCGTTTTATGTTCAATGTTGTCCAAATTCCATTCCAGAACCTCTGATGCAGTATAATGATCAGCATGAATCGTTTTCAGTAGTGTTACAGTCTCTGAAACAACTGTTTCTACGTCATCATCTTTCCAGAATTTCTTAAGTTGACTCAATGGCATGTTATCTTCTTCAGTAAATTCACAACTCTTTGATAATAAGTTACGCCAACATTTTGAAATTGTTTTTGGTGTAATTTTTTTCCACGCACTGTGTAAATGTATGATGGCATGTTTTAAAGTAAGTTTCTTTAGTTCTTCTCCTATGTATTGACTGTTTGGCATAATGGAACTTAACAAACTTTTTCTACAATATAATTTTGTCAACCTTAAAACATTTTGGTCCATCGGCTGGATTAATGGTGTAACATTCGGAGGCATAAACATATCAAATATCATCCCATCCTCTGTTTTCAATTCCTCCTCTAGAGGGTGAGATGGTGCATTGTCCAGAAGAAGAACTGCTTTTTCCGAAAGGCCTTATTGGCGCAAAAATCTTTTAACCTAAAATTATAGAAATACCTATCCATGAAAACAATACATATATAATTTTAAATTCTGCTTACCTCTGGAACGAAGTGTTCAAAGAACCACCTTTTAAAAATTACTCCAGTCATCCACGCATTTTTTGTGTTCTTGTAATTTGTGGGATTTTTACAATTTCCAAAAAATCGAGGATTTTTCGATTTGCCAATCACAAGCTCCTACAATTCATGCAAGCCCGTCGCATTCGCGCAACCCAAAAATGTAAGCTGTTGTTAGGCAATTTTCAATCCAGGAGCGGTTTTTTCACTTAGTTCGACATGTTTTTCAAGCAGAATGTTCCAACTAGAACAAGATATTTCATAAATACCAGATTTTTTATTGAAATCAATCAATACTTTGGGATTTCCTAGAAAATTAGCAAGACTATTAGAAGTATTATACGTTACTTTAAAATTATATTTTTTTAGGATTATTATAGGATCAAATGGTAAATTAACAAATTTTGCATTTGAATTATTACTTTGTTCTAAACTACTAATTTTTCTGATATCTCTTGTTCTTTTAAATTTTCTTAATATGTTATTTATAATTATAGAGGAATGGCCATTTTGCACTGCTGTATTTTGGATATTATTTAATTCACTGTTATATTTATCATTAGATAAAGGAAAATTTAATAAGCGGTTAATTAATAAAAAAATTAAAAAAATTGTATAGAATATCATCCAAATCATGCCAATTTTCAAAATACTTCTGTCATGTTGACTTATTTATTTAATAGTATATCAATCACGATTCGTGATAGAGGTATTTTATTTCGTGTTTATCTTGTGCTACTGAAGATGGGGGCATAAACTTCGATATACGCAACTAGCTACTTAATGGTTTAAGTTACGGTATTTGGGTGATATTCTATACTATAACAAATAATACTTCTAATAGTCTTGCTAATTTTCTAGGAAATCCCAAAGATTTGATTGATTTCAATAAAAAATCTGGTATTTATGAAATATCTCGTTCTAGTTGTCCTAACGTATATATAGAAGACAAACACGTAGACCCATTGAAACTAGATTTAAGGAGCATTTAGCTCATTTCAGTTTGAATAGAAAATATAAAAGTGCTGTAGCCGAGCATATTGTTCATGTTTTCCTGAAAATAACCCCCCGTTGTTTGATACGAACCCACGACCACGGCCTTAGTATACGTCATAGCGACGATTTACACCACGGTTTTCTTTATTAATAATCTTAAGTCTTCTTGATGAATCTATTCCATGTAACATTTGAGTCATCTCATCGATCTTGCACTAATCTCGTATAGATACAAAAATGAGACCATCGATTTCACATATTCGTGTAAAGTTATATTAAATTTTCATTCGTCAACTTCAAACTAAAACTATAGAAAGCCGATCCTGGCTTACAGCTACAGCATCAACTAACGGCCACGGCATAAGGGCGAGGGCACATGTCTTCAATAAATAATCCGACTACTGCTCGTAGAGGGTTGCTTGCCAACGAAAGGCGCATACATTTTCACCGGCCACGTTTGTCCATCAAGTGCATGCAGTACATATATACACACTGTGCACAGGATTCACATAAAGGGGTTGGTGTATCTCAGTTTTGAATAAAGTGTATGTACACAAGGCGGTATAACGGCATTTCCAAGACTTTTCAAATGACTCACTTAGCGGCCCGTAAATGTATTTCTGCATAAATAATGGGGCCTATGCACAAATTACCACCGCGTCGTTCAACTCGTACGCTCTGTTTATGCGCGAACTTGGATTCGCGTTACTTGTATACTGAGTTGCCAAACATATTTTTAGCATTAAGTAGTGTAAGTGATGGTTTTTCAATATTTTGAGAATCGTTGAATCTGTCGTGAGGTAATTCCTACATATTCTAATCTAGATCTGCTTACCTTTTCCTTTCTCTCTGCCCTACCTCATATAACTAATTGCATAATACTCCCATGTCTAAGAATACGACGTATTATAATCTATCTCTCCTACGCTGCAATACTTTCAATATGCTTCTCATTCTTACCTTCTCCTTTTTTATCTATTGGATTTTATTTTTTTCTCTTCTATATACTCGCCTAATCCACATCAAATTTGTATACGACTAAGAATAATTACTTAAATTCACTTTCTATATTATTCCCGCAATCCCTGCTGAAATCAATTTGTATATGAAACTAAAATTTAAAAAAACAATGCGCATTTGAAAAAATTGAGGATAGTATCGTGTTATTTTGAATTGTATGCGTGCTTCATTTGATATTAAAATAAGAAAGAATATTTTTTGAAATAATGTACATACTGTTTGGCGTCGCTAGGTGTATGAATGCCGTAAAGAGCGCTAAATAGCGGAAAGAAGCGGTAAATTACGACTGTATACTACAGGCGAATGAGCTATTACACAATGCAATTTTTAATAAATATATGTATGTGTGGATCCATATTAGACTTTTGAATATTATAACTCGTTAATTCAAATATTAATTTTCATAATTCATTTATATAATAGTTTAGCTACCTAGAAAAAATCTAATTGAATTTTTCTTTCGTACATTTCTGAAAATTATGTGCAGTATTATATCATATTAAACAAATAGTTGTTGTACATTATTGTCATTATATTTGTTTCTATGAACATAAAGCAAATAATAGTATAGAATATCACCCAAAGCATTAAATAGCTAGATACGCATTTCGAAGGCTATGCCCCCATCTTCAGTACCACAAGATAAAAACTAAATAAAATACCTCTGTCACGAATCGTGATTGATATACTATCAAATAAATAAGTCAATGTGGCAGAAGTATTTGAAAAATGGCATATAATATGACCTATAAATTTTTTAAATTAATATAAATTACATATTTATCATTTATCTAGTGATAAATATAATATTGAATTAAATAATATCCGAACTCTAGCGGTATAAAATGGCTATGTTTCTAAAATTATAAATAACATTATAAGAAAATTTAAAAGAAAAGAGTTATCAGAAATATTAGTAGTTTAGAACAAAGTAATAATTCAGCTCCAAAATTTGTTAAATTACCATTTGATCCTATGGTAATTGCACGTGGTTTAGGTAGTATTTAAAATAAATATTATTTTAAAGTAACGTATAATACTTGTAATGAATAAAAGTGCTGTAGCCGAGCATATTGTTCATGTTTTCTTGAAAATAACCCCCCGACGTTTAGATACTTAATGCTTTAACTTACGGTTGATATTCTATACTAATATAAATTAATAATATTTTTTTTAAATACAGCAAATAAAACATTTAAAAATGTGTTAACTTTCCCGTCCCAGTTTTAATTACTCTATTAGCCTCTGGCACATAATTGCAGTTAATTTCTAGATGATATCGGAGCTTGCTGCGGCTACGCGAATAGAAATTAATAATTAAAAACAACACGGACAATTGCATTGTATAATTCGCATTGTTTATATAAACTTTTTAGATTGAAAAGGGTTATGCTGGTAGGATGTTTCTTCGTTCGCTATTCGCCCGTTTCAAAATTTCGCAAGTACGTGTGTTAGTTGTTTTGTACAAATTTTTAATCATTGCGGATTACGCAAGAAGTATTTTCAGGCGATAATCATGTTTTCGAACAACGTTTTTTCTTTATAATTTCTTTGTGGGTTCATATTCGAAAAGTTTATTTTATTATTTGTACAGATTTCCTAATATCTCTTTAAATTAATTGTTGAGGCAATATTTCGTAAATTTCTTTTTGTTGACTGACTTTAAACATATTTATTCATGGCGCACTTAATACGTACTTCATTCAGTACTTGAAGAATGTTTAATCCGCACTTTAGTAATTATATTTCGTGTGTGGAAAGTTTGTTCTTCGTCAAGTATGTGCCCTACATTGTATATGGCCGGTTGCATAATGCTCTATATATTGTAAGTCTGGGTTTATAATCGCCCCATATCACCCCCACAAAAATGTGTGGCGTTTTGTAAATTATGATCGTATATTGTGTAATTAATACGCTTATTCGACGTATATACATGTTATTATCGTTATTGTCAAGTAATTTGATAACAACGGTCGTAAAAGATAATTCGTGACATTTAGGTATTTTAGTGTTACTTCGTTTGATATATAAAATTAATGTAAGAAAAAAGTATTTAAAAATGGAAACGTACCAAAAAAAAATCAAATATTCTTTATGGAAAGCAAATTTTATTTTGGCACTATTTGTTACATTTTTTTTAAAATTAAAAATATATATTATTTTATTTTGTATCTAATTCACTTATATCAATTTCAATTAAATACTGAAAAGACTAAGTGTATTCTCTTCAAATGTAACGACTTCACACAAACACCCGAGTCTTTAAATCTAACGAATTTTGGGGAACTAAATTATCAAATTTCTTGGAATTCATCTGGACAATAAAATAAATTAAATGATATAACAGAACTGCGATCAAAGTTGAATAAAATTTGTTTCACCTTTAGAAATATAAGTCAACATATTGATTTTGTTACTATCAAAATTCTGTATTTTGCAAATTTTGAGATACTGCATTATTTTTTGGGGTGCTAGCAAAGACATCGACTATATATTCAAAACTCAAAAAAGGATTTTACGTATTTTACTTAAACTCAATTTTAGACAATCTTGTCGAAATTATTTTAATCAAAATAAAATATTATCTGTTGCAGGTCTTTATGTATTAGAGTATTTGCTTTATATTAAAAAACGTCCAAATAATTTTCAAGCAGAAATATTTGTACAGGACTATAGAACAAAATATAAACATAATTATAAGTTTCCTATTCATAGACTAACTTTAACAGAGAAATGTCCGCATTATAATTGTATCACATTGTATAATCTATAGGACTATAGGACCATTAGTCTACTATCACATGCATCGAAGATATTGTTAAAGATTATTTATAGGAGATTAGAAAATAAAGTAGAGGAAAGGCTAGGAGAAGATCAGTTTGGTTTTAGGAAAAACAGAGGGACGAGGGAGGCGATTCTAGCACTAAGAACAGTAGTAGAAAAAAGAATGAGGGTAGGAAAGGTAACTTGCATAGCTTTTGTAGATTTAGAAAAGGCATTTGATAATGTAGATTGGGACATAATGTTTAGAATTTTAAAAGAAACGGGTATAGATTATAAGGATAGGAGAATAATTTTTAATTTATATAAACACCAAACTGCCTTAGTTAGAATTGAGGGGGAAGAAGAGGTAGCAAAAATAGGGAAGGGAGTTCGGCAGGGATGTATACTTTCACCGTTATTATTTAATCTATATATAGAAGATGCAATAAACAAAGTAAAAGAAGAGTATAGTGCAGGTGTGAATGTACAGGGAGAGAAAATATATATGTTGAGATTCGCCGACGATATAGCTATATTGGAAGAAAGCGAAAAGAATTTAGAAAGGGTATTGAATGGTATGCAGGCAGTATTGACTAGGGATTTTAACATGAAAATAAATATAGGTAAAACTAAAGTGATGAGGTGTGACAAAAAGGAATGCAGTAGAAAAATGAGGATCACAATAGGAGATAATAGAATCGAAGAAGTGTCAGATTTTTGTTATTTAGGCAGTAGAATCACAAAAGATAATCGAAGCAAGGTAGATATAAAGTGTAGGATAGCACAGGGTAGGAAGGCATTCGTAGAAAAGGAACAGATTTTAAGATCAAATATTGACTTGGGTATTAGAAAAAGATTACTGAAGGTATATGTTTGGAGTGTAGCACTGTACGGGTGTGAGGCGTGGACTATAGGAAAGGAAGAGAAGCGTAGATTACAAGCATTCGAAATGTGGTGTTATAGGAGGATGATGAGGATTGGTTGGGAAGATAAAGTAACAAATGAAGCTGTACTAGAGTTAGTAGGGGAGAAGAGAAGTATTTGGAGAGTGTTACAGCGTAGGAGAGACAGATTAGTAGGGCATATTCTTAGGCATGGGGGGATTATGCAATTGATCATAGAAGGTAGAGTGGAGGGAAAGAGAGGGGTAGGTAGGCCTAGATTGGAGTATGTGAGTCAGATAGTTGAAGACGTTGAGATGAATAGCTATAGGGAGATGAAGGGATTAGCTCAGGATAGATCGGCATGGCGTGCTGTTTCCAACCAATCTTTAGGATTGCGGACTCTTTAACTAATTGTATAATCTATTACCACAAACGATGAAATTTATTGATAACTTACATTTATTTAAGCGAACCGTATTTGAATATATAAATAATATTGAACCTTATACATTATCAGAATTTTGTAACTACAAATAATCTCAGTAATCCTTTAATGTTAATTGTAAGTTTTTGCTATTTTTTCTTAAGCTCTGAGACATTTCTCTATTTTCAGCTCATTCAGGAGATTTCTATAATGTGTATTAGTACTCTTTCTAACCTTGTAAATATTCAGAAAAATAAAGACATTATCTTATCTTATCTATCGGATTTTCAAAATTATATGGTGATGAAGGAAGGAGATCTAGTTTATCTGAACATATGTGGATTCAACTTAACGCCTCAAAATTATATCGAACAGAATTTTGATATTGATAAAATGAATACACGTTTTCCGATTTTAAAATCTCCCTTCGTACATGCGTTCGGTTTAATAAATATTAAAAAAGGAACAAAAAGGGACAATGTCCAAATATGGAGCCAATGAAAATTCAAAAAAATTTACCAAAAAAACCAAAAAAAAATATTTTACACTGTTAATTCACCAAATAACATCAATAATTAAAATAAAACGTTTGAAAAACGATTTTATGAAAACCATTACGAAAATGTTTGAATTAAATATTTTCCATTTTCCGGCATATTATAATATTAGACATTGGCCATTTTTGTACCAAGATACAGATATATATCAATATATACATGAGCCGTTTATTTTGATAATGGGTAAATCCATTTAAAAAAAAAATCGAGATTATGCACGAATATGAAATATCATAGCGGGCCAAAATAAAATTCATTATCATCAGTGGAGTGGAAGTTTTTCTACTTACCGCGGAATAAGCAAATATTTCACTACCAAAAACCAACATTTTATGTATGTCCCAGAAGATTATAACAAAATAATTGAACAATGCCGCAAAAGAAAGAAGATGTTTGTGATTCTGCACACAAACTTGGGCATATAGACTAATAAAATCATTTCTGTTCTTCAAATTTATCACATGATTTCTATTTTTTAGTTCCAGTTCGTGCATTTAATTCGAAAATAATATTCGCTAATATCTTGGGCAAATTCCTTATGTTCAGGAGTTATTGCTTAGTTTATAATAAAAATTATTTCATATATCGCCTAGGATTTTATAAGAAAACTAATCGACTATTTATAAATTTCTCGCACACCGTGCATTATCATTATTCTATTTAGTAGAGGTATATTTTTTGAAGCTTCAATAACTTTTTTGGAATTATTTTCAATGCTCTAAGATTTTCCGAAAATTTTGCCATTTAAAAGTTTATTCTCCAATTTTTTATTAATCATTTGAACAATTTCATCAATTTAATTTTTCTAACATTCAACGTTTGATTATTTTTTACGACATTTTGTAGTCTCAATTAAACTTTTGATTTCTGCCGTGCTAATGTATATTGTTACCGCCATTCCTATTATTAAAGTCAGCTTTATATATTAAGATTTATTTACCATTTATTTCTCTTGGCTGGGGAATTTTCTCGACAACAACGCAACACTATTTCACTTCTCACCTGATAAATCTGATAATTGTAACAATTTTCATTTTGAAACAGAATACAATACATAGTTAGTTAAAGAGTCCGCAATCCTAAAGATTGGTTGGAAACAGCACGCCATGCCGATCTATCCTGAGCTAATCCCTTCATCTCAACGTCTTCAACTATCTGACTCACATACTCCAATCTAGGCCTACCTACCCCTCTCTTTCCCTCCACTCTACCTTCTATGATCAATTGCATAATCCCCCCATGCCTAAGGATATGCCCTACTAATCTGTCTCTCCTACGCTGTAACACTCTCCAAATACTTCTCTTCTCCCCTACTAACTCTAGTACATCTTCATTTGTTACTTTATCTTCCCAACCAATCCTCATCATCCTCCTATAACACCACATTTCGAATGCTTGTAATCTACGCTTCTCTTCCTTTCCTATAGTCCACGCCTCACACCCGTACAGTGCTACACTCCAAACATATACCTTCAGTAATCTTTTTCTAATACCCAAGTCAATATTTGATCTTAAAATCTGTTCCTTTTCTACGAATGCCTTCCTACCCTGTGCTATCCTACACTTTATATCTACCTTGCTTCGATTATCTTTTGTGATTCTACTGCCTAAATAACAAAAATCTGACACTTCTTCGATTCTATTATCTCCTATTGTGATCCTCATTTTTCTACTGCATAGACAATGGTATTTGCATGAAACTCAACACTATTTTACCTTGCTCTACTATACCTTGCAGACTTACTTTCAGCAAAATATGTATATGTAAATAACACATAAGGGACTACATATAAAGCGTCGTTGCACAAGGTGAACCTAACCCCCATAAGTCTATATAATGCTACATTTATATACATACAGAAGAGCTGAGCCCAGGAGCAGGAGTCATGATTTATCTGCCAGTTAAATTTCTTGTTTATAACGTGCTAACTCATAACGCCACGTAATACAGTGCACCCTGTGTCTTATGCTGCATTACATGGGTTAATATAATGAGAAGAGGATTTAGATGTAGGGAGATTTGCCGTATTTTATTACAGGATTGGGGTTGTAACCACTACTAATGTTCTTCCACTAGTGTCTGTCTATATTATAACCAAGAATTGTTTGTGTTTGCTGTGCCAATAGATAAGCACAAAGTGCTTATTGAATGCACGATCAATTAAATTGATAGTGCAGAATAGTGGTGCGCAAACCTTGGGTCGCGACCCCCAGAGGTGTCGCTATAAAAATTTTGTGGGTCACCAAATTCAAGGAAATTTATTTGACAATCAAATATATAAGGCTTTTCTTCAACAAGTATCAGGTACCAGTAAAATAGTGAAATGCAATGATATTATTTTGTTATTAGGTTATATAGTACACTCTTGATAGTGTGAACACGAAAATCCCAAGCATGTTCACACGAGCGAGAGTGTTCACAATATAGGGGGTGGAAAAAATAGCTAATTATAGCTTATTTTTCTTTATTTGGTACACGCATCCATCATAAATACAAGATTTATTTAAAAAATTAAGTTGTTTTTGTCTGTTTTTGTTTTTTTTTTGCAGAATTGTAAAGCACAGCTTTTTCATAAACCTTTTTAATACTTAATATCTAATATCTCAAGATCATTCTGTTGGGCCCACTCTAATGCCACTTTATTTTTGGGAAGTTGGGTTCAAGATCTTCCTCCAAAACATCATCATTGTCAACATCATGCTCACTGTTGTCATCCAAGGTTTCAATCGTTTTATGTTCAATGTTGTCCAAATTCCATTCCAGAACCTCTGATGCAGTATAATGATCAGCATGAATCGTTTTCAGTAGTGTTACAGTTTCTGAAACAACTGTTTCTACGTCATCATCTTTCCAGAATTTCTTAAGTTGACTCAATGGCATGTTATCTTCTTCAGTAAATTCACAACTTTTTGATAATAAGTTACGCCAACATTTTCAAATTGTTTTTGGTGTAATTTTTTTCCACGCACTGTGTAAATGTATGATGGCATGTTTTAAAGTAAGTTTCTTTAGTTCTTCTCCTATGTATTGACTGTTTGGCATAATGGAACTTAACAAAATTTTCTATAATATAATTTTGTCAACCTTAAAACATTTTGGTCCATCGGCTGGATTAATGGTGTAACATTCGGTGGCATAAACATAACAAATATCATCCCATCCTCTGTTTTCAATTCCTCCTCTGGAGGGTGAGATGGTGCATTGTCCAGAAGAAGAACTGATTTTTCCGAAAGGCCTTATTGGCGCAAAAATCTTTTAACCTAAAATTATAGAAATATCTATCCATGAAAACAATACATATATAATTTTAAATTCTGCTTACCTCTGGAACGAAGTGTTGAAAGAACCACCTTTTAAAAATTTCTCCAGTCACCACTCATTTGTTGTGTTCTTGTAAATTGTGGGATTTTTAAGATTTCGAAAACATCGAAGATTTTCGATTTGCCAATCACAAGTTCCTTCAATTTATGCAAGCCTGTCGCATTCGCGCAACCCAAAAATATAAGCCGTTGTTTGACAATCTTCAATCCAGGAGCAGTTTTTTCACTTAGTCCGACATATGTTTTTTCAAGCAGAATGTTCCAACTAGAACAAGATATTTCATAAATACCAGATTTTTTATTGAAATCAATCAATACTTTGGGATTTCCTAGAAAATTAGCAAGACTATTAGAAGTATTATACGTTACTTTAAAATTATATTTTTTTAGGATTATTATAGGATCAAATGGTAAATTAACAAATTTTGCATTTGAATTATTACTTTGTTCTAAACTACTAATATTTCTGATATCTCTTGTTCTTTTAAATTTTCTTAATATGTTTTTTATAATTATTGACAAATAGCCATTTTGCACTGCTGTATTTTGGATATTATTTAATTCAATGTTATATTTATCATTAGATAAAGGAAAATTTAATAAGCGGTTAATTAATAAAAAAATAAAAAAAATTGTATAGAATATCATCCAAATCATGCCAATTTTCAAAATACTTCTGTCATGTTGACTTATTTATTTAATAGTATATCAATCACGATTCGTGACAGAGGTATTTTATTTCGTGTTTATCTTGTGCTACTGAAGATGGGGGCATAACCTTCGAAATACGCATCTAGCTATTTAATGCTTTAAGTTACAGTATTTGGGTGATATTCTATTTTATAACATATAATACTTCTAATAGTCTTGCTAATTTTCTAAGAAATTCGAAAGATTTTATTGATTTCAATAAAAAATCTGGTAGTTATGAAATATTTTATTCTAGTTATCCTAAAATATATATAGAAGACAAACACGTAGACCCATTGAAACTAGATTTAAGGATCATTTAGCTCATTTCAGTTCTTCACGCAGAATCTTCCAATATAGACCTGTTTTCGTCCGAATTGTACAGTTGGTCCTCACAAAATCCAAATTCCTCGACTAATTTTGCTAAATATTCTTTGAAAGAGTCAACAATTTCTGGTTGAGATGACAGTTTTTCACCAGTAACTTTCCAGAATCGTATTTCATAACGACATATAAATCGTTGCAACCACCCATGACTTGCATTAAATTTTATATTGCTATTATTAAGCTTGAAAATAAGTTTAGTGCTTTTTGCTTCATGATATCACATGCAACTGGCATATGTCTCTTGCGTTGGTGAAGAAACCATCTATACAATTTCTTTTCTATTTTCGGAAACATCGATTTCTTCAAAGTACACATCCTATTTGGTTTTAATATATTACCAATGGTATTGATAATTCGATCCTTGCTTGCTTGAATATGCTGTTCATCCAAATACCGTAACAAGCATTAAGTAGCTAGATGTACATTTCAAGCGCTATGCGCCCATCTTCAGTAGCACAAGATAAAAACTAAATAAAATACCTCTGTCACGAATCGTGATTGATATACTATCAAATAAATAAATCATAGCGCATAGCGCTTGAAATGTACATCTAGCTACTTAATGCTTTAAGTTACGGTATTTGGGTGATATTCTATATTATTACTTAACACCGCAGTGATAGTTTTAAAAATATATTTTATGATTTACATTTTATATATTCCGCTTTGTTAATTATTTTATAATGAAAATGTATAATGTTCATTGACTAATAGCGTAATATAATATAAAATGTAAAGTATAATTTTCACACGTTTTGTAACAAATGGTGATGATGCATTAAATAAATGGTACGCTAATGTATTGTTTCACTAAAAGAGGAGTTGATAACAATGCACATCGGGAATATGCATCGTTTTCAGAGTGCGCTCGTATGAGCGTATATTATAAACGTTTTAAACTTATAATTTTGAGAGTGTAATGTTTCAACAATCACATACCATAAGATAAGCTATTACTACTCTGGAGAACTATAACATGTCTTTTAGTATCTGCAGGTTTATGATTATAACATTATCATTAATTATAACTTGGTCGCGACGGTGATTCTAAGAACCAAGCTTGCTTATAACTTGCACTGTTCACGATCGCACCCGTCCATTCCATTGTTGGACGAAAATAGCAGGGGGATATGATTTTTCACGGCCCGATTTGTTGTTAATTGACAATATAAAATATCGCAATATTTGCAATATAAAAGATATCATAAATTCAATAAATTTCGCTTATTTGTAAGTTTAATTTATTTCAATTTCGATTTATTTCTATATAATTTGCACAGATTTAAACAAGTATAATTCAAATTGTAATTCGTAAAAAAATAAAATGTGTTGCATTTCACAACAAAAATGCTTAGGCGGCATAATAAAAAAATCAATTTAAATGGACGATTGGAATAAAATTATTTTTCAATGCGTTTTATTGTAAAAGTTGATATAAATTGGACAGTTGCTTTAAATTACGGTATTTGGTTGATATAAATTATACTAAAATTTAAAAAAAACATGGGTTTGTCAAATTATAAAAGTTTCTATTTCCTCATTTCCGTTAATTTTATATCATCCACTCCTCACAGCCATCCAACAAATATGGCTTTAATAAGAAATATAAAATTATTATATGTATAAGAAAAATAAGGATAGCACAGGGTAGGAAGGCATTCGTAGAAAAAGAACAGATTTTAAGATCAAATATTGACTTGGGTATTAGAAAAAGATTACTGAAGGTATATGTTTGGAGTGTAGCACTGTACGGGTGTGAGGCGTGGACTATAGGAAAGGAAGAGAAGCGTAGATTAGAAGCACTTGAAATGTGGTGTTATAGGAGGATGATGAGGATTGGTTGGGAAGATAAAGTAACAAATGAAGCTGTACTAGAGTTAGTAGGGGAGAAGAGAAGTATCTGGAGAGTGTTACAGCGTAGGAGAGACAGATTAGTAGGGCATATCCTTAGGCATGGGGGGATTATGCAATTGATCATAGAAGGTAGAGTGGAGGGAAAGAGAGGGGTAGGTAGGCCTAGATTGGAGTATGTGAGTCAGATAGTTGAAGACGTTGAGATGAATAGCTATAGGGAGATGAAGGGATTAGCTCAGGATAGATCGGCATGGCGTGCTGTTTCCAACCAATCTTTAGGATTGCGGACTCTTTAACTAACTATAAGAAAAATATATAAAACCATTATATAACACAAAAATATTTTAGTTTTTAATTGGAATCAGGACCTTTACGTCGTTCGTTTATATACTTGAGAAAATATCTTTTATTGAAGAAGCTACTTGCATATAAATCGAATATTTCCTGCATTTAAGTAAATTTGCACAATCAACTAAACAACTGGCTGTAGTGTTGCTGGGGACTGTCATAATTCCAGTGTTATTAACTTTGCTCCAATTATAAGAATAGCATAATCGAATTGAACGGTGGTGTGACGAGGAACCGAGCAAACCACGCCGGCGACTGTACCGAAACAAAAGCTGCAAAATTTTCATTTATTTCGATAGGTATTTGTTTCCATCCTAGAAAATTAATTTCGCAAACATCGTACCACTGCTCAACTACTGCAGTCGTTGGGGATGTTGTTGCTTCGTTAGCATATTTCCATGCAAATATTCTGCCAGAAACGACATGCACAAAAAACGCTTAATGAGAAATAGTAAGCTCAACAAAGATAGAAACTAGCACCGCGGTCCTAGAACTTTCCTCATACGTACTTACAGATTATATCATACGGATTAATGTGTTTGTAAATATTTGGATTAAAAAATACTTAGCCTAAATCATGCCGTTTATATTTGACCGTATAAATAATTTCTAAAATCGCCACTACGGCGTTAAGTATTAAAAATAACCAAAAATAAATATAGGACAAACACGTAGACCGATTGAAACTAGATTTACTAAGGAGCATTTAGATTCAATAGAAAAGATAAAAGTGCTGTAGCCGAGCATATTTTTGACTAACTCAGGTCATCCCATTCAAATTAGTTCACTTAAATTAGATAAAAGTGTTTTGAATTATTCCGAGTTAAATGCTTATGAAAGTATATACATAGATAAATCTAAATCAAATTTAACGAATTTAGATTCAGGCCCAATTTCATCTTGTCTATTTAATTTATTTGATAAGGACTATTTTTTAATTTAATCTTATGTTTGGTTATTGTAGGATTGATAATTTAGGTCTATTTACTATTTAGTTTCGTTAATTGTTAATTTGTATAAACAAAAAAAAACAAATAGGTCATATCATATCATATCATATCATAATCGACATAGCCTCCGAAATGCGCATCTAGCTAATAAATGTGTTACTGTTTTTGACATTAACTGACTGAAATAGACATTTTCACAAGTTAAAGTATCAAGTAAAATATACATAAATTATCCGTACAGAAACAATTAAAGTCCTTATAAATACAGAAACATTACAGGAATATAGAAAAATTATTTAAATTTACTACTTACATCTTATTTCACAAATAGATATTTGTTGATATAAAAAAGACCAAGTTTATGCATGAGACCAATGATATTACTATACAATTTAAAAAAAATGAAAATATACAGGCCGCTTCAACACCCCGAAACCTTATGCTCGTGAAGAGATGCTCGCCACTGCATTTTTGTCATTTGAGGGTGTGGTCAAAATTATTGCAATGTTGTCATATCAACAGCCAACAAATACAGACATTATTATATTAGCATAATTGATCAAAACAAATAATAAATAACTGGAAACTTTTTACTAAATAGTGGAATTTAATCGAACCGGTATATATTCATACATTAAATATTCTCAATCTGAATTTTGCTATGCAGTTTACAATTTCAACACTTTGTACTGAAGCTTTTTATTCATATATGGCAACAATGGTACTGGAAGCTCAATCCTTATGCGCAGTAGAGGATGAATTAGGTCCGCCAAGATATAAAAAATGACATACCTTTGATATAGAAATATCAAAACATTGAAAATCCTATTAATTTACTCACTTACAATTTTTGGAATACACAAAAATAAATGTGTATTTTTATCGAGTGCTAGCGATACAGTTGGGCTCATAAAATAACAAATGTCTCGTAAATTACCCACATTTTTGGTGTCACCCTAATATAGACCACGAACATGTAGAAAACAGATCGCTGAGTGTCTGGACTGGTAAATCCCACTGTATATACCATCATATATACAGGATGTTTGTTTTAACTGTACCACTCATGCTGTGATTTCATATTGTATTAATGATTTTTTTTTAGAAGTGTCTACTTATTCTACTTATTTTTAATATTTGATGCTTTTTATACTACGCTATCTTGCTAAAATTTTATTAAGGGGATACTATATATTTTATGTTTTAATTTATGTTTATTGAAAATTTATATTTTACATTTTTAATATCAAGTTTTACTACATAAACTACAGCTGTGGAAATTTGTATAACACAAAATCATTTGAATTCCTCATATAAGTATTTTGAATTCATTAAATTAATATATAATCGACTTATATACCTTATACTATATGCAATCAAATTTACCTTCATTTTTTCAGTAAATTGAAATTGCGCACCATTAAACACACCTCCATTTTTCACCTTGCCATCTTGATGAAACCATTTTTTTTTAAATTCAAACGCGTTTCAGCATTATAAATCCCTACTTCAGTCATACAAATCATTAGTTGGTGCAGATAATTGCGCCATCCTGTATACTGAAAGCGCGCAATTGTGAATTGTTCATACATAGCATTATGCGTGCCTACTTCAGTTATTTCAGGATATTTTACAGTCTGTGTGGAAATATCGCATGAATAGAGAGGTTTGCAGTTTGCAATTTTGTACTCACCATAAATGTTCTATCAAAACTAAATACTATTATCCTAACTGTATAATCATCAGTGTTAAATATGCGCACTGGCGTAACAAGAATATTTGATATTTACGTACGTAATGCTTTCAGCAATAACGTTCATATTTTCTTGTTCTGCTTAATTCTCATGTTGCATTGCAGTAATTAATATTATTTCACGCAAGTATTGTTAACAAAGTTCACCGGGAGAATGTACATCAGTCGATTTACCTGACAAATTGACTGTTTTTCATTAAAATAATTGGAAACGTGATGAATAAATTACCGAATACTGTATAGATTTTAGATATAGCGTTTCTTAGAATTAGCTACGTTCTATATGAAATAATAAAATTATTTTAAAATTTTCGTTGACGGACCCATATGAACCAATGGATTATATACGGTATTTTTTATAGTTTATAAAATTGGCCTTTTCATTTGGGGTATTTTCATAAATTCACAGCTCGAATTCATAGGGAAATCGATACTAATAAACAATGCATTTTACTGGAAATTAAAAATAGAAAATTTATGTTTCATCTCGCAGTCATTTGTATTTGCGTGTATTATACGTTGTATCGCTATTTTTTTTTTTTACCATATCCTTGTATAGAATACGATATTGTTAAAAATATTGTACACGAAAATTTACAGTTGGGTTTTGTAAAATAGACAATAGCAATGAAAACTAACTATATAAAGAAGGCTAACGCTGTGTATTTTTTTCCGGCAAATAAATTTCGACTGAGAGCGACATCAGCCTCTGTAGAGTTGATCGAAGAACTAATAATTGGCAGAATTTTGCAGGTTTGACTGCTGTATCTTGTAATTGCGGCAGCCAGTATTGTGACGTATTTTACTGACTTACTATCTTTGTTTTCTTAATAGGGTAGAGTGACGTAGGGATTAGATATAGATTGGAGTAGCTACTTGTGCCGCCACTTGGCCGCACGTCTAGCAATAGGCTTGTGCAATATAGTAGTCTTATTAATGAGTACCCATAAATAGTGTCAATTGTATAAAAATATTATATATATATATATATATATATAATATTATAACAATACCAAATATATATAATATAGAATTTAAAAACCAATTCTATCGTTGCCCAAGAAAACAATTGTATCCTTACAATTATTTATGATAAATAGCTCTTTATACTAAAATATCACTTTTAATCGTATATTTAATCATTACTGACCATAAAGAAGTTGAACGTCAACTGATAACCAATATTTATCGCTTAATTTAAATAAAATTCTAAAGAATTTAGAGGAATTTTTAAATCATGAAAACGGCAGTGCCTCAGAAAATTATCGATATACTCGATTGTAAGCTAATACCATTTACAGACATAAATATTGCAAACAGATAATCAAATGCTTATTTCGTATTTTATTGTATCAATATTAGTAGATTATAGATTATTGGTAGTTTCTAATTCTAAATAAATATGTCATGCCCAAGTTTGCCACGGGCTTATGAAGCTATGTGCTTACTGCACAGAATACGCTATACATCGCTGGCAACTCGGAACCATTCGGTATACTACTTCGTGTTTTCAGCTGTTTTGGTTTACAAGGCGGGAAATGGTTGTTTGAATATGTTTAAGCACTTTTTAGCGTCTGGCTGTTCAACTATGACTATGAAGAAATATTATTTCTAAGCCAACCATCTAGTCAATTTACTAATTTAGTAACCTCTATACTGCTTACATTCAAATTATATGACGATAAAAATAGAGCAATTATAGATTTCTACAACAAAGCAATAGACTTTGTATTTAAATCAATAAACAATAATTCACGTTACGCAAGTTGTTGCAAAAAGCATATAGATTTTATTATAAAATAATTAATAAACGTAAAATTATACAAAACATTAAAATGGGAAAGTGAAGAAACAAAAAGTAAACTTGGTGGCACTAGTGCACCTATTAAAAGCGCAAAGTATAAGAAGTTAGTTAAACTTCCCTGAAATAATTTTATATATTTTGTGTTGGTAAACTTTTTATTTTTATTTTTCATTTTAAAAAGATGAATTGTGTTGTGATATTATTAGATTTCATTAAAAAATTAATATAATTTATAATTATAATATACTAAAAATATATTATAATATTCGTTGGCTTCGCATCATGAACCAAGTGGCAATATGTTAAAATATGTTACAAATATGTAAAAATCAGTATTTTACTTTATTATTGTCTAATTTTGGGCAACCATTGTAAAAATAACATTGGAAAAGCGGACGGTACATTTACAATAAATATTACATAAATATCTCTTGACATCGCAATCATTATCTCTTGTAATTTGTTCACATAAATTATGTTGCACAAACTAAACACACTTAGACTTTCCCTACAACTTATGGCTAACGGTATACTACGGTAGGCAACCTAACCTACTGCACGCCTAGCGTGTAATACACGTGTAATGTGCAATAGCAATCCCTGGGGGCTGTGGCCAACGATATCATCTGAGTCCTCAGTCAAATAAGTGCAGATATTTTATTATATTTGTTAATATTGTACATATGGCAACGCTGTATTGATTCTAATATTCCGCACCACGAGCCAGCATTGTATGGATGTTGTTTTGTAATGAGTACGACAAGGACACCAAAAATTGTCTTCTATCGTTTAGGCTCGATTTGGCCGTATGCGTTAGCCTTCTTTATATAGTTAGTATTCATTGACAATAGTCTATTTAGATCAATAGATCCACATATCATATAATATGGGAATATATAAAATGAAGCTTACGCAATACAACAGAAACTAAATAATTTCATCATCTATCGGTTGGTCGTTACTTTCTCATTAGACCCGATCACCGGGTCGGTAAAATTAATTGTCGAAATCCATCATGAGATATGAATACCATAACGATAGAAAAATCATGTAATATGATTGATCGGATCACTAATATGTAGCAATTAATGCCAGGGTTGGTCCCTCAAAAATTGTTGTGTGTAACGGAAAAAAAACGATTTCAGTTTTCTTGGTAATATATAGGTTTTGAGGAGGGACCATTTTAAACACGTTGTTTAATAATGACGTTATTAAGATCAAGGTATTTTTTACAATATCAAATCGATTAGTTTTTAATAGTTATTAGCGACAAATGTGGTACTAATATATGAATATATGTGATTAATATAAATTAATAAGAAAAATGTTTAAATATTTTTATACATACTATTATATATAGTGTTTTTGTTCATAGATATGTAAAATTCATGCTGTAATAACATTGAAAAAATTATATAACTAGAAATGTTTTTATATAACATGAGCTGATCTCATCTGACATCAAAGCAATTGTGAAATGAATATAGAATGTGGAATTTTTTTTAATTTAGAACTAATATATGAAGAACCGAAAACGGAATAGAACCATGTTCACTGGGTTTTTAATAATCCGGATTTTTTGCCGACCCTGATTACATGTAGATTACATCATGGAATATTAATATCACGTTTTACTTTGTAAAAAAGTAAATACCGGATGTTTCAGTTAAAACTCCCTTGCCATATTTCTCGAGAACGATAAGTGCAATTTGCGTTCCGCGAACGCCGTTTGTTAGAGACCTGCACAGCTTCAATTCTGCAGTAGAGTGACTTTATTATAATATAGTAGAGATGGCGCTGCGTTCGAAATAATATTTTGGTGCACACGGACGTTGAGGTGGCGCGCATTCGAACGAGTATTGGATTCTAAGAATATTTTATTATTTCAACAAGTTTCGAAAATCTAATCATTTTCAAGATATTTGACTGGTTCATCATACAAATGAAAATAAATTGAATATGATTTTAATTTACGGAGAATGTCGTAAAAATTCCTATGAAGATTTGCGTTTGTACGGATTACGTTATCCTAGTAGGCCTTTGGTTAGCCTTTTCGGTCTTTAGTAGTATAGGAATATAAACATTAATAATAGCGGTAAAAACGATAAAAAATAATATGTAACAGGATATGTTTTCAATTTTATTTGTCAATTATTATTGTGTAATATAAAAAATATTCATAAGTAATTGTGTAGTCGCATGTAACTAAAATAGCGAAAAAAATTAAAGTGATTGCTTTAAATTATTGCCACCTCACTAACGATGTGTAGTTCACTCGCGAACCGTTCACTATGAACGGTTCAATCAAAGGACGGGCGTACTGTGACGATGTTTTGCAACGACCTATAGGTCACTATGACCTAGTTCGTGAACTATGAACTGCATGGTGAACGGTGTACGTATTCATGTACTTGTACTATATATATACTTGCAGTATAGTATACATTACATATACAGTACTAACATTGATTTAGTGATAAAGTGTGTTGTGAACGGAACGAAATAAGAAACTCGATGCGATATTTATATGTTGGTATCAGATTTCATTTGGAATAATATAATTAATATATTCGCAAGATTAAATATGTTCTTAAATATGTCACGCCATAGCAAATTTTTGCAATAATGCAAAAATAAACAGCTAAATCATATAGTTCTTCTATTTCATACTGAGTGCAATGCAATCACTTAATATCAAATCAAAGCTTTGAAGTTTGAACAGAGAAGATTCGGAATAGAAAATATAAATTATAACGCCAAACGCAACGATTCTATCTAGTTCATTTTATTATAGTTTGTATATTTAATTTTCAAGTGTTAGTAAAGTAGTAAACATTTTCATCAGTAACTACCAATAAGTATTTTAGAACTTCATATAAATAATCGTGAGTACCTAGAGACGATTATATTTCTTTATATATACGTTTTGTATAAATTATAAACATTGTTGTCTTTTCTTCCTCATTCCTCATTCAAAATAAGTATTGAAATATTTCAATTTATTTATTTTTTGCCGTTTAATATTTTTGTATTGAGAAAAAAGAGATTATTTTCAATATGTGCACGTATTTCATATAGGTCGTGAACTAGTTCATTTTGAAAAGATGTAGTAGTTCACGACCTATAGTTCGTGAACGGTACATTGAAATGAACTATGAACTACGAACTAGGTCCTCAAAGTGACCTACAGTTTGCCAACGCTACACCTCACTAATGCACAAATTGAAACGTTTAATTAAATCATTTTTATTAATGTGTCCCGCCTGATAGCGGCAATACTGAATGAATTTTATTTTAGAGTTCGCACATATCTTCTATCGGTTTTTTATAAATTGACATGTCAAAATCTGTATTATCAACTGTCATAATTTATGCAAAGGCACCTATGATAATCAATAAAGATTTCAATAGTTATAACAGCAAGACGCTTTTAAATAGTTTTCAATTAACCATTATTCATCTTGAGATGATACTTTTCAAACTGAAATATCTCGAAAACTATTAGATTTTTGAAACTCGTTGAAATAATAATATATTTTTAGAATTTGATACTCGTTCAAAACACGCCGCACTTCAACGTCCGTGTGCACCAAAAAATAATTCGAATGCAGCACTATCTTTACTATATTATAATAATAAGTTAATCTGATGCAGAATGCAGCTGTTCATGGTCTCTAACAAACGGCGTTTGCAGAACTCAAATAGCTCTTTTCGTTCTCGAGAAATATGGCAAGGGAGTTTTAACTGAAACACCCGGTATATATAAACTGCAGATAGATACAAAAATACAAAAAAAAGTACTACACTACAAAATATAAACGAAATTCCGTTTTTCATCCATAAATTTTTTTTTTATCTTCATTTAAATAAACATATCCTCGTTTTTTTAACGATGGATGCAAAACATCATGTTTGAAACACGGGTTCATTTGCTTAAATAAAATACTCGTTGGGCCCGTAAACACATATCACGTTCGTAAATTCCATTTTTTTTTAATTACTTTTACCCAAATCACATACTTTGTTTTACTCCAACATTTAATCAAATGCAGGAATGCAACCAAAAATAAATATGTTTTCCGAATTAAATTGATTATTTCATGTCGACTTTTTAATTATTTTATTCTTAAACAGATTTTCATTTAATGCAGGAATAATAAGAAATATTTATTTTTCACGTAGATTTTCTCATTGCCACTTTCTTTTTGTGTGAGAACTATAGGACCATTAGTCTACTATCACATGCATCGAAGATATTGCTAAAGATTATTTATAGGAGATTAGAAAATAAAGTAGAGGAAAGGCTAGGAGAAGATCAGTTTGGTTTTAGGAAAAACAGAGGGACGAGAGAGGCGATTCTAGCACTAAGAACGGTAGTAGAAAAAAGAAATAGGGTAGGAAAGGTAACTTGTATAGCTTTTGTAGATTTAGAAAAGGCATTTGATAATGTAGATTGGGACATAATGTTTAGAATTTTAAAAGAAACGGGTATAGATTATAAGGATAGGAGAATAATTTTTAATTTATATAAACACCAAACTGCCTTAGTTAGAATTGAGGGGGAAGAAGAGGTAGCAAAAATAGGGAAGGGAGTTCGGCAGGGATGTACACTTTCACCGTTATTATTTAATCTATATATAGAAGATGCAATAAACAAAGTAAAAGAAGAGTATAGTGTAGGTGTGAATGTACAGGGAGAGAAAATATATATGTTGAGATTCGCCGACGATATAGCTATATTGGAAGAAAGCGAAAAGAATTTAGAAAGGGTATTGAATGGTATGCAGGCAGTATTGACTAGGGATTTTAACATGAAAATAAATATAGGTAAAACTAAAGTGATGAGGTGTGACAAAAAGGAATGCAGTAGAAAAATGAGGATCTCAATAGGAGATAATAGAATCGAAGAAGTGTCAGATTTTTGTTATTTAGGCAGTAGAATCACAAAAGATAATCGAAGCAAGGTAGATATAAAGTGTAGGATAGCACAGGGTAGGAAGGCATTCGTAGAAAAAGAACAGATTTTAAGATCAAATATTGACTTGGGTATTAGAAAAAGATTACTGAAGGTATATGTTTGGAGTGTAGCACTGTACGGGTGTGAGGCGTGGACTATAGGAAAGGAAGAGAAGCGTAGATTACAAGCATTCGAAATGTGGTGTTATAGGAGGATGATGAGGATTGGTTGGGAAGATAAAGTAACAAATGAAGCTGTACTAGAGTTAGTAGGGGAGAAGAGAAGTATCTGGAGAGTGTTACAGCGTAGGAGAGACAGATTAGTAGGGCATATTCTTAGGCATGGGGGGATTATGCAATTGATCATAGAAGGTAGAGTGGAGGGAAAGAGAGGGGTAGGTAGGCCTAGATTGGAGTATGTGAGTCAGATAGTTGAAGACGTTGAGATGAATAGCTATAGGGAGATGAAGGGATTAGCTCAGGATAGATCGGCATGGCGTGCTGTTTCCAACCAATCTTTAGGATTGCGGACTCTTTAACTAACTTTCTTCGGGATACGATTTCTTGTCATCGTTTTTATTATCATCTTTTATGATTGCATTCTTCCAGAATTTTCGCATCTTCTCAATACTCTTCTACACTCTTATTTAGGCATATTCTATATTGTTGCTTATATTTGAATGTAAAAATTGTCTTTTATTGTGTACTAACAATGCCGCAGAATGCACAGGACACACACACAATGTTCATTAATTTCCCCCTCGGGTAATTTGCTTATACCTGGCCGGTGCAAAGAAGTTAACCGTATGTATATGTCTACATTCCCGTCTATATACCGTGCGTATCCCAGTGAAAACACATAATTGTAAAGTGGGATACATAAATATTCATTACACGAAAGACAATGTTCCTGGCTAAATACCCACCTGGAGAGACAAAGCTCACTGTAACGAGAAAATAGTGACTATAAAAAAGATTATGAATAAGTAGGATTGCGTTACAAATTATTGACGTCATTTATAAAATAGTATAGATATTACAAAACAGCGATAAGAAGATTTTTAATTTGATGAACCGTATTTAGTAATTATAATTAATTATTTTCTCAGAGAATATAAATATAATATAGACCCATTGAAACTAGATTTAAGGAGCATTTAGCTCATTTCAGATTAAATAGAAAACATAAAAGTGCTGTAGCCGAGCATATTTTTGACTAACTCAGGTCATCCTATTCAAATTAGTTCACGTAAATTGCTTAAAAGTGTTTTGAATTATTCCGAGTTAAATGCTTACAAAAGTATATACATGCATAAATCTAAATCAAATTTAATGAATTTAGATTCAGGCCCAATTTCTTCTTGTCTATTTGATTTATTTAATAAAAACTATTTTTAAATTTACTTTTATTTTAGTTATTTTTGATTATTTTAGATTTGACAAACCAATATTTATTGTTGTTACTTGTTAGTTTTGTTAATTATTAATTTATATTGTTTTTAAAAGATTTATAGGTCATATTATTGCCATTTTTGAAATACTTCTGTCACGTTGACTTATTTATTTAATTGTATATCAATCACGATTCGTGACAAAGGTATTTTATTTAGTTTTTATCTTGTGCTACTGAAGATGGGGGCATAGCCTTCGAAATGTACATGTAGCTACTTACGCTTTGAGTGAAATATTTTTTGGAATTTATATTTAATTTTGTCGACATTCAATTATATTTTTCAAATCGTGCATTCGTTTTTTCATGCATGACTTTTACTATATATCGATAGTAATAAATAATAGATTTAAAGTATTTTTTAATTCAGTGTTCAAGATTTATGTTTCTCTTAAACATTTTCCAACTCTATCAGAAATAATTTGTATTGGAAAGTAATATTTGTGTAATCTTGAAATAATACGGTACAGAAAGAGATTAAATTTTATGTGACCCTGTTAAATATTATATTTATTTCCATAAATATGTTTTTTTTTTTTAATTTATTCCATCACATTATATTTGAAAGCTTAAAATCAAGTTTAATTAAAAGATATTTCTGTTAAATTTATAATTTTTAAATGGTTATGAGTGAATTTATATAAAAATCATTCACTCGTCTAAAAAATCACTCTTGCATTATTTATAGCAAATTTTCTAATTACTTTAGTTAATTTTGTCTGCTATAAACGACAAATTAATTATCGAGATGTAAATTATAATTAACTTTAAACATTTCGCTCTATCTTAAAAATTATCACTTGTGCCATGTTGACTTATTTATTTAATTGTATATCAATCACGATTCGTGACGGAGGTATTTTATTTGGTTTTATCTTGTGCTACTAAAGATGGGGGTATAGCCTTCGAAATGCGCATCTAGCTACTTAATGCATTAAGTTATGGTATTTTTATGTCTATTATTCAAAATTTAAGTGTATTTGCTAAATTGGTCGAAAATTGAAAATTAAGAATGACTAATACATTTTCCTCTACATTCATATAGACTTGTATATCATAGTCAAAGGCATAGTGGCCATTTGTCATGTACAATCGAGTCAAAGAAATAGTCAATAATTGTGGCTTAAAGTGTCTGACTTAAAATTATTCTAGGCGAGACCCGGCGATGCTATATATATATATATATATAATTATTTTTTACATACATTTCTTATATTTAAATTTTTTTAATATTTTATTTTGATTTTTGTCAAATATTTTATAGCAAATTATGTTGGATTTATGAATTACAAAATAAATACACAATAGCGTTCTCAAACAATCGGTCAATAATTGTATTTTCTTTTTTCAGTTTTTAAACTATACATTTATGTCTCATTTGCCATATTCTTGACAGTAGGTGTACTACTGTATAGATAAAATTCCGATAATAAAAACGCGTTTCTTGATAACGAATACTCCACTAGAGCGAGAACTTTCTCAGAAAACGGCGAAAGTCTCGCTTCAACCAACGCAATCAACTTTTTCGAGTTTATATTCTTCACTCCAACTTATCGTTCAGGGTACCATTGAAACTGCCCATATAAAATAGCATGTGAAAGATGGGATTGTATTCACGTAACCATGTAGTTAGACTTGAATTCCTCGCCGCGTTCGTCGAGAATAAATAGTGTGTAATCTGTGTGTGTGTTTATCGTCGTTGTCGCACATACATCTAATATTAAAATATGTAGATGGCGATACCAACACGATCAGCAACTGTAAATTAATACGCGATGTTAATTGCGTGTTCAATTTCAAAGTCAGCATTTAGAAACATTTTTATATGGACTGTCCATGCTATGATTATAAATTTTTATTAAACGTGAACAAATGATTGAATGGGTCATTTTCTAATGGGAAATGATAATTTTGATGAAAATCGACAGGTATATACCTCTGCTCTTTTTCGACAATTTTTCGATAATTTTGATGAAAATCGACCTCTATTCTTTTTCGATATTTTTTCGATAATTTTGATGAAAATCGACCTCTGCTCTTTTTCGATAATTTTTCGATAATTTTGATGAAAATCGACAGGTATGTACCTCTCTTCTTTTTCGATAATTTTTCAATAATTTTAATGAAAATCGACAGGAATATACCTTTGTACTTTTTCGATAATTTCGATGCTAATCGACAAAAGAATTAAAATTTTCGACAGGTATATACCTCTGTACTTTTTCGATAATTTTGATAAAAATCGACCTTCTATATCAATCACGATTCGTGACAGAGGTATTTTATTTAGTTTTTATCTTGTGCTACTGAAGATGGGGGCATAGCCTTCGAAATGCGCATCTAGCTACTTAATACTCTAAGTTACGGTATATTCTATACTATGTTGCTGTATAATTTTTATAACGATATATATTTAACACAGATATTCATATATAATCCTTGGAAAGTTTTCCACATAACCTATATGAATTTACTGCGCTCATTATATTTTCAGTGGTGTACCGGCGTGTGACAGCGTGATAGATTAAAGTTCCCAAAACCTGATTAGCTGAGGAAATGAATCTATATTTGGTTTATCTTCTCCCGTACATACATCCTTGTACCACACAGAAAATGTTGCTTGTAAATGTTGATAAGGTAGCGTTCGAAGCGACATCTACGGGGTTTCCTTCGTGAGGAACTAATTTTTGGTCTGGATTTAATTTTTGCTTGCCAATTACGCACTAATTCTTCCTTGATTGATCTATCTCATAAAATTAATCACATATTCATTTATTATCAGTTTATATAAAAAAAATTTTTTTATTGCGTAGATCATTTTTAAACCCAAACTAATAAATAAATTTCGCGCCCAACTAATAATCCATTGTTGTCCTAGATTTGGCATATTACTAAATAACTAAATAATTTACTATTAATGCGAAATATATCACGCCAGGGTTGTAAATTAGTAGTTTGTACTACATATGCAGAGTCTTTATTCAATTTATGTATGCAACTAATTAATATTCATAACGATATGCACCAATTTCGGGTAGTTATATATGCTTACCTGAAGATCGTGTTCATAAAGATTTTAGCCATTTTATTGTTTTTTTTTAAATATTTGGTTTGTTGTTATTTAATAATTCAAGAAAAGAAATTGGCCACGTTGTTTAATAGCTGATTTGATTCGTCACATCATGTGCTAAAGATTAAGTGTCCTATTTAGCGATGGCAAACTGTAGGTCACTTTGAGGACCTAGTTCGTAGTTCGTAGTTCATTTCAATGTACCGTTCACGAACTATAGGTCGTGAACTACTACATCTTTTTTAAATGAACTAGTTCACGACCTATATGAAATACATGCACATACTTAAAATAATCTCTTTTTTTCTAAATATAAAAATATTAAATGGTAAAAAATAAATAAATTGAAATATAAATTACAATACTTATTTTTAATTAAGAATGAGGAACAAACGACAACAATGTATATAATTTATACAAAACATATATATATATAAAGAAATATAGTCTTCTGTAGGTACTCAAGATTATTTATATGAAGTTCTAAAATACTTATTGGTAGTTACTGATGAAAATGTTTACTACTTTACTAACACTTGAAAATTAAATGTACAAACTATAATAAAATGAACTAGACAGCATCGTTTTGTTTGGCTTTATAATTTATATTTTCTATTCCGAATCTTCTCTGTTCAAACTTCAAAGCTTTGATTTGATATTAGTTAGTTAAAGAGTCCGCAATCCTAAAGATTGGTTGGAAACAGCACGCCATGCCGATCTATCCTGAGCTAATCCCTTCATCTCCCTATAGCTATTCATCTCAACGTCTTCAACTATCTGACTCACATACTCCAATCTAGGCCTACCTACCCCTCTCTTTCCCTCCACTCTACCTTCTATGATCAATTGCATAATCCCCCCATGCCTAAGGATATGCCCTACTAATCTGTCTCTCCTACGCTGTAACACTCTCCAAATACTTCTATTCTCCCTACTAACTCTAGTACAGCTTCATTTGTTACTTTATCTTCCCAACCAATCCTCATCATCCTCCTATAACACCACATTTCGAATGCTTGTAATCTACGCTTCTCTTCCTTTCCTATAGTCCACGCCTCACACCCGTACAGTGCTACACTCCAAACATATACCTTCAGTAATCTTTTTCTAATACCCAAGTCAATATTTGATCTTAAAATCTGTTTCTTTTCTACGAATGCCTTCCTACCCTGTGCTATCCTACACTTTATATCTACCTTGCTTCGATTATCTTTTGTGATTCTACTGCCTAAATAACAAAAATCTGACACTTCTTCGATTCTATTATCTCCTATTGTGATCCTCATTTTTCTACTGCATTCCTTTTTGTCACACCTCATCACTTTAGTTTTACCTATATTTATTTTCATGTTAGAATCCCTAGTCAATACTGCCTGCATACCATTCAATACCCTTTCTAAATTCTTTTCGCTTTCTTCCAATATAGCTATATCGTCGGCGAATCTCAACATATATATTTTCTCTCCCTGTACATTCACACCTACACTATACTCTTCTTTTACTTTGTTTATTGCATCTTCTATATATAGATTAAATAATAACGGTGAAAGTGTACATCCCTGCCGAACTCCCTTCCCTATTTTTGCTACCTCTTCTTCCCCCTCAATTCTAACTAAGGCAGTTTGGTGTTTATATAAATTAAAAATTATTCTCCTATCCTTATAATCTATACCCGTTTCTTTTAAAATTCTAAACATTATGTCCCAATCTACATTATCAAATGCCTTTTCTAAATCTACAAAAGCTATGCAAGTTACCTTTCCTACCCTCATTCTTTTTTCTACTACTGTTCTTAGTGCTAAAATCGCCTCCCTCGTCCCTCTGTTTTTCCTAAAACCAAACTAATCTTCTCCTAGCCTTTCCTCTACTTTGATATTAAGTGATTGCATTGCACTCAGTATGAAATAGAAGAACTATAAGATTTAGATGTTTATTTTTGCATTATTGCAAAAATTTGCTATGGCATGACATATTTAAGAACATATTTAATCTTGCGAATATATTAATTATATTATTCCAAATGAAATGTGATACCAACATAAAATTGTGACTCAGCTCGGCAATGCTGCTGTTGCAATATTGCATTGAGTTTCCTATTTCGTTCCGTTCACCAACACACTTTATCACTAAATAAATGTTAGTACTGTATATGTAATGTATACTATACTGCAAATATATATAAAGTACAAGTACATCAATACGTACACCGTGCACCATGTAGTTCATAGTTCATGAACTAGGTCCTAGTGACCTATAGGTCGTTGCAAAACACAGTCACAGTACGCCCGTCATTTGATTGAACGGTTCAGAGTGAACGGTTCGCGAGTGAACTACACATCGCTAGTCCCATTACCTGTAAGATTTGAAGAGGATAGTCGCGACATCAAAAAATTCACCCCCGTGTTCTTAGCTTTAAAAATATATATGACTCAAAGTACTGTATCTAATAATTTATTTCGTTAAAACGATTTTTCACCTTCGAACTGGGTTTTTGTTGTTGCTTATTTAAAAAAAAAATTCGAGATTATCCTCTTTGTGATTATGATTATTTGAGAATGTAGATTTTACGATATAGTCAGTAGAAAAATATATTAATATTTCATAAAGTGTATGACAAACTGCAGGTATTTTTTAATTTTAAAAATAGTTTAGCTATAGCAATTATGACGAGAATTGTATAGTTATGTACGAATTTACTTTTAGATTAAATTCAATAAATTTAATAATTGTTAATGAAGTTCGTTTATTAACGATAAATGGAATATCAGCAATAATTGATGTTTTCATTATGTCCCTCTGCTAAATTTGTTAACTTCATAATTAATTTCATTTCATTGTTTATTAAAAGATATTTCATTTTTTTAAATACATTCTCATAAATTTGATAAAATTTTAATATTTATTACTTCTCATTTTAATGGTATAATGCGATAATTATTCCACTAATGACTTTTAAACCGAAAAATTAACTTCTACCTCTAATTAGACCTTAGTTGAACTTTTTGACAGTCAATTTATTCTCCGATATAACACGGACTTTTGCGGAGAATATTATTCACCATAATTAAATAACCTTCTTATTTAAACTTGGCAATTAAAAGGTCCGCTATTTCTACCAGATATTTAGCTCATTTAATAAAGTTCTACCAATGAAATACATTTGAAAAAAAATGTACATGTAAAAATAGCTATTTTATATTTTGGATATATACATTTTTGATGAAAAATAAATTTACTGTAAGAATTAAAGCGAATGTAAAATTTATTTGGTAATTACTTAATGTATGTAGGAAGAAAGATTCATTTGAAATTTTTAAAAAATTATAACTTATATGTAATCTTAAAACTCATCACACAATGGTAAACTTTTTACGCCTAGTTTACTATTTTTAACATATTTTCGAAATACTACAAAATATAAAATTTCGAAGTAGTTCTCATTACAACTAAGCGAAGAAAATTTCACTACCAACTAATAATTTTTCTATGAAATTGAATAAGTTCTTAACAACTCGTTGAAATTCAAACTCGTCGCAAGATGGATTATTTCTGAAACATTTTCAGTTTAAACGAAATAAAGCATCTCGCGATGGTTGTATTTTCATTAAACTATTTAGTATGCATTTGTAACGGGTGTTAATTTCTCTTGCAGAACTGCAACGATGATTCCTCGGCGTCCGATCAGCAGCTCAACGATTCTTCCATCATCCATCTCATTAATGGGTGAGTGTATTTCAAACTCCCTCATATTGTGTAAAGGAATTTTTTATGCGCGTTGGATTTTACTGCAGTGTTCACACGGCAACGTCGCTTAATTAAAAATATCTCGAAGTGCATGAATAATCTTCGGAATGGGTAACTAGGTAGAACTCCGTTTCTCTGCACAGAAAAGGTGAGACAAAATTTTCTCCATCCGCGTTACAGAAATGATTTAAAACACATTTGATCGTTCATTAATTAGAAACAGCTCTGGCAGATTGTTGGATGTATTTTCAGTACTTATTTCTGCTTAAATCCAAATATACAGTGTTATAAAATCAAATGTTTTGTAAAATAAATAAACCAGCGTTATATGCGGGATATTTCTTCAACAGAAATATTTTTGCACACAATCTAAGACCGCGAAATTGGCAAAATCCATCACACATATATGCGAAGAATTTACATTCTGCATCATTTTGCAAAAAGTATTTTTTTTGGCAAAATCATGGTAGTTGACAAACACTTTCTTGTTTTTGCCAATACATATTTCATAAATTCATTTTTTTTCAACGATTTCACTACTATAGCAAAATTGTCTCACGAAGGATTTGTTTAAATGTCTAATAATTATACAGAATATAACCAATTTTTATTTTTTATTATAAAAGTTGGCAAAATCGTTAATTTTGACTTTATTTCAAAACCGATTTTGCTTGTCAGTTTACTGCTATAGCAAAATCATATGCCAAAAGAATCATTTGTATATATAAATAATTGCAGAAGATATAAACAATTCTTTTTTCAAAATTCAAGAATTAAAAAATTCTTTTCTCCGATGATTTTGCCATTCTAGCTTAACATTTTGTTGAGAAAATTATTTCGATATCTACATAAATATTGATGCTATAAATAATTCATTACTTTTAAACAAATTAAAACGAAAATTGGCGAAATCGTTTTTTTTTAAGAAATCTGCTTAAAAAATAAAGCCGAACAAAACTTTTTGAATTATGATTGCAATCGTTTTAATATTAGCCGCGGATAATTTTTTTAATCAAGTTTAAGCATATTTAGGGGTAATATGCGCCGCAGGCGATTCTTTATTACTCTATTTATTATTATTACTCTATTACTCTTTAAAGCACAAGATGTTTGTAATCTAACGAAAAAAAGTCGTCGTCCAAAAAGGTCATCGTATGCTAAAAATCCTTATAGTTATAATATTAAAAAAAAAAATTTAGTAAGCACATATACAGCGTGGAAACTTGGAATGTGGCCATAGGCATTTCCATGTTAAATTAGATTATTGCAATTATTGGCTCCCCTATTATCTTTATACAAAAACCGTAAATACAAAAGTTTTTCAGGATTAAATTCTGCATTGAACAGTTTTTATTACATCTCCATATCTTCATTCCTTTTCAAGAAAATTAAAGAAAACGTTTCCTTAAATGATACAGTTATAGTGATTGCCATGATTATTAACAAAGAAGAAAAAACAATACAAACGATGGAGAAATTTGTGTAAAAGATGATATACATCTTAAAAAAAAATTCTGTATGGAGCAATAATTTTTCTCATATAAGCATAAATCCAAACATGGTTTATATACAAAATATAAAAATTCTCGATCAAAACCGATCAACTATTTTGTTTTCCAAAAACGTATTGTTTTTGTTTCTTTACCTACATCTTATACACATTCCATTAATTATCCGGTATTTGGTTTTTTTTTTTGCAAACAATGCTTTAAATTCCTTTTAGCGTTCTAATAGTACAGCTGTTTCATATAAATGGAAATAAATGCGCTATTAAACAATATTTGTATTTTGTTTCGTTTGTGTTTGCTTTGGTATAAAAGGAAACACAACAATGTATTAATGAGATTTCGCTGCAAAGTTACATGCTTAAATACAAAGCGTTTTCATCTACAGTGGGAATATAACGGATAAAGAGAATGTTTAATAATTCCTACCCGTTCACAATGCGGCTAAATTTTGGCCAAAGAATTTGAATAAAGGATTCGTCGTAATAATTATGATCAATCGTTGGTAAAGTAACATTCATAAATAACATAATTTTTATTCCAAAAGTAAGTTTTATCAATTCAGTCAGATTAGTGTATTCTATGTCGCAAAAAGTCTTGTGTTAAACAATGCTTATTTTTCAGAATACGAATATGAACTGTATAAATTTATATGAATAGGTCATACAAGAATAAGTAGTATATTTTATGTTGTATTATAAATACATATAAATTTAGATTTAAATTTTATATGATAAAGAAAAATACACATATTTAAAAAATAACATATAATTTCTTTCTTTTTTAAGCTAACTTACATTACTTAAATAATAATTTATGGTAGAAAAATGAAAAATCTATCATATCTGATTGTAAAAATTATCACTACGGTGTTAAATAATAGTATAAAATATCACCCATATAGATGCGCATTTCGAAGGCTATGCCGCCATTTTCAGTAGCACAAGATGAAAACGATATAAAATACCTCTGCCACGAATCGTGATTGATATAATATTAAATAAATAAGTCAACGTGACAGAAGTATTTCAAAAATGCCATATAATATGACCTATAAATCTTTTAAAACAATATAAATTAATAATTAACGGAACTAACAAGAACAACAATAAACATTGGTTTGTCAAATCTAAAATAACCAAAAATAAATAAAATAAAAATAAATTTAAAAATAGTGCTTATTAAATAAATTAAATAGACAAGATCAAATTGGGCCTGAATCTAAATTTATTAAATTTGATTTATTTATACTTTCATAAGCATTTAACTCGGAACAATTCAAAACACTTTTACATAATTTAAGTGAACTAATTTGAATAGGATGACCTGAGTTAGTCAAAAATATGCTCGGCTACAGCACTTTTATGCTTTATATTTAATCTGAAATGCTCCTTAAATCTAGTTTCAATTGGTCTACGTGTTTGTCCTATATATATTATTTTATACTAATATTTGATTGAATTACGCAATTTTTTTGGTAAAAAATTTGTTTGGGCAATATATATAAAAAAATATTTTAAACTTTATTAGCATTTACACATAATATGACCATATTTCTTGAACAATATTTCAATTTTCATAAAATGTAATTTACCACCAAAATAAACATTTGCAAATTCCCTTCAAATGATATCTCTTCTTGCAATCGAACCACTTTCTTTTATTAACTTTAGAATGTAACTTTTTTATAATCTCTCCTCCACATCCCCAGCTACAAATTCTGGTGTGTTTTTTTGTTTCGCCACTTCCTAAAACTCGATGTAAATGACAGTACAAATCCTCTTTGCCGAATCCAATCATCCGGCCATTTATATCGCTCCTGTATCTATATTATAATCCCGCTTTTACGCAATTATCTGGTTCAATGCCTAGAAATGGATCCGACAGGACCAAATACAGTGGCGTACACCACTGACTCACTTCCCTTTTTTGTCTGTTTCATTGGAACTATGTAATATAATTGTTTAATTTTCAGAATTGACTTTATATTTATCCTGCGAGTTTAGTCCCTGCATTTAAGCACTCATATTATTCTTATGGCGATTTTCACAATCTTACATTTTTAATTTTTAATTCAAGCTAAATTTAGTAATGAGAATATTATTTTCACTTCTATAGTTTCAACTCTTTGCAATTTTTACTATACATTATGTCCATCTATGACAATTCTGAAAAGAAAAATTATTTTACTCGATAGTGTTTTTCAATTAATAAATATATTATTTTAATTGATTTAATTTTATAAACCAATGTGATCTGTGAAATTAACATTCTTTTAAAATTTAATTGGCTGTTCTATAAAAACAATGGAACTTTTTATACAGCTAGATTATATTAAAATACGTTTTTTTGCAATATATTTCATTAAAGAAATATATCTTAGTTTATTATAATTTAACACCGTAATGATAATTTTTTAAATAAAAAAATATGGTAATTAAAACTTCTTTAAAAACGCGATGCTCATAATATTTGAACTTTCCCTACGATGATGACGTAGGTTGTATTTAAATATCCACCGTTGCCATTCTGAATCTAAATACTGATGTTAAAAGAATGCTGCTTTAAACAAAAAAAAAACCGTTTTTATATTCATTTAATGAAAATATTTAATATTTTTTTCGTTATTAAATAAGTTGCAACGTTCGTATATCTATTTTTTCAAATATGCAGTCATTTTTTAGGCAACAGTTCCTAAAAATACCAGATACATTCCACAATTATTTTAACATTACCAACAATAAAAATTATAAAAATTGGAAATATTAAAAAAATATATATTGTGTTTTTGATATAATCAAGATCTGGAGTATATAAAAGAAAATATGCCAAGAAGGTGATCTTTCTTCTTATAATTTGAAGGGTTGTTTGGATGAAGGTGTTATGTTACAAACGTGAAGTTTTGAGATACAGATGTTTAAAGTTTTTTCACCTGCGTTTTTAACTCTTTGTTGATTTCTTGCATGTCCGATGATGTTTCCTATTCATCAATATCTGCAAATCGATTTTTTAGATTTATTGTACATAACACCTTTATCCAGTAATATTTTTATTGAACGGAGAACATTTGCTAGTGAATAAAGGGAGTATGTAACAAATTAAAATACATTTCCTTTAATATTTTTATTCACTTAAAAAATATATAAACTGATTACAAATACACTCACAATATTCAAATTCAAAATACAAATCGATGGGTGTACAAGAACATACTATTTTCTTACTCTACCTTCATTTTCATTAATTATTTTTTCATAATACCACCGATATTCATCGTACTTTATTTGCTGTTTCAAGTTTTCTATTTTCTCAATTTTTAGACTGAATTTTCTTAACTGCTCATTTTTCGCAACTGATCTGTTAATAAAAAACAGTATTTATAATATTGATGCTGTTACTTGTTAAAAAATCTCACATAACACCTTCATCCATTCATATTGTGTCATTAAAGAGTAACATAACCCCTTCATCAACTGTGCAGAACTTCGATATTTTACTAAGTATTATAACCCAACGAAGATTGTATAAAAAAATCACATAAAACCTCCATCCATTACAAAACCTCAATTCTAAAAAAATGTCGCATAACACCTCCATCCATTACAAAACCTCAATTCTTAAAAAATGTCGCATAACACCTCCATCCATTACAAAACCTCAATTCTTAAAAAATGTCACATAACACCTCCATCCATTACAAAACCTCAATTCTTAAAAAAAATATCACATAATACCTCCATCCATTACAAAACCTCAATTCTTAAAAAAATTCATATAACACCTACATCCATTACAAAACTTCAATTCTTAAAAAAAGGTCATATAACACCTCCATCCATTACAAAACCTCTATTCTTAAAAAAATGTCACATAACACCTCCATCCATTACAAAACCTCTATTCTTAAAAAACAAAACATAACACCTCCATCCATTACAAAACTTCAATTCGTAAAAAATGTCACATAATACCTCCATCCATTACAAAACCTCAATTCTTAAAAAAAATCATATAACACCTCCATCCATTACAAAACTTCAATTCTTTAAAAAAATGTCATATAACACCTCCATTCATTACAAAACCTCTATTCTTAAAAAAAATGTCACATAACACCTCCATCCATTACAAAACCTCAATTCTTAAAAACGTCACATAACACCTCCGTCCATTACAAAACTTCAATTCGTAAAAAATGTCATATAACACCTCCATCCATTACAAAACCTCAATTCTTAAAAAAATGTCACATAACACCTCCATCCATTACAAAACCTCAATTCTTAAAAAAAATCACATAACACCTCCATCCATTACAAAACCTCTATTCTTAAAAAAATGTCACATAACACCTCCATCCATTACAAAACCCCAATTCTTAAAAACGTCACATAACACCTCCGTCCATTACAAAACTTCAATTCGTAAAAAATGTCATATAACACCTCCATCCATTACAAAACCTCAATTCTTAAAAAAATGTCACATAACACCTCCATCCATTACAAAACCTCAATTCTTAAAAAAACACCACATAACACCTCCATCCATTACAAAACTTCAATTCGTAAAAAATGTCACATAACACCTCCATCCATTCAACCCTTCAATTCTTATTATGATGCAGTCAATTATTTAAATATTCTATGAAATATTCTATCTAGTCACTGTATATCTATCGATGATCCTTTTGCCTAATTCCTAGAAATACAACCATTGTGTTAGTTGTCCACACGGAATGTCCCTTCATTGCCATGTCCCTTGGAGACCATCGTGTATTGTGGTTATATCTGCACACTGATTATATCAGCGGATGGCGATCTAACCACAAGCCAAATGGCCGTAATAATTATTCATGCCAGCTGTCGATGATGCTTCGACAGTTCGTATTAATGTATCATACAATATATACACTTTTGACAAAGCAATTTTAATTTCTAACGAAACAAATGCTCTTTTACTTGTACAAAATGTTAAGGATCGATGCAATTCAATGGATATAAAAACAAAGAAATCTCAATAGTATAGAATATCACTCAAATACCGTAACTGAAAGCATTAAGTAGCTAGATGCGCATTTCGAAGGCTATGCCCCCATCTTCAGTAGCACAAGATAAAAACTAAACAAAATACCTCTTGTCACGAATTGTGATTGATATTTGAAAAAGAAACGTTACTAAAAGAAATCCTTTTATCCAAATTACCTTATATTATTTGTAATGAAATTTTCGATATGTATACCATTGAGTGAGCGATATTGTAATAGAATTAGCTCTGCTTAATGTGTATATAGGGCCAGTTAGTTAGACGATAGGGTTGCATGGAGTTATTAGAATGGGAGTTGGGTACAGGAAGAAACGAATGGAAATTGGTCAGTGAAATGCTGTGTGCGTGCAGCGAGTTGTAGGAATTATATATTAAGTTTGCTCGTGCAAATTATGGAAATAAACGATGCAATTGTATAACACGTGTATAGGTTATGATAAAGTTTCAGTTTGACCACATATCACTTGGACTGTTTAGAAAATTGTTCTAGTGCATAGGGAATTGGCAAATGAATTAACAGGGAACATTAAAATGTAAGCGGTAATGAAAAGTGTGGTTGTAGCAAATATGTGGTTAGTTAGTTAAAGAGTCCGCAATCCTAAAGATTGGTTGGAAACAGCACGCCATGCCGATCTATCCTGAGCTAATCCCTTCATCTCCCTATAGCTATTCATCTCAACGTCTTCAACTATCTGACTCACATACTCCAATCTAGGCCTACCTACCCCTCTCTTTCCCTCCACTCTACCTTCTATGATCAATTGCATAATCCCCCCATGCCTAAGGATATGCCCTACTAATCTGTCTCTCCTACGCTGTAACACTATCCAAATACTTCTCTGCTCCCCTACTAACTCTAGTACAGCTTCATTTGTTACTTTATCTTCCCAACCAATCCTCATCATCCTCCTATAACACCACATTTCGAATGCTTGTAATCTACGCTTCTCTTCCTTTCCTATAGTCCACGCCTCACACCCGTACAGTGCTACACTCCAAACATATACCTTCAGTAATCTTTTTCTAATACCCAAGTCAATATTTGATCTTAAAATCTGTTCCTTTTCTACGAATGCCTTCCTACCCTGTGCTATCCTACACTTTATATCTACCTTGCTTCGATTATCTTTTGTGATTCTACTGCCTAAATAACAAAAATCTGACACTTCTTCGATTCTATTATCTCCAATTGTGATCCTCATTTTTCTACTGCATTCCTTTTTGTCACACCTCATCACTTTAGTTTTACCTATATTTATAGTCCTACCTAGTCAATACTGCCTGCATACCATTCAATACCCTTTCTAAATTCTTTGCGATTTCTTCCAATATAGCTATATCGTCGGCGAATCTCAACATATATATTTTCTCTCTGTACATTCACACCTACACTATACTCTTCTTTTACTTTGTTTATTGCATCTTCTATATATAGATTAAATAATAACGGTGAAAGTGTACATCCCTGCCGAACTCCCTTCCCTATTTTTGCTACCTCTTCTTCCCCCTCAATTCTAACTAAGGCAGTTTGGTGTTTATATAAATTAAAAATTATTCTCCTATCCTTATAATCTATACCCGTTTGTTTTAAAATTCTAAACATTATGTCCCAATCTACATTATCAAATGCCTTTTCTAATTCTACAAAAGCTATGCAAGTTACCTTTCCTACCCTCTTTCTTTTTTCTACTACCGTTCTTAGTGCTAGAATCGCCTCCCTCGTCCCTCTGTTTTTCCTAAAACCAAACTGATCTTCTCCTAGCCTTTCCTCTACTTTATTTTCTAATCTCCTATAAATAATCTTTAGCAATATCTTCGATGCATGTGATAGTAGGCTAATGGTCCTATAGTTCTCACACAAATTAGCTCCTATTTTCTTCGGCATTGTTACTATTCTACTACGCTGAAAATCCTGTGGTACTTCTCCCTTCTCATATATTTTACAAACTAACCTGTATAATCGCTCCTGCATTTTTTCCCCTGCGTGTTTTATTAATTCGGCTGGTATCATATCAATCCCCGCTGCTTCGTTATTCCGTAAATCATTTAATGCTCTATGAAACTCTGACCTAAGTATGCTAGGACCTAAGTCATCCTCATCTATCTGTTCCACACTTTCTAGCTCCTCCATGTCCTGCCTACCTTTATATAAATCTTCAAGATACAATATGTGGTATGGAAATGAAATATGTTGCAACCGCAAAGGATTTTTTTTTTAAATTGTTATGGAAATATGAATTGATGATTAGTAAGTTTAACAGAAGCAAATAGGTATGACAAATTGATAAGGATTTATGAAGATCGTTGAATAAAGATTTAAAGAGTGCAACAATAAGATATATTATAAATAATCTATATTGCAAGAAGTGGTTACAGGTCTATTTTGAACAAGGCTTTTTTTAAAACAATTCTTCAATTCTTCTTTTTCATTTTCGCCAGCTTTGAACTACTCTGTTGGAAAAGCATATTTTTTATTACTCGAAAATGCGCGCCTACTTAAAATCATTTTTTGTAGATGATGTTATCAAATCTAATTTAGAATTTGCGTATTCCTCAGTACATATTTTCCATGGAATAATTTTGGAAATAGCAGCCGGTCAAAATATTATATTTGAGGTAATAGCCACAATAAATACATTAGCAAATATAATGAGCCATAGGTTCGAAGAATTTTATCCATTCAAAATAAAAAATGTTTTGCTTGAAAATATTGAAGATTGCAAAGTGAAATAGTTTAATTTAATTTAAATCGCACGAATTGTTATAAAAATTGTACGAATATTTGAAGTTTTATACTTTGAGTAATCAGATTTTCATAGATTTACTTGATTCAAAATTAGATTGGGTTTCAACGTGAGAAGGAATTAAAAATTCCATAATATTTTATGCTTTCAAAAATGTCGTTTCGAATGATGCTAAGATCAATTTTGCAGTTTAACATAGAAGAATAATCCAAAATAGAAAATTCTTAAAATATCTCATGCAGATGATCAAATACTATTGAGCTTGTTTCTGAATTATTAATAAATTATCAACCTTTTGAATACCAAATGCCAAAAATACCAATGTATATAATAAATAACTATATTTTCTATAAATAGCTGTCAGTGGACGAAAGAAAGACATAAGTTGAAAGTGACATTATAAAAATTTAAGAAAATTTAATAGGAATATATATTTTTTCAAAAAGTCTCTCTTTGTCCGTAATACCTAGGATATAATAAATATAATATTATGTTTGTAATTTTTTTTTATTTGATTCTTTTTTATTTCTTTAATTATCACTACGGTTTTAAATAATAGTACAGAATATCTGCAAAATACCGTAACTTAAAGCATTAAGTAGCTAGACGTACATTTCGAAGGCTATGCCCCCATCTTCAGTAGCACAAGATAAAAACTAATTAAAATAGTATATCAATCACGATTCGTGACAGAGGTATTTTATTTAGTTTTTATCTTGTGCTACTGAAGATGGGGGCATAGCCTTCGAAATGTACATCTAGCTACTTAATATTTTAAGTTACGGTATTTGGGTGATATTCTATACTATTGATTAATATTGATATATAATACTTATACATAAAAGCGTTGAGTGTTCATTTTGCGAATATATACCAAAATTTCATTATTCGTGGAAATTCCCCACCATACTTAACAAGTATTTCACGATACGATAGTCCGCTAGACTAAAATGTTAAATTACACGCGGGATGTACATACAAGGAAGGCAAAGGATTAATTCTTCCTTGCCTACGGTTGACTGGGCACCATTTTTCAAGCCTTAGGATCTATAAGAGTGCGCAAGAGTAAAAGCTGCCGAAGGCGAAGTGAACGCCGTGAAAATACAGATTTAATGAAGTGTACGTGTGCCAAATAGATTATGTCACAGTGCCACAACAAAAGATGCGGGATAAATGTTGTCTGTACTAGCACAAATAATAAATAAAACGTGCGGAAACTTTCGAAATATTATAAAGCAACCATGAAAAACATTTAGTGTAAATAAATTTTATAACGATGTTTTCATCGGAAATTAAATGACAATTTTTTTACTTAGTTTCGTCATATTTCCACTATAACCTGAAAAATATTACTCATATATATTCCATCATGTTTCTATTTTAATTAACGAAATTTATAAACTCGTTAAACTTATAAGGATAGGAAATATTTCAATCTATATAAACATCAAACGGCTTTAATTAGAATTGAGGGGGAAGAAGAGGTAGCAAAAAAAAGGAAAGTGAGTCAGGCAAGGATGTACACTTTGGCCGTTATTATTTAATCTATATATAGAAACTGCAATAAACGAGGTTCAAAAAGAGTGTATATATATATACGGATAAAATTATGCTTCTAGTACTTTTTTTCTTTTCTTAATTCTTATAGAATAAACTTTTATTAATCCACTTACGCGCTTGAGATTGAAATAATTACTCCAGATTGAGTTGTTAAACTTCACGTCAATGCAGACGTTCCCAAATCCACCCTCTGGAGAGGAAATTCTACAGCTACTATCATTTGAATCTTAATGAAATGTTTGTCTTCATTTAAATTAGCTATCTCCGCTTTGTTGTTTCCATTCAATTGCAAATATAATTTACGTATGTGTTAAATTGTGAACATTCTCACACTTACGTTTCGATTTTGTATTTAGTTATTTATCTACAAAATGTGACTGGTACAAAATATCAAAATAAGAGTCCAGATATTAATATGAGGAAATATCAATATATTTAAATTGCGACGGCGTTTTTTTGGACAGTCCTCTTGCGGAAACTACTGGACCAATTTCAATGACGTTGCGTGTTAAATTAAAGCGATTATAGTCTATATTTGCCCATTTTGTGCAAAAATTATATATATTTGGTAATTTGGTCGGAAATTACAAATAGAATGACTAATTTTCCTCTATATTCATATATAGACCTGTATTTCCTATTTGTCTAATGCAGGGACAACCTGGAGGCTTAAAACGTCTAACTTAAGATTAAAATAGTCTAGAATTTAGTTTAGAAATAATACTAGAATTTGCAGACGCCATTACGTTCTCGGTCAGTGTTAACTATTACGTCTTCAAATTAACTCGCGCTATTAATTGCCTCTTCAATTTGAAAACTTTGCATTTAGAAACATTTTTATATCGACTGCTCATGCAAAAATATTTCAATTTAAGTTTTACGTGAAACAATGATTGAATGAGACCTTTTCTAATGGGAAATGATGTGAGAATTCTATATCTCTAGGTAGTTTGCTGTAGAACTGGCAGTTTAAAAGATGAGAAAGGTCTTACCCACTTTTGAATTTTTCTGACAAAAATTTCACACTTTCGAAAGTGTGTTTATGATATTTTCTAAGAGGATGTGATCTCAGAATAAATAATCTGCGACTGATTTGGATGGAAAATGGATATTTTAAGAGATGCAAATTTTTATAAAACTAGAAATTGCAATCTTATGAACAATTAAAAATTTAAAAATTTCCCAAAAAACTGATATCATAATTAACTTTTTCTAATTTGCGTTTCTAATAGATAGATGGATGGATGGATGGATGGATGGATGGATGGATGGATGGATGGATGGATGGATGGATGGATGGATGGATGGATGGATGGATGGATGGATGGATGGATGGATGGATGGATGGATGGATGGATGGATGGATGGATGGATGGATGGATGGATGGATGGATGGATGGATGGATGGATGGATGGATGGATGGATGGATGGATGGATGGATGGATGGATGGATGGATGGATGGATGGATGGATGGATGGATGGATGGATGGATGGATGGATGGATGGATGGATGGATGGATGGATGGATGGATGGATGGATGGATGGATGGATGGATGGATGGATGGATGGATGGATGGATGGATGGATGGATGGATGGATGGATGGATGGATGGATGGATGGATGGATGGATGGATGGATGGATGGATGGATGGATGGATGGATGGATGGATGGATGGATGGATGGATGGATGGATGGATGGATGGATGGATGGATGGATGGATGGATGGATGGATGGATGGATGGATGGATGGATGGATGGATGGATGGATGGATGGATGGATGGATGGATGGATGGATGGATGGATGGATGGATGGATGGATGGATGGATGGATGGATGGATGGATGGATGGATGGATGGATGGATGGATGGATGGATGGATGGATGGATGGATGGATGGATGGATGGATGGATGGATGGATGGATGGATGGATGGATGGATGGATGGATGGATGGATGGATGGATGGATGGATGGATGGATGGATGGATGGATGGATGGATGGATGGATGGATGGATGGATGGATGGATGGATGGATGGATGGATGGATGGATGGATGGATGGATGGATGGATGGATGGATGGATGGATGGATGGATGGATGGATGGATGGATGGATGGATGGATGGATGGATGGATGGATGGATGGATGGATGGATGGATGGATGGATGGATGGATGGATGGATGGATGGATGGATGGATGGATGGATGGATGGATGGATGGATGGATGGATAGATGGATGGATCAATCCGGCTATATAGTATTATGCCTCCATCCAATCTTGGAATTCTGCAATTTTCGCGGTCGCATTGCACGGCAAATACATTTCTCACGTCGTCCTGTTCTTACATCCTCCACCCCAATATTCACCTCTCTGTTCAGTGGGGGAACACAGCACTTAATTTACTACATGCGTTATATTATCCTGTTTCTTGTCCAGGGAAATCTTGACACCTTTTCCAGGGAATTTGTGAAAATTCCTTCAATTTCCTGGCCATTGTTTTTCATCAATTATAATTGTTCGCGACAGAATTGATTGGGAAATGAGCAAATTCTTGTTTGTATGGAATTATTAATTAATGACACCTTTAGCAATATAACGCCGACTTTAAAGAAAATATGTGAATAAAATATTGAAATATTATTATGGTTTATAATCATTAGCATTAAATAAGAATGTTTTAAAATAATATAAATGAATAATTAACGAAACTGACAAGTAACAACAATAATCATTGGTTTGTCAAACCTAAAATAACTAAAAATAAATAAAATTAAAATAAATTTAAAAATAGTTGATATTAAATAAAGTAAATAGACAGATGGAATTGGGCCTCAATCTAAATTCATTAAATTTGATTTAGATTTATGCACATTTATGTATATACTTTCATAAGCATTTAACTCGGAATAATTCAAAACATTTTTAAGTAATTTAAACGAACTAATTTGAATAGGATGACCTGAGTTAGTCAAAAATATGCTCGGCTACAGCACTTTTATCTTTTCCATTTAATCTGAAATGAGCTAAATGCTCCTTAGTAAATCTAGTTTCAATTGGTCTACGTGTTTGTCTTCTATATATACTTTAGGACAACTAGAACAAAATATTGCATACATTATTAATTTATATTGTTTTAAAAGATTTATAGGCCATTTTTGAAATACTTCTGTCATGTTGACTTATTTATATAATATTATATCAATCACGATTTGTGGCAGAGGTATTTTATCTTGTGCTACTGAAGATGGGGGCATAGCCTTCGAAATGCGCATCTAGCTACTTAATGCTTTCAGTTACGGTATTTGGGTGATATTCTAGACTAATAATAATAATAATAATAATAATAAATAAATTGCCTTTATTTTCACATGTGATAATTGTGATTACAAATATAATCTAAATACCAAGCTTATGTATTTATGATATTAATGTTGACATTTGTTTATTTACATATACCTCAATATAGTTGTATGATATTATAAATAATTCATTAATATTTTAACATGAGGTGTAGATATGTGCACAATACAATTTTTAAACTCTACATCGGCGCTAATTTAATTTTGTTTCCTAATAAACAAAATTTTCACTCAATTTTCGAAATGACCCATTACAATCAAACATTAAGCATTATTAACTTCTGCTTCATCCTATATTCTAGCTACATCATTCTAAAGTTATATATCTCTTAGTTATACCGGAGTCTGTCTAATATACAGTCCTACGTACACTTTGCATTCGATTCAAGGTTTGGCAACGTTGTAACAATGGTCGCGTTCTAGTTCCTCCGCGGTGGTGCGAAGGAAAAGGTGAATACGCCATTCCGCAAATTAATTTCACACGTCACGTCGGTGGAAAACAATTAGAAGTACGTTTGACTGTATGTACTAGTCACTAGTGAGTAGTGACTAGTCAGTGGTGGTGGAGTAGCAGAACATATGTGCCTCATTCTTCGCTCAGAATTATGGTGTGGCGTGAATAAATGCAGATTTCATGAAATATCTTTAGGATAAACTAAGTTAATGTAAAGAATACAATTAACTGGTTTAGAACCAAAGGGGTACAGGTGACATATTTGCAGGTCTGAGTTAAAATAAAAAGAATATCGGTTTAAAAAAAAGGTAAGTCTTCACAAAAAAAGTCCGATAGAGTGCGGCACTGACTAGGAAATCAGTTATATGCTTCTGTCAACAATATTTTGTATATATCTGGTTTTCATTACACGTATCACCATTTTTTAGAAAATGTCACTTTGGTACTATCTAAGCCAGTCAATTGTTAGATTAGATATTACGAAAAAAAAATTTATTATTATTATATGTTCCATAAATGCGCGGAAGCATTTTTTTTATATAATTAATATGGACGAAGTATATACAGGGTTTCTCAAAACTCCCGATTAATATTAATATCGTTCATTTTATGCGTTAAATCTTCTGAAGGGTCATTGAAAAGCTTGTCAGAAGCGGATTTTCACTGTACCATTAAAAAGTTAATCGTGGTTTTGGTTAGGATAGAAAATTTGTTTTAATTTATTTTTTCATTAATAGTACAATAAAGTTATTATAGCAAATTAACGAAATTAATGTTCTAAAAGGCTAAATTTGATTCTCATTAAGTAACAACACATACAAATGTCAGATTGGCTTCTTATTTTGCCCTCATATCTCAGCAAAATATATATTTTTTAATGTGATCCTTTGGTAATGTTTTATCAAAAATACTACTCGAGATTATAACAAATAAACCATATACTGATTTAAATTTGGTTTTAATACATGTTAATTTTTAGGTTTATTTAGACCAAATATAATTAGTTTTCGCGTAGAGGTGTGTTTTTTATTAACAGCTATATTTATATATCAAAACATCGCTACACTATAATGTTGCACCGAAAATATCAGAAATTATAAAGTATGTATACAACCACTGAAGATGAAATTTTCAGGTAACTGTGCATCTCAAAATAAAATAAAATTTTATTACTTAATATAAGTAATTTAAATGGGTAAATTTAAAACTAAATTCTTTATATTTTCCAAAATATATGATGGTTTATTCCAACATGACGTTTTTCCCACAAATATAGCGAATGTCTATAATTTTTTTATTTATAGTAGCTAGAAATATATTCTTAACTGGCCCTTGCTAGATAAACATTTTGGGAACTTTAGTGTTATATGTATGGGAAGAGATGGTAGTGGGTTAGCTTCACCCAAATTGGTGCATTGAGGCAGTAAACCTGAGATCTAATTAGACCTAGGACGTACGAATATAAATTGTCATGTTGAATTGCTACACGAAGTAGGAAATGGCTGCAGAAATGCGATGATTATAAACTATGGAATGACTGTAACAGCGACTTCAACCAAATTTTCAGGTTTTAAATTGAATAATTTATTTTATATGCTTCTGAGCGCAGCAAATAATATTTTCAAAGAAAAGAAGTAACTTGAAACATCATCTAAATCAGGGCTTATTTTTATTTAATCAAATTTATATAGAAATATTCATTTGTGATTTTTTTTTAAATAATACAGCAGTAACTATTACTTTTCTTAATCACAATTTGTTCATACGTAAAAGTATTTTAAATCATATGTTTTGCTAAAAATAATATTAGAAATATTAATTATTTTCGACAGAAATTTTATTTATTGTATCCAAAAAGTTTTGAGCTATAAAACCATATACACATTACAATTAATCCGCATTAATGAAATTTTTAAAATAGTTTTTGTATAATGCATCCATTACTAGAACGATTAAAAATAAATTCGTAGTTATTTTATTTTAAAAATTTACATATAATAAATTTTCAACAAAATTTTCTAGTTTTCAATTGAATAATTTATTTTATATGCTTCTGAGCGCAGCAAATGATATTTTCAAAGAAAAGATGTAACTTGAAACATTATCTAAATCATGGCTTATTTTTATTTAATCAAATTTATATAGAGATATTCATTTGTGATTTTTTTTCAAATAATACAGCACAGTAACTATGATTTTTCTTAATCACAATTCGTTTATACGTAGAAGTATTTTAAATCAAATGTTTTGCTAAAAATAATATTAGAAATATTAATTATTTTCGACAGAAATTTTATTTATTGTATCCAAAAAGTTTTGAGCTATAAAACCATATACACATTACAATTAATCCGGATTAATGAAATTTTTTAAAAAATTATTGTACAATGCAAACAATTCTAGAAAGATAATAAATAAATTCATATGTATTTTATTTTAAAAATCTACATATTTACATATAACAAATGTATAAAAACTATTTGTTTAAAAATGTACATTTTTGACCAATTAATTTAATGTAATTATGCAAATATGTATATTTCACAATTCAGAGCAGATACGTGAATGTGAGAATATATTTTTAAATGAATTTCAACTAAATATATAAACTATTTTTATTTTAAATATTACTCGGCGCATATAATCCTTGTCTAAACCACGCATATCATTTTTCAATTTATCGGTTCAATCAAAATTAATTTTACTTTTTATATTTTCAGTTATTTCGTACAGAATTGCATTTGTATTTTTATTTCTACCGAACAGGAAATTTTATTTATCCTCTAATTGAATTGTATTTAAATTCCATGATATAAAGCTGCAATTTGTATTTTATAAAAATAAAAATAAAAATAAAATTTAAATTTATTATTGTGTTATATAATTGTCTAAAAACACAGATCATTTAATAGCTAGATGCGCATTTCGAAGTGTATGCTCCATCAGTAACACAATAAAAAAAACGAATTTGAAAGAAAAAATTATATAGCTTATTAAATTCTTTAAGTTTGTTATTTTATTGCAAATGCATATTATGCAGCCATAAGGCTCCATAATACATTTTAGGTACCACACAACTAAATATCAAAGCATAATTTAGCGTTTGGAAATATCTTTTCTATTATTCTATTAATCCATTTTAAAGACGTCAAGAATATTCCTGAATGTAATAATAATATTTGTAGATGTCTGCTTTAGGGTACGTCTCCAGCTTTCTGATTATCATCCACTAGTCATTTTTGTAATTTAATTTTATTAGACCGGTTTTGAAACTGACAAAATATCACCCAATTAATCTAACGTTTTAAATATCTGCCAAGGTATAAACTATCAATTTTATTTTTTACGGAACACGATACAATAAGTTACGGTTAGTTAAAGAGTCCGCAATCCTAAAGATTGGTTGGAAACAGCACGCCATGCAGATCTATCCTGAGCTAATCCCTTCATCTCCCTATAGCTATTCATCTCAACGTCTTCAACTATCTGACTCACATACTCCAATCTAGGCCTACCTACCCCTCTCTTTCCCTCCACTCTACCTTCTATGATCAATTGCATAATCCCCCCATGCCTAAGGATATGCCCTACTAATCTGTCTCTCCTACGCTGTAACACTCTCCAAATACTTCTCTTCTCCCCTACTAACTCTAGTACAGCTTCATTTGTTACTTTATCTTCCCAACCAATCCTCATCCTCCTCCTATAACACCACATTTCGAATGCTTGTAATCTACGCTTCTCTTCCTTTCCTATAGTCCACGCCTCACACCCGTACAGTGCTACACTCCAAACATATACCTTCAGTAATCTTTTTCTAATACCCAAGTCAATATTTGATCTTAAAATCTGTTCCTTTTCTACGAATGCCTTCCTACCCTGTGCTATCCTACACTTTATATCTACCTTGCTTCGATTATCTTTTGTGATTCTACTGCCTAAATAACAAAAATCTGACACTTCTTCGATTCTATTATCTCCTATTGTGATCCTCATTTTTCTGCTGCATTCCTTTTTGTCACACCTCATCACTTTAGTTTTACCTATATTTATTTTCATGTTAAAATCCCTAGTCAATACTGCCTGCATACCATTCAATACCCTTTCTAAATTCTTTTCGCTTTCTTCCAATATAGCTATATCGTCGGCGAATCTCAGCATATATATTTTCTCTCCCTGTACATTCACACCTACACTATACTCTTCTTTTACTTTGTTTATTGCATCTTCTATATATAGATTAAATAATAACGGTGAAAGTGTACATCCCTGCCGAACTCCCTTCCCTATTTTTGCTACCTCTTCTTCCCCCGCAATTCTAACTAAGGCAGTTTGGTGTTTATATAAATTAAAAATTATTCTCCTATCCTTATAATCTATACCCGTTTCTTTTAAAATTCTAAACATTATGTCCCAATCTACATTATCAAATGCCTTTTCTAAATCTACAAAAGCTATGCAAGTTACCTTTCCTACCCTCATTCTTTTTTCTACTACTGTTCTTAGTGCTAAAATCGCCTCCCTCGCCCCTCTGTTTTTCCTAAAACCAAACTGATCTTCTCCTAGCCTTTCCTCTACTTTATTTTCTAATCTCCTATAAATAATCTTTAGCAATATCTTCGATGCATGTGATAGTAGACTAATGGTCCTATAGTTCTCACACAGATTAGCTCCTATTTTCTTCGGCATTGTTACTATTCTACTACGCTGAAAATCCTGTGGTACTTCTCCCTTCTCATATATTTTACAAACTAACCTGTATAATCGCTCCTGCATTTTTTCCCCTGCGTGTTTTATTAATTCGGCTGGTATCATATCAATCCCCGCTGCTTTGTTATTCCGTAAATCATTTAATGCTCTATGAAACTCTGACCTAAGTATGCTAGGACCTAAATCATCCTCATCTATCTGTTCCACATTTTCTAGCTCCTCCATGTCGTGCCTACTTTTATATAAATCTTCAAGATACTCCTTCCATCTTCTAGCTTTTTCCTTATTTTCTGTGAGTTCCTTACCCTGCTTATCACATATAATGTTACCCTTTGGTTTTACTTTAGAAAAATGTGACTTAATTTTCCTATAGCCCAAATTTACTTTACCTCTTCTCATATCCTCCTCAATATCCTCACAATTTCCTTTTATCCACTCTTCTTTCGCTAGCTTGCATTTCCTATTAATTAAGTTCCTTAGTTCCTTATATTTTTTCTGTCCTGCTTCTGTGTTTCCAATTTTAATTTTCCTTCTTGCTTCTATCATTTCAACTATTTCTTCCGTGATCCATTCCCTCCTACCTGCCCTTTTCTTTGTGCCTAATACTTCATTTGCTGCTGTAGTTAACCCATTTCTGATTTCCCTCCATTCGCAATCTATGTCGTTCCTAGATGTTCCATTAGCCATGATTTCTACTTTCTGCTTGTATTAAGTTACGGTATTTGGGTGATATTCTATACTATTATATTATATATATTTTACATGAATTATGTAAAATAATGTAATTTGTTGACCACCTTTATATAACATTCACTCATATTATAATATGAATACATTTAACTGGCTGCCTTTGATATATTCATAACTCGTAGCTGCTCGGCAGGATAAGGCAGCACGAAGATCCACCACATCATCTGCAATACCTCGAGGTATTCTGAATTGAAATGAAGTCACTCTAATCCAAGAAACAATTCTACTGTAATATACTGTGTCGATCTCTAAGCGGACGATGTTAGACAATGCCCTTGGTGAAATTGTTTCAAATGTAATTAATAAATAAAATTGTTGATGTGGTGGAGTACTTGCCTGTAAATGTGCTGTTAAATTGCACATAAATTTAATCTAATAACAATCATGTCAAAAATTCTTCAAGCGATAAATAAAAACAAAAAGCTTTTCCACGTAATGGTGAATATTTATCTCATCGAGAAAAATAATTAATATGATATATTAAGAAAAAATGTGAAAATAACATTATAATAACAAGGTACGTTCTCTGCTTTATATATCCATGTACCTGTACTTTATTCGACTTTGTATTTCATATTAAATTGCAGACGTCAAAAGCTAGTTTTTGCACAGCGCAATCAAATTGCGCAATTTCTTGCAACAATTAATTTGAGCTATGAATTGCGCGGAGCACGAACTTTTTATATAGCGCAATTATTTCACGCCTCTGCAAATTGGCCAACTGAACCGAATACTCTTATTAAAAATATTTCTGCATAAAATAATAATATAGCCGAAAAATTTTACTGTCTTAAATTAAATTTTACTGTCTAAAACTGATAAATTTGAGCAAATAGCAAGAATGTAAAAAAATAACAATTTCATTATTTAGCAGCCTAAAGAATTATTGTTGAGTTCAAGTTTAAGTTGGCTATACGAACAATCATTAAATTTGCCGCAGCTGCAATTTGTTGCAGACGAATAGGCACGTGCTTCTACTCTCGCAATAAATTACACAACTTCTTGCAAACCAGAAATTGCATGCAATTTTTATATTAGACCGCCAGGGAAATTATGCAACAAGAAAAAGCACCAACTTTTTGATCAGCGTAAATAAAACCATTTAAGAATAAGACTTATTTATCTATCGCTTCTACTCTGAATTTTCATATAAATCGTTTTATGTTTTTCTAACTAACCCTAGCACATTTTCTTTTTTCTATTTACTTGCCTTTTAAATGGTAAATGACCAATAAACCCTTGCGAAGAATATTCTTGCCGGTCGGCCTGAAATTTTCATTTTCATTTCAAAGTATATAGAATAATTTTTAAACAATCAATAACAAATGTTTATTTTAGAAAAATATTTCCACTGGAACAGTGGCGTATCCAAAGTTTCTGTAAGGTAGCTTATAACAAAAATATATTTTTAAAAATTTAAACCGTAACCCTTCAATGCATGATTTTTTTATTTAAAACATGTGGGATATTAACTTTTTATTGACTAAAAATACAATAATTTTTTTTTACAAAATACAACTAAAAATACAACTGTTGCACATCTGCAACATTATGCACCAGTGTTGTGAACAACATGCCTTTGCTTTATCCTTCTAAGAATTTTTAATTTCTTTAAACAGTTTTTCAGTTCTATAGAATTTATTTTATTGGGCACTTTGGAAGTTAATTATAATAATTTTATATCAACAATTTTACTTGTGTATTGTTAATATTTTTCAGTTTTCATTTAATATATTATTTAAGCACAGTGTGACTTTCACTTTATCTATCAACTAAGTCCGCATTCGCAAATAGTTGGTATTTACGCCACATAAAGGAATCAGTATTGCCTGGATCCTCGGTTGCAATAAATTTTCAAATTGCAACCAAAACATTGGTCCTTCGAGCCGGATTCTTATTAATAATTTAAGATTATTAATTCGATCGCGCGCGCGAAGAATTTGTACTTCATAAACGTGCCTCAAGTGCTTCATTATATTGATCATCGTTTTGTCTTGTGACAATCAATCAGAGTACGATAAAAATAGAAATTTGAGAATTTATGCAGTGGCAGCTCGTGCCATTTCAAGCTGGGGGAGCGCGTTTCTGAAAAAATAACATAATAACATACTATTGAAAATTAAGAATGACTAATTTTCCTCTACATTTATATAGACTTGTATATCATAATCAAAGGCATAATAGCGGCCATTTGTCATGTACAATCAAAGAAATAGTCAATAATTGTGGCTTAAAGTGTTTGACTTAAAATTATTCTAGGCGAGACCTGGCGATGCTATATATATATATATAAATAATTATTTTTTACATACATTTCTTATATTTAATTTTTTTTAATATTTTATTTTAATTTTTGTCAAATATTTTATAGCAAATTATGTTTGATTTATGAATTACAAAATAAATACACAATAGCGTTCTCAAACAATCGGTCAATAATTGTATTTTCTTTTTTCAGTTTTTAAACTACATTTATGTCTCATTTGCCATATTCTTGGCAATAGGTGTACTAGTGTATAGATAAAATTCGGATAATAAAAACGCGTTTGTGGATAACGAATACTCCACTAGAGCGAGAACTTTCTCAGAAAACGGCGAAAGTCTCGCTTCAACCAACGCAATCAACTTTTTCGAATTTATATTCGTCGCTTCAACTTACCGTTCAAGGTGCCATTGAAACTGCCCATATAAAATAGCATGTGCAAAGATGGGATTGCATTCACGTAACGATGTAGTTAGACTTGAATTCCTCGCCGCGTTCGTCGAGAATAAATAGTGTGTAATCTGTGTGTGTGTGTTTATCGTCGTTGTCGCACACACATCTAATATTAAAATATGTAGATGGCGATACCAACACGATCAGCAACTGTAAATTAATACGCGATGTTAATTGCGTGTTCAATTTCAAAGTCAGCATTTAGAAATATTTTTATATGGACTGTCCATGCTATGATTATAAATTTTTATTAAACGTGAAAAAATGATTGAATGGGTCATTTTCTAAAGGGAAATGATAATTTTGATGAAAATCGACAGGTATAATATACCTTTGCTCTTTTTCGATAATTTTTCGATAATTTTGATGAAAATCGACCTCTATTCTTTTTCGATAATTTTTCGATAATTTTGATGAAAATCGACCTCTGCTCATTTTCGATAATTTTTCGATCATTTTGATGAAAATCGACAGGTATGTACCTCTCTAATTTTTCGATAATTTTTCAATAATTTTAATGAAAATCGACAGGATAATATACTTTTGTAGTTTTTCGATAATTTTGCTGCTAATCGACAAAAGAATTAAAATTTTCGACAGGTATATACCGCTGTACTTTTTCGATAATTTTGATAAAAATCGACAGGTATATACCTTCTTTGTAAATAATTAAGAAAATTCGACAGATATATTTATACCTTCTTTATAAATAATTAAAATAAATAATAAAAGTGTAATAGTATTGTATACAAGTAATTGAATAAGTACATTGGTAGGAAAAATATTTAAAAAATAAATAGAAAGAAAGTATATAACAAACTTTAATAAATTTTACTCAATTCCCAATATAAAAGTGCGAATATAAAGAGATATAATGCGAAATTCTTTTGAAAAAATATTGATATTGTAAATTATGTTTAGTCATGTCCGCTATATGCAATCACTGATTATATATATTTATCCTCAACTATAAGGATTAGTTGGAAACTGCATGAACATTACAATGGAATGCATTTGAAGAACTTTGAAAACTAAAGTACACTTGAAATTATATTGATTTACGTTCATTCTAAATTTATAAACAATTACGCGTTTCTAAAGAATTTTTTAAATTTTCGATATAAAATTGCGGAATTTTACACATTGTCCAGTGATTGGCGCAAGCTCTTTGCAATCCTAGACTCAGTATATGCGCCAAGCTCATCATCTATTTTACACAGTGCAGTGTACTGCACAAAAGCAACGCCACTGTATCAACGTGTTGGAAAATTGAATTGATACGTTACTTCAAAGCAGTGCGTTAATTCGAAGCAACGCGGTTTGGTAAGATTCAGTAGTCCAGTGCAAATCTAAAACCGGTTTTCACCGAAAATCGGTTTTCACCATAAAGCGGATTTTACCGAAACGCGATTTTCACCGAAAATTGGTGAAAACGGTTAGTCGGTGAACCGGTGAAAAATCGCTTGCACCGGTTTCCGGTTTGATTGGCAAATATTCCCAGCACTAGTATATACACATTAAGCAGAGCTAATTATATTACAATATCGCTTACTCAATGGTATCGAAAATTCCATTACAAAAATATAAGGTAATTTGGAAAAAGGGATTTTTTTAGTAAGATTTCTTTTTAAAAAATACCACTACGGTGTTAAATAATAGTATAGAATACCGTAACACAGTTATGTTGACTGATTTATTTAATAGTATATCAATCACATGCATCGAAGATATTGTTAAAGATTATTTATAGGAGATTAGAAAATAAAGTAGAGGAAAGGCTAGGAGAAGATCAGTTTGGTTTTAGGAAAAACAGAGGGACGAGGGAGGCGATTCTAGCACTAAGAACGGTAGTAGAAAAAAGAAAGAGGGTAGGAAAGGTAACTTGCATAGCTTTTGTAGATTTAGAAAAGGCATTTGATAATGTAGATTGGGACATAATGTTTAGAATTTTAAAAGAAACGGGTATAGATTATAAGGATAGGAGAATAATTTTTAATTTATATAAACACCAAACTGCCTTAGTTAGAATTGAGGGGGAAGAAGAGGTAGCAAAAATAGGGAAGGGAGTTCGGCAGGGATGTACACTTTCACCATTATTATTTAATCTATATATAGAAGATGCAATAAACAAAGTAAAAGAAGAGTATAGTGTAGGTGTGAATGTACAGGGAGAGAAAATATATATGTTGAGATTCGCCGACGATATAGCTATATTGGAAGAAAGCGAAAAGAATTTAGAAAGGGTATTGAATGGTATGCAGGCAGTATTGACTAGGGATTTTAACATGAAAATAAATATAGGTAAAACTAATGTGATGAGGTGTGACAAAAAGGAATGCAGCAGAAAAATGAGGATCACAATAGGAGATAATAGAATCGAAGAAGTGTCAGATTTTTGTTATTTAGGCAGTAGAATCACAAAAGATAATCGAAGCAAGGTAGATATAAAGTGTAGGATAGCACAGGGTAGGACGTCATTCGTTGAAAAAGAACAGATTTTAAGATCAAATATTGACTTGGGTATTAGAAAAAGATTACTGAAGGTATATGTTTGGAGTGTAGCACTGTACGGGTGTGAGGCGTGGACTATAGGATAGGAAGAGAAGCGTAGATTACAAGCATTCGAAATGTGGTGTTATAGGAGGATGATGAGGATTGGTTGGGAAGATAAAGTAACAAATGAAGCTGTACTAGAGTTAGTAGGGGAGAAGAGAAGTATTTGGAGAGTGTTACAGCGTAGGAGAGACAGATTAGTAGGGCATATTCTTAGGCATGGGGGGATTATGCAATTGATCATAGAAGGTAGAGTGGAGGGAAAGAGATGGGTAGGTAGGCCTAGATTGGAGTATGTGAGTCAGATAGTTGAAGACGTTGAGATGAATAGCTATAGGGAGATGAAGGGATTAGCTCAGGATAGATCGGCATGGCGTGCTGTTTCCAACCAATCTTTAGGATTGCGGACTCTTTAACTAACAATCACGATTCGTGACAGAGGTATTTTATTTAGTTTTATCTTGTGCTACTGAATATGGGGGCATAGCCTTCGAAATGTATATCTAGCTACTTAATGCTTGTTACGGTATTTGGGTGATATTCTATATTATCAGGTAGTTAGGTTATAATTGCGGTCGGCCTGGCGTATATATCAATGTATACGAAAGCGTATACCTGCACTTTACTTATTTATTTAGCAAAATATGAATTTTACTTTATTCCACCAATAAGAGCATGTTCTTGCATTCATAATTTTCATCTCACTTTCACCTATATATAATCAGTAGCTGCCTTTATTTGCTATGTCCAGCCTACATAGAGCTCTGAAGCGTCATAAAATTAGCCAAAATTCTCAGCGCTGAGAAATTGCGAGACGCCAGTTGCCCCTTAAGGGTTAAAATGTTGACAAATTTTAATTGCATGATAGGAGACTTTTTTTCTTCAATACAGAACAACTATATTATGTATAGAAAATTATAATTGTTTAAAGTGAACTGTAAATAATTTTTTTAATACAAGGCTATGAAGCACGACTATTTAGTTATCTTACATTGAACAAGTTTTTTTTTTTATTCGGAAACAACTAGCTGTGGCTGAAAAGCAATTACTTACGTTTTTGCTTTTTTATTTATTCTTAGTTTACGTTCATTCATACTTCTATTTTCGAGTAAAAATCCTCCTTTTTTTAAGGGTTAAACAATTACACATAAATCGCGTCCAGGGACGTCATCAGGACGTCTTGTTACACGAACAACACACGGCCACGGATGGCAAAAGGAAAAATTTAAAAAAGTGTGTGACAGAATTTTTTTTGTCGAAATAATAATGGCAGGAAATTGAGTATTTTTACGGCCTATATAGTATAAGTAACTTCACGATTAATCATATACATTCGGTAAATTCTATTCATAATTATACGTGTGCTAGTCGTCTCGCTGTGCGAATTGTTGTGAAATGTGTTTATCATTAATCTCTCCAGCTGTTATTTGTCTAACGTCATTAGAGAATAATTAGATGATAAATTTAGTATTGGTAAAGTACACACTACAATATTTTTCTTGTAACTAAACTAGCTCTTTATTTTGAACCGACTTAATTCGAATAATTGTTGCGTTTTTCGAAAATTATAATTTCTTGCGCTTGACTGAAATATTGAGCAAACCTGTAGTTTTAGCTTTATTTAGGCTCTTTAAATCGATTGTTTGAACATTGTTGTGCCTCGTCCCAATACTTCTACTTTCAAATTTACAAAGAGGACGATAAATAAACATAAATATATAATACACGATGCATTATATGAATTTGTGACAAAATGCAATATCGATTTATGAACTATTACAGTTATTATATAAAGATTCGACAAATATGAAACTAAAATTATAAAATAATAATAGTAGAAAAAACAATAATAATAACAATAATAATTAGGGAAAAATAATTGCACAACAAAGTAGTATTATATCTAAGTTTTAATTGGTGGTATAATGATTGTTAAAATATGAATGGCATTAGCTAATTAACTTATGTAGTCAATGTGGTCAATGTGGTCAATATAGTCAACCTTCCAATTCGTGGTCTATTTCCAGTTTGTGTATATTTTGACATGACGGACCCCTTGTCAAGAAGAAGTGTAGCCAGTGTCTTTCCCTCAAGGTTACGTTCTTTGTAGGTCTCCAAGAGAGAATGATAGGTATGAGTGTATATAAAGAGATGGAAATGGAAAATAGTAAAAAACAAAATGTTCACTACAATAAGAAATTGGTAAGCAGTCAATATCTAATCCCATTAAACATGTAGGAGAAAAAAAAGACCAATGCAATATATTTTTTGCCGTTTTATGGAATTAGCTTTGAGTGGTTTTATCCAATTCCTTATTGTTTAGAAATTGGATAAACTCCTCTTCTATCATCTTTTCAAATACGATAAATTTAGCTATTTATACATTTTGTAAATGTATTAATAAGAAAACCTAAATTTTTAACTCATTTTACTTTATATATAAAACTGATTTACACTTGTTATTTTTTTTTGTTAATAATTGATCTCAAAATAGCTCAATTTCTAAATTCAAATCGGCTAATCCTTTTACGCTAATCATTTCTTCCTGCATTATCGAACAACTTTAGGAAGCGTCTAAAATTACAACCCATAATTCTTATATCCCAATATAGCAAATTTATTTATGGCACTGAAATTGGCGAAAGAATAGGCCATTCTGAAACTACCAACTTAATATTGATTTAAAAATTAAACATAACATTGATACGTGTGTGACGACATTATTTCTAAGATTTTATCCACATTCTTAAAATTGTTAAAAAAATTGACAAGTGTATACGGGCTTTAATCTCAATCAGCAAAGACAGCAAAATAAAAAGTACAAAAAAAAATAAAAACACCCTTCGAATATTAATGACTTTAAATTAATTTTAATTTTAAGAAAATAATTTACCATATTGTATTTGCAATGTCGTCGAGTGAGGGATATCGGAACTATTTATTTAGATAATATAAATAATTTCAACACCGAAGTACAAAATTGATATCAGTTCCAGTTTGTCATTCGTTTGGTAAACATCGCGCGCTATTAAATTGGTGTTTCACAGGTGTTCGAGGTCGGGTATAAATTTATCTGCATACTAGAAATTTAACATAATTTTCATTTATACATCGCTAGAATTAATTATAAGTGAATAAGTGCAAGTGGTGGACCCCCCGACAAAGGCGGTGCTTCCTTATCAGAATGTAGTGGAGGTTTTCTTTGAGTGATAAATAAAGTTGGGATACTATAATAATAATAACCCCGAAGAAACAATTGTGGAGATGCAGTACAGTGTTCTTATCCAAAGTATGCTAATTTGGTACGATTTTGTTATACACACCTGGCTTTGAAATTTGGTAAGATCTATCTATATCAAATCTAATATCAAATTAAATCACAATTTGTAAAACCGACAATAGTTTCTTATTGGGCTAGCGGAATTTAATCGGCTTGTACCATTCAATCTGGTGTTACCATAAACAATAATACGAATAATAATGCGAGATAGGAAATGTCCGATAAAGGTCCGTTCGTTGTATTTTTAGAGAATGAGAACAATTTAGGGAACTTATGTCTCATGCCATTAGGAACGATCATTTACAAGGGCACCGTGGTCCCGCAGTATGGGTTCGAATCCCACCCGGCAGGGTATTTTTTCATGAAAGAATAGATTCCTTTCGGACCATGGATGTTGTGAATTATCCAAATATTGAAATTATAAACGATTCTGTCACATGGTAGTAGCTCATATCGAAAAAAAGGTGATTCATAATAATTACAAAGATGTTATTATCTCTCGAGTAAGCAGGAATAGAGTGAAAGTAGTTTTTAAGAACTGGGGAAATGGGTTGCTGGAATCAAAATATTTCTTTGAAAATCCACGTCGCCCTTATAAAAAAAGGTAAAAACGGAGACACGGTGGATGTGATATGTTTGGAGGGTAGTTTAGTAAGTTTTTCTTTTCATATGTTTGGTCATACCAGTACTTTATGCAGAGCGTCGGGAGGTTGTTCGTTGTAAGAGGTGTTCACGCACTCGCAGAATGTAGCTGTAATACGGTCCTGTCCTATTATAGGCGACATGAGGCGAATAGTAAAGATTGTCCAGAATATAATAAACAGTTAGATATTTGAAAAATTGTTGTCGACAATATTTCATATAATGACGCAAAGTCTATTTTTAACGGCGCAAACGCTAATACCGGGTGGGGCATAATAATGTGCTCACGCTCACTCACCACCAAAGATAATTTTATGAGGTTTTAAACTGTTCAAAGTAGAAACATGGGAGATTTTTAGCGGACAAACATATGTTCGATATGTCCTCCCTCATCTTCACTGACGCGTTCAAGGCGAGCGTTTTGGATCACATCTCGCAATGAAAAGCCAATTCCAAAACCTCACGACTCATTCCGATAATGTCGCCTCCTCCACCACTCAAGAACACACCATCCTACTCTACAAAACGTACATACTACCAATTCTAACATACTCATGTCCTGTCTTGACTACCATAAGCAAATCCAACCTAAGAAACTTACAAATAACACAAAACAGACTACTCAGATTAGCCACAAGACTACCAAGTTATTTTTATTTTTGGCGATATTTCCATTTTTTTTTGTAAAAATATTTTTAATCTCAATAAAGTGTTAAGCTAAATTTAAAACATTTTATTTGACTAAATAAGATTCAGTTCAATTTGAACCTTACTTATCGATACTATAATATATAACTTTTCTATAATTACAAATCATCACCAAGATCAAAATTCAAATTCAAGAAATTTCCTTGGTTTAATCCTTCTGCTATGGCTAGAAAATAAAATTGCATTCAACAAATTGCATATTGCAACATTTAATTAAAAAATAATAAAAATAGCTTTAGACTATTTATTTTGCCATTTATATGAGATATAAACAATTTTAAAACATATTATCAATGACAGATATGATAGTAAATTTTACTTATAACATTAAATACATCAATTTTTAATTAATATAAAATGAATTATGTAAGAGGTAATAATATAAATGTTTTCATCGCATAAAACTACCATTTTATATCACAGATTAGTTTAACATTGAAACAGTTGATTAAATTTTTAATATAATAATATTGATTTGGAAAATTGAAGGAAATCAAAATGATGTGTAAGATATTTTGACGCTAGAATTACAATATTGTTAATATTCTTGTACACAAAAGGCGATAAATTATAGTATATAAAAATTATGTATTTGCCTACAATATTAACACCAGTTTTGTATATTATGATGTTATTGAATATTAATGAACCAAATGGTTGTAGTAGAATGAAGCTTAAAATAATAAACCCAACAAATCCTTACAAAAAGAAGATTAAGTTCATTTGTAAATTAAGATACATCTACAATAAGGTGATATAATATAAGGCGAATATTATAATAGTGTTAAATATATATTATTGTCAGTCTATTTAAAAACGTAGCTCTTATTCTTGCAATAAGACGACCTCACACATGATATAAATTAATTATTGATATAAACGTCGAGACATCCAGCAATTTAAATGACCAATTATATATGTGTCGATTATCTTTTGTGATTCTACTGCCTAAATAACAAAAATCTGACACTTCTTCGATTCTATTATCTCCTATTGTGATCCTCATTTTTCTACTGCATTCCTTTTTGTCACACCTCATCACTTTAGTTTTACCTATATTTATTTTCATGTTAAAATCCCTAGTCAATACTGCCTGCATACCATTCAATACCCTTTCTAAATTCTTTTCGCTTTCTTCCAATATAGCTATATCGTCGGCGAATCTCAACATATATATTTTCTCTCCCTGTACATTCACACCTACACTATACTCTTCTTTTACTTTGTTTATTGCATCTTCTATATATAGATTAAATAATAACGGTGAAAGTGTACATCCCTGCCGAACTCCCTTCCCTATTTTTGCTACCTCTTCTTCCCCCTCAATTCTAACTAAGGCAGTTTGGTGTTTATATAAATTAAAAATTATTCTCCTATCCTTATAATCTATACCCGTTTCTTTTAAAATTCTAAACATTATGTCCCAATCTACATTATCAAATGCCTTTTCTAAATCTACAAAAGCTATGCAAGTTACCTTTCCTACCCTCTTTCTTTTTTCTACTACCGTTCTTAGTGCTAGAATCGCCTCCCTCGTCCCTCTGTTTTTCCTAAAACCAAACTGATCTTCTCCTAGCCTTTCCTCTACTTTATTTTCTAATCTCCTATAAATAATCTTTAACAATATCTTCGATGCATGTGATAGTAGACTAATGGTCCTATAGTTCTCACACAAATTAGCTCCTATTTTCTTCGGCATTGTTACTATTCTACTACGCTGAAAATCCTGTGGTACTTCTCCCTTCTCATATATTTTACAAACTAACCTGTATAATCGCTCCTGCATTTTTTCCCCTGCGTGTTTTATTAATTCGGCTGGTATCATATCAATCCCCGCTGCTTTGTTATTCCGTAAATCATTTAATGCTCTATGAAACTCTGACCTAAGTATGCTAGGACCTAAGTCATCCTCATCTATCTGTTCCACACTTTCTAGCTCCTCCATGTCCTGCCTACCTTTATATAAATCTTCAAGATACTCCTTCCATCTTCTAGCTTTTTCCTTATTTTCTGTGAGTTCCTTACCCTGCTTATCACATATAATGTTACCCTTTGGTATTACTTTAGAAAAATGTGACTTAATTTTCCTGTAGCCCAAATCTACTTTACCTCTTCTCATATCCTCCTCAATATCCTCACAATTTCCTTTTATCCACTCTTCTTTCGCTAGCTTGCATTTCCTATTAATTAAGTTCCTTAGTTCCTTATATTTTTTCTGTCCTGCTTCTGTGTTTCCAATTTTAATTTTCCTTCTTGCTTCTATCATTTCAACTATTTCTTCCGTGATCCATTCCTTCCTACCTGCCCTTTTCTTTGTGCCTAATACTTCATTTGCTGCTGTAGTTAACCCATTTCTGATTTAATAATAATAATATAACGATATCATGAAATATTAAATAAAGCCAAAAATGCGAATTTTGAAAATTGGAAAACCAAAAATAGGAAATTTGGGGACGTCTAATCCTTTTAGCCGTCACCAATGGGCTGGCAAAAATCCTTTAAACAATTTTTATAGTTGTCAGTTAGTTAGATTATTTCAATTTGATTTTTTTTTTTTGAAATTTTTTAGTTGGTTTTACAATAATAAATTGGTAAAACAGCTAAAAAGTAAACCATTAATAAAAAAAAGGCACCTGTTGCTCATTAACAAAAGTTTTAATACATACAATCGAAAAATAATTTAATTTCGTTTCTTTGTATATTGAAAACAATAAGAATGAATTTTAGTCGTCAAATCTGTTTAAACATTTCCACTCTTAAAAGAATTACTCTTCACTTGTAAATCTTTTCTATCGTCAGGTTGGAATCAACGGAATTTTGAGAAAATGATAAAAAAATATATTCAAGCAATCAATTGAAATTTGTTGAAGAATAATGGATTGTCTGATATTTTTGCACATAAATTGCATTAAAAATACACTGGTCCTGGCTAAAATAAATCCTCTTCATATATTCGAAAAAGCCGTAAATCGTTCAGCTGCGAATTGAAAAACTAGCCAAAATAATTTTTTTGAAACATTATATTTTTCACATTACTTTATTTCGGTGTTTTATTTTTTTGCATCAAAAAATCTGAAAATAATTTATTTGCCAGACTCTTCGAAATTTGATGCTTACACTCTTTTTCTGATTATCGTGTCACTAAAAATGAGGGCTTGACCATCGAACTACGCATCTTGCTTCAATAAACTTGAAGCTGCTATTGATATTTTTGACTATTGATGATATTTTGTAATACTGAATTAATTTGCAATTACAAATTTTTATTTTTGCTTAAAAATTGGGTTTAAGCTATTCTACATATACGATAGACCAGTTTTATATTATATATTTACTTATAATATACTAACTATACATTTTATACATCCTGTAGACATTATTTGACATTTCGTTGTATATATTCGAAATAGAACTAATTTCGCTGGAATTTGAAATAATATCAAATTAGTATATGTATTACGTGGCGTGCAGAATTATAGGACGAGTGGTGACAGCGGCCATATGACTATGGCCATTCAAACTGTCTGATGTCATCATTAGTTATGCATTACAGATGTCCGAACGTATTAAACTTACACACATACGCCCAGCTGTAATAAATCGGCGCGGATCTGATAAAACCACTTATCTACAATAATCATTATTCTATTTATTCAAAAAAACATTGGTACACTGAGAAAAATGGCTGGTTTTTTGTAAAAGAACCTACATGCTAACGTGTAGTTTCTTAACAGTCAATATTTTACACTAAAATATAACAAATTATATTACTATTAAACAAAATAACATCTTATAGTTACACTGCAATTTTCTACACATTAACTATTACTATCATTGATTCAATATTATTAAATTGTGCTTACTATTAAAGTCTAAAAAATACGAAGTGATTTGCATTTAATTATTAAATGATATTTATTTAACATGAGAAGAGATCATTTCATGGTAAGCAAAGGTGATATATACAAGAAAGGGGAAAACTTCATTATAAAGAAACTGATATATTTTTAATAAAAGCAATGCACTAACACTTAACGTAATCTGACTATAGATAACGAAGAATATGTAGCATTTAATATGCAATATTTATATCCAACTAATTTCATTTATAATAAAATTGCTGATACAAATATTTGCCCGATGATTTCTCACTCTTCTTTTCAACTTCGAAGCGTCGAGTGACTTTTGTGTATTCAATGAAAATAAGTGAAATATCTTTTATAATCTATAAACTTATGGATGAAGAAACCATTCAATTTTTCGAAAATTCTAATTGAATTACTTTGCTTCCAAAATTCCAAAGAAATATTATTTGTTTTGATCAAATATAATTAATTTATGCATTGCAAGACATGATGAATGCAATATGGATATATATATATATAAATAAATATATAAAATGCAACACTGATCGTGGATGAACATATGAAGAACTAAAAAGTATCCCTCAACATTGTGTTCCTTTTCAAATTTATATTATTAAATTTAACAATTTATTCATTCGTATTCTGTTTTTTTTTTTTATATATATTTCTACTACTATAATGAAAGTGGTAACATATATAAATATTCAAACTGGTTATTTGTTTAGATTTTTTTCAAATTTGTATTTGATTTTATTAAACTTAAAAAACTTGTATATCAAACCTAAAGAAATATTGTGCTTTTATGTTCAGAGAATATTTTTTCACGTATTTCAGCGCAGGCTTATTATAATGCACGTACTGAACAAATCAATTGACAGATTTGTGAATTTAGTGAATTCACTAAATTGAATGTATAGCTATTATGTACTCTCAAATAAATCCAAATTTTCGCAAATTTTAAGTTAAGTGGTTTTGCATGATCAATTTGCCAAATACGAACTGTGTCATATAGATGTCAGTACCAGCACTCTGGCAACGGCAGGCATCTAACAATTAGGCACAGAGATGGTGGATGATAATTCACTCTGCGGGGGTGGATTCTAAACGCAAATATTATCTCAAAGGGAAACAAAACCGACGTAGTTTAGATAATTTCGCGCAGCTTATGAAATGAAAGCGGAAAGGTCCGTTTTAATGCCAGTAGATTTTCTACGTTTTTATATATTAAAAAAATTAAATTGAAATGCATTTAATAACAGCCGTTTTTTTCATCAGTACAGATGTAATTAATGACAAATATTTAATTAATAATAATGTGTTAAAGGGCTATCGGCCTATGGCCCTTCTGCCCATGAATGGTTAACAAAAAAAGAAGGAAAAAAAGAACAAGATTGGTGTAGAATATAAATGTGTTGATTATTTTAGAAAATGGTATCCAATAAGTCAATGATTGTAATTTCGGGGTTTCTTTTTCACGGGTGTGTTATTTGGTTAACTTTATTTGGAAGTTTAAATGAGGGATAATTTGTTTAATATTGTTTTTAGGCTCTAATAGGAAATTTAAAAAACAGTGGAATTTAAAAGTGGTATATATTAGATTAATTTATTCCATATTACGAAATAGTTTCATATTAGACATTTATACAAAGTTAAATTTTAATTTGAATTTTAGGGGCAGGTTTTGTCGTGTTAAGTTTCCATAATTAATATGGTACGTATCTTGAGAGAACATAACATTTTGGACACATAGAATAGTTGAGGTTGGCTTGGGTTATTACAAAAAAATCTCAAAATTGAGCGTTTTTGTCGCAATTTTTTCTATTTTGAGACTGCCAAATACTAACGCACTAACGGAAAAAATTACATAAGTCTTAAATTGGAATATTTGGAACGGCTGAATCACAAATTTACGCCACTGCACTATGTTTATTGAAAAATTTCTTAACTAAGAAATTACAAAATACTTTTGAAGTGAAATGTGAAAATGTTATATTTCTACATCAATTAATTGACTAAGTCACATTGGAAATCATAAAATTGACTAATTGAAATACTGGCAAAAAAATATTTTTTTCTACATAGGTTGTAGATTTTGCCTTTATGTTGCGATATTCCATATTAGGGAAGAGAAATAAAAATATAATGTTTTATATGACGGTTAAAAACGACGATTTATTCGAGCGTAATTTCGCTTATCAAGAAAAACATTTTTTATTATTTTTAGCCGTGATGTAAAACATTGTATTTTTTTTCTACAAGTGCTACCAACCACCTCCTTAAATAAAAAATTCAATTCTAATCAATATAATTTAATATCTTTATCTTATTGCAAATAATTTTATTTTTATTGCTATAATAAAACGAAAATGTATTAACAAAATATATAATGTAAATTATAATTTCACATAATAGATGGTAAGATATAATTACTTTTACCATCGCATCTTTGTACTTACTACCTTTTATAGTCTGATGATTACGAACATTGTTCTTGTCATAAAGTCATTCAAATATATAAAAAATATAGTAACTGAAAATTAACATGCGCAATAAAAATAGATAAGAATTTTTCCTTCCTAAATTGAGTTTGTAAATTCCTAATAAATTACCAAAATTTAGAAAGAATTTGTATGTTATTTAATTAGTCCTACAATTTAGTTTTATATAAAAATTACACAAAGAAAAGGGCAGGTAGGAGGGAATGGATCACGGAAGAAATAGTTGAAATGATAGAAGCAAGAAGGAAAATTAAAATTGGAAACACAGAAGCAGGACAGAAAAAATATAAGGAACTAAGGAACTTAATTAATAGGAAATGCAAGCTAGCGAAAGAAGAGTGGATAAAAGGAAATTGTGAGGATATTGAGGAGGATATGAGAAGAGGTAAAGTAGATTTGCATCACATGCATCGAAGATATTGTTAAAGATTATTTATAGGAGATTAGAAAATAAAGTAGAGGAAAGGCTAGGAGAAGATCAGTTTGGTTTTAGGAAAAACAGAGGGACGAGGGAGGCGATTCTAGCACTAAGAACGGTAGTAGAAAAAAGAAAGAGGGTAGGAAAGGTAACTTGCATAGCTTTTGTAGATTTAGAAAAGGCATTTGATAATGTAGATTGGGACATAATGTTTAGAATTTTAAAAGAAACGGGTATAGATTATAAGGATAGGAGAATAATTTTTAATATATATAAACACCAAACTGCCTTAGTTAGAATTGAGGGGGAAGAAGAGGTAGCAAAAATAGGGAAGGGAGTTCGGTAGGGATGTACACTTTCACCGTTACTATTTAATCTATATATAGAAGATGCAATAAACAAAGTAAAAGAAGAGTATAGTGTAGGTGTGAATGTACAGGGAGAGAAAATATATATGTTGAGATTCGCCGACGATATAGCTATATTGGAAGAAAGCGAAAAGAATTTAGAAAGGGTATTGAATGGTATGCAGGCAGTATTGACTAGGGATTTTAACATGAAAATAAATATAGGTAAAACTAAAGTGATGAGGTGTGACAAAAAGGAATGCAGTAGAAAAATGAGGATCACAATAGGAGATAATAGAATCGAAGAAGTGTCAGATTTTTGTTATTTAGGCAGTAGAATCACAAAAGATAATCGAAGCAAGGTAGATATAAAGAGTAGGATAGCACAGGGTAGGAAGGCATTCGTAGAAAAAGAACAGATTTTAAGATCAAATATTGACTTGGGTATTAGAAAAAGATTACTGAAGGTATATCTTTGGAGTGTAGCACTGTACGGGTGTGAGGCGTGGACTATAGGAAAGGAAGAGAAGCGTAGATTACAAGCATTCTAAATGTGGTGTTATAGGAGGATGATGAGGATTGGTTGGGAAGATAAAGTAACAAATGAAGCTGTACTAGAGTTAGTAGGGGAGAAGAGAAGTATCTGGAGAGTGTTACAGCGTAGGAGAGACAGATTAGTAGGGCATATTCTTAGGCATGGGGGGATTATGCAATTGATCATAGAAGGTAGAGTGGAGGGAAAGAGAGGGGTAGGTAGGCCTAGATTGGAGTATGTGAGTCAGATAGTTGAAGACGTTGAGATGAATAGCTATAGGGAGATGAAGGGATTAGCTCAGGATAGATCGGCATGGCGTGCTGTTTCCAACCAATCTTTAGGATTGCGGACTCTTTAACTAATAAAAATTACAAAATTTTTGTTCATTTTTTTACAATAGTTTATTACCTGTTTGAATTTGTGTCCATTATGTTTTCTCCAAACCGCTTTCTTTTTGATTTCTTTTATAACTAAATTCAAATCTACCCTTGAACTATAATTTTCTTCCATATTTTACAGAGTGTTCAGCAGCAAAGTTACGAATTTAATATGAAATTCTTCAAAAAGAGAAATCATTTAAAATTCTTAACATCCGAAAATAGAGATTTAAACTTTATACTGGATTGAATTTCGCAAGGATTTTTATTTATTTCATAAAATTGCTTAATAATTAAAAATACATAATTAGTTTTTTACTAAAATAATGACTTAATAAATTTAAACAATACACAAACGATATATTTCTTTTTTGAGGAGAAACTTCAATAAAAGATCAATGTGGGTATTTTAACGTTGATTTATTTTATTATTGAACTATATGTGGTATATTTCATATTCTATGCAGAAATAACTTGTTTTTGAATACTAAACTTGTTTCGACTGTACGAATTCCCCCTTAGATTTAATTTGAAAAAACTTGGTATTTACATCTATTTCAAAACCACTCTATATATTTGCTCTCCTCTCTGAAACCACAATAACCGTCTCTTGTACATGCAGTCGTAATTTATCCCGGCAACCGGCGAATTGCTGAACAAACCTTCAACCGACCTCTATTCCTCCATCTCAATGTCCTCCATCCTCCTCCTCTGCTTCCTTCAACAAAAGCAATTCCCGCGTTTCTTTGCATCTCCTGCAGCACAAAATGACACAACCTCAACTCGTTGTCGAAGTGAGTGCGAAAGTGGAGAAGTCTTCCATATATACAACCTCACGAACATATGTACACCTTTTGGTGGATTCGTTATTACGTTCGATTAGCCCAGTTTACATGAAACAAATTTAGGTCGTTGCAATCACCAAATGTTTACAAATTTTTTATATATGTACGAGTATTTTTAAATGTTTTCATGATTTATATGAAATTATAGAATATCACCGTAACTTAAAGCTAGATGTACATTTCGAAGGCTATGCCCCCATCTTCAGTAGCTATGCCCACATCTTAATCTGAAATGAGCTAATTGATTTAAGGAGCATTCTTTTAAGTAATTATAGAGGTCTAAGTGGCAAAACGTTTAAACACACTTAACGACTAAATTTGATTCTTATTATTTTGAAACAAAATTATAGATATAATATTCAAAGAAACGAAATTAAATCTAGCGTATACTTTTTGAATATATATATATTAAACCTTTTGTAAATGAGCAAAGTGCCTTTTTTTGCTATTAATGGTTTACCTTTTAACTGTTTTACCAATTTCTTAAGGAACGATTGATTTAAGGAGCATTTAGCTCATTTCAGATTAAATAGAAAATATAAAAGTGCTGTCGCCGAGCATATTGAGTCATAGAAATGAAATTGATGGATAGAAAACGATAGGCATTTGAAAGATATAACGTAAGAGATGTAGTTCAAATTCTTAGACATGGAATTAGTTGTAGAAGGTAAAGTAGAGGGAAAGCAAGCGGTAGGTAGGCCTAGATTAGAGTATGTGGGTCAGAATAGTAGAAGACGTTAAGACGAATAATTAGCTTTATAGGGACTTGAAGAAAATAAAACATCACGATTGAAAACGATATCAAAACCAACAAGAAGTCTTCATGTAAGCTCGGTGTTGCGATCTTATTTGTTGGTAAGCGCGTCGACGAGAACGCTTCAAAAGAGTTTTAGATTAGCCTCGTCGGCTGGAATACAAAAATATTGTGGCTTAGCTCGATGCCGTTTCCGGTGAAAGCAGCTTAAAAGTTGTTTGTTGGTGTGGCGCGTCTTCACGTCGATGTTTTCACTAGTAGGCACTAACTAGGCCCCCGTGAATGTTTATAGGGATGTCTTTTATAAAGTATTAAGTGAATTAAAGTTGGCATGAAAGTAGGTAGTTTATTTACTCTTCACGTCAATGAAATAAATAGACAGAGAAGAAATGAAGCGGAATATATAGGGATGTGATGTTTATGATAAGGTGGTAAAAATAGATTTGTTCCATTATTTTATTAATTTCGCAATTACAATGAAATTTAAGTAGTCAGATTAATTTCAGACAGTGGTGGGCAAATCTCGTTATGGCAACGAAAATTTTACAATTAATATTAAATTGTAAAGCTGACGTACGTTCGGGTTTATAATAAAAAAAATTTTTTTTTGCAGAAGTTTCTTGTAACGCTTGTATAAAAAAAGAACTCGTAAATTAGCATAAACTTTGTGGTATGAAAATGTTATCTATTAATAACGTTTTTGTTTGTTTAATATTGGATGGGAAATGCGCATTATTCAGGTTTATAGTTTGCAACTTTTAATTATACTCATGTCGAACAACATCCATTTCGGAAACAATTTTTTTTCAACTAAATTCAAACATATTAAACAATTAAATGTTTTCCGGAATAGCATTCTCAATTTTTATATTATCTTCTCATTCTTTTTAGTTATGCCTAATGAAAAATCATTTTCAATTTATCAAAATCATTCAACGCAAACTAATAAATACATCGATATTTGGACACGAAAATTTCTATACCGAATAATATTGAATCGTTTTATTTATAAAATAAATCATTAAAGTGCCTATAAAATGTTTACATTTTGCACGATTTTTAATATTTATGGATATTTAAAAATAAAATCGGTTGATAAATTTTATACGAATATAAAGAATGGTGAAAAATTTCAACATACTATTTAAATTCAATTAGAAAATAAAGTAGAGGAAAGGCTAGGAGAAGATCAGTTTGGTTTTAGGAAAAACAGAGGGACGAGGGAGGCGATTTTAGCACTAAGAACGGTAGTAGAAAAAAGAATGAGGGTAGGAAAGGTAACTTGCATAGCTTTTGTAGATTTAGAAAAGGCATTTGATAATGTAGATTGGGAATTAATGTTTAGAATTTTAAAAGAAACGGGTATAGATTATAAGGATAGGAGAATAATTTTTAATTTTATATAAACACCAAACTGCCTTAGTTAGAATTGAGGGGGAAGAAGAGGTAGCAAAAATAGGGAAGGGAGTTCGGCAGGGATGTACACTTTCACCGTTATTATTTAATCTATATATAGAAGATGCAATAAACAAAGTAAAAGAAGAGTATAGTGTAGGTGTGAATGAACAGGGAGAGAAAATATATATGTTGAGATTCGCCGACGATATAGCTATATTGGAAGAAAGCGAAAAGAATTTAGAAAGGGTATTGAATGGTATGCAGGCAGTATTGACTAGGGATTTTAACATGAAAATAAATATAGGTAAAACTAAAGTGATGAGGTGTGACAAAAAGGAATGCAGTAGAAAAATGAGGATCACAATAGGAGATAATAGAATCGAAGAAGTGTCAGATTTTTGTTATTTAGGCAGTAGAATCACAAAAGATAATCGAAGCAAGGTAGATATAAAGTGTAGGATAGCACAGGGTAGGAAGGCATTCGTAGAAAAGGAACAGATTTTAAGATCAAATATTGACTTGGGTATTAGAAAAAGATTACTGAAGGTATATGTTTGGAGTGTAGCACTGTACGGGTGTGAGGCGTGGACTATAGGAAAGGAAGAGAAGCGTAGATTACAAGCATTCGAAATGTGGTGTTATAGGAGGATGATGAGGATTGGTTGGGAAGATAAAGTAACAAATGAAGCTGTACTAGAGTTAGTAGGGGAGAAGAGAAGTATTTGGAGAGTGTTACAGCGTAGGAGAGACAGATTAGTAGGGCATATCCTTAGGCATGGGGGGATTATGCAATTGATCATAGAAGGTAAAGTGGAGGGAAAGAGAGGGGTAGGTAGGCCTAGATTGAAGTATGTGAGTCAGATAGTTGAAGACGTTGAGATGAATAGCTATAGGGAGATGAAGGGATTAGCTCAGGATAGATCGGCATGGCGTGCTGTTTCCAACCAATCTTTAGGATTGCGGACTCTTTAACTATTTAAATTCACAATAATCGCAGTTGTAATATCATGGCATATTATATATAATATAGAAAAAAAATAGCTCCTGATTATAATTTTATTTCCATTTGTCCGTATTTCGGTTATCTGTTTGAATTGCCATTGTTGCATAATAAACAAGTTTTTTCTTACTCTTAGCACATCTATAGATGCAGAATTCAATAAAAAAGGAAGCTTTACTAGAAAGCTGTCCGCTATCCCAATTCAAATGTACCATATAGAATATGTGCTACTGAAGATGGGGGCATGGCCTTAGAAATGCGCATATAGCTACTTAATGCTTTTGGGTGATATTCTATACTGTTATTTAACACCGTAGTGATAATTTTTAAAACAAATGTAGTTTAATTAAAATTTCTCTTGCTTCCTTGCTGTTATGTTAAGCTCACGTTAAATTGATCAGAGTATTCACAAATCCATATATATCTCATATATGTTCTTTCTAATAATAATAATAATCTAAATTGTCAGCTATTAGAAAAGATCAGTTTTTTTTCTAAACGTACAGCACCATTTGAAAATTGTATCGTTACTAAATCAACACATTTAGTTTGTATTATAAATTTAATACAGTTCTACTGAAGCAATAATTAAAATCTGTTTAAAAAATAATTAGTATTTTGCTAGAAATATTCCTCTTTGTTTAACTTAATATGAGTTTCTATAGTTTCTTTTAAAGTAAAGAGTATAACTTTGTTATTTCGAACCAACACAATTTATCACTAAATCAATGTTAGTACTGTATATGTAATGTATACTATACTGCAAGTATATATATAGTACAAGTACATCAATACGTACACCGTTCACCATGTAGTTCATAGTTCACGAACTAGGTCATAGTGACCTATAGGTCGTTGCAAAACATCGTCACAGTACGTCCGTCATTTGATTGAACCGTTCAGAGTGAACGGTTCGCGAGTGAACTACACATCGCTATTTCGAAACGATATTTTAATAATACACACATTTTTGATGCGTACGATAATGTAGTGTAAGAAAACCGAATAAAAAAATTATATTTGTAAAGAAATGATCATTTTTTAAATATATCATAAATGATCTCTATATTGGCAATTTTCGCTAAAAATATTAACAATACGCTTCTAATATTTGAACTCATTACATCCGAGCAGATACCTTATTTTAGAGTTTCAATACAATTATATTGAGTTGACCTGATTTACATGCAAATGTTTTATTAAACAGTTTTATTTCCATAAATGTTTAATTTCCTCGCATCCAAATAATAGGTCATTTTATAAAACTATATTACAGTCCTAATATGCAACTGCTTATTAAATACAATTAGTCATAAATTTATTAGAAAACTTTCGCTCGATATTTAATTTACCATTGCATAATGATATATATGATATATCTAATGATATAAATGCGAGGATGAATTTTTTATTCTTCATCATACACCTGTATAGAAAGCCATTTTCCTCACGATCGTGATATGAATGAATATACAATTGAAATATTGATATTATTATGCAATTTACTATAAACTAAAAGCGCTATTGTATAAAACATCACCCAAAAACCGTAACACAAAACTAGATGCGCATTTCGGGGGCTATGCCCCCATCCTCACTAGCACAAATAAAGATCACTCACCGGGATTGCTATACAATTATTGTGCTACCACAGATGGGGACATAGCCTCCGAAATGCGCATCTAGCTAATAAATGCTTTGTGTTGCGGTTTTTTGGGTGATGTTTTATACAATTATTTATCGCCGCAGTGATTTTACAACAAAAGCTCTATATTTCAGATTACATGTTTATCAATATTAATAATTATTTATTAATAGATCAAGAATATTCTGTTCATAGTCGTTTGTAATTCAGTCGAATATTTCGTTTGCAGTTTCGCATATTGTTAGCGAGGCCTGTGGTTTAAATAAATATACCCCCGTGTCTAAGAATATGCCATATTCTCTCCTAAGCTGTAATGACTTCTGTATGATTTTTTTCCTTAGCAAACTCTAACAATACGTCTTAATTTGTTATCAGCATCTTTTTCTTATAGCGCAATAATTCATAGGTTTATATCATATGTTTATTTGTTTGTATTTAAGATATTTCACGGTGCAGGATTGGTTACCAACAGTTGAAATCTTTAAAGAGAACACATTTAAATTTTTAATTTTTTTATGTTTAACACAATTCTATTATTCTGTATATATATATACACGGATTGTTCTCTTTTTCAATTTCGCCATCTCTTCATTCGACAAAACTCCCCTTAACTTAAAATCGTTTTTGAATTCCATTTTCCAAAGAAATATTTTTGAAGTGAAACTTCTATAGGCGTGGTAGGGCGGCAAATTGGCCTGAACGTCGCGAAAAGTAAAACGCTTCCGTCACGAAAAGTGTGTGTATACGTAGCATAAGACAACCAGTAGATGCTTGCGTATTTTATTATATATTACACAAACACAACTTAATCTTTTAGCTAACAATTTCCATTGTGTGAAAAGTGAAATGGAGAAAAAGACAAGTGCAGACAGAGTGCGAGCCTTTAGAGAACGGAAGAAAGCGAATAAACCGCCAAGAAAGGTGCCAACAAGTACCTTGGAAAGAAGTAGAGAGTATCGAGCCAGGCAAAGGGCGTTAAAGAAACACGGTGGACAACATAACCTTCCAACGACCTCAACTACACTGGATGAATCGGTACCGTCGTTAAGTGAGGACACAGTGAGTGGTATAGAGAATTTGAATGCCACTGATTCAGGCGTGCCGTCTACACATGAAGATATAAGCGGTGTGAGAGATCAATAAAATGAATCTGATACAGTTGAGCGAGCCATCGACAAATAGAAATGCACCCACTAGTGCATTATACACAAAATTTACATTCTTTCAACCTGATCAACGCGAATTTGATAAACAATTTTTCAATAATCCGCTAGTTACAGTGTGTTCCATATGTGATCGAATATGGTTTAAGAACCATGTGAAACCTGTTGATCCTAAGCACGAGCAACTTTTACATACTGCGTTTCCAGCCATTATCATTGAAGATGTGATAACGTGCAATTCATGCCGAAATGTTGTCACTCGGAATACCATTCCAATGTTATCGAAATCAAATGGTTTTGTCTACCCAGAATTACCTGGTCATCTACCAAAATTAGATTTAGTGTCAGAGAGGTTAATTTCACCCAGAATTCCATTTATGCAAATTCGGCGTTTACGACATGTACATGGTCAACATGGGATTTATGGGCAAATTATTAATGTTCCAATATCTGTGAATACAATGGTGAATCATTTCCAAGAGATATTGATGATGATGATTGTATTAATGTCCACATAAAAAGAAGAAAAAGACACAGATCGAGTTATTTAATTGGTTTGGTGAGGAAAAGAACTATAAAAATATGGCTACAATATTTAATCCAAACTCCTCTTTATAGACTGTACGACATTACAGTTAATAATGCTTTCTTTGATGATCAGAGTGTCAATCAAAATCAATCAAAATCAAATCGTTAACAAATGGGAAAAAAGCAATGCATAAAATCAACTTTTCCTAGGAGCTAAGAAGTTTCACTTCTACCGCGCAAGAGTCTCACGCATATTTTCTTTTTAAATAGAAGCCGAAGCAAATTCTGCTTTGGCATCTTTTAGTCGGATATCTATTTGGACAGAAAAATAGATAGCAAGAATTGCTATTAAAATCGTACGAATCTTTGAATTTTTATTTATTAAACTAGCAATTTTTTTCGCGGTTGATTTTGTTAAACATTCGAAGAAATTAGAAGTTTCGTAGTATTTTTGCCTCCAAAAATGCCACTAAGTTAAGATGTGAAGACGTTTTGATCAACTTTTCATTTTAATGTAGAAAACAATTTCAATATAGACAATTATAAAAGCTTATTGGATCCCTAAGTAATAGATAAAATTATTTTCTACATATGCGATTGATCTTCATTCTGAATTATTAACGTTTTGTCAACTTTTTGCAATACCTGGCTATTGCAAAATATTTTGTCATTCATTTTGCTAATTTGTGTGAGAACTATAGGACCATTAGTCTACTATCACATGCATCGAAGATATTGTTAAAGATTATTTATAGGAGATTAGAAAATAAAGTAGAGGAAAGGCTAGGAGAAGATCAGTTTGGTTTTAGGAAAAACAGAGGGACGAGAGAGGCGATTTTAGCACTAAGAACAGTAGTAGAAAAAAGAATGAGGGTAGGAAAGGTAACTTGCATAGCTTTTGTAGATTTAGAAAAGGCATTTGATAATGTAGATTGGGACATAATGTTTAGAATTTTAAAAGAAACGGGTATAGATTATAAGGATAGGAGAATAATTTTTAATTTATATAAACACCAAACTGCCTTAGTTAGAATTGAGGGGGAAGAAGAGGTAGCAAAAATAGGGAAGGGAGTTCGGCAGGGATGTACACTTTCACCGTTATTATTTAATCTATATATAGAAGATGCAATAAACAAAGTAAAAGAAGAGTATAGTGTAGGTGTGAATGTACAGGGAGAGAAAATATATATGTTGAGATTCGCCGATGATATAGCTATATTGGAAGAAAGCGAAAAGAATTTAGAAAGGGTATTGAATGGTATGCAGGCAGTATTGACTAGGGATTTTAACATGAAAATAAATATAGGTAAAACTAAAGTGATGAGGTGTGACAAAAAGGAATGCAGTAGAAAAATGAGGATCACAATAGGAGATAATAGAATCGAAGAAGTGTCAGATTTTTGTTATTTAGGCAGTAGAATCACAAAAGATAATCGAAGCAAGGTAGATATAAAGTGTAGGATAGCACAGGGTAGGAAGGCATTCGTAGAAAAGGAACAGATTTTAAGATCAAATATTGACTTGGGTATTAGAAAAAGATTAGTGAAGGTATATGTTTGGAGTGTAGCACTGTACGGGTGTGAGGCGTGGACTATAGGAAAGGAAGAGAAGCGTAGATTACAAGCATTCGAAATGTGGTGTTATAGGAGGATGATGAGGATTGGTTGGGAAGATAAAGTAACAAATGAAGCTGTACTAGAGTTAGTAGGGGAGAAGAGAAGTATTTGGAGAGTGTTACAGCGTAGGAGAGACAGATTAGTAGGGCATATTCTTAGGCATGGGGGGATTATGCAATTGATCATAGAAGGTAGAGTGGAGGGAAATAGAGGGGTAGGTAGGCCTAGATTGGAGTATGTGAGTCAGATAGTTGAAGACGTTGAGATGAATAGCTATAGGGAGATGAAGGGATTAGCTCAGGATAGATCGGCATGGCGTGCTGTTTCCAACCAATCTTTAGGATTGCGGACTCTTTAACTAACAACGAAAGAAACAATTTCCACTGTTCAAAGATTTTTTATAGCAGTTTATAAACATTAAAATTTAATTTGAACAATTCGTTGTTGTCAAATGTCCTCTTAACACCTTACGACCCTAATTTCGCAGTTATAATTTCTTCTACGCAATTTCCACACCATTAAAAAAAAAATGAAATAGAGGCCGAAGAAAAAACAAATAAAAACGTGTGTAGACGATGTAATATACAAGTGCCAATTAAAATAGATGTACTCCATCAGTGCGGGACCATTTGTTGTATTATATATTCCACGCTGAAGAACTATTGTTGGTGTAGGATAATTCAGACGACTAGGTGATATTAATATGTAAACTACTTCATATAACTAGTTATTGGCATAAGAACTATCCGTATAATACTACGATATCGTAACTAAAACGCAAACTCTAAACTGTAATCATGGTCATTTTCCGTTAACGGCTTTCCATAACATAACAAGGTTATGTTATATAAGCGCGGAGGGCAATAATTTCCGGCAAATGAGCTAACTTTTATTATGATGAGTTTCGCTAACAACATCATATTTCACGTCAAAACCAATAATGTCAATAAATACCTTCGCTGGTTTATACAGTGTAATATTATAGTTATAGTGAGTCTTTGGTATTCTGAAGTCCATCTACTCTGAAGTTCGATAGAATATCCACCATGCATGTAAATTTCAACCATGCCAGTCAGTATTAGTTGTAAACTAAAGATAAGTGTGATGTTAGTTACAATTACCAAATATATTGAATATTTAATACTTGGGGGAAATGCAACGATCAAAATGATAAATAGTTTAAATGTCTAAATAAAGATAATAATATTTGTATAGAATATCACCAAAATACCGTAACTTAAAGCATTAAGTAGCTAGATGCGCATTTCGAAGGCTATGTCCCCATCTTCAGTAGCACAAGATAAAAACTAAATAAAATCCCAAAGATTTGATTGATTTCAATAAATAATTTGGTATTTATGAAATATCGTGTTCTAGTTGTCCTACATTATACAGTGTGTGCCATTTTCGAGCTGCCACTATTGGTAACTACGTTATTATAATAGATAGAAACACGGTTAAGTGGGCAATGTTTTGCGCAATTTTATGTTGATTTCAAATCTGCCTTTAGATATTGAATAGCTTTTTTAGTTCTTTAGATATCTGAAAAAAACTAAGATTATACATTTTGTTTAATCGTCGATATTTCAATTATTAATAATTTTTCATTAATGACTTTCTTAAGACACTTTTCAAAAACGCTTTTACAGGTGTTATTAGTTTTCTTCTATCTCTTTTTATTTTGAAGATACGACCACGAAATTTATGTTTTCTTATAGACGTCAAATATCAAATATGTTCTGTCAAATAGCATTTTAAATTTCCTTTTCAATGATGTATCACACCCCCCATAAAAAGATTTATTTTCCGAATAAATGTAAAAAAAGAAGATTTTTAAACAAATGAATGAAGAAAAATCCAGAGAAACATTCTAAGCCTATTTAAATAAAATGTTTTTAATTTTATTATTTTAAAAGCCTTAAAATATTAAGGTACAGCGTAACGTATTTGCAAAGATGTGACGTAAATGTAATTATGATAATTTAATCAATTTTTAACATATTTAATCTGGCTTTGCTATATATTTCACAATTTTGTACGTTGTAGAAAATATAGTTTAAATAAAATATCATATGCAATTTTTATTTGGCCAGTTACAATTAATAACTATGCTAACTTTAATTAATTAATTGATTTATCGCCTAATTACGTCCGACATTTTCATTAAAATGGAAATTTATATTGAAGTAAAAACACGGAAACGCCTCTTATATTATTATAATTTTTCAACGCTACCTCTTGCTTATTAAGCAACAATTTTAAAGCTTTTTAATACGTTATTGCGATGTGACAAAAGTAAAATTTGCAAAAATGCATCCATTGATATTTATATTTTAAAATAAAAAATATGAAATATTGATTCAAGTTTAACAATTTTTTGGAAATTCTATATAACAAAGGTGCTTTAAAATGACGAAATAAATTTTCAAGAAAAAATAAATGCATTTATCGACGGATTTTTGTTTGAGAACCCCTACTCTAATTATTATTAAAAAAAAAAAACTATTTTTGAATTACTACATCATAAATTTTTAGATAAAACTGAACATTCTGTTCTATAGATTTAGTTTGATGAAATTTGCAGATTGAAGTAAGAAAGTTGGCAACACTGTCACGATCTAAACCACTTTCTCCATATTTGCCAATATCAGGCATATATTCATAAATATACTGGGTGTTCTCGGTGATTTTTTGAAGGTTTCACGAGTTTCTGATTTATCAAAAATGTTTGTGATAGAAAAATACCAAAAAAAAAAAATGTTTTTGTGAGCCTTGAAAAAAAGTGCTTAATTTAAAATGTCACATGTATAATATATTTTTTGTAGAAACTGTAAGACGAAATCGATTTTTTTTGCAAAATCTAATTTCACTAAAAAGAAATTTGAAAAATACAGTGATATGTGAAAATTGATGTTTATTTATTTTTATAAAAGCTCAAAAATGTCGATTAAATCAAAAAATCGGAAAAAAAATTACGCCTTTGTAAAAATACCGATTTTTTTTTGTAAAAGATTTAAAATAAATTTCACTAAGAAGAAATATGAAAAATTCAGTACTATGTGAAAATTGAAATTAATTTATTCTTATGAAAGCTCAAAAATGAAGTTGACTAAATCAAAAAAAAATGGAAAAGTAATTCAGTAATACTTAAAATTGATTTTATTGATTTTTTTTTTATAAAAGATCTGTAATAAATTTAACTAAATCATTTTTTAAATTCACCGTTGTTTTAAATCGATTTTTTTTTTGCAAAAGATCTAAAATTATTTCACTAAATTGAAAAATCATCAAAACATTCAGTAACATAAATCGAAATTTATTTTTTAAAGCTCTCAAAATAAACTTAGTTCGTAGTTTCAGTTTAATAATGAAAAAGATATAATATTTTTACATATTCTTTGAATAAAGGTTTCCTATTTTAACATTTCATTTAAAATGATTGTGTTTTAAAATACAATAGAATAAAATAGAATAATTAAAATATAAAATTTAAAATAAAATAGAATAATTTGTAGTATACACTCCGGTACGAATATTCGAAATAAAAAACTGATTTTCGAGGTTTTTTTTTTATAAGCAAAATTTGATTTTATTTTTTGAAATCTTTAACGACTTAGCTTATCATTAATAGACTTCTGTGAAATGCCATACGAATAGTAGCTGCTTAATTGCATTTTATTAAATGAACTAAATTCATCGCAAATTTTACTGTTCTTTCTACAGTCAAATTTGACCGGTCTCACGTTCTTTCTACGTTTCATTTTATAACAGTCTAGTATTTAATGTAATAGTTTACGGTGAATCTGTATCACCTTATGACAGTGACAGTATAACTTTCAAACTGGAGTTAAGTGCATTAGTTTGGTATTAGTTTACCCAACAACGAAGTTATATATTATATATGCCACCAACATCGTATTTATATATGCTATTTCAGTCTCGTTAAACCGGTTTAATGGAACCGATGTACTGTATTTGTAAACTATAATAAATTGTTTGTCATTCTATCATTTTTATTCAATTTTGCGAATTATATTAAATCTTCTAAATTAATTTTATATTGTTGTATTTGTTGCCAAAAGAATTTATTTTATTATTTCACTTTCGTGTATAACTATTATTGTTTCGTCCAAATTAATAAATTATTCATTTCGAATAAATTTAGAAGTGTGCCATATTTTAATTTGATTAAAACAGTTCGTCACAGAAGCGTATTGACTATTTCGCATTTGTATGTACTAGGTGTCACTTCCAGCAAGCAAACATGTGACATTTTGCACTCACAACTCTAAACCATCTAAGTCTAGCCTCTCTTCAACTAGTTTCCTAATTTATTGTTCAATATCACATCGACAAACTTGTCCAGAGTTTATTATTTGCTGCCGAGAGAAACTTTCAAAATGCGAGATTTGTTTATTTTATATATTCCTGCTGACGTAAACAGAAGTAGAAGAAAAATACCATTGCGCATATAAATTGATTGATTTTTATTCATTTTGATTCTCTAAAACAAATTTCGTTTAATTCGCAAAAAGAATGTAAAAAATGAATAAAAACCCGACCCGAACTTAGTTTATTATAATTAACAAAATTTTAATCATATGAATTTTCTGACAGTGTAATTTTTTACTAAATTTATGCAACTATATCATTTCATTAATATCGCAAAAGTCGCTTGTTTGAAAATTGAATTTTCTCATAATGCGGTACATAAAATAATTTTCTCTAGATTCTCTATTTTCCCTAAAAAAATGGAAATGTTCCTTTATATTCGCAAACTTATTGTTACAAAAATATTCTTCATGTTCGTAGATATACAGTCTTGTTTAAAGTGACACAAAAATGATATTTATAATAAATTCTTCAAATAATAAACGAAAAATTCAACAAAAGTTGTAATATCGTAGTCACATTGATTTTTTTTTTAAATCATTAGTTATTTTCTATTTATTGAACTTATTTATTCATATTTGTTATCAAAGTTTAAACGGTTCAAATAAAAATGTCTTATGTTTATTCTAATTTTTTTTTATTAAATCACTGGAAGATTGATTTCACTTTAAATTTAACTTAATTTATAAATTTTTACTAAATCAATTTTTTAATATGTATAATATTAAAATTGAAAAATTAATTTTTGTCAAAATGATGACGTTCTTTATATTTGAAATAGACTAGATTCCTATATACTATTATAATCATTTTATTTCTAAATTAAAATGAAGAAATTACTTCAATAATTATTTATAAGCCACTCTGTATATCTGTCAAAGAAATATTAAGATTATCCCCAATTCTTCATTTATGGACTACGTCAATTTTCTGTCATACTGGAATATCTTTATTTAGTAGAAATATAAAATATGAAATATGAAAAAAAAACTTAAAATATTTCCACATCAGTGGCGGCTCGTGCCATTTCAATCTGGAGGGGCGCATTTCTTAAAAAATAACATAATAGTGAGAAATCTTACCTTAAATGGATGCAAAATGATTAAATTCAATCATTTCTTGAAAGTGAATTCCACTCTTCTATCTTTCATTAATATAAACTTTTCCAAAACTTTTTCATTAAAATTGTAAATATCTCGCACCACATTTTTATTAATACACATCATCGCCAACGCGTTTAAACGATCATTACCCATAGTATTTCGCAAAAAAGTCTTGATTCTTTTAAGTGTTGAAAAACAACGCTCTGACTCAGCAGTGGTCATCGGGGTTGTTAAAATAATTTTAAGTATTTTTATAGTTTCCGGGAAAGTGTCACTGAGATTATTTTGTAGCAATAATGAAAGAAAATCTGTGGCTCCAATTATTTGATAAAAATCCGGACGCGAGTAAATGACTTCTAATTCTGTTTTTAATCTGGTTTTATTCAAAAATGGATATGCATGACACACGGTTTCTAAAAGGTCCACTGGAAATTGTTTAGCAAATGTTGGCATCGATTTCGTGTCAAATAACTCAGCGGCTTGTAGATGGCCACGATATGAGAATCTGTCATTCATCTGTGTTATAATTTTTTTTTGTAAATGTCTCTTGTAAATCGCCGCGTAAATGTCCGGTTTTGAGCACTCCTTGCACAAGTTTGCGATCAATTTAAATCAGGCAATAGCCTACCTAATTCTTTAATTTTTACTTTGTCCACAAGAGAAAGTCTACAAAACTCTACTTTCAATAAAGAACTAACACTATTCATTTTTATTAAATTATTTCTCTTAAATATATTCTTGGAGAAACACGTGGCAAAATCGTACATACGTACATATTGTACATATACAGAACAAATGCTACTGTCTTATCTGGCTATTCTATATCAATTTATATACACATATACTAGACTATTCTGTTCTCTGAACTGTGGCTGTGGTTCTATGGCTGTTCGTCGCTAAAGTATCGTGGCATCCAATATTTTAAAACAACTATATACTCTTAGCTTTGAAGCAGCGTGACATCACGTTGCTATGATTCTTCCCAAGCCGCTGGAATGTATGTTACATTAGTCGATATATGCGATACGCGAACCGAAGAAGCAGAAGACATACTGCAAACGGTCGCTCTCACTATAGCGGTTACAATAGAGTGAGATGAGTGCATATGCATTTAACTCGTATGGGTGGGCTGGCTGCCGCTGGAATGTGTGTTACATTAGTCGATATATGTATAGCGACACGCGAACGATAGAAACAGATGATATACTGCATCGATGATAGAATCTTTATCTTTTAGGAAAAAGAATGCCGAGATAAAATATCGCAATACAATTATATATCGACGGTGATGCGCTCAATGTTCAGGAGGGCCGCGCGGCCTGCGGCCTGCATAATAACCGCCCCTGCTCCACATAATACTTTGTATTTTTCTTTGGATTTCTCTACCGAATTTTACAAATTGACAGAAGCTCCTTCATCTTATGTGTCATTTGTTTTGAGTTTGATCATTCTAAGACATATGCAGATCTCATTCATATTATATGCAATATCTTAAAGCTGCCAGGAGTTGTAACATTTTTATATGAGACCAGACTGATGTCCAAAACTCTTCATCTACTGTTAGTGAGTTAAACGATAAAACATGAACGTAAATAGTCTGAATTTAAGTTTATAAAATCAATATTAAAAAATGATGAGGTATGTATTAGTGAAAACCATTGTCTTTGTATATACTTTGTTATTATTTTTTAATCGCATCTTCTATATAAAGTTAAATAATGCTTTTTTGCACTAATAATGCACTTTTCTATTCATGCTTTTTCTTCTTTTGCCTCATATCTAAGTAGAGCAGTTTTATGCTTACACAAATTGTAAATAATTCTTTTCATTTCATATCGTTTCATTCAAAAACGCTTATAATATAACATTACCGAAATGTTATTTTTTATTGATTTTTTCGTTCCTCAATTTTGCCCTTTTTACATTTCTTCAAATCTCAGAGAATGAATTTTTTTTTTTATATTTCTCTAGTTTTATAAAATACGGCGATATATAACAACGATATTTTAAATCTGGACTATTCAAAAATGTCCAAACTCTTCTTCTTTTATAAGTTCTTCTTTCCGCATGATATGACCAATGTTGTTGGTGCATAATGCGGCCTTTTGCAGGTTGCCCCTTTCACTGTGAAAGCGATGCCATCGCGACGGGCGAATAAAAGAGATATGGACCGGTCCCTAAATCGCACGGTCCGCCCTAAAATAAATGAGAGCAAATATAAGACGTCGTAGATATGCCGCAACTCATTCAATCTAGGAGTTGGAACGATAACTATATAAAAAGATTTGTTGGATGTTGCTGGCGGTCTCTTTTCTGTGGTTATTTGCACGGTTTTCTGTCCCTTTTTGTGTGGTTACTTTATATATAAAGGGCAGGTGGTTTCCCAGGGTTTGGCACACATTGGTTATAAAATGATTATATACAGGGTTGCAGTTACTATAAACAAAAATTCATTTGAAAAGTTCTTGCACTTCATTATTATTATTATTATTGTTGTTATTATTGTTATTATTATTATGCCTTTATTGACAGAAATAGCGGTTATAAAAATGTCGTTAAAAAACGATAAAATTATAGATATAAAAAGAAATATACAATTGTGAGTTTGTACAAAGCAAAACGAAAATACAAAAACTTGCACTAAAATAAAAAAGAATAATAATAAGGTAAAGTAATGAAATTGTTTATACAAGAAAGGGAAAAAATGCGCTAAATGGGCAATGCAAATTGTAAGAGGGAACGAAACCGCTGGTTCGTGCAAATGGCGCAGATCAGTGACCAATTGAAAAGGTCACTGGTTTTCATCTGGACCGGATCATTAAGAGTACAAAGAGGTGCTAGGAGTCATTGTTTAAGAAATACATATGGAATGGAATATGAAAAAAATAAATAAATGAGGAAGACCAGATCAGAGAAAAAAATATTGCAGATTTATAATCAATAGATCGTACAATATCTTGGGTAGTTCGATGTGCTTTGTAGAGATTTAGATTTAATAAAACAATATTTTCCAATTTAAAAAATGATCACTACGGTGTTAAATAATAGTCTAGAATGTCACCCAAATGCCGTAACTTGAAACATTAAGTAGCTAGATGCGCATTTCGGAGGCTATAACCCCATCGTCAGTAAGTAACTTAAGTGAACTAATTTGAATAGGATGACCTGAGTTAGTCAAAAATATGCTCGGCTACAGCACTTTTATCTTATGTATTTAATCTGAAATGAGCTAAATGCTTTCAATGGGTCTACGTGTGTGTCTTATATATACTTTAAGACAACTAGAATAAGATATTTCATAAATACCAGATATCTATTCTTCTAAAATTATAAATAACATATTAAGAAAATTTAAAAGAACCATAGATATCAGATATATTAGTAGTTTAGAACAAAGTTATAATTCAACTCAAAAATTTGTTAAATTACCATTTGATGTATTTTTTAAATAAATATAATTTTAAAGTAACATATAATACTTCTAATAGTCTTGCTAATTTTCTAGGAAATTACAAAGATTTAAATAAAAATCGGGTATTTATGAAATATCTTGTTCTAGTTGTCCTAAAGTATATATAGAAGACAAACACGTAGACCAATTGAAACTAGATTTAAGGAGCATTTAGCTCATTTCAGATTAAATAGAAAAGATAAAAGTGCTGTAGCCGAGCGTATTTTTGACTAACTCAGGTCATCCTATTCAAATTAGTTCACTTAAATTGCTTAAAAGTGTTTTGAATTATTCCGAGTTAAATGCTTATGAAAGTATAAATGAATCATATTTAATGAATTTAGATTCACACCCAATTTCATCTTGTTTATTTAATTTATTTAATAAGAACTATCTTTAAATTTATTTTTATTTTATTTATTTTTGGTTATTTTAGATTTGACAAACCAATGTTTATTGTTGTTACTTGTTAGTTTCGTTAATTATTAATTTATATTGTTTAAAAGATTTATAGGTCATATTATATGCCATTTTTGAATTACTTCTGTCATGTTGACTTATTTATTTAATAGTATATCAATCACGATTCGTGACAGAGGTATTTTATTTAGTTTTTATCTTGTACTACTGAAGATGGGGGCATAGCCTTCGTAATGCGCATATAGCTACCGAGTTAAGGTATTTGGGTGTTATTCTATACTAATATTTTCCATCATTCGGTGTATTATATTTCAATTGATCAGGATGCGATATACCTTCGTACTTAATCAATTTAAATTGGGATGTCATTTTTATTACCTTCCTTGGTCAGATATTTGTCATATAAACTAGGTATTATATGAATTATTCGAAAGTCGTTTATATCAATATATGGGATTTTCTTTGAATACCTGAAAATATTGGATCGTGGTTCTAATTCGTAGCATATTATTTCACTTTTCCATACTTTATAGAACTCAATAATAAAATATTTCAACATTAAAAATTTAATTATATTTATTATTTATTTATTATTTAAAAGGCGAACAAAAATATATATTTCACGTTTTCTTTGTTGTAATTTTTTGTTACATTACAACAAAATGATTATCCCAACGACTGCGCCAGTTATAGAATCAGTCTTTTGTTTCTGTGTATGTTTTTTTTTTGTCACAAACAAATTAATCCCATAAAAAACATTAAATTTCAAATTAATGTATATAAGGCCATTTTACTTTTAATACTTTATTGCCATGACAAAAAAAAATCCATGATAATTCACAATATAAACTCGAACTATACAGCGTATAAAATAAAAATATATTTCAAGCAACGTGAAATATTTTTTTTGTAATTAATATTTATAATAATAAATAATAGTGGATAAAAAAAGTAGCTAATCATTGAATTATTTTTATTAAATAAAATAGTTACATTATTTAACGAAAATTCTTGTGAATGTTTTCACGATATTTTTATTGATAGATTTTGCAAATATTAAATAAATGGTCTGCCTGTAGAATATACAAAATTGTTGATTCTTTTAAAAAAAAATTTTTTTTTTTTGTCCTTTAAACGATTTTGGAGTTATATTAAGATCTTTTTCCCATTAACTCTCGAATTTATTTTCGGTCATTCCGGATCTCATTCTAATAAAGTCTATTGATGCGATATGGTACAATTAATGATATCAACAGCGCCCCCTACATTTTCCGAGATAACCCAAGCTTCGGTTGCGGAAATTGAACACTAAATAAAATTCGAACACGTTTCAAACTCAACCCGAAGTAGCTACAACCTATACAACAATTGTGTTGCATTCTCAAAGCATTTAAAGCGAAAACGGAACTTGTCAATAATATAATTAGAAATGCAACAATGAAACAATCTAGTAAAAATGTTTACAAACACAAAATATTATTCATTATATTATTTTGCTACAAAGATTTCTTTTAGAAGTTGCATAGAATATTTATTTTATTTCCATAAATGCACAACTTGAAATATCAATATCAAGTAATATATAATAATTTATAAAAAATTATTTAAAACTTTTCATGTTTAAATTTATGTTTGCAAATAATAATTTATCACACTGAGGAAGATTTCTAAATGTTTATTCTGCGAATCAAAATCACAATTTAAGAATCGCTGTATTTAAATGAATGGTGACTAATATTATTTTCGCTTTGATCCTTTAATTGCTATTTACTTCCCTAAATTGCTGTATAATAGTTTCCAATACTTTCACGTACTCCACTGACAGTCTGAACGACTTACATTGGCGTCCGTTCGGTTCGACTGCCATATCAATTGAATCATCTATCGATTACGACAGAATCAATTATATAGTCTTTTATATGGGGAATAACGGAGCTATTCAACTATATTATTATTTATTTTATAGTAGATTGAAATTGGGATGTGATATGATATAAAGCCTTCTCTACGGCCATTTCACTATTTTGTCGAGCTGTAAAATGCACGTAAAATGCTTTTTGATGTGATTTTATGATACATTTGTTGTTGGCAGTTTTTTAGTACTCCCGATTATTGCTGTTTAGTATTTATTTAATGGGTTATCGATTGATATGGCCCTCAGTAGCGTACACTAAAGAAATAGTAGATTTGTATAAATAGTTTTGGATTTTATATTAAGACTGCAGTTTGCCATATTAATTTTTTACGACAAGCAGGATTTATTTTGAGTGAAGAATTTTTTTTCGATTAGGCATGGTTGGGATTTTCAATTTATTATAGCCGTATTACTTACCTTTAAAAAAAAATCATTAAAAGGGACACCTCTGCCATTTTTCCACACTGCCTAAATCCAATCGGAGAAATTTGCCGAATTCTAAGTTAGAATATTTCAAACAGCTACGTGAAAATTTTTATATGTTCGTGTAAAAAATCCCGATTCATAAATTGAAAAATACTTTCTAAGTTAAAAATATTTTTTATTTTTCGTTTTGACACCGCATATTTATTTACGAGTTGTTAGAAATCGTAAATTGATGACTAACTTTTAAAAATGCACATGGATATTGTGTTCAATTATTTTAGTATTGATGAAATTCTAAGTTTCAATACAAAAGCATTTAAAAAAATCGTATTAATGAAGATTTACAAATAAATGGTGTGCGCTTTTGAAAAATATATATACACAAGAAATCATAGATGATTTGTTCTATGTAATATGTTTTTCTAACATTATAATTCCGATATTTATGATATTTATCTATTTACAAGTTCTTTTTTCATTGTAGAATATATTTCGTATTATTTCTTTAATTACTTTTTATATGCAAATTTTAATTGAAAAAAAATATAAAATATACAAAGATATAGTTGTACTCCTGTATATATTTTTATATTGATTTTTATAATATTAGCTGAGTAATAAAAAAAAATTACGCCATTGTGCTTGTTTACATTATATTACCATCATAATAGCAAGCAAAACTTGTTTTTCTGGAGTTTTTATAATGCATTTATATTTCCATTTGTACATAATATTTCCTGGTACTTATGGACATTTCTATTTTTAAATTTAACGATGCGATAGTATTATAAGCTAAGCTTGTAAAATACGTTTCATAAGCACATTTAATGGGCTCCTGTTTTATTATTTTAAAGGATTTGTCCCGCGAGACAATCACTTTTCTCCGACATTTATCACCGACAAATTATTGTGCCATAACCATAACTCAAAGTTGTTATATTCCGGCTTTTTTTTTTGTTACTTCGGGGATTTAAGTTATAAGTTCGCCAAGCTTTAGAATCTACAAACCTGTGTGCGTGTGTGTGTGTGTGTTTGTGTGTGTTTAGCGCGTAGAAAAATTATATTGCATTATTAATGGTTAACCGAAAATGGATATAAATGAAATTTTAAAATAGATTTGCAGGCATTAAATTTTGGTCATGTACGAACTTTATTTCATGTAATCAATCAAGTGAAAAGAAAATACAATTTTTCTCCTTATAATTTTTTCCTTTATATGTGCCAAAATAATAAAAAAACTGAAACTTTTTAATAACTTGAATGAACATTATAGCATAGTAGAAAAATTGTCAGATAATAATAAAATTTAACAAAAATTATTTTATTGAACAACCGACTCCAAATACAGATATTTTATATATTAAATAATAGTGTATTATAGTGCGTACTTAAAGTAGATTTTTTCATAAAAAGCACTTTCTCTATATGAAATATACTTTTATTCAAAAAAAATGTTCTCGTATAAAAAAAAATACAAACTCATATTGAAACGTTCGATTGAATTTTATTTACTATTAGTAACAGACTACAAATTTATTCAAAAAGTTTGAGTTTGAGAAATAAAATTTTAAATACATAAAATAATCAATGAACTACATTGAGAAAAATAATTTATCATATAGTTTAATGAAATCAAGATATTAATTAATAATCTTTACAAACTTATATTGAAACTTTTTCAATATAATGTATATTCTGCATTAGAATGAGAAATTTTTTATACGTTCGATTGAATTTTATTTACTATTAGTAACAGAGTAGAAATTTATTCAAAAAGTTTGAGTTTGAGAAATAAAATTTTAAATACATAAAATAATCAATGAACTACATTGAGAAAAATAATTTATCATATAGTTTAATGGAACCAAGATATTAATTAATAATCTTTACAAACTCATATTGAAACTTTTTCAATATAATGTGTATTCTGCATTAGAATGAGAATTTTTTTATACGTTCGATTGAATTTTATTTACTATTAGTAACAGACTAGAAATTTATTCAAAAAGTTTGAGTTTGAGAAATAAAATTTTAAATACATAAAATAATCAATGAACTACATTGAGAAAAATAATTTATCATATAAGTTTAATGGAACCAAGATATTAATTAATACTCTTTACAAGCAGAAAGTAGAAATCATGGCTAATGGAACATCTAGGAACGACATAGATTGCGAATGGAGGGAAATCAGAAATGGGTTAACTACAGCAGCAAATGAAGTATTAGGCACAAAGAAAAGGGCAGGTAGGAGGGAATGGATCACGGAAGAAATAGTTGAAATGATAGAAGCAAGAAGGAAAATTAAAATTGGAAACACAGAAGCAGGACAGAAAAAATATAAGGAACTAAGGAACTTAATTAATAGGAAATGCAAGCTAGCGAAAGAAGAATGGATAAAAGGAAATTGTGAGGATATTGAGGAGGATATGAGAAGAGGTAAAGTAGATTTGGGCTACAGGAAAATTAAGTCACATTTTTCTAAAGTAAAACCAAAGGGTAACATTATATGTGATAAGCAGGGTAAGGAACTCACAGAAAATAAGGAAAAAGCTAGAAGATGGAAGGAGTATCTTGAAGATTTATATAAAGGTAGGCAGGACATGGAGGAGCTAGAAAGTGTGGAACAGATAGATGAGGATGACTTAGGTCCTAGCATACTTAGGTCAGAGTTTCATAGAGCATTAAATGATTTACGGAATAACAAAGCAGCGGGGATTGATATGATACCAGCCGAATTAATAAAACACGCAGGGGAAAAAATGCAGGAGCGATTATACAGGTTAGTTTGTAAAATATATCAGAAGGGAGAAGTACCACAGGATTTTCAGCGTAGTAGAATAGTAACAATGCCGAAGAAAATAGGAGCTAATTTGTGTGAGAACCATAGGACCATTAGTCTACTATCACATGCATCGAAGATATTGCTAATGATTATTTATAGGAGATTAGAAAATAAAGTAGAGGAAAGGCTAGGAGAAGATCAGTTTGGTTTTAGGAAAAACAGAGGGACGAGGGAGGCGATTTTAGCACTAAGAACAGTAGTAGAAAAAAGAATGAGGGTAGGAAAGGTAACTTGCATAGCTTTTGTAGATTTAGAAAAGGCATTTGATAATGTAGATTGGGACATAATGTTTAGAATTTTAAAAGAAACGGGTATAGATTATAAGGATAGGAGAATAATTTTTAATTTATATAAACACCAAACTGCCGTAGTTAAAATTGAGGGGGAAGAAGAGGTAGCAAAAATAGGGAAGGGAGTTCGGCAGGGATGTACACTTTCACCGTTATTATTTAATCTATATATAGAAGATGCAATAAACAAAGTAAAAGAAGAGTATAGTGTAGGTGTGAATGTACAGGGAGAGAAAATATATATGTTGAGATTCGCCGACGATATAGCTATATTGGAAGAAAGCGAAAAGAATTTAGAAAGGGTATTGAATGGTATGCAGGCAGTATTGACTAGAGATTTTAACATGAAAATAAATATAGGTAAAACTAAAGTGATGAGGTGTGACAAAAAGGAATGCAGTAGAAAAATGAGGATCACAATAGGAGATAATAGAAGCGAAGAAGTGTCAGATTTTTGTTATTTAGGCAGTAGAATCACAAAAGATAATCGAAGCAAGGTAGATATAAAGTGTAGGATAGCACAGGGTAGGAAAGCATTCGTAGAAAAGGAACAGATTTTAAGATCAAATATTGACTTGGGTATTAGAAAAAGATTACTGAAGGTATATGTTTGGAGTGTAGCACTGTACGGGTGTGAGGCGTGGACTATAGGAAAGGAAGAGAAGCGTAGATTACAAGCATTCGAAATGTGGTGTTATAGGAGGATGATGAGGATTGGTTGGGAAGATAAAGTAACAAATGAAGCTGTACTAGAGTTAGTAGGGGAGAAGAGAAGTATTTGGAGAGTGTTACAGCGTAGGAGAGACAGATTAGTAGGGCATATTCTTAGGCATGGGGGGGGATTATGCAATTGATCATAGAAGGTAGAGTGGAGGGAAAGAGAGGGGTAGGTAGGCCTAGATTGGAGTATGTGAGTCAGATAGTTGAAGACGTTGAGATGAATAGCTATAGGGAGATGAAGGGATTAGCTCAGGATAGATCGGCATGGCGTGCTGTTTCCAACCAATCTTTAGGATTGCGGACTCTTTAACTAACAAACTCATATTGAAACTTTTTCATTATAATGTATATTCTGCATTAGAATGAGAAATTTTTTATACGTTCGATTGAATTTTATTTACTATTAGTAACAGAGTAGAAATTTATTCAAAAAGTTTGAGTTTGAGAAATAAAATTTAAAATGCAAAAAATTACCAATGAACTAAAATGAGAAAAATAATTTATCATATAGTTTAATCGAACCAAGAGATTAAATAATTCTCTTGACAATCTCATATCAGTATGTGCATGTATTTGATATAGGTCGTGAACTAGTTCATTTTTAAAAGATGTTAGTAGTTCACGACCTATAGTTCGTGAACGGTACATTGAAATGAACTACGAACTAGGTCCTCAAAGTGACCTACAGTTATCCATCGCTACAATACTGGTGATTTGCTAGATAAAATTAGTTATATTTTATTTAGCCAGAGTAATGCAGCTACGAATGTAGAAATCAAAGGATTATCCAACATTAATAAACTAATTAAATTCGCGTCATTTCGTTTTCTGCAGTATAAATTGTTAAAATATTCAGAGAATGGAGTAGTGCTAAATTTAAACTTGGCTCACGATTTAGGTAACGCATTTATTATTTAGTCCTTCGAATTATTTAGTTGAAGGTAGACTGAAATAGATGACCCTTTGTATGAATACTAAAAAGAACGTTCAGAACACATGGAATAAATCGATTAGAATTTGATTTCATACTTTATGGGCATTCCCTGTGTTTATTTATAGCGTGTGATAATTAATTATGTTTTAATTTCATTGTTTTTATAAATACCGTGAATTAAGGAAAATATTTATTTGTTCACAAAATGTCAGTTTGTTTATGCGATTATATATAATTGTTAATAATTGTTATTACCTGAATTTATGTGCAATTTATGTGAATGGGCTGATATTTAACGAGCTATTAAAATGCATAATAAATGTTTATATTATGGATTTCGATATTAAATTAATGTTCCACAATAAATATCCAATAGTTGGAAATTTCGGACTACTGACCATTATATGGATAAATTAGAAATATGCTTAATAAAATAAAATATTGTACAATAAATAATGTAATATCTTGTAACATTTTGAATAAATCTCAATCATGAAATTGGATATTATAAATACAAAATAAACCAATAAAATCGAGATTATAATAGTTTTATAACCAAATTTAAAGTTGAATTACGGTGAAATTTCCATTAAAAAATTTTAAGGCCATAATACCGGAATTTCAATTTATCGATTGTTGAAGTGTCTATTTAAAAAAATTGCTAAAAAAATCATTTTTAACGGTAAAAGTACACAGGAATATACATACTGATTAATCGAATTAATTAATCCACTACTCCAGCGATGGTGATTTTTTTAAATGCGCGTGTGCCAAAAATAAAAAAATAGTAACTGTGGAGTTGCTAATTTAAAGGACAGTTTTTAATAAAGGAGGACTATTCATTATTGCAGAAATTAATTACTAGTTTTCAAATTAAAGTGGTTTCGTAAAGAATAACTCATAACCTTGTCGTTTAAAAATCAGTTTCAATTGTTAATATGAAATTTTTTGCTGTTATAAATACATATTTATTATTGCAAAAATTTACCCAGACATGTTAAAAAAATTACTCAAAATGTCTTGAAAAAGAATTCATAATTTTTATTACTATAGAATATCACTCAAATACCGTAATTTAAAGCATTAAGTAGGTAGATGCGCATTTCGAAGGCTATGCCCCCATCTTTTGAATAATTCAAAACACTTTTAAGTAATTTAAGTGAACTAATTTGAATAAGATGACCTAAGTTAGACAAAAATAAGCACTTTTATCTTTTCTATTTAATCTGAAAAGAGCTAAATGCTCGTTAAATCTAGTTTCAATTGGTCTACGTGTTTGTCTTCTATATATACTTTAGGACAACTAGAACAAGATATTTCATAATTAGAAGATTTTTTATTGAAATCAATCAAATCTTTGGGACTTCATAGAAAATTAGCAAGAAGTATCTAATCTATGTATACAAAATTTATTTATACAGGATGTGGACGATCAAAAGGCAGTTTTTTGATGAATATTTAGTTACATATATTTTGATTTTTTGTTAAAGAACAACAACTTTACGCTTCAACTTGTATTAAATGAAGTTCAATATGTAATTTTGAATTTTTTTTAATGTCTCTATAAACCTCAAAAAACCACAAGTTACGTCTTAATTTCGAAGCTTCTTATCTCTTTGCGTTTCAATTAAAAAAACAATAATATTTTCGGTTTACTTGTATTGTGTCAAATTAAAAAAAAAAATTTTAATCAAATTTAAATAGTTAAAATATAAAAGTATTTGTTACATCAAAATACGATTATTCCAAACAGAAACTGGGATTGTTTACTATTAATTTATATTTTCTTGTTAATATTTCCCTGTGTTTACCGAATTTTGTTAGCGTCATTTTGCAAGTAACTTCTTTCTTATAAGACTTTTTTCTCTTCCACTAATTTTATTTGTTAGGTCTGAAGATCTGAAGATACCAGGCATGTCTGACGAAACTAGTATATATGTACTAGTACTAGTATATATATATATGTACTATATACTAATAAACAAAAGCAATTATTGCATTCTAAAATTAGTTAGAATTGTAGGGGATGAATTACATTTTTCCTCTTCTCGTATTTTTAGAAAATAAAATTATAATTCTCTTTATATGATTATATTTAACAACAATTTTTTTCTTTTTCAGGTACGTAAGTCGTCGCAATAGTGTTAAAAGATTTTGCACTTAACAATGCTGGTGAGTTTCTTAAGAAAAAGATTATAATTAATCTCATCAATATAAAATCGATCGTAATTAAGCTAGAAACGTGGCAATTTTCTTTGGAAAAATCCAACATTTTGCAATATTAAGTATAGAAATTTGGTTCAAAAATTTTCATCAAAAAATTAAAAAGCTTGTAAAAAAATTTTTACCTGACCACTTGATCATGTAATCTAAAGTAAAATGAAGCATTAATTTTTTACAAATATCAGATTAATTAATTTGGATTAGATATTTAACAGAAGATTGCTAATATATAGATTTTCTGAAAAAAAATAAAAAAATTGATATAAAAAATACAACGGTATTAAAATTATAAACAGTTTCCTTATGAAATGTATAGTCAAATATTGGAGTTTCATATTAATAGTGATTATATATGAGACGAAATTCAGTTACATTTGAAAAAGGTACTCATGAGTTAGCAAAACAATTATTTTTAATAATACACGCTCGGTCTAGAATCCTCGAGAATCTCATTGTCTTCACATATGATGCCAATGCAATATTCAAAGCTAATAGAATATTTAAAGAATGCCGAAGATAAATTCTATTTTTCTATGTATCTATTCTTTATATTCAAATGTTTTTCGAATACTTTAACAAGTATAACAAAAAGCGAATTTGTTTTTACCGGTGTGAAAATCCTTAACCTAATAATTACCCGAATAATTGAATTCACAACGTTCACATTCTTGAACTTCTTAATTTTAACCTGTTTAAACGGCATAATGTAAATTCTAAAACACGAAACGTTTTTATGTGTTGCTCTGCCAAAATATGTCTTACTCCTCGCAACTAACTTTTTATTTCATTTGGGATCTCTTCGCCTTCCTATATCCCTTTCTGTCCACTCAACATTCCGTTTCGGGAATGTTTTCGAGATGATTTAAATGTTGCTGTTTCTCCAACTAGACACTTTTCGGATAGGAACGTAACCGGGGATTTCCAACAATTCATATCGGGAGCAATTTTAATACTGAATAATAAAACATGAAATAATATTAAATTAAATAAATGATTGTTACAATGAGTTTGTTTCTTACTCATCATCAATTCTGAGGTTTTATTGGATTAACCTGCGAATATCATTCTATGATTAATGCCTATATATTTATCAATAAATATAATAAACAATTAATAGAATTTCCAAATCTCAAAAAGCACTTCTTACATCATCTTCCTTTGTGAATCCACACTAATTCATTTATATGTTAACATGTTATATGTTGCTATTTTTCCTCGCAATCAGTCTTCGAACGGACAAAGTTTCTCTTCACCAAGAATAGGGATAGTGCAAAGTATTCTTCACTCTCCCCCCAATTTGACGTAATTCAAACTTCGTTAGGCAAACGCGGTTACATAATTGCATATCATGTTTTCCCTGAATTTAGTTGCCAAAGTGTCATTTCACAAAAGCTACAATATATGTGTGTATTCGTATACTCTGAGAAAATATACCAACACAAAATCTTCCCGTCTTCCGGGATGGACTAAGATTTAATTTAAATGCGAATTATATAAATTGCAAAGATGTAGAATCTTATCCGAAGAGTGTGACGCTAGAATTTCAGATTTGAGAGATCAAATTATAGCGAAGTCTAGTAGTTATAATTGTATGTATAATAGTCGTTTTTGACGCTATTTTTTTAAGTATTTATTTGATATCCATTTACAAAATATTTTAAAATAATATGAAAAAAATAAAAATTAATAAAACGGTACATTTTTGGGAACTGTGAATTTAATTCCATTGCATTGTCTAGCAATTGAAAAGTCACAAAATGATCTACTTCTTGTGATTCGTCTTTCAAATTTACTTTTTCTATATATATTTCTAATATTCTATATATCATTTATATAATTTATAGGAGATTAGAAAATAAAGTAGAGGAAAGGCTAGGAGAAGATCAGTTTGGTTTTAGGAAAAACAGAGGGACGAGAGAGGCGATTCTAGCACTAAGAACGGTAGTAGAAAAAAGAAATAGGGTAGGAAAGGTAACTTGCATAGCTTTTGTAGATTTAGAAAAGGCATTTGATAATGTAGATTGGGACATAATGTTTAGAATTTTAAAAGAAACGGGTATAGATTATAAGGATAGGAGAATAATTTTTAATTTATATAAACACCAAACTGCCTTAGTTAGAATTGAGGGGGAAGAAGAGGTAGCAAAAATAGGGAAGGGAGTTCGGCAGGGATGTACACTCTCACCGTTATTATTTAATCTATATATAGAAGATGCAATAAACAAAGTAAAAGAAGAGTATAGTGTAGGTGTGAATGTACAGGGAGAGAAAATATATATGTTGAGATTCGCCGACGATATAGCTATATTGGAAGAAAGCGAAAAGAATTTAGAAAGGGTATTGAATGGTATGCAGGCAGTATTGACTAGGGATTTTAACATGAAAATAAATATAGGTAAAACTAAAGTGATGAGGTGTGACAAAAAGGAATGCAGTAGAAAAATGAGGATCTCAATAGGAGATAATAGAATCGAAGAAGTGTCAGATTTTTGTTATTTAGGCAGTAGAATCACAAAAGATAATCGAAGCAAGGTAGATATAAAGTGTAGGATAGCACAGGGTAGGAAGGCATTCGTAGAAAAAGAACAGATTTTAAGATCAAATATTGACTTGGGTATTAGAAAAAGATTACTGAAGGTATATGTTTGGAGTGTAGCACTGTACGGGTGTGAGGCGTGGACTATAGGAAAGGAAGAGAAGCGTAGATTACAAGCATTCGAAATGTGGTGTTATAGGAGGATGATGAGGATTGGTTGGGAAGATAAAGTAACAAATGAAGCTGTACCAGAGTTAGTAGGGGAGAAGAGAAGTATTTGGAGAGTGTTACAGCGTAGGAGAGACAGATTAGTAGGGCATATTCTTAGGCATGGGGGGATTATGCAATTGATCATAGAAGGTAGAGTGGAGGGAAAGAGAGGGGTAGGTAGGCCTAGATTGGAGTATGTGAGTCAGATAGTTGAAGACGTTGAGATGAATAGCTATAGGGAGATGAAGGGATTAGCTCAGGATAGATCGGCATGGCGTGCTGTTTCCAACCAATCTTTAGGATTGCGGACTCTTTAACTAAATAATTTATATCATTAAAATAAACCAAGTTTAAAACTAGTTTAAGTAGAAACTCTTGAACTATTTAATAAAACGATTGCAATGGTATTATGTACCGTCTGCCTTTCTTACAGTCACCTTATGGGTATGGTAAATTAAAATGTCCCAAAACTTTCAGCGTATACTTAACTGTCATTAACCTTTCGAGTTTCTAATTCCCAGCAGATTTTCGTTCTGATCATGGAATTGTGCACAAAGGCCAAAGCAGATGAAAAAATTACTAAGTTTTCTAGTATCTAGCATAAATTTTATATAAACAATACACTGACAAAATTGCATATCTTAACAATGACGATTTGCAATTATTATTTTTTTTATTACGTTTAATTTGTTGTTTAAGGAAAAACAGAAGTAGGAAGATCTCAAAAGAATAGTTACCTCCTAAGTTTTACATTTTTGTTTGCAATATGAAATCTTAGAGTGCTCCAATATTTCTGAATATGAACGTTTCAAAACAATATCGCCAAATGTAATTTAAATTTATTTTTTTCAGACGTAATTAATTATAGAGAAGTTGATTCTGAATTCACATTTGATTCATATACTTTCAGCAATGAATACTAACTATATAAAGAGGGATAACCATGTGTAATTTTTTCCTTTATATAAATTTAAATTTAAAAAATCGGAGATTAAACTAATGTTTGGCAGATTTCTACAGGTTTTACTGCTGTATCTTGCAATTGCGGTAGCCGGTGTTGTAACGTATTGTACTGACTTACTATCTTTGTTTTCTTAATAGAATAGAGTGACATAGGGATTAGATTTAGATTGGACTTGTGCCGCCACTTGACCGCTTTTGGTACAATAGACTTGTGCAATATATTTTTCTTATTAATGAGTACCCGCAAATAGTGTCAATTATATAAAAATATAAAATATATATAATATTATAATAATGCCAAATATACATAATATAAAAACCAATACAAAATGCGATTCTATCGTTGCCCAAGAAAACAATTGTATCTTTACAATTATTTATGATAAAAAGTTCTTTATACTAGAAAATCACTTTTAATCGTATATTCAATCATTACTGATTATAGAGAAGTTCTACGCCTACTGATAATCAATATTCATCGCTTAATTTAGATAAAATTCTAAAGAATTTAGATGAATTTTTAAATTAAGAATTAAGCTGTGCCTTAGAAAATTATCGACATACTCAATTATTATCCAACACCATTTACACACAATATTTCAAACAGATAATCGGGTGCTAGTTTCGTATTTTACTGTATGAATATGCACGAAAAAAAAAAGCCTAAGTTTGCGACGGGCTTACGGGCAATTCTATATATATATATAGATTGTATTATGCCTTTACTGCACAGAATATCGTGTTAGGCAACTCGGAACCAATCGGCTCTCGGTTTACTACTTCGTGTTTTCAGCTGTTTGGGCATACAAGGCGGGAAATGGTTGTTTGAATACGAGTATTTGAGTTTTAACAGCATTCCAGTTACTAGAGTTACAAATTACTTAAAATATAAACTAATCTTAATCTTCAATCTGTGTATTTTCTTTTTCTTTTTAATTGTACATTGAGATACGCTTACCATTGATTTCTAATGCCAAATAAATGCTTTGATAAATTGGTTATTTGAATGAATAACACGTGCAGGATTTTACTAACTACTTTTGACGAGTCGAGAGATGTTCTGAACACGCGCAATAAACCTAAGAATCATTTTGACATAATCTGTCATTTTTCGAATTTTTGTAAGCTAGGTGGTATTGTCACGTCAAACATTTCATGCAAGAACCGTCATGATTTTTTATTAAATTTTGCCTTTGTATAGAACAATGTATTGGACACCAGTTTACAATATAAAATAAAACTCTGAGATAAAATTTATTCCAACAAGCGATTTGGAGCTTACAATCACTCCGGTAGTAAAACGTATATCCAAAGCGTAGAACGATGAAGCATTACTTTTCTAAAACTATAAAACGTAACTACTGACTCTGACATATCGCCATTTGTATTCTATGGCCGCGCATTTTCCTCAACGTGTCATATTTTTTTGCGACGTGAATATTAAAATATAAAACGATGCTACAAAGATTAGAATTGTTTGATTTTACTAAATCTATTATATAAAGAAACTGAAATTATTTATAGTAGAATGTAAATTTCTTCCACAATATAATAAATTAGGGACTTAGAACTCAAGAGCATTTGTATTTAAATTTTTTTAATTTTTCAACGAATATGTATCGGAAATTTCGTGAGCAAAGGATTTTAATCTAATTCTCACAACTTTCTGAGAATATCCAAAACTTCCTTTTCGATTTTCATCAAATTAATAAATTGGTACTCTTGGATATTATACCATCCAAAAATATTTATTATTATTATTATTATAGAAAAAATAAAGACACAGTTCAAAGAAATTTCTTCGACCACTTTTTTTAAAATTATAATTCACGTAAGATACAGCGTTATGAAATATGACTAAAATATATTATTTTATTGTTTTACTCAAGTTTTAAAAATTCAGAAAAAAATTGTGTACGTTTATGTGATTATGTGAAATAGTAAAAATATACGAATATATTTTTTCAAATTAGAATTGAATAATTTACATGATTTATATGGATTCAGATAAGTATATTTATTACATTTTCTTTTATTCTTTCAAATTTTATATTCACATGGAGATTTTGGAAGCCACGGTATTCCTTGAAGTAGTAATTGTGATGGTTTATTGAAAAATTCCAGTTACCAAAATTTTAACATTAAAAAAAAATTCTCCCCCAACTAATTGCACAATGCACAAATATATAGTTCTGAATTGTTATTGAAATATTAGACACAACTACGACACGTGATTATTTTATTTATTTGAAGCAACACATCAGCTTAAAATCCACAATATTAAGAAGTAAATAAAAAAAAACATTATTAAATTCTCTCCTTTAATATATCTCAACAAGCATCGATTTTCAAATTCATGACTTTCATTTTTTCATTCACTTCCCTCTTTAAATGCTAATATCTCACTTCCCTAATTCTTTGGCTCATTTTAATATTCCTAATATCCATCATAAAACATTCCAGTCCAACCTTATAGCTATTCCATTCAGAATGGCATCATATATTTGCTATTTTTTATACATTATATTATCATTTTATCCGCACAGTGGACTGGCTGAGGCACATTCTGCGTGTATGCTACGAATCAGATGGATATAGTTTAGAACGAGATGGTTCTTGCTTGATGGACGTTCCATACGTGTCCAGTTTACCATGCCTATATACTATACACGGTGTTTGCTTTAATCCCATACGCACTCAGCAGATCTCAGTTTTCGATGTTCCAAAAATGTAGGAGCGTAAAGTATTAAAAATCATTTTAATTCTTAACTTAACGCGCTAAATGTTAAAGAAAATTTGATTTAATTTTTTTATTATTATTTATTGTCTTGTCTATTTTGTCTTGTCTTGTGTATTTTCGAAAATATCAAAAATCAGCTGCAAAAGAAACATTTCAAGAAAATTTCCATTTCTTAAAGTTTAAATTTCTTAAATTCTTAAAATCTATTATTTAAGCTTATGACTAATAAATAGCTCACCTTGTAATAATTCTCCCAGTAAAATATACTGTTGTAGTTGTACTATATTTGGCATGTGCAAGGGGTAGGGATATTTATTTGTGTACATCGTATGTGACATATGCAAAATGCGAATGAAACCTTATACCTATATTTCGAGTAAATGTTTCATTCAGTGAAGACACTGTCAATGCATGATTTTCAAAAAATGAAATGACCTAATAATTTTACAAACGCTGTTACAAGACAATTTGATATTATTTATTTCTGTAGTTACATATTTACCAATATTTTTTGTTTGGCTTTACAAATTATGAGAAGTGCCCAGTAGTATTTATTTGTTTCTCAATTCTGTTAGTAATCTATTTTTTAGGTTCGTACAATATTTGAGATTAAATTTATAGACAACCATCAGAACCTATATAATTGTTAACTAAAGTTATTTCGAATTTCAAAGCATTAGATAACGTCCACAGTTCGTTCGCAGCTTTTTAACTGTAGGTGCCACGTGCTTAAATACTTTATTAAATTTTTTCTATTAAATACATTCTTGGAGAAACACGTGGCAAAATCGTACATACGTAACTACACAGAACAATGCAACTGTCTTATCTGGCTATTCTATATCAATTTTTCTGTATACCTATACTCTCTGTTCGGCGCTAAAAAATCACGGCCTCCAATAGCATAAACAACGATATATTCTTAGCTGTAGAAGCAGCGTGACGTCACGTTGCTATAACTCATCCCAGTCCGCTGGATTGTGTGCAACATATTAGTCGATATATGCGACAAGCGAACCGAAGAAACAGAAGATATACTGCATACGGTCGCTTTCACTCTACCGCTTGCAATGGGTACCACAACGGAACGCCACACCATGTTGTATTGAGTGCTATCGCAACGCAAGCTTTATCTTTTAGGAAATATAATGCCAAGATAAAATATCACCATACAATTATATATTGTCTGTTCGCGTTTAATTTGCAAAGGCCATGAGATGCGCACTTGTCCAAAAATAGTTGGGGTGCAATTGCTATTGCTTAAGACGCGCCTACAATCATTCATTCCTTGGCACTACCCTTCAGTCTGTGTACTATCAGTGGCGTAACAACTTACTACCAAAATGAGTTCGCTCATTTTGGGGAAGGTGAAGGAAGGTAACGAAAGTGAACCGAAATTTTCTACACCATGAAAGAAGCGTATTCGAAAGGCGACTATACGACATTTAGAAGATTTTGAAAAGTGTGACTTTCGAAGTATAATATATAATTTTCACAAAACCGAAAATACAAGAGTTACGCTTAAAGTATTACGTGAAAAACTATCGTGGAGTGATAATTCCAATGAAGGACTGCATACGAATATCTCATAGGGTTAACGTTTAATAATACTTCATGCCGATGGTGAAAGTGGCTTTGTACCAAATTGTTTGACAATATTTCAGTCGGGTATAAAAAGTGGAGACTATCACCATGAAACGAATGGTGAAAATTACGGCAAATGGATAACAGATACCAAATTGTTACCAAATTTACCGGAGGATTTCGTAATTATCATCGACAACGCGCCTTACCATAACATGCAAATTAATCGTGCGTCAAACAGCAATTCTTTTAAGCAGGAAATGGTTGTCCGCAAAAAAAATTCCATTCGCGCATCTAATGTTAAAGCCCCAACTGTACGATATTATAAAATCTCATAAAAAGAACCACATTACATATAAATTTGACACACTTTTCACAGACCGTGAACACAGAGTTTTACGTTTACCCCCTTATCATCCAGGATTTGAATCCTATAGAACTAATATGAGCACAAGTGAAAAACAGTGTTGCTAAAAGAAATGTGACATTTTCTTTTAAAGATGTGAAAGTGTTAGTAGAAGAGGAATTCAACAATGTCACACAGGAGCTTCGGAAAATGTGTTGTGAAAACGTTATTAAACAAAAAGATTTTTATTTAGAAAATGAAACTATAGTGGATACACAAACTGAACAATTAATTATAAATCTGAACGAAGAATCCTACGAAGAGGACAGTGATTTATTTTTAAATAGTGACAGTGAAGAGGAATTGTAAATTACTCTATTTCTTTTTAAATATCCATTACATGAACATTGCCTATAATATCTCACTGAAGAAATGTTATTTATGTATGTAATAAATAGCATATGACGACGGCATTTTATAGGCCATTAATTTATGTTAATTTACTATTTTGTATTTGACTTGTTGTATCTTTGTTACTTAGTTTCTTACATGTAATAAAGTAGAAGAGTTGAAAAGAAGAACCGCCTTCTCTTCACCGAGAATGCCGAATGTCCCTTCGCTATCTGCGCGACCCGAGGCAAACTTATAGCGAACAACCTGTATGTCTTTGAAGACGTCTAAGAGGATCGTCCAAAAAAATTTTTTTTAACTTTACTCTAATAATAATTACAGTCAGAATCTTGGACGTTCTTGCAAATAGCAGTTTTGTTCTGATTGTGCTAAATCATTGTTGCTTGTGCGTGTGTTGGTGATGTTTGCGGTTTTATCCACGGCACGACCGTTCCACTGAACCGCCGCGACGCCCGACAGCCCTCGACGCCACACACAGGATATTATCCTGTAGATTGAGGTCCGTTTTAAACACTCAATGCAGAATGTTTGTGCGCTTAAAATGCTTTGTTTGCCGTTACTGGTCAATTACCCAACGCGTTTTGATTGGAGTACGAAAATGAAATGAAGACGTAATAAAATTGTCATATTATTGTGCGAATGATGGCAATCAACTTTTTTGTTTCTGTTTCTTGGAACTGGGAAATTAAGGAATTACGCACGAGTTTAGTTTTAGTTTTTCAGAGGTTTTGAAGCAGCTGCATCTTTTGCACCGCTCATTTTCTCCTGTATAATATTTTTCAATAAATTGTTGAAGATTTCCTTCACATCACGCAAATATTCAACGAAACATTCAACCCATTATTACTTCATTTCGAAACATTACCATACTACTACCACCAACAACATTCATGTCCTTATTTAAAATGGACAGGGATAGCAACATACAACATACATTCCCGTGACACCACGTGACTAAGTTTGAATCATGGGATGAACAGTGGCAGCACAGCTCTCAAACTGCGCTCGGGACACCATGAGAAATGACAGCCATAGTCATCGTAGCACGGTACGGTAGCGTCTGCCGTGTCTTCATCCATAACGTACAACTACCTGAAACATTGATCACGTTACTCTCCAGAAATGTCGACAGAGCCAAAACATTTGTAACGGTTTCTTGGTCATCCAACCACGTTTCTGTACAGATGCAGAGTTTTCACATTGAAGATTGTTTGCGTGGTGTAGATTTACAGCCTTTATATACGTGTACAGTTTTATTCGCAACAGTTTGTTCATTTTTGCATAGTAACGTATCAAGGTTTTTTTGAGCTATGTGACCGATCTTTCGGCCACATAGAAAAGAAACAAAGTAATAGTGTATACGCCTAATGGTTGGATCGATTTGGTAAAGAAGACATCTCGCAAATTTACAGTAGTTGTGGTGAATCAAGACATTATACTAAATTTCGCCAAAAGGATTTTTAAAAAGACCGTTATAAACAATGCAAAGGAAAAGTTTTCCATATCTAAATATCGTGTTTTCAAGTACGAAAAAACGAATGTAGTCAAATGCAGTATTACCATAGGGATTATAATGTTTTCCGAATTTTCATTCAAGAAATCACCCAGCTACATATTCAATGCCAACGGAAAAACTTTACAAAAACGACCCCATACCCATCAAGCAGAAAAAAACTTGAAAACGTGCGTTTTTTGGCTGAAAATTATGTGCCCAAAAATGATCAATGGTATTACGATCTTGTGTATAATGCTGTGAGACCAGAAATACCTAAAAAAGATCTGGATAGCGAGGGCGAGGATGTTGAAGTAGAAATGTATTAACATTGTAAAGTCATTTTGTATGTTTGATAGTTAATAAAACTAAGATTTGCTACATAATTATATAAATTTTTTATTTTGGGGCAAAAAACAGACTAAATTATTTTCTCCAGTTCTTTCATTTTACTTGGCAAAACAGTTTTTTGTCAATACTGTAAATTTGATGAAAATGGAGCTGACTGGTTTTTGCACCAAGCTCTTCAATTATGTCGACAACGAAAAAAAAGCATTCCCCTCGAGTCTCATAACAAGCCATAATATGTAAACCGTCCTTTGCCACAGCAGATGAAAACTAGGCTCACCTCATACTTGAGGTTTCTCTTGCTTCTTGAATTTTCGGTGCGCCCACAAAGCGCAAAGTGTTCCCTGCAGCTTTGTACTTTGCTCTCTACAATATACATCTATATCTACATGTATTTGTGTTGTTCCACTTAAAACCCGCAAACAATCTCTCTCAAACCGTAGCTCAGATAGAAGAGAACATGATTCTTTCTCGTTCACCATTCTATGAAAATGTGTAATAGACAATTCGATGTTAGGAAATTGCAGCAGTGCGAAAAATTCGTTAGAATTTTTGATGGTCTCAATTGTATATAGCGTGTATGAATTTTTTTCGGAGAGTTCTGCGTTATTTTATTAATATATACATAGTTGCCTCTCGATCTAGTAGCTTCTCTCCAAGAACACTTTAATATTGGTTCATCTTGAGAATTAGGAATTTGTTGTAGTGCAGATCGGGAAGTTTAATGTTAAGGTTTTAATGGTAAACGGTATTCAAATGGATATGCGGTTGGCAATAGGCCCATGAACTTTACCGATATGTTCGCATCTGGGTAAAGTTCATATCTTGTATCTTGTACATATATTGGTTTCACTTGATGGAATGGACTTGAGATTTACCAATTGGATGGAACGGTCGTTCGTAAATAGGATTAATTAAATATTCGTGGCTATTTATACATAAGGCGTAGGGAAATTTCAGTAAAAGTTCTCAGCTTTCCTTTATAGTCCTTTATAAATTATTTCAAAATTTTTAGTCCAAGCCCAGCAATCATCCACTGAGTTATCAAAATGATTCACCATCGTATTCACAGATATTGGAACATTAATAATTTGCCCATAAATCCCATGTTGACCATGTACATGTCATAAACGTCGAATTTGCATAAATGGAATTCTGGGTGAAATTAACCTCTCTGACACTAAATCTAATTTTGGTAGATGACCAGGTAATTCTGGGTAGACAAAACCATTCGACTTCGATAACATTGGAATGGTATTCCGAGTGAGAACATTTCGGCATGAATTGCACGCTATCACATCCTCAATACTAATGGATGGAAACGCAGTATGTAAAAGTTGCTCGTGCTTAGTATCAACAGGTTTCACATCGTTCTTAAACCATATTCGATCACATATGGAACACACTGTACCTAGCGCATTATTGAAAAATTGTTTATCAAATTCGCGATGAGCAGGTTGAAAGAATGTAAATTTTGTGTATGATGCACTAGTGGGCGCATTTCTATTTGTCGATGGCTCGCTCAGCTGTATCAGATTCATTTCGTTGATCTCTCACACCGCGTGTATCTTCACGTGTAGACGGCACGCCTGAATCAGTGGCACTTAAATTCTCTATACCACTCACTGTGTCCTCACTTAACGACGGTACCGATTCATCCAGTGTATTTGAGGTCGTTTGAAGATTATGTTGTCCACCGTGTTTCTTTAACGCCCTTTGCCTGGCTCGATACTCTCTACTTCTTTCCAAGGTACTTGTTGGCACCTTTCTTGGCGGTTTATTCGCTTTCTTCCGTTCTCTAAAGGCATGCACTCTGTCTGCACTTGTCTTTTTCTCCATTTCACTTTTCACACAATGGAAATTGTTAGCTAAAAGATTAAGCTGTGTTTGTGTAATATATAATAAAATACGCAAGCGTCTACTGGTTGCTTTATGCTACGTATACAAACAGTACAGGCGGCGCATGCGCGTAGCGTGTTTCAATTTTCGTGACGTTCAGGCCAATTTGTCCTACAGCGCCTATAGAAGTTTCACTTCAAAAGTTTCATTTCAAAAGAAAAATGAAATAATGTGTCTTAAAATTTGTAATTTTGTAAAATCCGAATTAATACGTAACTTTTGAAAAAATGTCCTCTGTTATTTTAACAATAATTTTCAATCTAATAAGATATCCATTACTTTTCTAGATAATACTAAATTTACTGTTCATTATTTATAATTTATTTAAAATCATTTTTTGCTTACTTCTGACAAATGAAACACTAGCACATTTTTCAAAATTAGGGACAATTTATTTACCCTACAATAGTCAGTCAAATTATTCAAGTCACATTGTAATTTTGCACAATTCTCTATATAATTTTAGGTCATCGGCGTATATATTTTTATTTTTTATACGTTCTAATATATAGCGTTTCATTTCCTACTTTCATTAGTTTGGGTGCAAAAGCAACCTGTTCTCTTTCTCTCCCTGTCTAAATTAATTTACCAGAAGCCATTACCCAACCTTGATCTTACAATAAACACACTTTAGCATACAATCCCCAAGTGTATTTCCTATTTAAAATTCCCTTATTTAACAGCGCAGGCAATCTTTGTATGTTGTACTCATTTCAATGTCTTTATCTTGCTAATAAACTAAACTTTGCTCTTGCTCGTAGGACTACTTGTTCCTCCCCATCGCCTAGCTAAAGTAAACTTCTTCTCCGTCGTTGGTTGGATATGTTACGATGTGTGATTACTCAATTCCATTAGAACTCGGTTTGGTTTGCGTGTAGGCGAAACTTATAAGAAACTAGGCCGCGAAACATGCGTGCAAAATTCACTGTAGCAATCGAGATGAAGATGATGATGTGTGTGTTGAAAGAGAAGTGTGTACAGTGGAAACTCTTGGTGAAATGGACCGGGTTTAATTCGTTCTAGTTGAAAGTGGATGAACTCCCTCACAAATAATGTTGAAAGTAACATTAACTTCATTTGAAGTTATATGGAAAATTTATATACTTTCATAAGCATTTAACTCGGAATAACTCAAAACACTTTTAAGTCATTTAAGTGAACTAATTTGAATAGGATGACCTGAGTTAGTCAAAAATATGCTCGGCTACAGCACTTTCATCTTTCCCATTTAATCTGAAATGAGCTCCTTAAATCTAATATTCATGTAAGACAAGACAATTTTTTAATGGACATCAATCCTTCCATTTTACAATGTTCATTTTTGCTCTTATAATAAATTGCAAAAATAATTTACAGATTCACGAAATTACTTACAACATTTGATATTATTTATTAATCCGGCCAAGCAATTAACTGAATATTTTTGGAATTTTGCCAATAAATAATTAATGAGGAAAAATTAGGGTCCGCCTTTATAACAATCAATTAAAAAATCTTTTTGTATTTCGAAAAGGCATTTTGGACGTATAGAAGTGGGCTTAATTAAAAGGAGCGATGCACAAATCCCGATTGAAATGATTACTGAACTGAAAATATCCATAATTATTACAAATTATTAAATTGGAAATTCCATTCTTTTAGAATGGATAAATAATGCTTAAATAAAATTATATACTTCAATTAAATTGACTTGTAGAGAATATAGATATCAATTAATAATCCGTTCAATTTATATTTATTCAAACCATTTCGTCAATATTTATTTAGCTGTAAGATGAAAGTCAAATACTTTTGATCAACCTTACATTTTGAAGACATTTAATTAAATGAAAATTAATTTCAAATTAAATTCTCACGCACTGTACAGATTGATATATTTTACGTAATTAAATATTGTTTTGAATCAAGTTTTGATGTTACATTAATAATCCAAATATAATGTCTAAATTGTCAAAAAATCTTAATATAAATACAAAATGTATACACTAAATCTCAGAATATAAATTAGGATTATTTTATAATATATAAAAGATTGTTTTCAATTTATTATTCGCGCAAGTAGCTGATCTATTTTTGTTCGATATTGCTTTTGGCAAGGAAGGAAAACATCCCCTAAATATAAAACCAATATTTACCTGCATAAATTAGAATGAGAATGTACATAGCGAAGTGCGGAACTTAAAGAAATGAAGTGCTGAGTAAACAATGTTTGAACAGTGCCTCACTTATACATACTTTCACTATATTCACATCACAAAAATGTCTTAGGCAGTATTAGTTAAAGAGTCCGCAATCCTAAAGATTGGTTGGAAACATCACGCCATGCCGATCTATCCTGAGCTAATCCCTTCATCTCCCTATAGCTATTCATCTCAACGTCATCAACTATCTGACTCACATACTCCAATCTAGGCCTACCTACCCCTCTCTTTCCCTCCACTCTACCTTCTATGATCAATTGCATAATACCCCCATGCCTAAGAATATGCCCTACTAATCTGTCTCTCCTACGCTGTAACACTCTCCAAATACTTCTCTTCTCCCCTACTAACTCTAGTACAGCTTCATTTGTTACTTTATCTTCCCAACCAATCCTCATCATCCTCCTATAACACCACATTTCGAATGCTTGTAATCTACGCTTCTCTTCCTTTCCTATAGTCCACGCCTCACACCCGTACAGTGCTACACTCCAAACATATACCTTCAGTAATCTTTTTCTAATACCCAAGTCAATATTTGATCTTAAAATCTGTTCTTTTTCTACGAATGCCTTCCTACCCCGTGCTATCCTACACTTTATATCTACCTTGCTTCGATTATCTTTTGTGATTCTACTGCCTAAATAACAAAAATCTGACACTTCTTCGATTCTATTATCTCCTATTGAGATCCTCATTTTTCTACTGCATTCCTTTTTGTCACACCTCATCACTTTAGTTTTACCTATATTTATTTTCTTGTTAAAATCCCTAGTCAATACTGCCTGCATACCATTCAATACCCTTTCTAAATTCTTTTCGCTTTCTTCCAATATAGCTATATCGTCGGCGAATCTCAACATATATATTTTCTCTCCCTGTACATTCACACCTACACTATACTCTTCTTTTACTTTGTTTATTGCATCTTCTATATATAGATTAAATAATAACGGTGAGAGTGTACATCCCTGCCGAACTCCCTTCCCTATTTTTGCTACCTCTTCTTCCCCCTCAATTCTAACTAAGGCAGTTTGGTGTTTATATAAATTAAAAATTATTCTCCTATCCTTATAATCTATACCCGTTTCTTTTAAAATTCTAAACATTATGTCCCAATCTACATTATCAAATGCCTTTTCTAAGTCTACAAAAGCTATGCAAGTTACCTTTCCTACCCTATTTCTTTTTTCTACTACCGTTCTTAGTGCTAGAATCGCCTCTCTCGTCCCTCTGTTTTTCCTAAAACCAAACTTATCTTCTCCTAGCCTTTCCTCTACTTTATTTTCTAATCTCCTATAAATAATCTTTAATAATATCTTCGATGCATGTGATAGTAGGCTAATGGTCCTATAGTTCTCACACAGTATAAACAACATAATTATACTAAAACTTTTATTTTATGGTAGATAGGCTGATATTAGAAATTATCATTTTATCATTAAAAAATCGCATTTAAGATCACTTATAAGATATCGAGAGTTATGTATATATATTAAGTTAAGTATATATATATGGTATAGATTTTTTAGTACATAGATTATATTAACATATTCGATTTGATTATAAGGTCTCATATTTTCCTATTTATTTGATAGAAAATCTATAACTACATAGGAATTTTAGAATTCAAAATTACGTCTATTAGACTTTATTGCCATTATTTAACTTCAGTTTTTGTAAGAATAAATAATTAAAATGTCTGATAAAATTGATAGAATCACTAGCCTTGATTTCAACGAAGTCTGAAAAATCGTCTTCTTGGTCGTTCAAACATTAAATTAAATTTGGTGATATTTAATATGTTAAAGATAAGAATTATTTTTATATATTTCCGTCTATTGGGTCTTATACGAAAAATCAAACTAGAAATAAACTATAGCTATAATACATTAAAACGAGAATATTTTCCATCACAGGAATTATAAAAATAATATGTCTTTATTGAGCGAAATAATAGATACATTAGCATAACAAAATATACAATATTTATTATCGCTCTGGGCGAAGTTCAGTATAATATCAAAAAATAACATAAATGGTAACTTATAACAAAGAAAAAGAAAAAACCATGCTGCAATATACTGTTTTTTTTTTATAAAGAAATTTAATCTTCTTCAGATTTGCATAATATTTGACCTAATTAAATTTCCCTAAGATAACGTGCTAAGGATATTAATACCTGATATGCATTTGTGCGCATGTGTCACAGCAAAGTTCCATTTAACGCTTTAATTTTTGTTATTTGTTATTTTTTTATTCAGCAATTTGAATTTCTAAAAATTTTACAAAAAAATACACAGCATACAGTAGAAGAATACAAGTCTGCAAAATATATAAATAAAACGACAGATAAAAACAAATTCCACACGTCATATATTCATATTTTACATTTGTTTTTATATTATCGCTAAAATTTGGAAATAATATAAGCAGATGTTAAAATTTATAATTCAAATATTCATTTAAATTATATGGCTCTACAGTATTTAATAAATTGAAAAAAATAATTTTGAAATCCAACTCATTTGTGATGTTTTTTTGGCAAGTGATTAAATAATTTAATACACATATAATGTGCACCTTTTTCTAATAAATATTTTCTATGTTTTGGATATTCGTAATCATATGTTCTAGTGTAATAGCAGTCTTTTTTTGCCAATAAATTAAATTTATATCTATATATAAAATGAAACAATACACATTCTAATATATATAGTCCATGAACAGTAAAAAATTATTCCGTTATTATTAAATTTTTGTCTACAGGTTTCTAAGGGATTTAGGTTTAACATAATTAGCAAAATTCCTTTGTGAACGATAACGACACTTTTTTAATTTGAGAAGCATATCCCCAAACTATTTTTTAACGGAAGGAAACTGAAATTTATTTTCATAGAATTTGGATTAGATATAATAATATATATAATTGCATATACAATGAATTATAATAATAAATTCACAAATTGTAAATAAGGTTTATAAGGTACAAAGGAGAAATATTCTCCTGTCCGTATATGAAAATTAAGTATTAAATATTCTTACGAGGTAAATATATGATTAAATTTTAATTTGGAAAATACATTGTTAATGAAATTTATAAAAACAAATTTAAATCTAGAAACAGGAATTAAAAAAAAAATTATAATATATATTTTCAATAGATGGCTATTACACCGCATCTTAATAACGATTCGAAATTTGAATAGTAAAGTGTTCGAATAGCTTCAGTATTAGACAATGGCTTTATTCTTCTTATAGCAAAACATACTTTACTTAATTTCACACATAATTTATCAATTTGCCTATTCCATTTTGATTTTTTCGTCAACAATGACTCCCAAAAAATTCGTAGATTTATCGAATTCACAATATTTATTATCCAACATTAATAATTGTAACGTTTCTCTGAACATCCAAAATATACGCAATTGTTTTTTATTATTATTCAGCAGCAATTGGTTGCTCTTAAACCATGTACTTATATCTAGGAAAAGATTTTCAGTTCGTAATTTTAATTTATGTGAATTTTTTGTTTAGAAAACCATATTTTCATAAATAACTTTCGAATTAGTGTACCAATTTTTATGCTTGATAATTTTTATTTAGAAATTTCTTTAAAATATTCAGATTTATCCTTGTTGTTAGTGTGGAAGATTTCAGCTTATAGAATTAAAATAATACTGTTTCTATTGATGTAGAATATCACCCAAATTCTATAGCTAAAAATATATCGTTGTATTAAGCTATTCTGGGCTACGATTCTTTAGCGGCGTCCCAACAGAGAAGCCTAGTATACAATAAAATGGATATAGATATTGTTGCATTGTTCTGTATAGTTATGTGTATGTACGATTTTGCCACGTGTTTCTTCAAGAATATATTTAATAGAAATAATTTAATAAAAATGATTAGTGTTAGTTCTTTATTGAAAATAGAGTTTTGTAGACTTTCTCTTGAGGACAAAGTAAAAATTAAAGAATTAGGTAGGCCATTACCTGATTTAAATTGATCTCAAACTTGTGCAAGGAGTGCTCAAAACCGAACATTTACAAGAGACATTTACAAAAAAAATTATAACACAGATGAAGGACAGATTCTCATATCGTGGCCATTTACAAGCCGCTGAGTTTTATAGATCGGAATTGGGCCAGAATAGGTATGAAAGATATGCATCACCTTCTTGATAAAATAAGAAGGCATGAATCATCTCGAGGCCTTATCAGTTTATGCGCACAGTTGGCTTTACTTGGCAAAGTAAACATCATGACTCAGCTTAGTTCTGAATATCGCAAACATGTAATAGAATATAACGAACAAGTGAGGAAGAATCGCTATATTTTAAAACGCATTATTTGTTGCATGAAATTTTGCAGTGGTTTTGAATTAGTTCTCAGAGGTTACCGCGAGAATGAAGAATCGGGAAATCGTGGAATATTTAGAGAATTGGTCGATTTTTCTGCAGAATTAGATTTATATTGCGAGAACATTTGCAAGACGCTACAGTTTTCAAGAGGACCTTTAAAACAATACAAAATGATATTTTAGATAGTATGCTTGTGGTGTGCAAAGAGGAAATTTGTAGTCAAATTAAAAAATCCAATTTTTTGGCTATTCAGTGCGACAAAACTACAGATGTTACGAATTGGTGCCAAACGGTATTAATATATATAACTGTTTGTGAGAATTTTTGCAGCTTAATTAGGACTATAATTCATATTAGGACTCATAATAAAACCAGATTAAAAACAGAATTAGAAGTCATTTACTCGCGTCCGGATTTTTATCAAACAATTGGAGCCACAAATTTTCTTTCATTATTGCTACAAAATAATCTTAGTGAAACATTCCCGGAAACTATAAAAATACTTTTAACCCCTGATGACCACTGCTGAATCAGAGCGTTGTTTTTCAACACTTAAAAGAATCAAGACTTTTTTGCGAAATGCTATGGGTAATGTCGTTTAAACGCGTTGGCGATGTTGTGTATTAATAAAAACGTGGTGCAAGATATTTACAATTTTAACGATTTAAATTGTTTAAATTTAAATATTAAAGATTTATAGGTCATATTATATGCCATTTTTGAAATACTTCTGTCATATTCACTTAATTATTTGATAGTATATCAATCACGATTCGTGATAGAGGTATTTTATTTAGTTTTTATCTTGTGCTACTGAAGATGGAGGCATAGCCTTCGAAATGCGCATCTAGCTATTCAATGCTTTAAGTTACGGTATTTGGGTGATTTTCTATACTATTATTTAACACCGCAGTGATAATTTTTATTATGTTTCTATTATTTAATTGAAGTTAAAAAAAATACCATAATTTATTTTACCCATTTAATTTTTTTGTTAAAACATTGATAGTTCACGTTATTATTACCTATTTTTTACCTTCTTCAGTTTTGAAATTACATTATTTTATAACATTTCGAGGTAAATGAACAAATTAAATTAAAATAATAAGAATCTGAAGAAAGTAGCCTGTAAGCTAAACTCAAAAGAAAATCAACAACAACATTTAGAGGTTTCCATTCCACTATCATCACACTATTCTATACCTAAATGATTATATTAGAATTGATAAACTCATCCATTGATTTGATAGGATCCATTGATAGCATCTACAATAACATAAACATTCGTTATAATTGTCTCTTCGCTTCGACTTGGTCAAATATCATCGAGGTTGTAATAATGACGATAATGGTATATTAAGCAGCAATCCTCACTCTGCATTACTATATATGCATTTGTGGCATCTTGGCGGTGTGGTGTGGACTATAGATCATCTTCTACCGCCACCTCTCAGCGTCGATCTACCGCAGTTCAAGTTGCCTTACCACCAGCTGACGTCGTTATTATTACACCCACCGTTTCAACAGAGGGCATAATGCCACGAATGGCGAGGAACCGACCGCAAGACCAGATAACGACCTTATAGCATGACATCTGCATGCGCTTGCTTTATCTGACACACTGACGTGAATTTGGACAGATTATAGGCACGGGAGTAGTCATAGGGGTACATGTAAATTGGTATTTTGGAAAGAGCAAACGTTTGAGGTTCACCAAATTTGAATTGAAAATTTTAAGCAAACTTAATATTTCGTATTTTGCTGATTAACTTGATAGTTAAATGGTCTTCAATTCTAGGGATTGGTTGGAAACAGCACGCCATCTGTCGATCTATCCTGAACTAATTTCTTCATCTCTCTATAGCTATTCACCTATTATCAGATCTACATACTCAAATTTAGGCCTAATTACCCCTTCGTTTCTTTCTACTCAACCTTATATAACTAATTGCCTAATACCTCCATGTCTAAGAATATGACTTACTAGTCGTATCTCTTCTACGCTGTGTTACTCTCCAAATACGTCTCTTCTTCCCTTCAGTCATCTTTTCTAATACCTAAATTAATATTTCATCTTAAAATTTGCTGCTTTTCTGCGAATGCCTTCCTACCATATACTATCCTATATTTTATATCTACCTTTCTTCGGTTATTCTTTGTGATCCTACTTCCTCAATAAGAACACTTCTTCTATTCTATCATCTCCTATTCTTATCCTCATTTTTCGCTTGCATTCCTTCTTGTCACACCTCATCACTTTGGTCTTGCCTATATTTATTTTCATGTTATAAGCCTTAGTCGTTACTTCCTGCATACCATTTAATACCTGTTCTAAATTCTGCTCCCTTACTTCCAAGATGGCTATATCGTCGGCGAACCTCAACATATATATTTCCTCTCCCTGAATTTTCACACCTACTCTCCTTTAACTTTGTTTATTGCATTAAATAATAACGGCGAATGTGATCAAAGTAACTAAATAATATTTGGACATTACATTGCAATTTTTCGAAACACTATGTAGAAACGACATTCTTTCACCCCGACAAAAGGCGCTTCGAATAAAATCTCATTATACCGCCACACCAACGAAGCGCTACGCCTAAATGCGGAGATTGGGGGGTTGATATGCTCATTCACCCCTATTACTGTGTCTTTATCCCATCCCTAAATCACATCAGTCGTCAAATCCGGTTACAACTGTGAGCTTTGAGGTAGGAAGCAATAGAAAGTCCCTCGTGGCCAGCGACTTGCGTAATTATATTCTAATTTAATTGAAATTTGTGCCGAAGAAAACTTTCTCGCATCTTTCACGCGATGGGTAGATTAAGTTAAAGGTCAATTTGGTATTATACAATTTAATACCGCCAATAAACCCGAAATTAATACTTGCGGAATGTATAATTTCATTTAGGAGTGATATCGAAAATATTTCATTCTTTACCATTCTGTATTTATTTAATATCGCCACCGTATTTCTTTTCCATTGCAGGGTAATCAACCCTATTAATTATTTTACTTAAAAAAAAAATTGCACGCTTCAGCAGCTTCTGAAGCGTGGAAACAGAAACAACTTGTTTACGTTCAGTTTAAGATATCTGCTTGTTATGCAAAGTTACAGTGTGGCATATCTTTGTTTGCGACTAAGAAGAATTTTCATTTATATGTGACTTCACCGGATATTTCATTGTGACAAAAGAACACTTTTGTATATACAAAAATACAAATTTGAGCAATCAAAATACTCCTCCAACTATTATGAACTATTCTATTTGATAATGACTTTTAATTAACTCCTTTCTTTACTCAAATTTCCCGCTAGTAATTATATTTACAAGAGGCGCACTAATAAATTCGTGTAGATAGAACAATTGTTCGAAAGGCTTAAATCTGATACCTTAATACACTTCCGTAATTGACTTACATCCCTGTTCTGTAAGATGAGGTGATAAAGCAAGCCGCAGGTAAAATAGCTACTACCGCGTTCAGATTATATAGAATCTTTTAAAACATCATGAACTATTTCCGCATATGAAATGATATTGAATTAAGGTGCATTAGATAGTAAGCGATTATACCTCAACCAGAATGTGGCACATTAACGTGTAAATTGGCACGAACTCTATTGAATTCAAACATTGGCGAAGTTTCTAAATTCCACATTGACACATATTGAAATCACTAAACCTCAGGACATAATAAGACATTATGTATAATATAATTATGTTAGTGGTATAGGATTTCTATATATGTATCTAAATAAAAATGTGCGGTAAATGCAGTAGCTAAGAAGAAACGAATGTAAATCGAATTTATAATTATTATTTTTGAAGTAAAAATTTATTTTAAATAAATATAATTTTAAAATAAATTTTTAAAATTATATTATTTAAAAAAAAGCTAGAAGATGGAAGGAGTATCTTGAAGATTTATATAAAGGTAGGCAGGACATGGAGGAGCTAGAAAGTGTGGAACAGATAGATGAGGATGACTTAGGTCCTAGCATACTTAGGTCAGAGTTTCATAGAGCATTAAATGATTTACGGAATAACAAAGCAGCGGGGATTGATATGATACCAGCCGAATTAATAAAACACGCAGGGGAAAAAATGCAGGAGCGATTATACAGGCTAGTTTGTAAAATATATGAGAAGGGAGAAGTACCACAGGATTTTCAGCGTAGTAGAATAGTAACAATGCCGAAGAAAATAGGAGCTAATTTGTGTGAGAACTATAGGACCATTAGTCTACTATCACATGCATCGAAGATATTGCTAAAGATTATTTATAGGAGATTAGAAAATAAAGTAGAGGAAAGGCTAGGAGAAGATCAGTTTGGTTTTAGGAAAAACAGAGGGACGAGGGAGGCGATTCTAGCACTAAGAACGGTAGTAGAAAAAAGAAAGAGGGTAGGAAAGGTAACTTGTATAGCTTTTGTAGATTTAGAAAAGGCATTTGATAATGTAGATTGGGACATAATGTTTAGAATTTTAAAAGAAACGGGTATAGATTATAAGGATAGGAGAATAATTTTTAATTTATATAAACACCAAACTGCCTTAGTTAGAATTGAGGGGGAAGAAGAGGTAGCAAAAATAGGGAAGGGAGTTCGGCAGGGATGTACACTTTCACCGTTATTATTTAATCTATATATAGAAGATGCAATAAACAAAGTAAAAGAAGAGCATAGTGTAGGTGTGAATGTACAGGGAGAGAAAATATATATGTTGAGATTCGCCGACGATATAGCTATATTGGAAGAAAGCGAAAAGAATTTAGAAAGGGTATTGAATGGTATGCAGGCAGTATTGACTAGGGATTTTAACATGAAAATAAATATAGGTAAAACTAAAGTGATGAGGTGTAACAAAAAGGAATGCAGTAGAAAAATGAGGATCACAATAGGAGATAATAGAATCGAAGAAGTGTCAGATTTTTGTTATTTAGGCAGTAGAATCACAAAAGATAATCGAAGCAAGGTAGATATAAAGTGTAGGATAGCACAGGGTAGGAAGGCATTCGTAAAAAAGGAACAGATTTTAAGATCAAATATTGACTTGGGTATTAGAAAAAGATTACTGAAGGTATATGTTTGGAGTGTAGCACTGTACGGGTGTGAGGCGTGGACTATAGGAAAGGAAGAGAAGCGTAGATTACAAGCATTTGAAATGTGGTGTTATAGGAGGATGATGGGGATTGGTTGGGAAGATAAAGTAACAAATGAAGCTGTACTAGAGTTAGTAGGGGAGAAGAGAAGTATTTGGAGAGTGTTACAGCGTAGGAGAGACAGATTAGTAGGGCATATTCTTAGGCATGGGGGGATTATGCAATTGATCATAGAAGGTATAGTGGAGGGAAAGAGAGGGGTAGGTAGGCCTAGATTGGAGTATGTGAGTCAGATAGTTGAAGACGTTGAGATGAATAGCTATAGGGAGATGAAGGGATTAGCTCAGGATAGATCGGCATGGCGTGCTGTTTCCAACTAATCTTTAGGATTCTCGGACTCTTTAAAAAATATAATTTTAAAGTAACATATAATAGTCTTGCTAATTTTCTAGGAAATTCCAAAAATTTGATTGATTTCAATAAAAAATCTGGTATTTATGAAATATCTTGTTCTAGTTGTCCTAAAGTATATATAGAAGACAAACACGTAGACCAATTGAAACTAGATTTAAGGAGCATTTAGCTCATTTCAGATTAAATAGAAAAGATAAAAGTGCTGTAGCCGAGAATATTTTTGTATCATTTGTTGTATCATCCTATTCAAATTAATACACTCAAGTTATTTTAAAAATTATTATTACGGTGTTAAATAATAGTATAGAATATCTCCAAAGTACGGTTACTTAAAGCATTAAGTAGCTAGATGCGCATTTCGAAGGCTATGCGCCCATCTTCAGTAGCACAAGATAAAAAATAATAATATATCAATCGCGATTCGTGACAGGGGTATTTTATTTAGTTTTTATATTGTGCTACTGATATATAGCCTTCGAAATGCGCATCTAGCTACTTAATGCTTTAAGTTACGGCATTTGGGTGATGTTCTATACTATTAAAAATTCATAATGTATGAATAATTATTAATTGAATAAGGAAGTAGTTGCGAACATTTTTATATATGCGTGCTAAAAATTTTTAATGGGGTGCAGAAGTAAATATTACAAGACTAGATAAAAAAAATTAAATAACTGGTCACAATAAAATAATTGGTCAAATAAAATTGGTCACAAAATTTCTCGTATAAAAATTAATATCGTTTATATATTACTAAAATGTTAATTGTTCTAAATTGGATGCTGAATGATTTATATTAATGTTTATAGCTCATCATCTTAAGATTCATCACTTATCTTCTTTCTCGAAACGTCTTTTATAAAATTCAATATTTATAGTATATTTCTTACATTCAAGCAAAATTTATAATATTGACATTGTCTTTAAATAGCAAATATTTTCGAGGATAGCATTCGAAATTCTCATTATATCCTGTTATGCATTATTTTTAAATACGCCTACTAAATCATTTCAGTTCTTCCTAAGGTATTTTTCAAATCGAAAAACTTTTGTTTCGGCATATTGAAACAAAAGTTTTTAATTATACAACTGGATTGGACAGCGATTAATTGCATTTATACATTTTCAAAAGTTTCGTATATCCCGAAAATTAGTATACTTGCTGATGTGTTGTCTGGATGTACATTTTTTTTTGATGTTTTTTCAAATTTCCTGTACATTTTTCTGAAAATTTGTTCAGTACTTTTTTCTATCCCTACTAACGTAAGCGGGAAAATATATATTTGTTTTTTGTCTGTATATTTTGTTTACATTTTATACGGATCTTACCAATTTAAAATATAAATAATTTATAAACGTTAGTTAAAGAGTCCGCAATCCTAAAGATTGGTTGGAAACAGCACGCCATGCCGATCTATCCTGAGCTAATCCCTTCATCTCCCTATAGCTATTCATCTCAACGTCTTCAACTATCTGACTCACATACTCCAATCTAGGCCTACCTACCCCTCTCTTTCCCTCCACTCTACCTTCTATGATCAATTGCATAATCCCCCCATGCCTAAGAATATGCCCTACTACTCTGTCTCTCCTACGCTGTAACACTCTCCAAATACTTCTCTTCTCCCCTACTAACTCTAGTACAGCTTCATTTGTTACTTTATCTTCCCAACCAATCCTCATCATCCTCCTATAACACCACATTTCGAATGCTTGTAATCTACGCTTCTCTTCCTTTCCTATAGTCCACGCCTCACACCCGTACAGTGCTACACTCCAAACATATACCTTCAGTAATCTTTTTCTAATACCCAAGTCAATATTTGATCTTAAAATCTGTTCCTTTTCTACGAATGCCTTCCTACCCTGTGCTATCCTACACTTTATATCTACCTTGCTTCGATTATCTTTTGTGATTCTACTGCCTAAATAACAAAAATCTGACACTTCTTCGATTCTATTATCTCCTATTGTGATCCTCATTTTTCTACTGCATTCCTTTTTGTCACACCTCATCACTTTAGTTTTACCTATATTTATTTTCATGTTAAAATCCCTAGTCAATACTGCCTGCATACCATTCAATACCCTTTCTAAATTCTTTTCGCTTTCTTCCAATATAGCTATTAGTTAAAGAGTCCGCAATCCTAAAGATTGGTTGGAAACAGCACGCCATGCCGATCTATCCTGAGCTAATCCCTTCATCTCCCTATAGCTATTCATCTCAATGTCTTCAACTATCTGACTCACATACTCCAATCTAGGCCTACCTACCCCTCTCTTTCCCTCCACTCTACCTTCTATGATCAATTGCATAATCCCCCCATGCCTAAGAATATGCCCTACTAATCTGTCTCTCCTACGCTGTAACACTCTCCAAATACTTCTCTTCTCCCCTACTAACTCTAGTACAGCTTCATTTGTTACTTTATCTTCCCAACCAATCCTCATCATCCTCCTATAACACCACATTTCGAATGCTTGTAATCTACGCTTCTCTTCCTTTCCTATAGTCCACGCCTCACACCCGTACAGTGCTACACTCCAAACATATACCTTCAGTAATCTTTTTCTAATACCCAAGTCAATATTTGATCTTAAAATCTGTTCTTTTTCTACGAATGCCTTCCTACCCTGTGCTATCCTACACTTTATATCTACCTTGCTTCGATTATCTTTTGTGATTCTACTGCCTAAATAACAAAAATCTGACACTTCTTCGATTCTATTATCTCCTATTGTGATCCTCATTTTTCTGCTGCATTCCTTTTTGTCACACCTCATCACATTAGTTTTACCTATATTTATTTTCATGTTAAAATCCCTAGTCAATACTGCCTGCATACCATTCAATACCCTTTCTAAATTCTTTTCGCTTTCTTCCAATATAGCTATATCGTCGGCGAATCTCAGCATATATATTTTCTCTCCCTGTACATTCACACCTACACTATACTCTTCTTTTACTTTGTTTATTGCATCTTCTATATATAGATTAAATAATAACGGTGAAAGTGTACATCCCTGCCGAACTCCCTTCAATATTTTTGCTACCTCTTCTTCCCCCTCAATTCTAACTAAGGCAGTTTGGTGTTTATATAAATTAAAAATTATTCTCCTATCCTTATAATCTATACCCGTTTCTTTTAAAATTCTAAACATTATGTCCCAATCTACATTATCAAATGCCTTTTTCTAAATCTACAAAAGCTATGCAAGTTACCTTTCCTACCCTCTTTCTTTTTTCTACTACCGTTCTTAGTGCTAGAATCGCCTCCCTCGTTTTATAAACGTATAAAATAATATTAACTGCGGATCGGTCGCGTGCCAATAAAATTTTGAATGCCACCTCTGGCATAGAAGTGATTAAAAATTGAAAATCATGTGATAAGAAGGTAGTTAAATTTAAAAATAATATGATGCTTAAAACTGATTGGATCTGAACGTTTAGAGCGGCAATAGTTTAGCTTTCATCTATAATAATTAATTTTTGGACTATCATGCATGGAATGGCACGGAGACAAAGTCCAATGAAGATTTGCATAAAGCAAAAAATATATTTATTAAAAATTGAAACAGTCGGCATAATACATCTATGAGTATTTTTGATCAAATTCGGTACTAATTAGCGTTCGTTTAAAATCGCATGTGAATTATTAAGCCTTGTTTCACAACAATAATTAAGTGAAGATTGTATATAATTACGATAGAGTAAGTGATGTTTAACCCCAGATTAATAGACTTGAATCTAATTAGATTACTTAACAAGCATCGCCAGAATCTGTTCCTGAATGAAGATAATTAGGTCTATTGACTTCGCTGTATTAAAAGGTATAGAACTTTATCTTACCTAAAAAAATTATGATAATAAAATATTTTACTAATAATGTATAAATAAATGAAAGATAAAAATAATGTATAAATTAATATCCTTGTTAATACTTTTTATGGCAACTTATTTATATGTTCAGACTTTTTATGTCTATAAAACATAAAAAGTCTGTTATAAGATAAGACATATAAGACTGTTTAATGTCTATAAAAAATTGTTTTTTGATTGAATGTTTTTTTACACAGACATTTTTTCTTTTCCTAAATTAATATATATTGGACTTACTACTTAACTAATTCGGGTTTTTAAACGAAAGTAGCACGCAAGGTTCTATTATAAGTCTAACACAGTTCATATATAGTAATCTGGATAAACCCAAACTGGTTGTAGCAATTTTTTGGACATCAAAAAAGTTCTGCTTAACATTCTGCTTAAAATACTCAAAAGAAAAGGTATTAGAGATACAGCTCATAACTTCACTCGAACGTATCTCAAAAATAGAACACAAGTTACTAAAGTAAACGAAGTAATAAGTGCTGAAAAAACACTTAATGCGGGTGTCCCGCAAGGATCCATCCTCGGCCCCCTGCTGTATATTTTATACGTAGAAAATCGTAGTCGAGTGAACTTAAGTGGTAATTATGTTGCCTATGCAGATAACGCGTCATTATATATGAAGGAATAAATGAATACGAACTCCAAGCAAAAATGAACAATGATATAAAAATACTTGAGAGATGGCAACCAGTTAACTATTAATGCCACGAAAACCCATTTTATAATTTTCAAACAAAAAAATAAAAAATGTGAGGATTTAAACTTATACGCTAATGACACAAAACTAAAAGAAGTAGGCTGTACAAGATATCTAGGTCTAAAAATTGATAACAAACTAAGTTGGGAAGAACATATAGATAATCTTGGGAAAAAGATCAAACCCCTTACTGGGGAATTAAAAAAATGTAATTTACCTAGAAACCTTCTCCACAACATATACTCCGCTCATATCCAATCACATTTTGCTTATCTCCTACCAACATGGTCCAACGGTACTGAACACATTATTAACAAAATGAAAAAAATATTAAACAAATGTATCAAAACATTGTACAGAATCCCATGGACCTACCCTACCAACCTGTTATACATTAACACAGATAAATTAGATCTAAATGAATTAATTTTATACGAAAAATATAAACTTGCTTACAAGATGGTAAACGAGCAAACTTTAACTCAAAACAAAAACATACATAACCACGAAACTAGAAAAAAATTAAATCCTTTTCATATGAATACTGTATCCATTACTATTGGTAAATACGCAACAACGTATGATACTTTCAAAAAGTTCAATTACCTGCCGGAGGACATAAAAAAATCAAACAACTTTCTAATCTTCAATAAGCGAGCAAAATGTTTCCTAGTTGGAAAAGGTTGACGAGAACATGAACTCTAGCCAGGCTACTCCCTAATAAAAACAAAAACAATCATAAAGGGCTTCACAACCAGCATCCTTTTGCTGATAAAATCTAGTTTATCATAACTTTTCATATATTTTTGTTGTAACTATATATTATATATAAATATTTGTAACAATAATAATAAAAATATATAATATTTTTGAAAATTATCACTACGGTGTTAAATAATAATATAGAATATCACCCAAATACCGTAACTCAAAGCATTAACTAGCTAGATGTACATTTCGAAGGCTATGCCCCCATCTAGTTAGTTAAAGAGTCCGCAATCCTAAAGATTGGTTGGAAACAGCACGCCATGCCGATCTATCCTGAGCTAATCCCTTCATCTCCCTATAGCTATTCATCTCAACGTCTTCAACTATCTGACTCACATACTCCAATCTAGGCCTACCTACCCCTCTCTTTCCCTCCACTCTACCTTCTATGATCAATTGCATAATCCCCCCATGCCTAAGAATATGCCCTACTAATCTGTCTCTCCTACGCTGTAACACTCTCCAAATACTTCTCTTCTCCCCTACTAACTCTAGTACAGCTTCATTTGTTACTTTATCTTCCCAACCAATCCTCATCATCCTCCTATAACACCACATTTCAAGTGCTTCTAATCTACGCTTCTCTTCCTTTCCTATAGTCCACGCCTCACACCCGTACAGTGCTACACTCCAAACATATACCTTCAGTAATCTTTTTCTAATACCCAAGTCAATATTTGATCTTAAAATCTGTTCTTTTTCTACGAATGCCTTCCTACCCTGTGCTATCCTACACTTTATATCTACCTTACTTCGATTATCTTTTGTGATTCTACTGCCTAAATAACAAAAATCTGACACTTCTTCGATTCTATTATCTCCTATTGTGATCCTCATTTTTCTACTGCATTCCTTTTTGTCACACCTCATCACTTTAGTTTTACCTATATTTATTTTCATGTTAAAATCCCTAGTCAATACTGCCTGCATACCATTCAATACCCTTTCTAAATTCTTTTCGCTTTCTTCCAATATAGCTATATCGTCGGCGAATCTCAACATATATATTTTCTCTCCCTGTACATTCACACCTACACTATACTCTTCTTTTACTTTGTTTATTGCATCTTCTATATATAGATTAAATAATAACGGTGAAAGTGTACATCCCTGCCGAACTCCCTTCCCTATTTTTGCTACCTCTTCTTCCCCCTCAATTCTAACTAAGGCAGTTTGGTGTTTATATAAATTAAAAATTATTCTCCTATCCTTATAATCTATACCCGTTTCTTTTAAAATTCTAAACATTATGTCCCAATCTACATTATCAAATGCCTTTTCTAAGTCTACAAAAGCTATGCAATTTATTTTAAATGTGCGATGTATTCATTTTTTTAATTTACATGAATTGACCTTGAAATTTTACATCGAACGATAATATTAGAACAATTTTTTTGAAAATAATTATTTTGCGAAAAAAATGATTTTCATATATAAATATTTATATAGATAAAAACAAAATAAAATACCTCTGTATATAGTATATCAACCACAATTCGTGACATAGGTATTTTATTTATATTTATATTTATATTTATATTTATATTTATATTTATATTTATATTTATATTTATATTTATATTTATATTTATATTTATATTTATATTTATATTTATATTTATATTTATATTTATATTTATATTTATATTTATATTTATATTTATATTTATATTTATATTTATATTTATATTCATATTCATATTCATATTCATATTCATATTCATATTCATATTCATATTCATATTCATATTCATATTCATATTCATATTCATATTCATATTCATATTCATATTCATATTCATATTCATATTCATATTCATATTCATATTCATATTCATATTTATATCTATATATATATTTATATCTATATCTATATTTATATCTATATTTATATTTATATTTATATTTATATTTATATTTATATTTATAATTATATTTGTTTTATTATGATTACGTTAAATTATTTTAACTATCATTTATAATTGCAAAAAATGATTATTACAAACAATAATCAAAATGTATATGAAAATCAATTTTTTCGCAAAATAATTATTTTCAAAAAAATTGTTCTAATATTATCGTTCGATGTAAAATTTCAAGGTCAATTCATGTAAATTAAAAAAATGAATACATCGCACATTTAAAATAAAATCGGTTGATTTACGCTGAAGAAAATAAAATACTTTGTATATTTGAAATTTGTTTAAAATATTACTCAAAAATATTGAAAATATTTAAAAATATATATTTCAGTTAGTTTACGACATTGAACAGCCGCAACTGTTTCAGATCTCAACAGACGTGGCTAAAACCAAACCCTTATCTCATAATGTATTATTATTAATAGTATATCAATCACGATTCATGGCAAAGGTATTTTATTTAGATTTATCTTGTGCTACCGAAGATGGGGGCATAGCCTTCGAAATGCGCATCTAGCTACTTAATGCCTGTTACGGTATTTGGGTGATATTCTATATTAACAAAATACAGCTTTATCAATATATATATACGAATAAATACGTGACAATATCAAAGATACCTAATTTTACAATGTCAGATTAATAATCACAACATCCTGTATATACTGCTTCAAGCGCCTTAACCATATCTCATTGACACACCTTGCCCGTTACCCACATTAATACATTTCATAATGATGATGTTCCTACTACCTACTATAGAACTACATCAATAGAACATATTCCGTTTACGGTAGCTTTAGCTGTATCTAATCCAGTCTATATTATCAACTGTAATAGAATATTACGCCGCTTGAATGGCCGTAATTAATTAGTAAGTGTATTAGGGGCTGCCGGAATGATCGGAGGCGCTTTGATTGACAACCTATTATATGTCTGTATTATTGAGGCGCATATCCATCTCACGTTCGATAACACGTAACCGGCTCGATTGATGGATCATTTGATCTGGTTGTGATTGAGATGTAGTGCACTGACACAAACATCTAATGCATATGGCCGCGTACGTTTAATCTCTATATGTGCGGTGATCAATATAATTCGAATTCAATTTTATTTTCAAGCTTATTCATTACATGTTGCAAAAAAGGACACGAATAAATGCTAGGTCAATTTTTTTTTTTTTTAATAAAATTATTTACAAATAATTAATATATATTACATTAAACATTAACATGGTTTTTAATAATACATTTTTAAATTTATTAATAATAGATATTAAATTAAATTAATTTTTAAATTTTATTAATTTTAATTAATTTAATTTAATTTAATTTAATTTAATTAATATTAAATATTAAATATTCAGATGGTTTTTAATAATACGCCGTTAAATTGATCAATAATACAATTTACAGACAATTTGTATATTAATACTCCTGAAAGTATCACCTTTAAACAAAACAATGGCAATAAATAGTTAATAATTATTTATAGCAGAACAGAATTAAAATATTCAACTATATTGTATGGCTCTATTTCTAACAGCAATTTAAAAGATTTCTTTTAAATTTGCTTTCATTTTCAATACATTTTATGAGGTCTGGTAATTTATTAAAAAAAATGTATAAAAGCTAAATTGAAATATATCTATAACTGAAGAGTACTCGCATATCTTTCAAGGTGCTAAATATTTAAAATTGAGATATTTGATGAAAACAAATTTTTAGTGATAGTATAGTATATCACCCAAATACCCAAATATTAATACACCGTTGCCACATCGAATCTAAATGCTGATTTTTAAAGAAACATTTAAAATAATCACTTTCATACGTTTTTAAATGATTGTAATATGTGCTAATGACGTGTAGAAACTTTATTATAGAAGGATGTTAAAAAAATTTTAATTATTATATTCTATTTATGTAAAATTAAATGCCGCTACCAGTGGCGGCTCGTGCCATTTCAATCTGGAGCGGCGCATTTCTTAAAAAATAACATAATAGTGAGAAATCTTACCTAAAATGGATGCAAAATGATTAAATTCAACACTTCTTGAAAGTGAATTCCACTCTTCTATCTTTCATTGATATAAACTTTTCCAAAACTTTTTCGTTAAAATTGTAAATATCTCGCACCACATTTTTATTAATACACATCATCGCCAACGCGTTTAAACAATCATTACCCATAGCATTTCGCAAAAAAGTCTTGATTCTTTTAAGTGTTGAAAAACAACGCTCTGATTCAGCAGTGGTCATCGGGGTTGTTAAAATAATTTTAAGTATTTTTATAGTTTCCGGGAAAGTTTCACTGAGATTATTTTGTAGCAATAATGAAAGAAAATTTGTGGCTCCAATTATTTGATAAAAATCCGGACGCGAGTAAATGACTTCTAATTCTGTTTTTAATCTGGTTTTATTCAAAAATGGATATGCATGACACACAGTTTTCAAAAGGTCCACTGGAAATTGTTTAGAAAATGTTGGCATCGATTTCGTGTTAAATAACTCAGTGGCTTGTAGATGGCCACGATATGAGAATCTGTCCTTCATCTGTGTTATAATTTTTTTTTTGTAAATGTCTCTTGTAAAACGCCGCGTAAATGTCCGGTTTTGAGCAATCCTTGCATAAGTTTGCGATAAATTTAAATCAGGCAATGGCCTACCTAATTCTTTAATTTTTACTTTGTCCACAAGAAAAAGTCTAGAAAACTCTATTTTCAATAGATAACTAACACTATTCATTTTTATTAAATTATTTCTATTAAATATATTCTTGGAGAAACACGTGGCAAAATCGTACATACGTACATATTAAAATTACACCTCTCTCATTTCTTTTCAGCTTCTGTTCTTTGATGATATTTACCGCACTGTTAATCCCACCGCAATACAACTTGTATATTTAGACTCCTGACATTCAGTCATATTAAAAAATACACATTTAGCATTCTTTTCACCGGTTTCGTTAAAAATTAAAATTACACCTCCCTCATTTTTTTTCAGCTTCTGTTCTTTGATGATATTTAGCACACTGTTAATCCCACCGTAATACAACTTGTATATTTAGAATCCTGACATTCAGTCATATTAAAAAATACACATTTAGCATTCTTTTCACCGGTTTCGTTAAAAATTAAAATTTGCACCTCCCTTATTTTTTTTCAGCTTCTGTTCTTTGATGATATTTAGCACACTGTTAATCCCACCGCAATACAACTTGTATATTTAGAATCCTGACATTCAGTCATATTAAAAAATACACATTTAGCATTCTTTTCACCGGTTTCGTTAAAAATTAAAATTTGCACCTCCCTTATTTTTTTTCAGCTTCTGTTCTTTGATGATATTTAGCACACTGTTAATCCCACCGTAATACAACTTGTATATTTAGAATCCTGACATTCAGTCATATTAAAAAATACACATTTAGCATTCTTTTCACCGGTTTCGTTAAAAATTAAAATTTGCACCTCCCTTATTTTTTTTTCAGCTTCTGTTCTTTGATGATATTTAGCACACTGTTAATCCCACCGTAATACAGCTTGTATATTTAGAATCCTGACATTCAGTCATATTAAAAAATACACATTTAGCATTCTTTTCACCGGTTTCGTTAAAAATTAAAATTTGCACCTCCCTTTTTTTTTTACAGCTTCTGTTCTTTGATGATATTTAGCACACTGTTAATCCCACCGTAATACAGCTTGTATATTTAGAATCCTGACATTCAGTCATATTAAAAAATACACATTTAGCATTCTTTTCACCGGTTTCGTTAAAAATTAAAATTTGCACCTCCCTTTTTTTTTTACAGCTTCTGTTCTTTGATGATATTTAGCACACTGTTAATCCCACCGTAATACAACTTGTATATTTAGAATCCTGACATTCAGTCATATTAAAAAATACACATTTAGCATTCTTTTCACCGGTTTCGTTAAAAATTAAAATTTGCACCTCCCTTATTTTTTTTCAGCTTCTGTTCTTTGATGATATTTAGCACACTGTTAATCCCACCGCAATACAACTTGTATATTTAGAATCCTGACATTCAGTCATATTAAAAAATACACATTTAGCATTCTTTTCACCGGTTTCGTTAAAAATTAAAATTTGCACCTCCCTTTTTTTTTTTTCAGCTTCTGTTCTTTGATGATATTTAGCACACTGTTAATCCCACCGTAATACAGCTTGTATATTTAGAATCCTGACATTCAGTCATATTAAAAAATACACATTTAGCATTCTTTTCACCGGTTTCGTTAAAAATTAAAATTTGCACCTCCCTTATTTTTTTTCAGCTTCTGTTCTTTGATGATATTTAGCACACTGTTAATCCCACCGCAATACAACTTGTATATTTAGAATCCTGACATTCAGTCATATTAAAAAATACACATTTAGCATTCTTTTCACCGGTTTTGTTAAAAATTAAAATTACACCTCCCTTATTTTTTTACAGCTTCTGTTCTTTGATGATATTTAGCACACTGTTAATCCCACCGTAATACAGCTTGTATATTTAGAATCCTGACATTCAGTCATATTAAAAAATACACATTTAGCATTCTTTTCACCGGTTTCGTTAAAAATTAAAATTTGCACCTCCCTTATTTTTTTACAGCTTCTGTTCTTTGATGATATTTAGCACACTGTTAATCCCACCGCAATACAACTTGTATATTTAGAATCCTGACATTCAGTCATATTAAAAAATACACATTTAGCATTCTTTTCACCGGTTTTGTTAAAAATTAAAATTACACCTCCCTTATTTTTTTACAGCTTCTGTTCTTTGATGATATTTAGCACACTGTTAATCCCACCGTAATACAGCTTGTATATTTAGAATCCTGACATTCAGTCATATTAAAAAATACACATTTAGCATTCTTTTCACCGGTTTCGTTAAAAATTAAAATTTGCACCTCCCTTATTTTTTTTCAGCTTCTGTTCTTTGATGATATTTAGCACACTGTTAATCCCACCGTAATACAGCTTGTATATTTAGAATCCTGACATTCAGTCATATTAAAAAATACATATTTAGCATTCTTTTCACCGGTTTCGTTAAAAATTAAAATTTGCACCTCCCTTATTTTTTTTCAGCTTCTGTTCTTTGATGATATTTAGCACACTGTTAATCCCACCGCAATACAACTTGTATATTTAGAATCCTGACATTCAGTCATATTAAAAAATACACATTTAGCATTCTTTTCACCGGTTTCGTTAAAAATTAAAATTTGCACCTCCCTTATTTTTTTTCAGCTTCTGTTCTTTGATGATATTTAGCACACTGTTAATCCCACCGCAATACAACTTGTATATTTAGAATCCTGACATTCAGTCATATTAAAAAATACACATTTAGCATTCTTTTCACCGGTTTTGTTAAAAATTAAAATTACACCTCCCTTATTTTTTTACAGCTTCTGTTCTTTGATGATATTTAGCACACTGTTAATCCCACCGTAATACAGCTTGTATATTTAGAATCCTGACATTCAGTCATATTAAAAAATACACATTTAGCATTCTTTTCACCGGTTTCGTTAAAAATTAAAATTTGCACCTCCCTTATTTTTTTTCAGCTTCTGTTCTTTGATGATATTTAGCACACTGTTAATCCCACCGTAATACAGCTTGTATATTTAGAATCCTGACATTCAGTCATATTAAAAAATACATATTTAGCATTCTTTTCACCGGTTTCGTTAAAAATTAAAATTTGCACCTCCCTTATTTTTTTTCAGCTTCTGTTCTTTGATGATATTTAGCACACTGTTAATCCCACCGCAATACAACTTGTATATTTAGAATCCTGACATTCAGTCATATTAAAAAATACACATTTAGCATTCTTTTCACCGGTTTCGTTAAAAATTAAAATTTGCACCTCCCTTATTTTTTTTCAGCTTCTGTTCTTTGATGATATTTAGCACACTGTTAATCCCACCGCAATACAACTTGTATATTTAGAATCCTGACATTCAGTCATATTAAAAAATACACATTTAGCATTCTTTTCACCGGTTTTGTTAAAAATTAAAATTACACCTCCCTTATTTTTTTACAGCTTCTGTTCTTTGATGATATTTAGCACACTGTTAATCCCACCGCAATACAACTTGTATATTTAGAATCCTGACATTCAGTCATATTAAAAAATACACATTTAGCATTCTTTTCACCGGTTTTGTTAAAAATTAAAATTACACCTCCCTTATTTTTTTACAGCTTCTGTTCTTTGATGATATTTAGCACACTGTTAATCCCACCGTAATACAGCTTGTATATTTAGAATCCTGACATTCAGTCATATTAAAAAATACACATTTAGCATTCTTTTCACCGGTTTCGTTAAAAATTAAAATTTGCACCTCCCTTATTTTTTTTCAGCTTCTGTTCTTTGATGATATTTAGCACACTGTTAATCCCACCGTAATACAGCTTGTATATTTAGAATCCTGACATTCAGTCATATTAAAAAATACATATTTAGCATTCTTTTCACCGGTTTCGTTAAAAATTAAAATTTGCACCTCCCTTATTTTTTTTCAGCTTCTGTTCTTTGATGATATTTAGCACACTGTTAATCCCACCGCAATACAACTTGTATATTTAGAATCCTGACATTCAGTCATATTAAAAAATACACATTTAGCATTCTTTTCACCGGTTTTGTTAAAAATTAAAATTACACCTCCCTTATTTTTTTACAGCTTCTGTTCTTTGATGATATTTAGCACACTGTTAATCCCACCGCAATACAACTTGTATATTTAGAATCCTGACATTCATTCATATAAAAAAATACACATTTAGCATTCTTTTCACCGGTTTCATTAAAAATTTAAATTACACCTCCCTCATTTTTTTTCATCTTCTGTTCTTTGATGATATTTAGCACACTGTTAATCCCACCGCAATACAACTTGTATATTTAGATTCATTCATATTAAAAAATGCACATTTAGCATTATTTTCACCGGTTTTCACTAAACCTTTCCACAGGCATTGCACCACAATGATATCGGGCTGTGATTTTTGTGTTCCATCAGTAGCGTGCGAACGTGCTATACCGTTCAAATTAAATTCGATTTTTTTTAATTCGGGGGCGAACCGTTGAGTATTTACGATGTGTGTTGTTGGTGCTATGGTGGTGGTAGTCACCCGCTTTGGCTATTCGCCTATAAATTCTCCACCGAAGTCCAACTGAATAAATATGGTAATATGGGAATACCGGATTTGCATTTTTGAAAGCCGCATTATATAGGATTGCGCTTTCCACTCTGCTCCGCATACGCCGTGTTATTATTTTTGTAAACAATGAGTGTTAAGGAGCATATTGGTGTGACAGATTTATTACAAAAACGCTATTATTTATCACAGGTATAAATAAAAATAGAAACAAACAAAATTACACTCGTACAACAACAGAATTAGGCGAATTAGGAACTGGCTTGGGTGTTACCATATACGGTTTTGTTAATATATAAATTAACACCGATTTTTATAATCTGTGTTACAGATTATTCGTGATATGTATTTATTTATTTTATTTCCCATCAATTCATAGTAGCATTTGTTTCGTACATTGCATGTGATAATTAAAATAGGAAATATATAAATAAAGTTACCTATAAAATGGCTTAGTAGAATCATAGAAGATATGGTTAAAATTTTATCAATTGGAAACTGAGAATTTATTTATAAAATTTCGTCATTTCTTTAATGTTAAAGTTTATTTGAGTTTATATACGGTGATAAATTAAATATTAAAATTTTCCAACAGAAATAATTAGAACTATTACAAAAGTTTAAATAAAATAAATGTTATCAGAGATAGCGCAGTCAATAGTTAATTACAACATATCTAATTATAATAATCACAACAATAATAGAATTTTTATAATATAAATGTTTTCACATTTAACACAGTCAAAATTTTTATAAAAGAGATTCACAAGAAGGGTCAACACTATTAATTAAGTGTGAAATTTCATTCAATATCCAAAAAAAAGCACCACAGATTTCACGGTCTATTTTTATGAATTCTGAACGATAGTTCGAAGAATAAAATAAAATTTCTGCAAAGGATCATGTAGTAGAGAAGATTGTATAAGTAGCTATTAGTATATTATTTTCTTCATGAAGGATATTTAAAAAAATCGTTTATTTTGTAAACGTTGCATGAATGTAGAGGTAAAAAAAATGATATTAAATCAGAAAAGTTCCCTAGATTAAGTTATAAATATAAGTAGAAAAACAACTTACGCTAGTAAAATTGATTTAAAAATGAATAATCTGACGCTAAATAATCAAAAATATATACACTATAGCTTCAAAGTTAAAAAAAAAAATTTAATCGTGGATCTAATGTGCCAGTAATATAATAAAATTAAATATGATTCATATGACACTGATGTTACAAATTCCTTGGCATACGTACAAAGAAGCGAAAAGTTATTGATTTTTCAAGTATTTTCAATCTTCCAGAAATTACTAAAGCTTTCTGGAAATAACATAGCAAAAGTTACGGGGTCTCATTTATTATATGACAAGTATATATTGCTTTGTATTTTCTTTAGTGCATTAAAGAATATATCCAATTAAATCGAGTCATAATCTCAAGCCCGAAGGAAAATATGTGTAAAAGTTTTCTCATATTCCTTTAATGCACTTACTTTATGTTTAAAATGTATATTTTACAGCAAAACAATTCTCCAGATAATAATCATATTATTATCGTTATATAGATAAGTTCTTCTTCTGTTGTTCTAAGGTATTTTTTTTAAGTAAACAAAACTAGCAAATATATATAAGATTTTCTGAAATATTTGTATATTAGCATATATAAATACCTATATCAAAATACTGAGACGATTAATTAGAAATTTAAGTAGTCCGCTAAACTGGAGAAAAAAAGTAATTCGTAATTTTGAATTGACTGACATAAATTATAATTTTCGCAACACTATTACACATAATGACATTAATGAAATTTTTAATTAAAAATTCATTTCTAGCATTAGCTAGGTATGAAATAAAAAACCAATAGAATAAGAATTTATAAAGCTTTCAAACAAAAATTAATCTCTAGCACGATGAAAGTTTAAAATTTAATATTATCGGGTACATCGCCCTTAAAGCTCGATTGTGTGTTTTTTTTTTTTTATATGGCCAACGGCGTCCACATGAAAGCCTATATTTTAAAAATGAAATCCTATATAATGATTGAAGAAAATGGTGCAAAAATCGAAGAACAAGACGCTATTTGGTATTGTGATGTATGAAGACTATATAGTTATTTTAATTTTAATTCTTTTAATTTTTATCATCATATCCTTGAACTATTCTCAAATCACGTAAACATCGAACTATAATCGAATATAGAATTAAAAGAAAACTACTCTTAAATCATGCTGCAAAACGATTGAAAAATCAATCAGAGAAGTCTTGTAAATTATGATAAGATAGTTGGTAAAATTAGCATCGAAATTATCTTCAAAATTCTATTCGTTTGTCGCTAGGTGCTTTATCGTTCCCAAGCAAATTTGCATATCAAAAATTATCTAATTAATTTATGTCAATGTCATGGATGATAACATTGTAAGGTCGTTGACAATCAACAGAAAAATGTGACAGCCGGGATTAATGTTGAGTGCGGATTGGACGGAATAAGGGGCGACTTTCTGACGTCATGTGACCTTCGACTAAGTCAACTGCAATCGGAAAATTGAAAGAAAATATATTCAAATACAATTTTCTATATAAGTCTACTAGCATATCGAGTCCTTGATCTTTATTATTAGCTTATTGCAATTAATTAAATTCTTTTTATTGCTAATTTATTTTGCGACGTTTTTAAAATTCTCCACGCACAAATAAAAAATCTCAGCAAATTCGAATTCGGACAAACAATAGGTCAGCAAATTTAGAAGCTAATGGAATAGCAAGCGCATTAGAAATTAATTCTCATTTAGCAATTGTACGAAAATTCATATATAGGCGTAATATTTTATTTACTTAGAATGTGATAAATATATATATAATATATATATATATATATAAATCGTCTTAAAACTATATTTTATTGATTTCCGGTTCAAATGGAAAAAGTTGAAATTATCGTCGGAAAAAGTGAAAAAGTCGTGTATATATACCTTTGAAATATTCCGATTTTTTTGGCGATTTTGGTCAAAGTTTAACAAGTGCTGCCCAAAACAATGCAAAACGGCTATAAATCGTCTTAAAACTATATTTTATTGATTTCCGGTTCAAATGGAAAAAGTTGAAATTATCGTCGAAAAAAGTGAAAAAGTCGTGTATATATACCTTTGAAATATTCCGATTTTTTTGACGATTTTGCTCAAAGTTTAACAAGTGCTGCCCAAAACAATGCAAAACGGCTATAAATCGTCTTAAAACTATATTTTATTGATTTCCGGTTCAAATGGAAAAAGTTGAAATTATCGTCGAAAAAAGTGAAAAAGTCGTGTATATATACCTTTGAAATATTCCGATTTTTTTGGCGATTTTGGTCAAAGTTTAACAAGTGCTGCCCAAAACAATGCAAAACGGCTATAAATCATCTTAAAACTATATTTTATTGATTTCCGGTTCAAATGGAAAAAGTTGAAATTATCGTCGGAAAAAGTGAAAAAGTCGTGTATATATACCTTTGAAATATTCCGATTTTTTTGACGATTTTGCTCAAAGTTTAACAAGTGCTGCCCAAAACAATGCAAAACGGCTATAAATCGTCTTAAAACTATATTTTATTGATTTCCGGTTCAAATGGAAAAAGTTGAAATTATCGTCGAAAAAAGTGAAAAAGTCGTGTATATATACCTTTGAAATATTCCGATTTTTTTGGCGATTTTGGTCAAAGTTTAACAAGTGCTGCCCAAAACAATGCAAAACGGCTATAAATCATCTTAAAACTATATTTTATTGATTTCCGGTTCAAATGGAAAAAGTTGAAATTATCGTCGGAAAAAGTGAAAAAGTCGTGTATATATACCTTTGAAATATTCCGATTTTTTTGACGATTTTGCTCAAAGTTTAACAAGTGCTGCCCAAAACAATGCAAAACGGCTATAAATCGTCTTAAAACTATATTTTATTGATTTCCGGTTCAAATGGAAAAAGTTGAAATTATCGTCGGAAAAAGTGAAAAAGTCGTGTATATATACCTTTGAAATATTCCGATTTTTTTGGCGATTTTGGTCAAAGTTTAACAAGTGCTGCCCAAAACAATGCAAAACGGCTATAAATCGTCTTAAAACTATATTTTATTGATTTCCGGTTCAAATGGAAAAAGTTGAAATTATCGTCGAAAAAAGTGAAAAAGTCGTGTATATATACCTTTGAAATATTCCGATTTTTTTGACGATTTTGCTCAAAGTTTAACAAGTGCTGCCCAAAACAATGCAAAACGGCTATAAATCGTCTTAAAACTATATTTTATTGATTTCCGGTTCAAATGGAAAAAGTTGAAATTATCGTCGAAAAAAGTGAAAAAGTCGTGTATATATACCTTTGAAATATTCCGATTTTTTTGCCGATTTTTTTGGCGATTTTGCTCAAAGTTTAACAAATGCTGCCCAAAACAATGCAAAATGGCTATAAATCGTCTTAAAACTATATTTTATTGATTTCCGGTTCAAATGGAAAAAGTTGAAATTATCGTCGAAAAAAGTGAAAAAGTCGTGTATATATACCTTTGAAATATTCCAATTTTTTTGGCGATTTTGCTCAAAGTTTAACAAATGCTGCCCAAAACAATGCAAAACGGCTATAAATCGTCTTAAAACTATATTTTACTGATTTCTGGTTCAAACGGAAAAAGTTGAAATTATCGACGAAAAGTGAAAAAGTGAAAAAGTAAAAAATAAGTTACAGAGGATTAAAAAATTCGAAATTCTTCTTCTACTTCAAATTTGCAATTTATTTTTATTTTCATTTTACATAAGTTGTTATATGGACGTAGTTTGGAATATAAAACAGAAGAAAAATGCATTCGTTCTTATTCGCAAAAATTAAGTATGTTCGTCGTATATAAAACCCTTCATAAAACTTTATCCTTCTACAGTCAACTCTCTTACAATAATTTTTTTTATAGCATTTGCAGCAATTTCGTTTTTTTTTCTACTTTAATCTAATTTCAAAGAACGAAAATGTATACTTGCTATTCTTCTATTCGTTCAGTTTACGATCATCGTAACTTTAAACGCTTTACTTGCTAACCACCTCGCGAAAACTGTCTACAATGCGATACAAAGATCTCGTCTTTCAATAGAATTTGCGACAATAGCTCAAATTGTTATACCCAGTGAAAGATCTTAATAGTAAAATTACAGTTATTGCATTCGAGTCACTGGTATGTATTTTTTCTTTATTAGAATCTTTTTTTACTATTTAAGCTCTTCATTTTTGGGCAATGGCTTTTAACAGTTCATTGCCGATCTTAAATATAGTAAAAATATACTCGACATAAATCTTCATTTTAACCTAATGAGGTTATATCCCCCCACAAAAGACGTTTATCACAATCAAACCAATTCTTCTTATATATGTGGAGATGCTGTATGCGGGTCCTTATTTCTTGCACGCACAACAGATTACATCGGGATTTCTTTAAAAGACCATCTACGTTACTTGGCATATTCCGTCTAGGACCTACTTGTGTATTTTATTTTTGCAAAGGAAGAAGAGAACGGAGCTTTATTGTATAAGCGCATCCTGTAGCATGGAGGAGAGAGTGTTAGGATGTTAAGTCTTCTCGTTGGAGCGGCACGTCAGTTTCCGCTAGTTCGCATGCTCTCAGGGCTGCATAGCTACACATGAAGGGTTAAATCTGGCGTAAGGAACGCGTGGAGCGCGAAAACCTCTCGCCGGAATGAGTTTCGTTCGTTTCTCGTTCGTCTTAAAATAAAATAAATATATCGTTCCCGCGTAAATGTGCTGCCGGTGGATGTAATGCCGGCTACAGACGACGTGGCGACTGTAAGCCTATGGGTATATTCGCGTATCGTGTGTGTGGAAAATGGATCACCAACTCCTACCAACGCTGGCGCTGGCCTACGTTCGCCTCGAGAGCGGTATTGCGACCACACATCAAAGAGAATAAACCAGCATACGTTTGTACTTGTCATATCGCATACGCAAGCCTTCACGAACGCCAAACGCTTGCCCGCAACGTTCGTGTACAGTCGCCACGTCGTCTGTAGCCGGCTTTAGAGTTGCTGTTCTGGGTGCTACGTTCTTGAAATGTTAACAACCGTTGCCTTTGGCCCTTATAAGTATATTCACAATGTATTCACTAAAGTGAAGAACCTAAAGCAGACATGGCCAGTCTATATGTCATAGATTCGTCTTATAAATCATTTATTTTTAATTGCTTTGGTGAAATTTCGATGGTTGATGCCATTCTTAGGTTGATGAATTATTTGATCAAGTATTTAATCAGCACGGATTATATTTAGTGTATGTTCGTTGCCCATGTATATTGTCATGTATTTAAAATTATGGGAGGAATTGCCAGAAGTTTAAAAGAAATTGAGAAATCTTTAATTTTATTTACACATATACATGCGCAACGAACATTTTTGATCGGATCAAATAATTCAGCTACTATAGCAAAGACAAAAATTGCTTTTAAATGCGAATAAATAAACTAATTTGGTGTACAATAATATATATTACATTTTTTTATTAAAACAATTTTAATACTAATTCATTAATTTTATATAAAATATAATAGAATTGCTCGAAAATGGAAAAAGAAATGACAAAAACTGGTTTCAAAAAATTGACTCCTATGTTAGAGTAAAATCGATTTAATTTTATTTTCAATTAAATTGTATTTAATTTTTTTTCCAATTGCAAAATTAAAATATTTATATTTTTCTTTTCCAATAATGCAGTCAAAAATATTGCTACATCGCTTAATTAAATTCACAAATCATATGAACTTTATATTTTTTATTTTCTAGCAATTTAATTAGCATTTATATTAGACAAAATATATTAGAATTGCTCAAAATGGAAAAAGTAATGAAAAAAACTAGTTTCAAAAAATGACTCATATGTTAGAGTAAAATCGATTTCATTTTATTTTCAATTAAATTGCGTTTACATTTTTTCCAATTGCAAAATTAAAATATTTATATTTTTCTTCGTCAATAATGCAGTGAAAAATATTCCCACATCGCTTGATTGAATTCACAAATCATATGAACTTTATATTTTTTATTTTCTAGCAATTTAATTAGCATTTATATTACACAAAATATATTAGAATTGTTCAAAATGGAAAAAGGTAATGAAAAAAACCGGTTTCAAAAAATGGACTCATATGTTAGAGTAAAATCGATTTCATTTTATTTTCAATTAAATTGCGTTTACATTTTTTCCAATTGCAAAATTAAAATATTTATATTTTTCTTCGTCAATAATGCAGTGAAAAATATTCCCACATCGCTTGATTGAATTCACAAATCATATGAACTTTATATTTTTTATTTTCTAGCAATTTAATTAGCATTTATATTACACAAAATATATTAGAATTGTTCAAAATGGAAAAAGGTAATGAAAAAAACCGGTTTCAAAAAATGGACTCATATGTTAGAGTAAAATCGATTTCATTTTATTTTCAATTAAATTGCGTTTACATTTTTCCAATTGCAAAATTAAAATATTTATATTTTTCTTCGTCAATAATGCAGTGAAAAATATTCCCACATCGCTTGATTGAATTCACAAATCATATGAACTTTATATTTTTTATTTCCTAGCAATTTAATTGGCATTTTAGAATGTGAAATTACAAATCATATAACAATTTATAAATTATGAAACCTGGAAGGTGCACTCATAATTCCATCATAGAATATATAGCTAATATCGTAAATGTACTAACTTCAAAGTACCTGTAATACATACGACCGTCAAATTAAACGAGATAATAAATTTGAAATGAGATTACGTTGCAATTACGTTGTTTACGTTTGATATTTCTCGTGTTAGTTCAAAATTACGTTTGATATTTTTGTTGAACATGCGATATTTTATATTTTTATATTACTTAATAAAGACCCATTTTCGACACAAGACCGAATAGATGCAAGCCACTTGCACGCAGCTTTCGTTTACTCAAGTGATTGAATCCCCTTTTATATCGTCTTATTACACTATCAAAATCTAAACTCAAATATGCCTGCAAATTTTAATAAAGTTTTTTTTTTAAAGATGGATGTGCTAAACTAATAAAATACAAGATATAGTATTATATGAACATATATGTTATCCTCTTTATAACACTTCCACTATGGATGAAGTGGTTATATGAAACAAAATTATGTTAAACTTGTCGAAGTTTAATTACACTTGAAATTACAAATTTAGCTCGATACCGACATTTAATAAGTTAATTTGATGGAATATTCTCTTTGTTATGATACTATCAAGTTTACAATATAATTATGAAAACTCCTACTTGGTGAAATTTTTTTTACCAATAGATTTTTGAAGTATCGATATATTGTGTGGAGTTCTAATTATGGTAAATCTAATATTCGATTCAACCGATCAAAAGAGTGAATTCGTTTATACTTATTTTAATTTTCCTCTTGCAAATATTCATTCTTCTCATCGCCACGTCGTCTTTAGCTTTAGTGTTGGTACAATTTCTATCCATTCGTGTTTTGCACATCATTTCATATATAAAAACTGCTCCCCAGAGAAAGAGCAAATTTTATCGAGGCATTTTATTCGAATTCTATTAAATTGATCTCCATTGCGTACAAAGTACTACTTTTCCCTTTACCCTTCTTTTTCATTTCCAAGTCGACGTAATACAAGTGTAAAAACCAAATAGTATCCATCTATTTGGCCCACGTCGAAATAGTATTGTCTCTTTGTAATTGGTATAGGCAGTGGCGGCTCATGCCATTTCAATCTGGGGGGGCGCATTTCTTAAAAAATAACATAATAGTGAGAAATCTTGCCTAAAATGGATGAAAAATGATTAAATTCAATCATTTCTTGAAAGTGAATTCCACTCTTCTATCTTTCATTGATATAAACTTTTCCAAAACTTTTTCGTTAAAATTGTAAATATCTCGCACCACATTTTTATTAATACACATCATCGCCAACGCGCTTAAACGATCATTACTCATAGCATTTCGCAAAAAAGTCTTGATTCTTTTAAGTGTTGAAAAACAACGCTCTGACTCCGTAGTGGCCATCGGGGTTGTTAAAATAATTTTAAGTATTTTTATAGTTTCCGGGAATGTTTCACTGAGATTATTTTGTAGCAATAATGAAAGAAAATTTGTGGCTCCAATTATTTGATAAAAATCCGGACGCGAGTAAATGACTTCTAATTTTGTTTTTAATCTGGTTTTATTCAAAAATGGATATGCATAACACACGGTTTCCAAAAGGTCCACTGGAAATTGTTTAGAAAATGTTGGCATCGATTTCGTGTTAAATAACTCAGCGGCTTGTAGATGGCCACGATATGAGAATCTGTCCTTCATCTGTGTTATAATTTTGTAAATGTCTCTTGTAAAACGCCGCGTAAATGTCCGGTTTTGAGCACTCCTTGCACAAGTTTGCGATAAATTTAAATCAGGCAATGGCCTACCTAATTCTTTAATTTTTACTTTGTCCGCAAGAGAAAGTCTACAAAACTCTATTTTCAATAAAGAACTAACACTATTCATTTTTATTGAATTATTTCTATTAAATATATTCTTGGAGAAACACGTGGCAAAATCGTACATACGTACATATCGTACATACACAGAACAAATGCTACTGTCTTATCTGGCTATTCTATATCAATTTATATACATATATACTAGACTACTCTGTTCTCTGAACTGTGGCTGTGGTTGCTCGGCGCTAAAGTACCGTGGCATCCAATATTTTAAAACAACTATATATTCTTAGCTTTGAAGCAGCGTGACATCACGTTGCTATAACTCATCCCAAGCCGCTGGAATGTGTGTTACATTAGTCGATATATTGCGATACACGAACCAAAGAAACAGATGCTATATTGCATACGGTCGCTCTCACTCTAACGCCTCCAACAGATAGGATGAGATTTGACTGGTACTTGCTAGCTGCAATATCGTGTTGAGTGTTAGGTATGTTCGCGGCGCAAGCTTTATCTTTTATGAAAAATAATGCCGAGATAAAATATCGTAATACAATTATATATCTACGAGAACTTTATGGGTGATTTTAGTGAGATTAACAAGTGCAACTTTGAAATGCTCGACCTGTTTATCGTCATTGTCATCTAAAGTCGATTTTTCGGCGGTGGTATTAAAAACTACGATAGCCTTAAATTTATTTGCTGTCCGATCGAAAATTGGCCGAAAAGATTTTAAATCGTTGCTGAAATAAAATTCGCTTATTACGAAATATGTGGGCAAAACTTGAATACGAACATTTTCGACTAATTTAACGCTATTAACGACATTCCAAACGCAAATTTTTTCTATTTTTGAGCAGGCAACCAAACAATCTTGGTTATTTTTATATGAAGCGCCGAAACGAATGATCTCCTCATTTAAGCCGTTGAATTCTTGCACTTTCCTACCAGTTTTGCAATTATACCCAATTATCTGATTCCTCCAAGCGATAAAAATCGTCCTTAAGCAAAACAAGCTTAATTTTTACAGACAAACTAAATTTATATAGAACACACGATCCGTCTTCTTTAAAAACCGGCGGTAGAGTGGCAAAAGAGCCGCCGCCCATGTAAGTTGTCTCCAGTCGTTTTATATTTTCACCGTTCATTGTTTTGCAAGCAGAATTCTGCACAGTTTTCCAATTTAGCCACTCAACTAGAACGACAATATCGTCAGCATATGATAACACAGTGGCACTATGAAAGTCATGTCTCAAGATATCATTTACGTAAATTAGAAATATTTAATTAGAATTTGAAAATATTTCCATTCCAATAATTTATGCAGTTATTGCAAATATTCCAATTATAAATCTCGCATTAATATAATAGTTCTGTGCTGTGGATTTTCGATCAATGTTCTTATGATATCAGATTCCTTTATTCTGCCAGCTGCTTAACGTTTAACATCCAGTCAGCTATGACAAAGACACGCTCATCCTTGCGCTCATCCTTGCGCTCCTTCAAACGCTCACATCTACTTCTAAGAAAAACAGTCAACCAGAAAGAATGTCCCTAATAATATGTAATTGCCAGAGTTTCATTTGTATTTGTAATTTTTTACTAAATGAAACGTTCGGAACATTTCATAGATAAATTTTGTTTTAACAGGCAAAATATATCTGCCAATCTTACTAAGAAGTTAATTTAGATTATTATAGACGGTTTTTTTAAGGATATATGAAAAGCCCAAGGAATATTAATATTTTCCTTTTCATATACTGTACGTTCTATTTTTATTATTTCTTTATGGTTATTATAAATATATTTCCACTTTTGTTCTTCCCATATTGCCCGAAAGCAAATTAGATTATTGTCTTAAAAACAAATTTAAACAAAAAAACATAAATTGAATTAAATAACTAAATTTATAGCCTTTAACAAAATTTATATTATATTGGTCAAAAATTCTTTTACGTTGTGTTAAAGCAAAAATTTCGTACAGGCTTTATTCGTGCAATATTCACCTATTGAATTTATGTAATGCATATCAATTTCGGAAGGAAATTTAAGAATTACGCTCCGTATACGTCTTCTTGACACGTCATATCACGTGACCTAATTCTATTAAAGCTAAGTATACGGCATTTATAAGGAAATGGTCTAGAATTGCTGTATTTAAAAATATAATGTTATTCTATGGTCAAATCAAAGAAATGTACATTGCATGTATCGATTATAATAATGTAAAAATTATACAATATTAAAAAAATATATATTTTATTTCTTACTACGGTGTTAAATAATAGTATAGAATATCACCCAAATACCGTAACTTAAAGCACTGAATAGCTAGATGTACATTTCGAAGGCTATGCCTCCATCTTGAGTAGCGGTAGATAAAAACTAAATAAAATACCTAAAGTAAAGATAAAATGATAACTAAGGAAATTTTGACATTTGTGTAGAAATTGATTTTGAAGTTGTTACAGTATCGGATTGACTTTTTAATACAATATATTTTTAAACCGAAGATTTTATGTAAATAGCTATAAAAGGCAGAGCATTGGGAAAGACAGATGTTGATAAGCATCTATTAGAGAACACAGCTCAGATAGTGTAATTAGGGTAAATAAATATGACTATCCAACATCAAACATTCGAATTATTTCCTTTAATTTTTTCGTTTTAGCAAGTGGACATTATCAAAATTATATCCATTTATTAATATCCTATATTATCTAATTGTATCTATATAATACGTTATTTGAAATCAAATTCAAAACGAAAATTGTTTTAATAAAACATTGCTGTTGATTTGTCGAATTTTAGCTTGTCAAGTTTTGAACCAGCATTAATTTTTAATTAAATTTGCATCCATGTCTGTTTATGTCATTTTCGTTAACTACTTTCCCGTATTTAGTTACATATATATAGAGATTTTATATAAAATGCGATATGCTGATGATAAAATGGAAAATTGGCCCGTTTTTTGTTATATACCATCATTTCGGACTTGAGTTGATATACAACACAATGACCCGTGGAATATTATATATATTAAGGGTAAATGAAATATTACATTTTTTATATTCCATTGCGAATTTTTGTTTTAATATTTATTTTCCAATTAATTTAAAAGCGTAGCGATATCCGAAATGGCGAATTTTATACTCAATCAATTTGACAAACGTTTTTGTAATTAGTCTTTGGTTTAACTTTTTTATCGTATATGTATTTCATATATTTATATAGCGAAAGAAGAGTGGATAAAAGGAAATTGTGAGGATATTGAGGAGGATATGAGAAGAGGTAAAGTAGATTTGGGCTACAGGAAAATTAAGTCACATTTTTCTAAAGTAAAACCAAAGGGTAACATTATATGTGATAAGCAGGGTAAGGAACTCACAGAAAATAAGGAAAAAGCTAGAAGATGGAAGGAGTATCTTGAAGATTTATATAAAGGTAGGCAGGACATGGAGGAGCTAGAAAGTGTGGAACAGATAGATGAGGATGACTTAGGTCCTAGCATACTTAGGTCAGAGTTTCATAGAGCATTAAATGATTTACGGAATAACAAAGCAGCGGGGATTGATATGATACCAGCCGAATTAATAAAACACGCAGGGGAAAAAATGCAGGAGCGATTATACAGGTTAGTTTGTAAAATATATGAGAAGGGAGAAGTACCACAGGATTTTCAGCGTAGTAGAATAGTAACAATGCCGAAGAAAATAGGAGCTAATTTGTGTGAGAACTATAGGACCATTAGTCTACTATCACATGCATCGAAGATATTGTTAAAGATTATTTATAGGAGATTAGAAAATAAAGTAGAGGAAAGGCTAGGAGAAGATCAGTTTGGTTTTAGGAAAAACAGAGGGACGAGGGAGGCGATTCTAGCACTAAGAACGGTAGTAGAAAAAAGAAAGAGGGTAGGAAAGGTAACTTGCATAGCTTTTGTAGATTTAGAAAAGGCATTTGATAATGTAGATTTTGACATAATGTTTAGAATTTTAAAAGAAACGGGTATAGATTATAAGGATAGGAGAATAATTTTTAATTTATATAAACACCAAACTGCCTTAGTTAGAATTGAGGGGGAAGAAGAGGTAGCAAAAATAGGGAAGGGAGTTCGGCAGGGATGTACACTTTCACCGTTATTATTTAATCTATATATAGAAGATGCAATAAACAAAGTAAAAGAAGAGTATAGTGTAGGTGTGAATGTACAGGGAGAGAAAATATATATGTTGAGATTCGCCGACGATATAGCTATATTGGAAGAAAGCGAAAAGAATTTAGAAAGGGTATTGAATGGTATGCAGGCAGTATTGACTAGGGATTTTAATATGAAAATAAATATAGGTAAAACTAAAGTGATGAGGTGCGACAAAAAGGAATGCAGTATAAAAATGAGGATCACAATAGGAGATAATAGAATCGAAGAAGTGTCAGATTTTTGTTATTTAGGCTGTAGAATCACAAAAGATAATCGAAGCAAGGTAGATATAAAGTGTAGGATAGCACAGGGTAGGAAGGCATTCGTAGAAAAGGAACAGATTTTAAGATCAAATATTGACTTGGGTATTAGAAAAAGATTACTGAAGGTATATGTTTGGAGTGTAGCACTGTACGGGTGTGAGGCGTGGACTATAGGAAAGGAAGAGAAGCGTAGATTACAAGCATTCGAAATGTGGTGTTATAGGAGGATGATGAGGATTGGTTGGGAAGATAAAGTAACAAATGAAGCTGTACTAGAGGTAGTAGGGGAGAAGAGAAGTGTTTGGAGAGTGTTACAGCGTAGGAGAGACAGATTAGTAGGGCATATTCTTAGGCATGGGGGGATTATGCAATTGATCATAGAAGGTAGAGTGGAGGGAAAGAGATGGGTAGGTAGGCCTAGATTGGAGTATGTGAGTCAGATAGTTGAAGACGTTGAGATGAATAGCTATAGGGAGATGAAGGGATTAGCTCAGGATAGATCGGCATGGCGTGCTGTTTCCAACCAATCTTTAGGATTGCGGACTCTTTAAAAATGTATTTCATTATTAATATTTAAATACACCTACTATATTTGAATCTTTCAAATATAGAAATTTATCATTTCTATATTTTTTATTTTTTATAATTATTTTAGACAATTTCTTTCATATATAGAAATTTATCAGTTCAATTTCTTTCTGAAGTTTTTATAGTATTAAATGTTACCAAAATCTATTTATATATACTTAATCTCTTTTTTGTTAATTTTGCTAATGAAATATTAGCCATCTGTAAAAACATCTTTTTACAAACGTTTAAAAAAATTCTTTCATACTAACAATAATTTCATTTATCACTAACAAAAAGATTTTTTAGTCGCTGTGACCATTCTAATAAAAGAGCAAATGGAAAATTTTCTGCATCGAATTTTTATTATTCAAAATAAAATTATATTATTCCATTTTAAAAAATATCACTACGGTGGTAAATAATAGTATCAAATATCACCCAAATACCGTAACTCAAAGCATTAAGTAGCTAGATGCGCATTTCGAAGGCTATGCCACCCATCTTCAGTAGCACAAGATAAAAACAAAATAAAATACCTCTGTCACGAATCGTGATTGATATACTATCAAATAAATAAGTCAACAAACATGACAGAAGTACTTCAAAAATGGCATATAATATGACCTATAAACCTTTAAAAACAATATAAATTAATAATTAATGAAACTAACAAGTAACAACAATAAAAATTGGTTTGTCAAACCTAAAATAACCAAAAATAAATTTAAAAATAGTTCTTATTAAATAAATTAAATAGACAAAATGAAATTGGGTGTGAATCTAAATTCATTAAATTTGATTTATTTATACTTTCATAAGCATTTAACTCGGAATAATTCAAAACACTTTTATATAATTTAAGTAAACTAATTTGAATAGGATGACCTGAGTTAGTCAAAAATATGCTCGGCTACAGCACTTTTATTTTCTCCATTTAAACTAAAACAACTAGGACAACTAGAACAAGATATTTCATAAGTACCAGATTTTTTATTGAAATCAATCAAATCTTTGGGATTTCCTATAAAATTAGCAAGACTATTATATGTTACTTTAAAATTATATTTATTTAAAATACTATCTAAACTACGTGCAATTATAGAATCAAATGGTAATATAAAAAATCTTGGAGTTGAATTATTACTTTGTTCTAAACAACTAATATTTCTGATATCTCTTGTTCTATATTATTCTATAATATTCCATATTTTAGTGAAATTATATAGCAGTATTATACTACCGTGAGGTGTGGACAGTAGGAAAGAATTTTTTTTGCATCAATGTAACTGATTTTTTTCCTCCACAAATTTTATATTTACTTTTTAAAATTGTCAATTGAATTGAAAATAGCACCGTTTATCTTTCATAAACAACATATTTGGAATTCTTTTCAAATCGTCTAAATTTTTTTTGGTCAAATCGTCAAAAATTTAGAGCATCCCTTAAAAGAATTGGAATATTACTGAGTTTATATAATTCATTTATATATTTTTGATATAGTTCTTAATCATATACTTATTTATATTTACGCAGAATAATAACGTAAATCTGATTTGTTCGCCACATCCTCGGTACCGTAAAAACAATTTTAATCGTCGAGTAATAATTCTTCTAAGTAATCAAAAATTGTTTTTATATTTTACTTGTCTGCTCCTGTATTAGACAAACAAGCATCCTTTCATGCTCATTTAAATCCAATCTAATCCGAATGCTGTAATGTAACGTTCGAACTAGGACAACCTACAACACATCTACACCGATTAATTTATATTCTGGCTAAGTACATCCCTGTATTCATTATGCTGCCTGCCAGCCAGTCACTCGTATCTCTCTTCGTTCTATGCGCGCTCTGTTGCGTATGTAAATGCATTTAATTAACGGTTACAATTCGAAACAATTTTCAGCAATTTACATTTACATCGTTCTGTAATCTATTAACCGAATTTATAAACAAAGTCATTATTCGAATACCTGCAATATTTTTGATTGCATTAAATATAATTGCATATTTATTTTATAACCGCATTGTGGTCACTTTTTATTGGACTTAGTTCGATTATTTAATTAACCCCAACACCAAACCTATTTAAAATAAAAAGGAAATATTTCATAGTGTGAGGAAACTATTTTTTTATTATTATTATTCTTCTATACCTATATTAACTACCTTTCCTTCTACTTTACCTTCTATAATTATTTTCTTATTACCTGAATATCTAAGATAATAATAATAATAATAATAATAATAGACTATTAAGAAAAGAAAAATACATATAAAATATACATGAAAATACACTAATATATAAACAAACGAATTTCTCTTTAACTTAAAAGGCCTTTAAACAAAATATAATAAATAAAATTCCTTTATTGATCTACTTGTCAATTTCTATTAATTTTCCTTTACTACAACTAGTACGTTTTCATTTGACACTTTATCTGCCCACCCAATCCTCAGCACCTTCTTACAACAGCATATTTCAAAAGGTCCTATTTTGCACTTTTATTGTCAGCATGGAAGAAAATCACTTTGGATTTAAAGAGTGGAAATTGGAAACGATTTCTCTTATTGCGGTGCATTTAAATTTTTATATTTTCTACGCGAGAAGAATTCGCGATGATGTTAATATCGCGGAAATTACATTCTAATGGATGGAAAATTGAAACTGCCCCCGCCCCCACCATTTTTGATGCAGTTTTCTTCTGCTCGTCGCCAGCTCGATTACATTAAAAGCATTCCAGTGTTCCTTGAGGAGATGAAGAGGTGTCTACCCGGTTGCCTGCGATTTGCGAACCGTCCAGAAAAACTTGCTTCGTTACCTACTGCTCTAGGAATAAATTATGTTTTAATTATAAGGAAACTTAAACAAAAGTTAAATTTAAACATGCATAATGAAGTGATATTTTGTTCGTCTTGGTTCCAGCGCTATGTTTTTCTTCTTCTTATCTTTAGTTCAGCAACCACAAAATTATAAAAAATCTATTAAGAATTAATTAAAATTCCATGCATAGTTTCATATTTTTACAATTTTCTGTAACATTTTTTTTCTTTCAATTTACTAAAACAATTGTTTAGTTTTCGTTTTAGGTGAAGTCAAAAAAATCAGTTCCACATTTTTTTAGATGCAATGATTTAAAGCGTACTTTCCCAATACCAGCTATATTGAAACTTAAAGAATTGTACAATATAATATTGTCACTAAATTTTTTTATTTGCATTTGTTATAAATGTGAAGACTATCGCATTGTACGGCTGTGAGGTGTGGATAACAGGAAAGGAAGATACACGTAAAGATGAAAATGTAATAGTATAGAATATCACCCAAATACCGTAACTTAAAGCATTAAGTAACTAGATGCGCATTTCGAAGGTTATGCCCCCATCTTCAGTAGCACATGATCAAAACTAAATAAAATACCTCTGTCCAGCTCTCTGAGGTTAATAAAAAATATTTATTGTCGTGAAAAATACAGTTTTAGTCCGGGAAGTACGAAAATGTCTAAAAACCCTTGTATTCGTTGAAAGTGATCGTTTTTAGACGATTCCAGCTTTCTGACGTTAATAAATTTATTTTCACACATAAAAAATATTTTTTGTGGTGAAAAATAAATTTTTAATCCGCGAAGCACGAAAATGTCTAAAAACAGTTGTATTCGTTGAAAGTAATCGTCTTTAGACGTTTCCAGATTTCTGACGTTAATAAATTTATTTTCACAGATAGAAAATATTTGTTTGTCGTGAAAAATACATTTTTAGTCCGCGAAGCACAAAAATGTCTAAAAACGCTTGTATTCGTTGAAAGTGATCGTTTTTAGACATTTCCAGATTTCTGACGTTAATAAATTTATTTTCAGAGATAAAAAATATTTTTTGTTGTGAAAAATACAGTTTTATTCTGAGAAGTACGAAAATTCCTAAAAACGCTTGTATTCGTTGAAATTTTTAGACATTTCCAGCTTTCTGACGTTAATAAATTTATTTTCAGTAATAAAAAATATTTTTTTGTCGTGAAAAAGACATTTTTAATACTTGAAGCACGAAAATTTGTATAATTGAGGTCAAAAAAAACCATTGACTGAACGAAAAATAAATCCTAATAACTTGAATGAGAGTCCATACATACCTTATCAACATGTTTTACAAACGACAGACGATGATCAAACAATATTCCTAAGTCCATGATATAATTTTTTTTACATAAAATTGTACCATTAATACTATACCCAAATTCTATATTGTTAGTTGTTTTCTTAGTGAATGATATTGAGTTGCATTTGGATAAATTAAGTACCATTTTATTTACAATGCACCAGTCATTTAGTTTATTCAAATCATTTTGTAAAGCCAAAGCACCCTCATGAGAATTAATTACCCTAAACACTTTCATATCATCAGTAAATAACAGTACTTCGGAATCGAAAATGTTAACAATATCATCTATATACAAATTGAATAGAACAGGACTCATAATTGTGCCCTGCGGAACACCCGAAGAGGGCACAAAAAACCTTTCACTTTACGATGTCGATGAGACATTAGAAAGTTGTTACATGTTTGGAAAATATGTCATATTATTTCAGGTGTAGATTAATTGTATATGGATTATTGAATTGCTTTTAAATATTTTGTACAGTATATCAAAGTTGTACCCGATATTAAAATTTTATGGAAATTTTATATATGGTAAAAAATTTCATTTAATTTTATAACAGCATTAAATCCATAAGGCTGAAAAATCTTTCAGAGCATTGTTGCTGCATTTCCAATTTTTATCAAGTATATTGAGCTACATCGATATAAGGTTTCTTATCCAACGCAAACGCACTTCTTTCGCCAATGCAATGGGAAACTTTTTGTTAAGAAACGGACAAAAGCGCTGGGATTCTTCATCCCACTGACGAGATATTTTCAGTTTTCGCAGAATACTAAGTTAGCATTTGCGTATATAACGCGCTCATATAAAAACTCAAAGAAACACGATCCATTCCACTTAGAGAGTGTATGCGTTCGCAGCTACTGCGAAGACGGAAGCAGAATACGAAGAAGATGTATTGATCGTCCAGAACATTGGAATGTATTAACAACTGCACAAAGAGTTGGGAGAACTTGTGTTCAGCGTTTTCTTTTGTGACATTTTTCTTTGTGCCAATTTTCTGGTAACGCTGAGAATTTTAATCAAAAAATGGATATAATTTACACATTAAATGTTAAATCGTATACTATGAGCATTGTATAATAATTATCATATCAATTTATCGCGTGATGTTCTTTTTTAACGATTGTAAGATCGAAAAAATATTCCTAGATAAAGATTAAATTTCACTTTTAACAATGACATTAATTTTGCATAAAACGAGTTTTTTTTGTCATTAATTTAAATGAATACTAAGATCAAATTAAATTAAATATGCCAAAAATATGTCGTCGTTAGTATTCGATAAAATGATAGAATTTAATCCACTGGTTAAGAGAAACTCTAGATCTATTCGAACTGGCGGATTTAGTAAAGTAATTAAAAACGTAAAGTATATAAAAAATGTTCAACATATTTTTAGTTGATTTTTATAATTGCTATTCTTCGTTAGTTAAGTAATTTATTAAATCCTCTGTACCTAAAATTATTCCTTAATATTTAAATTATTTGCCTTATTTACTTAGTCGCAAAGCCTTTAAATAATTAATGAAAAATTTTACATCTTTATACAGTTTCATAAATCCGAGATCAATTTTCATCTTTAATTAAACTATTATCGCGATACTAACGCACAAATTACAAATTAGATAAGATTATGATAAGTCATAAGTTCCAATGTTCTCGCCTTTAACAGGTACAGATATATATATATATATAGCTATATATATATATATAGCGTATAGAAAAGAAATTTCAGGCTGAGGTAAATTTATCTAAGGAGACTTATTTCTGTGAAATTGAAAAAGGGAGAAGAAGTCCAGACACTGGATTTTCACAAAACAAATAGGTGAAATAATTGTAAATTCAATATATAACTGGACATTTGCAACGTTGTGATTTTTTACTTTACAACATTTTTACAAAATTGTAATGTTCGTCTAAATTTTTTCAAAAAGGTTTCCTCTAAGCACGAAAGTGTCTAAAAACGCTTGTTTTCTTTGAAAGTGATCGTTTTTAGACGTTTCCAGCTTTCTGACATTAATAAACTGATTTTCAGAGATAACAAATATTTTTTGTCGTGAAAAATACAGTTTTAGTACGAGAAGTACGAAAATGTCTAAAAACGCTTGTATTCATTGAAAGTGATCGTTTTTAGACGTTTCCAGCTTTCTGACGTTAATAAACTGATTTTCAGAGATAACAAATATTTTTTATCGTGAAAAATGCAGTTTTAATCCTCGAAGCACAAAAATGTCAAAAAACGCTTGTTTTCTATGAAAGTGCTCGTTTTTGGACGTTTCCAGCTCTCAGGCGTTAAATTTATTTTCAGAGATAAAATATATTTTTTTGTCGTGAAAAATACAGTTTTAGTACGAGAAGTACGAAAATGTCTAAAAACGCTTGTATTCATTGAAAGTGATCGTTTTTAGACGTTTCCAGCTTTCTGACGTTAATAAACTGATTTTCAGAGATAAAAAATATTTTTTATCGTGAAAAATGCAGTTTTAATCTTCGAAGTACAAAAATGTCTAAAAACGCTTGTTTTCTATGAAAGTGCTCGTTTTTGGACGTTTCCAGCTCTTAGGCGTTAAATTTATTTTCAGAGATAAAATATATTTTTTTGTCGTGAAAAATACATTTTTAGTCCTCGAAGCACGAACGTGTCTAAAAATGCTTGTTTTCTTTGAAAGTGAACGTTTTTGGACGTTTCTAGCTCTTTGACGTTAATAAATTTATTTCACTATATGTGAAATATATTTTTATATAAAAATATTTTTTTGTCGTGAAAAATACATTTTTAATCATCGAAGCACGAAAATGTCTAAAAACGCGTGTTTTCTATAAAAGTGATCGTTTTTGGACGTTTCCAGTTCTCTGACGTTAATCAATTTATTTTAACAGATAAAAAATATTTTTTGTAGTGAAAAATTCATCTTTAATCCTCGAAGCACAAAAATGTCTAAAAAAGCTTATTTTCTATGAAAGTGATCCTTCTTTGACGTTTCCAGTTTAATCCTCGAAGCACAAAGGTGTCTAAATGAAAATTTGTAATGAAAGTTTTGCACAGGCTTTAATTTTTATTATAGAAAATGTAATTGAGGCAACTAACAGTCTTTTTATTCCAGTTTGCCAATTTATTATTTTTTGTGATGTTTTTAAATTAATTTGATTTCTTCGTCAGCGTCTCGAAAAAAATGTTTTAAAAAATATGTAGACACAAACTTCAGTCTAAGAAATATGTTTTGTGGTATGTTTATTCCAAAATTAAATTTTCAAGTATTTTTCTATCCTTATAATGGGATAAAAGCACTCAAACATTTACGCAACAGAAAATAGTTGCACTATATTTCTTCATTATTTGAGTTGTTTGTTACAATATAAGAAATCTTCCATGTACAGCTGTAATTCTTTGGAATGCGGCCTTTAATGTGGCCAGATCTGTTCCCTCTTTGGGTTAATGTTCGTTCATTTTGAATCCAGGCCTATTACAGTATAGCCAACATTCACACTGGAAGTGAACCGCCTGAACTGAACATAACTTTTTATTATACTGGGAGGCAAACATAAACCCTTACGTTTTCGCTGGCGTTCAAAATTAATGGTCATAAATATTAATTGCGGAACGTCGTTTCTTCTCGCTCTTATACACGTGCCACCCATGCTTTACCAGTGGCGCACTAAATATTCACGAAATGTATCAAATATGCGGTGAAAATGAAAAAATTCAAAAAAAAAAATATATATATAAATAAATAATTTATTTGGATCATTGTCTTTCAAATATATAGCTGGCTTTCCCTCTATTAAACCTTTTATCACCAATTGCATAATACCCCCGTGCATAATCATATATTCTGTTAGTGTCTTTCTTAAATCGTAATACTTTTCAAATACTCTTATTGTCTTCAACTAACTGGGTGTATGTTGACCATTTCAAATTGTATTGTCCACACTTCACAACCATTGAAAACTACCCCCGCATGTATAAGTCTTCAAATTTTTTTTTGGAAATTTCTATATGAATGTTTCATTTGAAAAATTCCTCATTTTATGATTGTCCTTTGCAATTTTAATACCAAAATATTTTTTTTTAATCATTGCTATTTTTTTCATCCCTCGTCTGATTTCGTTTAACTTATACTTTTTAATTTATTTCATTTTGTTATTAAAGATATTATTATTGATTTTTAAAATTATCACTACGGTGTTAAATAATACTATAGAATATCACCCAAATTTCATAGACCAATTGAAACTAGATTTAAGGAGCATTCAGATTAAATAGAAAAAATAAAAGTGCTGTAGCCGAGCATATTTTTAACTAACTCAGGTCATCCTATTCAAATTAGTTCACTTAAATAGCTTAAAAGTATATACAAGCATAAATCTAAATCAAATTTAATGAATTTAGATTCAGGCCCAATTTCATCTTGTCTATTTAAGTTATTTAATAAAAACTATTTTTTTTATTTTTTGGTTATTTTAGGTTTGACAAACAATGTTTATTGTTGTTACTTGTTAGTTTCGTTAATTATTAATTTATATTATTTAAAATTATAATTCATTATATGGCATTTTTGAAATACTTCTGTCACGTTGACTTATTTATTTAATAGTATATCAATCACGATTCGTGACAGAGGTATTTTATTTCGTTTTTATCTTGTGCTACTGAAGATGGGGGGCATAGCCTTCGAAATGCGCATCTAGCTACTTAATACTTTAAGTTACGGTATTTGGATGATATTCTATACTAATATTATTATTGGATAAAAAACAGTGTCCATTTGTTCATCCTTTATTAAACTCAATTATATATATATATATAAATAAAAAAATTCCAATCTGCAATCATTTTGATGCATCTGTTATCATTTCGCCCAACATTATAAAAGTCTCTTAGTTCAAAAAATCATCTTTTTTGCGTAAATTAAAAAATCAACTTTCACGAATAAAAGAAAATTACACTTAACGATTTTTGCGATTCTTTGACAATTTGAATTATTTATTTTATAAGGCATAATATATTGAGACAAATGTAAGATTTCCTTGCAGAATTTCATTCATTTTGCTGAACACTGCTCACTCAAAATTGGTTAATTTTGAACTGTAATATCGTTTTACACCTTACGGTGCGATTTTCTATCTAATTTGTGTCAACATGTAAACAATTTTCTCCTCTGCACCACTGAATCCATCAAATAAAGACAACGACAAATAACACACCAAGAAAGGGCCTTGGTTGGGGTACCATATTTACTTTTGGAGTTCTTTACTACGGCTCATTAAGTTTTTTACCCGTCGGAAGTTTTTTTAATATCAAATAATTAATTTATGTCACTTAAAATTATATATTTTGTTGGAAAAATTTACACTTGCGATTCTTGCTGGGATATAAATCTTATATAAAGTATGCGTTATGAATAATATTTATCCCGTTATTAATTTGTAAAACTAATGACCATAGCTTTATAAGGTCTGCTATACATTTTTTACTAATTACTAAATATAATTAGAAAGTCCATTTTCTTCTATTTGTATATTAATAATATAAATTAACTACTGTTTTTCTTGCCGTTTATTTTGAACCGATATTCAAATTACATATCGTTAAATATTTTTATTCTTATTAAACTTATAATTAATTTCTCACGTCTCAAACAAACATAAAAAAATCAAACAATTTTTTTTTGTATAGACTATCACCTAATATCGCGACAAAAACCATTTAATTGCTAGATACGCATTTCGGAGGCTATAACACCATCTTCAAGAGCACAAGATAAAACTACAATATATGAAGTTTTATCTACAAGTTTTAACATGTGCTACTGAAAATGGGAGCTTAGCCTTCGAAAAGCATATAAATTCTTTGTGTTATAGCATTTGGATGATATTCTATACAATTTATTAAACCGTAGTAACAAATTTACAACACGTTTTTCTATTTTACTTTAGTTATTTCATGTACTGTTTTCTCCTGAACAGAACTGATCTCAAAGCTCTATTTACGACAATAAATAATACGTTATTATTCAACAATTCCGGGATTTTACGACGGAAATCTTTAGCATTATATAACCGCATGGAGCGGAGATTTAAAAACCGACTATCATCCTTTTGTTCGAAGTTTTAACCTGGATTTTTCCAACGTTGAATCAGCAAACATAAAATGCACACATATAGTAAAAAGCATACAGAAAGACCACGTGGTATTAACTTAGATAAAGCTGGCCATACTGCAGAGAAATAGATTATGCAGAAAACAGTTTTTATAGTGGCAAGAATTGATATACATTTAAATAAATAAGTCAACATGACAGAAGTATTTCAAAAATGGCATATAATATGAACTATAAATCTTTTAAAACAATATAAATTAATAACTAACCAAAAATAAATTTAAAAATGGTTCTTATTAAATAAATTAAATAGACAAGATGAAATTGGACCCGAATCTAAATTCATTAAATTTGATTTAGATTTATGCATATTTATGTATATACTTTCATAAGCTCGGAATTTAACTTTCATTTAGTTAGTTAAAGAGTCCGCAATCCTAAAGATTGGTTGGAAACAGCACGCCATGCCGATCTATCCTGAGCTAATCCCTTCATCTCCCTATAGCTATTCATCTCAACGTCTTCAACTATCTGACTCACATACTCCAATCTAGGCCTACCTACCCCTCTCTTTCCCTCCACTCTACCTTCTATGATCAATTGCATAATCCCCCCATGCCTAAGAATATGCCCTACTAATCTGTCTCTCCTACGCTGTAACACTCTCCAAATACTTCTCTTCTCCCCTACTAACTCTAGTACAGCTTCATTTGTTACTTTATCTTCCCAACCAATCCTCATCATCCTCCTATAAGACCACATTTTGAATGCTTGTAATCTCCGCTTCTCTTCCTTTCCTATAGTACACGCCTCACACCCGTACAGTGCTACACTCCAAACATATACCTTCAGTAATCTTTTTCTAATACCCAAGTCAATATTTGATCTTAAAATCTGTTCCTTTTTTACGAATGCCTTCCTACCCTGTGCTATCCTACACTTTATATCTACCTTGCTTCGATTATCTTTTGTGATTCTACTGCCTAAATAACAAAAATCTGACACTTCTTCGATTCTATTATCTCCTATTGTGATCCTCATTTTTCTACTGCATTCCTTTTTGTCACACCTCATCACTTTAGTTTTACCTATATTTATTTTCATGTTAAAATCCCTAGTCAATACTGCCTGCATACCATTCAATACCCTTTCTAAATTCTTTTCGCTTTCTTCCAATATAGCTATATCGTCGGCGAATCTCAACATATATATTTTCTCTCCCTGTACATTCACACCTACACTATACTCTTCTTTTACTTTGTTTATTGCATCTTCTATATGTAGATTTAATAATAACGGTGAAAGTGTACATCCCTGCCGAACTCCCTTCCCTATTTTTGCTACCTCTTCTTCCCCCTCAATTCTAACTAAGGCAGTTTGGTGTTTATATAAATTAAAAATTATTCTCCTATCCTTATAATCCATACCCGTTTCTTTTAAAATTCTAAACATTATGTCCCAATCTACATTATCAAATGCCTTTTCTAAATCTACAAAAGCTATGCAAGTTACCTTTCCTACCCTCATTCTTTTTTCTACTACCGTTCTTAGTGCTAAAATCGCCTCCCTCGTCCCTCTGTTTTTCCTAAAATCAAACTGATCTTCTCCTAGCCTTTCCTCTACTTTATTTTCTAATCTCCTATAAATAATCTTTAGCAATATCTTCGATGCATGTGATAGTAGACTAATGGTCCTATAGTTCTCACACAAATTAGCTCCTATTTTCTTCGGCATTGTTACTATTCTACTACGCTGAAAATCCTGTGGTACTTCTCCCTTCTCATATATTTTACAAACTAACCTGTATAATCGCTCCTGCATTTCCCCCCCTGCGTGTTTTATTAATTCGGCTGGTATCATATCAATCCCCGCTGCTTTGTTATTCCGTAAATCATTTAATGCTCTATGAAACTCTGACCTAAGTATGCTAGGACCTAAGTCATCCTCATCTATCTGTTCCACACTTTCTAGCTCCTCCATGTCCTGCCTACCTTTATATAAATCTTCAAGATACTCCTTCCATCTTCTAGCTTTTTCCTTATTTTCTGTGAGTTCCTTACCCTGCTTATCACATATAATGTTACCCTTTGGTTTTACTTTAGAAAAATGTGACTTAATTTTCCTGTAGCCCAAATCTACTTTACTTTCATTTAACTCGGAATAATTCGAAACACTTTTAAGTAATTTAAGTGAACTAATTTGAATAGGATGACCTGAGTTAGTCAATAATATGCTCGGCTACAGCACTTTTATCTTTTCTATTTAATCTGAATGCTCCTTAAATCCAGTTTCAATTGGTCTATGAAATTTGGGTGATAGTCTATAGTATTATTTAACACCGTAGTGATAATTTTAAAAATCAATAATAATATCTTTAATAACAAAATCAAATAAATTAAAAAGTATAAGTTAAACGAAATCAGACGAGGGATGAAAAAAATAGCAATGATTAAAAAAAATATATTTTGGTATTACAATTGCAAAGGGCAATCATAAAATGAGGAAATTTTCAAATCAAACATTCATTTAGAAATTCCAAAAAAAAAATTTGAAGACATACATGCGGGGGTAGTTTTCAATGGTTGTGAAGTGTGGACAATACAATTTGAAATGGTGAACATACACCCAGTTAGTTGAAGACAATAAGAGTATTTGAAAAGTATTACGATTTAAGAAAGACACTAACAGAATATATGATTATGCACGGGGGTATTATGCAATTGGTGATAAAAGGTTCAATAGAGGGAAAGCCAGCTATAGAAAGACGATGATCCAAATAAAACTTTTATTTATACATAATTTATATATATATATATATATATATGAATCAGGATGACTTGATTCAAAAATGGGTGATATTCTATACTAGTATTTATGTTTGCAGAATAATAATTTAACAGTTCGATTACAAATAATGCATAAAAATGGAATAAATTGGATTGATCATATAATAATTTCGATCGTTACAATATATGTTTTTTTTTAAACAATGTTTAATGGCTAATTTTTGCACCTGAATAATAGAGAAGAAGTATGATTGAAGTAAGCTCCACCCCAGGCTATTATCCCATATCGCATTGTGGATTCAAATAAAGTTTGGTACAGAATTTTCATATAATCTTTGTCAAGAAGACATTTTTGAGTATATAATAAATATAGATAGATAGATAGATATTTATTTGTGTTGATACATTACAAAATGTTTACACAGGTCAGAAAATCAGTACATATTAAAATGACATTATAAGCGTTTACAGTACAGCAAACATAGTAAGTAATAATTGGTAGTTAGCAAAATATTATAAAAATAGAGTTATTTTATATAATTTCGATGGATTTACATTTTTCAAAAAATTCATTGTATTCATAGAATACGCGATTTATTAAAAATCTTTTAACAGTATTTTTATTCTTATTATGTGGTAGTTATTTGACTTCTTTAGGTAATGCATTGAAGAACCTGATAGATAGAAAACTTGGTCCATCTTGTGACTTTTTTAGTCTTAGAAAGTCAGGTCTAATGTTATCTTTGTGTTGAAAGCATGAAAATCTAGATTAAGACTAAAGGTATTTAGATTTTTATGCACATATAATAAACATTGAAGAATGAAAATACTGGGAAAGGTCAATATAGATAAATTAAGAAAGGACCGCCTGCAAACATCCCTGTAACCTAAGCCATCTATGACTCTAATTGCTCTTCGCTGAAGTCTGAAAATAATATTTTTATCTGCCGAAAAGGCCCCATGATGTAAGACATAATAGATTCGCATAGAGCATACTACGCTAATACCAGAGTCCTTTTACAAAAGCTTGTTGATAAATTAAATAAAACCAATGTGTTGCTACTCAGCCGCTTGGATAGCGACTCTTATGGCGATGCCAGTTTAGCTTCGGATCGATATGAACCCTAAGAAAGGTAACCACTGTCCAAGTTATTTGAATCTACATGCTTTAAAGTAAATAACATTTCATTGGTTTTTGTCTCATTTAGACATAGGTTATTTGCCACGAACCATTCTTTAGCCTGCGCCTGCGCAGAGTCACTTAAACTCCTAAGAGTGATCAGGTCAGTGCTACGAACGCTGATAGTTATATCATCTGCAAATAAGATGCATTCAGCTTGCTTTATATGATAGGGAAAATCATTAACGTAGATTAGAAAAAGGAGCGGTTCGAGGATCGAACCTTGGGGTACGCCTGTCCTTATTTCAGCTTTATTAGAATGGTCTTCATTGTAAGTTACAGTTTGGAAACCATTCATAACATAGGACCTTAATAAGTTGAAACTATTTAAGTCAAAGTTATATTTTTCTAGTTTCTTTAGCAATATATATATATAACTGATCGTAGCTTCCTTGATAATGACTGTAAATGAATGTCCTACTTTCATTTTTCATCAACTAAAATTCCTAAGTAATTCACATAATTAGTTCTGCTTATTAATTTTGAACAAGAGCATCATGGTTGTTCCTCGATTGAACATTCATGGATTATCAAAGTATCAATCTACTGATTCATTCAGTAGTTTTCTTTTTTTTTGTCATTCAATATTAGTATATTGCTATTTAGTTAAATTTTAACCAACCTCAATACCTCTTCAGTTTTAATTATCAATTTTTTTGCCGTTGTGACTACGACTGTGACATCCGCACATGAAAATATGTCTGACTTGATATTTAGGTTTAACATGTCATTATATAAAAATATATATATAACTCGACCTCTGCTAATAATTTAGACTTTTTCATCGTACATTGCACTGACTGCTATCTAGACATGCATATCGTACAAACTCATATAAAAGATGAATCAATATAGGTTTTGATATTTCCTGCTCGGTGATCGCGAGAATAGACGTCGCAATTCTATTTCATAACCGGGACCCGGGAGCTTCGTCACCCTGCCACCCCCTGGGGAAATATTTTATGGGAATATTGGTTTTGCGGGTTCAATATATAACGACAATATCCAACCGACAGTGTATTTCGCGGTGCGGATGGAGCAGAATGCAATGCACTCTGATAAAGGTTGACAAGTAAATCAACGACTTGTGAAATCGTTAAATTGGATGAATATTTTCGCACTTATCGTATTGGAAAATTCCCCGGGAAACCGTCGCGATGCCTTCGAGATAAATTAATAACGATATTTTCCCAATTCTGTTGCGTCAATCAAGATATTCCTGGTTGTATATATCGTCACTTTTATAGCGTCAAATGTAATAGCAAGTTGTAAAATGTGTTTAGTAAAATTCAATGCGATTTTTGAGAGCAAAAGCCGTATCATGCGCTTTATAATGAAATTCTAGGACTGGTGAAAGTTCAGAACTATAGACAATTTGAATGGATCATAAATGATTTTATGATAAGCCATCAAGATTTATTTACCAATAAATATTTCTCAAACTAAAACATATTCATAATAATAATTATAGGTTATTCTCTTTCATCAAGAACTAAAAGTAATAATAATCATAATAATAATTCTCTTTATTGGTGGCAATAACGTACAAAAAAAAACATAATAATAGACTTTTTAAGAAATAAATCACCAAAAGGATTGTGATCAAATTGATGAAGTATGCAGAACATGTGTCACCTTTGGTCTTCCTCACAACCCATTTTTACGTATATACTAGATTAAAAAGAACAAACCATTAAAAAACACATAATCAGAATATCTCATTTGCATATTATAAAGAATAACACGGTAGTGTACATAAATATAGTGGAGACAAATAATTATTCATTCATGTAACTGTAAAATAATTAAATTTAAATTAACATAATACCAAGTACTTAGCAAAGTTATTGCAAAATTATAGCTTATTAGTCTTGAACGGATTTAAAAGTTATAAACAACTTCTTCTTAAAAGTTGTGACAGTTAATATTCTATTATTCAGTGGAATCGAATTGATTGTTTTTACTAAGCTGTATATATAAAGGCTTTTTTTGAAACTTTCGGTTTTATGATGTGGTATTGTCAATAGGCCTTTAGTTCGAATATTCAAATGACGAATATCCGCTCTAAAATTAATCAGATCGTAAGGATAAGGGGAGCATTTTTTGTAATATATTCAAACAGAAGGTATGTAAATTTATGGCTCTGGAATTTAGTGTAGAAACATGACCTCGAAAACTCAAATCTTGATCAATAATTAAACCTAGATTTCTTGCTGATTTTACTGGAATAAGTTCAGTATGTTCAAATTACGATTTTATGTCATTTTTATACAAATTTAAATTCTTCCTATTACCAAATATCATTAGAGCAGTTTTCGCGGCATTTATTTTTAGTCAGTGTTTATGCGATATATGCATTATACTGTTCAAGTCTTCACTGATTCCATTTAAAGATAACTGTAATGTATCGGGACTAAAAGAATAATACACCCGCGTATCATCTGCATACATATGACACTGATAGTATTTTATGAAGTTACAAAACTTCGCAGTGTACAATGTATACAGAAGTGGGCCCATTATAGAACCCTGCGGAACACCTCCAACTATATTCATACTATTAGAAAAAACATGACACTGACAGTATTTTATGAAGTCACAAAACTTCGCAGTGTACAATGTATACAGAACTGGGCCCATTATAGAACCCTGCGGAACACATCCAACTATATTCATGCTATTAGAAGAGACATTATTATATCTTACTACTTGTTTACGATCTTTTAAATAATTTGACATCATCTGCAAAGGCGCATCACTAAAACCAATATGCCGTAAAATATAGAACAAAATATAGTGATTTAACAAATCGAATGCCTTCGAATAGTCTAGTAATATCAAGACAGTCAATTTGTTGTTATCTTTTGCACATATGAGATCATTTGTTACTTTTTCCAGAGCAGTTAGTAAATAGTGTAAAAAGAATAAATAGATAAGTAAATTTAAATAAGTTATACTATTTATTCCCAGGTGGCTCACATGGTATATAAATCCCACCACATTTTCCTTTCGTTTAATTAAAAAAAGCAATTATTATTCATTTCAAAATATTATATATATATAAATATTATTATAAATTAGTATAATTACTTAGTAATTATAAATAAAACACAAAACACCTACATAATAATGAACCTAAGTTTATATATAAATTAACTACAAGTTGTTATATTTCAGAGATTAATGCAATTTTATAAATGAAACTTAGACAATTATGATATCTTTGTACAATACGCGAAAGAAAAATAAATAAATACAATACATTACATCCGCCGCCGCCTATTTTTTTTAAAAGAAATCTGAAATATACTAGAAATCCATACTTATTAGTGAATCAGTTAAAAAAAATCCATTTCAATTGGTTCACTTAAGATCAATTCCTGGAAAATTAAATTTGAATTTCGATTTTTTTATAATTTCTTTTAATATTTATCCAGAAGCATCTAAATTACGTGACAAACAAAATTTGCAAAGACCTCCCATTATTTCGTCCGTTATTTCACCTACTGTAAATACGAATAGTTTGTTTTATTCAAAATTCAAAAAGTTTGCTTAAATTTTAAATATAATATAAAAATGTTTCATTCGTTTTGTAGCAAACTCAACATTCCGAGTGGATTTTTAAATAACCAATATTTTTATTTACAAATAATTACAAAATATATATTCATGGCATTTGTATATATTTTTTATATATTATTGCACTTAATATGTGAAAATATAATTAATTTGTATTAAGGTATAATTAATTATATTTGAAAATAATCTTATATTAAAATATTGAAAAGCTTTTTGTAAATAATAATAGCATATGATTATAATAAATGCCATTGATATGAAGCAACGAAGAACATATCTAGGTCCTAAAACTTTTGCAATATATCATTGTCTATCGTAAAACTTAATTTATTGTCCAACAAAATTTGATTCCTGATATTTTTCTGCCCAATTTTTCAAAATATATCAATACGACAGTTATCTATCTTGATTTCCTTTATTCGTGAAATAATCTATAGGATAAGTTTACGACCCAACTGATATAAATAGTGTTATTGTCCCTTTGGACCGACTGGGATTCTATATCGGCCAACCCCATCGTATATATTACTTACTTTCATCGAAATCCATACTGAACAAAATATTTTTACGGCTGCGGTTAGCCATGATAATTTTCTGTGAGAATTATGGTATATTTTGTGTATTGAAATTTTTTCTACGGAAAGGTCGTAAGCACGCAACATTTTTAACAAACATTAAGAAATTTTCAGATTAGAAATAATTTTTCAGAATAAAGACGGATTATTTACTTTATTTTTATTTTTTTCTTAATTTATTTTTTAATATATTTTTTAAAGAAACGTGAAGAATTAAAGCAATCTTGAAAAATATTCTAATTTTATAAAATATCATTCAAAACTTTATTCTATTGAAAATGTCCTGAGGATCCTAGAAAGAAGCAGGACCTAAACATATTACTTTCGCAAAACATTCAGTATATTTTCTTTTCTACATCGACCTAATTTCGGTGCAATAATTCTCAATTCTTTCGTTGCGAGGGGAAACACAAGTTTGTGAGTAATAAAGTTGCAAAGCTTCTTCATATTGCCAACGGTTAAAAGCTGCATCCTTTAGTTATGAAGAATAACGACCAACAACATCGCACTATCCTTTAATTATCACTGCAAACAGTTAGTATCAAAATGCATAAACATTATTAGATATCGAGCTGAAATATTTCTAAGTAGTATGGTACAATAAATTATCTGCGGTAGTAAGTTTTTTTTATATATCAGCCTATTGCAAGATTAGATGTATAGGCTATTACCAATCAATACTAACTATATAAAGAAGGCTAACGCTGTGTAATTGTTTCCAGCGTATAAATTTCGACTGAGAGCGACGTCGGCCTCTGTAGAGTTGATCGAAGAACTAATGATTGGCAGAATTCTGCAGGTTTTACTGCTGTATCTTATAATTGCGGCAGTCAGTGTTGTGACGTATTTTACTGACTTACTATCTTTGTTTTCTTAATAGGATAGAGTGACATAGGGATTACATGTAGATTGGAGTAGTTACTTATGCCGCCCCTTAGCCGCACGTCTAGCTATGGGTTTGTGCAATAGTCTATAGTAGTCTTATTAATGAGTACCCGCAAATAGTGTTAATTGTATAAAAATATAAAATATATATAATATTATAACAATACCAAATGTATATAATATAGAATATAAAAACAAATTCTGTCGTTGTCCAAGAAAACAATTATATCCTTACAATTATTTATGATAAAAAGATCTTTATACTAGGATATCACTTTTGATCGTATATTCAATCATTACTGACAATAATGAAGTTGAACGCCAAACTGACGATCAATATTCATCGATTAATTTAGATAAAATTCTAAAGAATTTAGAGGAATTTTTAAATTAATAAATCAGTTGTGCCTTAGAAAATGATCGACATACTCGATTGTAATCTAACACCATTTACAGACATAAATATTACAAACAGATAATCGGGTGCTAGTTTCGTATTTTATTGTATCAATATTCACGAAAAAAATATACCTTTCCAAATTTGCTAAAATCTATTTAGGTGAAAGATTATTGGTAGTTTCTAATTCTTAATAAAAATGTCATGCCTAAGTTTGCCACGGGCTTATGAAGCTATGTGCTTAATGCACAGAATATGCTATTAGTTGCCATCGCTGGCAACTCGGAACCATTCGGCTCTCAGTTTACTACTTCGAGTTTTCAGATGTTTTGGTATACAAGGCGGGAAATGGTTGTTTGAATATGTTTAATAACTTTTTAGCGTCTGGCTGTTCAACTATGACTATGAAGAAATATTATTTCTAAGCCAACCATCTAGTCAATTTACTAATTTAGTAATCTCTATACCGCTTACATTTAAATTATATTACGATAAAAATAGAGCAATTATAGATTTCTATAACAAAGCAATAGACTTTATATTAAAATAAACAAGCAATAACTCATGTTACGCAAGTTGTTGCAAAAACCATATAGATTTTATTCTAAAACAATTAATAAAAGTAAAAGTATACAAAACATTAAAATGGGAAAGTGAAGAAACAAAAAGTAAACTTGGTGGCACTAGTGCACCTATTAAAGCGCAAAATATAAGAAGTTAGTTAAACTTTCCTGAAATAAGTTTAGATATTTTGTGTTGGTAAACTTTTTATTTTTATTTTTCATTTTTAAAAGATGAATTGTGTTGTGATATTATTAGATTTCATTAAAAAATGTATATAATTTATAATTATAATATACTAAAAATATATTATAATATTCGTTGGCTTCGCATCATGAACCAAGTGCCAATATGTTAAAATATGTTACAAATATGTTAAAATCAATATTTACTATATCATTATCTAATTTTGGGCAACCATTGTAAAAATAACATTGGAAAAGCGTACAGTACATTTACAATAAATATCACATAAATATCTCTTGACATCGCAATCATTATCTCTTGTAATTTGATCACATAAATTATGTTGCACAAAGTAAACACACTTAGCATTTCCCTACAACTTACGACTAACGGTATACTACGGTAGGCAACCTAACCTACTGCACGCCTAGCGTGTAATACACGTGTAATGTGTAATAGCAACCCCTGGGGGTTGCGGCCAACGATATTATCTGAGTCCTCAGTCAAATAAATGCAGATATTTCATTGTATTTGTTAATATTGTACATATGGCAACGCTGTATTGATTCTCCTATTCACCACCACGAACCAGCACTGTATGGATGTGGTTTTCTAATGAGTAAGACAAGGACACCGAAAATTAGTTTTCTATCCTTTAGGCTCAATTTGGCCGTATGCTTTCTATATACAGTTAGTATTCATTGCTATTATAATTTGACTTCTTCTTTTCTCCGCCGAAGACGACAAGTCAGAGAGATATTTATACATGCGGTAGTAAGTTAATAATTCGTTTAATATCGTCATACCGGGATTTATTTCATTTTGTTGTTTTAACATTTTGTTAAGATCTCAAAATTATGACCATACCAATAACGTAAAGGTGCCCAACATACCCACGTTCAAAAATGTAATTTTGGCCATAATTTTTTCCGACATCTTGCAATTTTTATAACTCAATTATCGTCCAATTTTTATAAGAAATAATATTCGTAACGTCCGTGTGACAATCTTAAAGTGTAATATCGGGTGTGCGGATAATTTCAAAATCAAACAAGCAAACAATTGATATGTAGCAACGTTTCGAGTTTTATTTCACACTCTTCATCAGGCTATTAATCAACATGTAGCTCTAAAATACAATCAATCATGGTTAAGATTATTGTTAAACACGAATACGCAAGAGTAACAACTAGCAGAGGTATCAATGATGTCAACGATACAAATGTATATAGAAGTGTTAATGTATATATATTATAAATATTTTTTTCTATCCTTCAATTTATTATACATATATTATACATCTAAATATCTTGTCAAATTTCGAAGAAATACATATCTTCTCAGATATATTTAAAATTCTTTTTGACAGCGCTCATTTCTAACTTGCAGGTTTATTGCTCCTCCCGTCTACATTGTCAATTTTTGTATCACACGAATCAGCAATCAAGCATCCAGAAGACAACTTTATAGTCACTTGTAAAGATGAATCTGGTCGGCCGGTCATGTGGTCAGGACCTAGAGGACCGCTAGGCGCAAAATCGAACCCAAAAGTAAGTTTTAACTGTGATGAAAATTCAATTTAAAAGTTTTATTTCTTGGAATATTGATTGTCTAAATTTAACTGTTATTTTTCAAACTTTATATTATATTATAAGCTAATATTTATCAATTTCACTGTACAAGAATAATCTACATAACTACAACTAGTTTTGATATTTTTACTTTATTCAAAGTTATCGAAGTAATAATAAAGTTAATTATGAAAATCTAATGAATTATTGGAAGAATTCGTATTGATTCAAAATTAGCACAATTTAAAACTTTGATTTGGAAATATCTTCATTGTGTAATTTAGATTTTTGTACATCCAATTAAAAAATTTGAACGATTTTTAAGGTGGAAACAGCGAGTTATGGAACAAGTATATTCTTCATGAGGGTGAATAGAGAAGATGCTGGAAATTATACTTGTAGTGCTGGACAGGATAAGAAAACATTCCACCTGACTGTGAAAGGTAAAATATCAAAAAAAATCGTCTCATCAAATTATAAATTTTATGAAGTAGTTACATAGTATAGAATACAACCAAATACTGTAACTTAAACCATTATGTAGCTAGATACGCATTTCGAAGGCTATGCCCCCATCTTCAGTAGTACAAGATAAAAACTAAGTAAAATACCTCTGTCACGAATCGTGATTGATATACTATTAAATTCGTGACAGGTATATTTAATAGTATAAATAAATAAGTCAACATGACAGAAGTAATTTAAGTGAACTAATTTGAATAGGATGACCTGAGTTAGTCAAAAATATGCTCGGCTACAGCACTTTTATCTTTTCTATTTAATCTGAAATGAGCTAAATGCTCCTTAAATCTAGTTTCAATTGGTCTACGTGTTTGTCCTATATATACTTTAGGTTAAATATTATAAAAATGTAGTTACATATTTTACTACGGGCGTATCTTCAGAATAAAGATGTAAATGATTATCTACCTGAGAAAACAATTATTTAGTCGTTGAGCATAATATTTAATTCAAATTAACTAATTTGTACATAATATTTATAATCCTAGTACAAATTAGAGAACATAATTATTTTTCCCATATAAACCAAACAATTTCAGACGATGCCCCGAACATTTGAAGAAAGTTCTAATTTTGCTAAATTGTTTTAAAAGATTAATTTCAATATATAATAATGTAATACTTTTTTTCACATATAAATCAACTTAAATCTGATGTTTTTTTACACAAATTTTTCCACTTTAATGAATATATTTTATATTATCGATAAATTTGTTCTATTATACAGCAGACTTTGCAACATTTTCTAATATTGGATCAATATATTCTTTATAATTTTTTGTGTACAGGCTATTTTAGTTTAATTACAGTTTGGTTTTAGGAAAAACAGAGGGACGAGAGAGGCGATTCTAGCACTAAGAACGGTAGTAGAAAAAAGAAAGAGGGTAGGAAAGGTAACTTGCATAGCTTTTGTAGACTTAGAAAAGGCATTTGACAATGTAGATTGGGACATAATGTTTAGAATTTTAAAAGAAACGGGTATAGATTATAAGGATAGGAGAATAATTTTTAATTTATATAAACACCAAACTGCCTTAGTTAGAATTGAGGGGGGAAAAGAGGTAGCAAAAATAGGGAAGGGAGTTCGGCAGGGATGTACACTCTCACCGTTATTATTTAATCTATATATAGAAGATGCAATAAACAAAGTAAAAGAAGAGTATAGTGTAGGTGTGAATGTACAGGGAGAGAAAATATATATGCTGAGATTCGCCGACGATATAGCTATATTGGAAGAAAGCGAAAAGAATTTAGAAAGGGTATTGAATGGTATGCAGGCAGTATTGACTAGGGATTCTAACATGAAAATAAATATAGGTAAAACTAAAGTGATGAGGTGTGACAAAAAGGAATGCAGTAGAAAAATGAGGATCTCAATAGGAGATAATAGAATCGAAGAAGTGTCAGATTTTTGTTATTTAGGCAGTAGAATCACAAAAGATAATCGAAGCAAGGTAGATATAAAGTGTAGGATAGCACAGGGTAGGAAGGCATTCGTAGAAAAAGAACAGATTTTAAGATCAAATATTGACTTGGGTATTAGAAAAAGATTACTGAAGGTATATGTTTGGAGTGTAGCACTGTACGGGTGTGAGGCGTGGACTATAGGAAAGGAAGAGAAGCGTAGATTACAAGCATTCGAAATGTGGTGTTATAGGAGGATGATGAGGATTGGTTGGGAAGATAAAGTAACAAATGAAGCTGTACTAGAGTTAGTAGGGGAGAAGAGAAGTATCTGGAGAGTGTTACAGCGTAGGAGAGACAGATTAGTAGGGCATATTCTTAGGCATGGGGGGATTATGCAATTGATCATAGAAGGTAGAGTGGAGGGAAAGAGAGGGGTAGGTAGGCCTAGATTGGAGTATGTGAGTCAGATAGTTGAAGACGTTGAGATGAATAGCTATAGGGAGATGAAGGGATTAGCTCAGGATAGATCGGCATGGCGTGCTGTTTCCAACCAATCTTTAGGATTGCGGACTCTTTAACTAGGCTATTTTATCAAAATCAATATTTGAAATTTATGTCTTTCCTATACTTAAACCGTTATTAAATTCTCTATAATATCACATGTAATCTTAATATCTTTATTGTACTACACATTTTTTATACTGCTTTGAAATATTAAGTAAACTATTTCATATCTTTTATTACTACATTCGCTCCGAGATCGACTTGTAATGAAATACAAAATACCCTCTTTGTATAATATATTAATACAATATAGATTGTATATAGGTCTTCTTCTTGTATTACAAAAATTGCCTGTTCATATATCTAAGCAATATACCACCGCTTTTCCATACTTGCAGTGGCGGCTCGTGACATTTCAATCGGTGGGGCGCATTTCTTAAAAAATAACATAATAGTGAGAAATCTTGCCTAAAATGGATGCAAAATGATTAAATTCAATCATTTCTTGAAAGTGAATTCCACTCTTCTATCTTTCATTGATATAAACTTTTCCAAAACTTTTTCGTTAAAATTGTAAATATCTTGCATCACATTTTTATTAATACAGATTATCGCCAACGCGTTTAAACGATCATTACCCATAGCATTTCGCAAAAAAGTCTTGATTCTTTTATGTGTTGAAAAACAACGCTCTGATTCAGCAGTGGTCATCGGGGTTGTTAAAATAATTTTAAGTATTTTCATAGTTTCCGGGAAAGTTTCACTGAGATTATTTTGTAGCAATAATGAAAGAAAATTTGTGGCTCCAATTATTTGATAAAAATCCAGACGCGAGTAAATGACTTCTAATTCTGTTTTTAATCTGGGTTTATTATTTTATTTAATAATTCCCTCGAAGTGGGCGAGATACAATAATTATATTTTACAGAAACTTCGAGAACTATTTTGTCAATATTTTTTTAAAGGAACAAAATTTCGTTAATTTAAAATTTTCAATTTATAATAATAATTTATGAAGACCGAAATTATAGCTAGATTATTTAGTTAGATCGTCAATCCCAAAAATTGGTTGGAAACAGCCAAGACAGTTTTTCATATTTTGGCCATGATTTCCTGCATATCATTTAATACCTTTTCTAAATTCTACTCCCTTTCTTCCAAGATAGCTATATCGTTGGCGAACCTACTTCCTCTACCGAATATTTCCTCTTCCTACACTATACTCTTTAACGTTGTTTATTGCATCTTCTATCGATTCAATAATAACGGCGAAAGTGTACATCCCTGCCTGACTCCCTTTCCTATTCTCGCTACCTCTTCTTCCCCCTCAATTCTAACTAAAGCAGTTTGAGGTTTGTATAGATTGAAAATAATTCTCCTATCCTTATAATCTATTCCCGTTTCTTTTAAGAATCTAAATGTTGTGTCACAATATACATGATCGAATGATATTGCTAAACTTAAGGTAATTATAACAGACGAAAATATTTTCGGTCAATGGAGAATCAAAAAAATGATTGGAAATTTTTCCCGCAATATAAATTCTGTCCTATTGAAAAAAAATTCAAATGTTTTTGCAAACTAATAATCGCTTCCTGAAATATTTATTATAAGACATATATTTAAAAATATATATATTCTTTCGTGTTACTAGATGTAAATATTTTCTTCACTTATTGCAAAAATTTTAATTTTTATCTAGCTACGGTCTTGCATTCGTATAATTGAAACCATTTGCTATATGGATTAATAGTTTATTGATTATTGACATAGTTTATTGAGCAACCAATCTTCCACTTTTATTGCAATACTCCATCCTTACCAACGTCCTAATATATTTTCTCTTCAATACCGTTCGATATTTTACAAGAATTCTATAAAGAAATATTAAATTCTTAACTATTTTATATGCCTTTTAATTATATTTCATACAATTCCATAGTTACTTCAATTTATTGAAATTGAATATTATTATTGAAGATATAAATATGCAATTATTTTCTTTATTTGAAAAAGTCCTTTTTCTCGTATTGCATAATTAAACTGAAATTAATTGCGTCGATCCAAAAATTAAATACCCAACTTTCAACCAACATATCCCACACAAAAAAAGTATTTTATTCCCCACCCTGTATATATCCCGCTTTGCTCTTTATGCGGAAGATAAATATTTAGTCTAGCACGCGATTTGCGCAAAAATAAACCAGGAATACGGTTCAATTTAATTACAGCGAGCAATCAATTGCTGCTTTAATGCAATCTGTAATTGGAATTACGAGAAATTAATGATTGCGATGTAACAAAGGACTAAACATCCTTCAGTATAGGGAATTATAATTTATCGATACCGCTGATTTGTTATTTTTTTTATTCGTTTAATTAGTAGATGTGTATTTGCAAAATATCAAGTAATTTGACTGTGATCTTTAATATATCGATAAAAAAAAATCGCAGGGCAATTCGTTATTTTCGTGCAAAATAGATTTTACTTTGAATGGGAAAAAATACTTTTTCATTTTATGGAGAATATGTACTAAGGAATCCTGAAAATTTAAACAGGCTTTGCTAATTTTTTATTTTTAAATTATCACTACGGCGTTAAATAATATTATAGAATATCACCCTCATTAATAATTAACGAAACTAATAAGCAACAACAATAAACATTTGTTTGCCAAATCTAAAATAACCAAAAATAACTAATATAAAAATAAATTTAAAAATGGTTCTTATTAAATAAATTAAATAGACAAGATTAAATGGGGTCTGAATCTAAATTCATTAAATTTTATTTAGATTTATGCATGTATATACCTATACACCATATAAACATGCCTATATTCATAGGCATGTTTATATGGTGTATAGTTTATTTGATTTTTATTTTTTGATTTATTTTATTTGATGTGTTTAATCGCTAAATCCATTCCATTTATGAAATTGTTATCTTTGAAATCTTTAAAATGTTATCTTGAAATCTTTAAAATGTTGCAAGATACTATTTATATAGAAATAAATGTATTATAGTGTATTGTAGTGTATTATAATGTATTACAATTATTATTGTGACAAACAGTTCACTTCAAATTTATAATAATTGCTAGCTTATTATATTGCTTAATTATATTATTCTTATTGTTATAGAATGACAATTGTGTTATACCCTTAGTGTTATTAGTATTCTTATTCGGTTAAGTGGAAGACCAGCTATATATAAATCGAAATTGCCTTTTATATTCTTTATATTTATATTTCTTTTAAATTTATTCTTGTAAGCTGAACTTCGCCGTTGGACAGAATATACATATATTTTCTAGTTACGTTTATTGTACAAATTTTCCTCATATAATATTTTGTATATTCTGATACCTATAAAGAATATTATTATCATTATTATTATTATTATTTAACTCAAAACACATTTAAGTAATTTAAGTGAACTAATTTGAATAGGATGAGCCGAGTTAGTTAAAAATATGTTTGGCTACAGCACTTTTATATTTTCTATGTAATCTGAAATGAACTAAATGCTCGTTAAATCTAGTTTCAATTGGTCTACGTGTTTGTCCTATATATATACTTTAGGACAATTAGAACAAGATATTTCATAAATACCAGATTTATTTATTATTTGGGTTATATTCTATAACTATATATTATATGCTACTTTAAAATTTTATTTATTTAAAATACTATCTAAATGGGTTAACTACAGCAGCAAATGAAGTATTAGGCACAAAGAAAAGGGCAGGTAGGAGGGAATGGATCACGGAAGAAATAGTTGAAATGATAGAAGCAAGAAGGAAAATTAAAATTGGAAACACAGAAGCAGGACAGAAAAAATATAAGGAACTAAGGAACTTAATTAATAGGAAATGCAAGCTAGCGAAAGAAGAGTGGATAAAAGGAAATTGTGAGGATATTGAGGAGGATATGAGAAGAGGTAAAGTAGATTTGGGCTACAGGAAAATTAAGTCACATTTTTCTAAAGTAAAACCAAAGGGTAATATTATATGTGATAAGCAGGGAAAGGAACTCACAGAAAATAAGGAAAAAGCTAGAAGATGGAAGGAGTATCTTGAAGATTTATATAAAGGTAGGCAGAACATGGAGGAGCTAGAAAGTGTGGAACAGATAGATGAGGATGACTTAGGTCCTAGCATACTTAGGTCAGAGTTTCATAGAGCATTAAATGATTTACGGAATAACAAAGCAGCGGGGATTGATATGATACCAGCCGAATTAATAAAACACGCAGGGGAAAAAATGCAGGAGCGATTATACAGGTTAGTTTGTAAAATATATGAGAAGGGAGAAGTACCACAGGATTTTCAGCGTAGTAGAATTGTAACAATGCCGAAGAAAATAGGAGCTAATTTGTGTGAGAACTATAGGACCATTAGTCTACTATCACATGCATCGAAGATATTGTTAAAGATTATTTATAGGAGATTAGAAAATAAAGTAGAGGAAAGGCTAGGAGGAGATCAGTTTGGTTTTAGGAAAAACAGAGGGACGAGGTAGGCGATTCTAGCACTAAGAACGGTAGTAGAAAAAAGAAAGAGGGTAGGAAAGGTAACTTGCATAGCTTTTGTAGATTTAGAAAAGGCATTTGATAATGTAGAATGGGACATAATGTTTAGAATTTTAAAAGAAACGGGTATAGATTATAAGGATAGGAGAATAATTTTTAATTTATATAAACACCAAACTGCCTTAGTTAGAATTGAGGGGGAAGAAGAGGTAGCAAAAATAGGAAAGGGAGTTCGGCAGGGATGTACACTTTCACCGTTATTATTTAATCTATATATAGAAGATGCAATAAACAAAGTAAAAGAAGAGTATAGTGTAGGTGTGAATGTACAGGGAGAGAAAATATATATGTTGAGATTCGCCGACGATATAGCTATATTGGAAGAAAGCGAAAAGAATTTAGAAAGGGTATTGAATGGTATGCAGGCAGTATTGACTAGGGATTTTAACATGAAAATAAATATAGGTAAAACTAAAGTGATGAGGTGTGACAAAAAGGAATGCAGTAGAAAAATGAGGATCACAATAGGAGATAATAGAATCGAAGAAGTGTCAGATTTTTGTTATTTAGGCAGTAGAATCACAAAAGATAATCGAAGCAAGGTAGATATAAAGTGTAGGATAGCACAGGGTAGGAAGGCATTCGTAGAAAAAGAACAGATTTTAAGATCAAATATTGACTTGGGTATTAGAAAAAGATTACTGAAGGTATATGTTTGGAGTGTAGCACTGTACGGGTGTGAGGCGTGGACTATAGGAAAGGAAGAGAAGCGTAGATTAGAAGCACTTGAAATGTGGTGTTATAGGAGGATGATGAGGATTGGTTGGGAAGATAAAGTAACAAATGAAGCTGTACTAGAGTTAGTAGGCGAGAAGAGAAGTATTTGGAGAGTGTTACAGCGTAGGAGAGACAGATTAGTAGGGCATATTCTTAGGCATGGGGGGATTATGCAATTGATCATAGAAGGTAGAGTGGAGGGAAAGAGAGGGGTAGGTAGGCCTAGATTGGAGTATGTGAGTCAGATAGTTGAAGACGTTGAGATGAATAGCTATAGGGAGATGAAGGGATTATCTCAGGATAGATCGGCATGGCGTGCTGTTTCCAACCAATCTTTAGGATTGCGGACTCTTTAACTAACTATCTAAACCACTATTTATTAAAGCGTTGCTAAAATTATTTTTAAAAAATACTTTAAGATAAGAGAGACTCAACTAATAAAAATATGCAAATATCTTAGAGCAAAATATTTTAAAGTTAGCGTAATTGAAAAAGAGAACAATCTGAGCAGTAGCCTAGCTAGAAATTTTGGGCCCTAAACAATTTAATAAATAAAAATAAATCATCGCCTTAAAAAAAAATGCCGAGGGCGCCCCAATGCCTTGCATCGTATTGCCTTATGGTAGTTACGCGCTTGAATCTGAGTATACATTAAAAAAAAAGATACAGAACAAAATAATTTATTAATCTTCGTCGAAAAGTAAAAACCAAAAGTATTGGAATTGGGCTATAATCGTATGGTTCTGCAGTGTTGTTTTAATACCATTCTATTTCATAATTACGTTGCATTATAAATTATTATCAATATATAGCTCGTATGAATATTTTCGAGCGAATCTAGCTGAATTTAAATAGTCTCTACGTTTTCTGTATATTAGCCAGTGTTTCTGTTCAGCGCTACAGAATGCAGATACACATCTGAATATCAAACAGGATCATTTTCTGTCAATGCCCGTTATCCTCACCACAATGGTTCGGGCATTATTTGCGGCACACACGTCATTATTCACAATATCCGAGCACGGATACACGCACTGTCAGGTTACGCCGGTTTGACACGTCATACTACATATAAAGATGCGATATTGTTCCATGCCGTGGCTGTAACAGCCACTGGATTAATTTGTTTAAACTAATTTTGTACAATAGCGCTCGAAAACAGCTGGGGATTAACGACATAAAATACAAATTTTAATAAATACATATACATCGTTTTTTTGAAAGTGGCGGACCAGTATCGTCCACTACATCACTTATACACATACATATACTTATATACACAAGGTACTCAGCCACACCTAGTTTTTTTAGTGACAATACACAAGCGTACCCACAGCACAGCATTTCTCAATATAGGTAAGAGACATATTATCAAACGTTTTACCGAAGAGAGTTTTATATAATGGCATATTCTTAGCGTCTGACTGTTCAACTACGACTATGAAGAAATATTATTTATAATTCAACCACCTAGTCAATTTACTAATTTTGTAATCTCTATACTGCTTACATTTAAATTATATTACGGTAAAAATAGAGCAATTATAGATTTCTACAACAAAGCAATAGACTTTGTATTTAAATCAATAAGCAATGACTCATGTTACTCAAGTTGTTGCAAAAAGCATATAGATTTTATTATAAAACAATTAATAAATGTAAAATAAACGGAAAGTGAAGAAACAAAAAGTAAACTTGGTGGCACTAGTGCACCTATTAAAAGACAAGAAGTTAGTTAAACTTTCCTGAAATAATTTTATATATTTTGTGTTGGTAAACTTTTTATTTTTATTTTTCATTTTAAAAAGATGAATTGTGTTGTGATATTATTAGATTTCATTAAAAAATTAATATAATTTATAATGAAAATATTATACTAAAAATATATTCATTGGCTTCGCATCATGAACCAAGTGCCAATATGTTAAAATATGTTACAAATATGTTAAAGTCAATATTTTACTTTATCATTATCTAATTTTGGGCAACCATTGTAAAAATAACATTGGAAAAGCGTACGGTACATTTAAAATAAATATTACATAAATATTTCTTGACATCGCAATCATTATCTTTTGTAATTTGTTTACATAAATTATGTTGCACAAACTAAACACACTTAGAATTGCTTACAACTCACGGCTAACGGTATACTACGGTAGGCAACCTAACCTACAGCACGCCTAGCGTGTAATACACGTGTAATGTGCAATAGCAACCCCTGGGGGCTGCGGCCAACGATATCATCTGAGTCCCCAGTCAAATAAGTGCAGATGTTTAATTGTATTTATTAATATTGTACACATGGCAACGCTGTATTGATTCTCCTATTCACCACCACGAGCCAGCATTGTATGGATGTTGTTTTCTAATGAGTAAGACAAGGACACCTAAAAATAGCTTTCTATCCTTTGGGCTCGATTTGGCCGTATGCGTTAACCTTCTTTATATAGTTAGTATTCATTGATAGTATGTTCAAATTTGTGCAACGATTGTAATCAACGCAAATGTACCATCAGTTGTATACGTACAACCAAATAGGAAAGTTTCAACCTGCACTCTGCAATTATTGCACATCCACGCCTTTAGAATTACACCATATAAAAGAGGTATTGACTGGTGTCTGTGGAATAGTTTGAGGCGTTTAAATTGGATTTAATTTGTTTTTTTTTAATCCAGAGATCATGTACCTAGAAGATCAAATATATGCCAAAAAATTAGATGATACGTTGGTATTTCGAGTCATTAATAGGGTATATATTTTTTGGAAATTTAAGTTTAATTTTGTTATATTTTTCGAATAAGCAAATTTATTACCGATGATTACCGATGACTTTCTTCGAAAAATTATGCAAATTAATGATTTCATTAAAAAAAAAGAAAAAGTATATTTCATGTGGTATCTGTTTGTCTATCTAAGGTTTTTTTAAAATTTGATTCAATTTAAATAATCAATTTCATTTGTAAAAATTATTCAATGAAAAAAAAAATAACTACATTAATGATTTAATAAAAAAGAAGAAAAAGAGTATTCCATGTGGTATCTGTTTGTTTATCTAAGGTTTTTTTTTAATTTGTAAAAATTTATAAATTGCGCTGATTAGTTAGATTCTTTTAATCCAAATGACGTCCATATACTCGTTCCAGCTTATACCCTTTTCATCTTTTTGTAATAAATGTTTTAATTAGGGAAGAGAAATGAAAATATGTTTTTAATTGTGATATAAAATACTGTATTTTCATTTCTCTTCCCTAATATGGAATATCGCAACATAACGGAAAACCTACAATTTAAAATGTTTTAATTATTAATTTGTGCATCGTGATTTATCTCAAATGACAAGTTGAATATAAAATATCACGAACTTTCGCAATACTAATTTGGCCATATAGTAATTTAAGTAAATATGGAAACAGTTATATTTTAATCCAAGTGTATATTGTAAATGTGTCGATTATCTCCAGCAATAATGGATGAGTTAATGAAAAGTGACCGGAAAACCATATCAACAAATTGATCGAAATAATGACCGTGCAGACAAGTTTCCGACAATAAAAATATTTTCAATTTTAAGTGACTGTACCTGCAAAATAAACAAAAAATTTCATAATTCTACAATTCTATTTTGTGAATATTATTATATTGATTAACGAATTGGTTTTATAAAAAAAAGTTCGTTAATTTATCAATTAAAATTAGCAATTAAATTAGCTATGAATTAATCAATTAAGATCAAATGTTGCACAGTAACAGTACATGACTATGCGCTGAACGCACGTGTTTATTTTAACCCAAATTTTTATTAAAAAGTATTTTTGATATATATTAATTACAAAAAAATTCTTTTTTGACATTAATTTCTGAGATCGCTCAGGCAAGGTAGATAGTTGCAAATAATTATTTTACGAAATGTGGTGCTACAGGAGCATGATGAGGATTTGTTGGGAAGATAAAGTAACAAATGAATCCGTACTAGAGTTAGTATAGAAGAAGAGAAGTATTTGGAATGTAATACAGGGTAGGAGAGATGGTTTACTAAGTTATATTTTTAGACATGGGGGTATTATGCAATTAGTTATAGAAGGTAGAGTAGGTGGGAAAGAAGGAGTACGTCTAGATTAAATGGAATGAGAATCGACTGTTTTATAGTAGCAAGTTGTGAATACTTGAAAAAAAAATTAACTTAGGACCCCAAAATTTTATGCAAACTTTAGAATTACTATTTCAAATCTAATTTTGCTATTATTTTCTTTTCTACATTGTCACGAATCGTGATTGATATACTATATAGTATTTTAGAGGATTTTATTTAGTTTTATCTTGTGCTACTGAAGATGGGCGCGTAGCGCTTGAAATGTACATCTAGCTACTTAATGTTTGTTACGGTATTTGGGTGATATTCTATATTAGTATTGCCTAGTGATGTAGGAAGTCTCTCAAATGCAAAATTCAAGTTAAAGCTAAAGAACTTCTTAATAAAAAACGCTTTTTATAATTATACGGATTTTCTAGACTGTGGTATTGCTAATCTATGATATAATTTATAATGTCTGTACGCGTTTAATTTGCCTGGCCATGAGATGCGCACTTGTCCAAAATAGTGGGGGTGCAATTGCTATTGCTTAAGACGCGCTTACAATCATTTATTCCCTGGCACTACCCTTCAGTCTGTGTTAAAACTATATTTTGGTGTAAAGTGGTGTATATATATACCTTTGAAATATTCCGATTTTTTTGGCGATTTTGGTCAAAGTTTAACAAGTGCTGCCCAAAACAATGCAAAATGGCTATAAATCGTCTTAAAACTATATTTTACTGATTTCCGGTTCAAATGGAAAAAGTTGAAATTTTCGTCGAAAAAAGTGAAAAAGTCGTGTATATATACCTTTGAAATATTCCGATTTTTTTTTCGATTTGTTGTAAGTTTGAAGTTTATTATTTTTATTTTTTAGTTTTCATTTATTGTTATATTGATGGTTAATAAAGCACTTTATTATTATTATTATAATTATTATATATTATTAAAATATGTAACTCCGTACTGATTATTTATACAAAAATGTTCATGCATTAATTTCTTTTTAAATTAAGTTTAAGAGGGCAGTTTGCATTGGCGATTGATGAAAATTGCTTGTGATTATTTTGACGCAATTGAAACCAGTTTCGATATACACTTCAATTAAAAAATCATTTTCTAAAATTGCTACCCATTTTTAATAAATTATTTAACACGATATAGTGAAAAAGTACAAAAATTTCATTTCTAACTTAAAAAGTGTTTTATAATATAGGAGCTAAGAACTGTCTTTTAAAAAACAGCTCAGCGATATAAATTTGTCACTCAACCATTCCTAATATTCCAGTTTAGAATTCAATCAAATTTTCCGATGGTGTGTTAGTTTTTGGCAACGTCTCAAAGTAGAAAGAAATTCATGAAAAGGAACGTCAATTTTTAGATTTAAAAAAAAATGATTAACGTAGCTAATACCATCAGAATCTGACTTTACCAAATTTCAACTTTTCTTAATGTATATTAAAAATATTACACCCTCGGGGTCTATCAGTAAAAAAAAATCTTGAAAATAAATGTAAACAGGCCCCCCTTAAAGTGCTTTTTCGAGATTGTACATTTTTTTTACATTTACATTTAATATCCCTTAAATAAAGTTATGGGATCTATTACGTTAATTTACACAAGATTATTTTTTCAAACCTTGCTTAATGTATAATCCATACACAGCACTTAATAAGCTTATTTATTTAGAATATTAGCAAATTAACTTTTAATATGCTTTTAGATCGCAAAAAGTTTTAAATATTCGATCGAAAAGTTGATATAAATTTTGTTGTTCAATTGCTCTCAATTGCTCTTTATTCTTTGGTATTATTATTTAATTATTCTCGCAATTTTCCAAATTGCGCAAATATTTAATAAAATTCAAATTTCATAAATCCATATACTATATTTTACTATAAGTTCTTGTTTTAAAAATTATCACGAAATTTATGTTGAATTATTACTTTGTTCTAAACTACTAATATTTCTGATATCTCTTGTTCTTTTAAATTTTCTTAATATGTTATATATAATTTTACAAGAATAGCCATTTTGTACTGATATATTTCGGATATTATTTAATTCAATGTTATATTTATCATTAGATAAACGAACATTTAATAAGCGGTTAATTAAAAAATTAAAAGCAATTGACGACAATGATTTGAATCGTTCTGTATATAGCAGTCCGTATTTGTAGCTTTTCTATATATATTAAATTTTAATATATTATTATTTCTAATGACTAACACATCTAAGAAAGGTAACTGATTATCATTTTCGATATCATAAGTAAATTTAATTGAAGGAAATTTAGAATTTAATATATTAATAAAATCATCAACATTAGATTTTTCAATATGAAAAATCGCACAGATGTCATCTACATATCTAATCCAATCTGTAGGAAAATAAATTTCAGTTTCCCTTAATTTAGTTTAAAACTAACTCATAAATAAATTAGCAATAATTATCAATTCATTTATTATTGTTTCCGCTTTTTCTACCAAGATAATCGTGATTATTTAAAAAATTTCTTACAAATATGAATTTTGTTCCATTCTATCCATCAATCAGGATGTGCATACATAGTTTATTATTAATAATATTAACAATACATACTACAAAATAAAATCGGTAGCTACATCACATGATTTGTGTTTATACCATTTCAATTATTTATAAACGGTCAAATTCGTATATTATTTATGATAAGCGTGTTCGAATCAAATTGAATATAGAAATATAGAGATAGTAACAAAATAGATCGAATGGACTTACGCCAAACTATTTATCTATTCATCTATAAAGCGATACGAGAGGATTCTGCCCATTCAAGCTACACACAATAATTCTTATACCATGTCCCAGGAGATTTAGTTGATCATATTTTTTCAAATATTTTATATACGAGTGTAACTGTTAAAATGATTTAAAATCGTAATTTTAATCTAAAGAAATCACTAGCTTCATTCGAATAGTCTACGAGACCAATTTTTCCAAAAAATATATATCGCGGAATATCCTATACAAGACCAGTTCATTTCTGAACTAGTACAAAAATGATAGTTACTTAATTCACTACTGGTGGCAGCACCTGCCGGAATATAGATACAATGAAGTCAGTCATATTGCGAAGGATGTAAATAATGTGTCTTTTAATCGCAAATAATATGTGATAATATAAAATTTGTATTATAATGAACTAAAGAATTTTTGCGGGGGGAAATATATGTGAAAAAACAAAAGTTAGAATTCCAGCGTTCATTTAGAATCGTTTAAACGGCATTTTCGACGTAATTTTATATCAAGAAAATGAATAACGTAAAACAGGAAAGAGATCACAAAGGAATAAAAAAACTCATTTCATGTTACAAATGAAGAAATGGCATTACAAAAGGCTCTTTGTTTTAATAATACCGTTTTGTGTTGTTCCTAAGCAAACTCGTTTAAAAATATATTATAATTTGTAATAAATATATAAAAATATATTGTAATAAAATGCAAGAATTATTTCTTTACTAAATTTTCATGGAGACAAGCTGTATACCAACAAAGTATACCAGTTCAGCCATAAATATCGTATTATTTTGGGAATTATTTATACGGATCGGTAGTTTTATTACAGCTGCAGTTATTATTAAATAAATACTATCCTGCGTTAATAATTCAGATAATCCGTTCACTAGACCGTGTATTTATAATGCATTTATTTGCTGTATACAAAATTTGTATCAATAGTGTATAAATTAAAAATAAATTTAATAATGGTTCTTATTAAATAAATTAAATAGATAAGCTGAAATTGAGCCTGAATTTAAATTCATTAAATTTAATTTAGATTTATGCATGTATATACATTTCATAAGCATTTAACTCGGAATAATTTAAAACACGTCTAAGTAATTTAAGTGAACTAATTTGAATAGGATTAGTCGAAAATATGTTCGGCTACAGCACTTTTATCTTTTCTAGTTAATCCGAAATGAGCTCCTTAGATCTAGTTTCAATTGGTCTACGTGTTTGTAGACCAATTAATATAAAAAATATATTTAAAAGTATCGAAATAGAATTGCAATCGGATTAATCTGTCAAAACGGCAATTATTTTCCTTAATACGGTTCAATTGGCAGATTTATTATTTATATTGTCAATATTTTTATTGAACTTTAGAATTGATAATGCAATGTATATCCGTTCAAATTTATATAAATGTAGAATAGTGCGAGGTAAAATAACATTCGTGCAAAAATAATAAATTCCGAGGTCTTAAAAAATAGAAAGAATTTTATGAAGTATAACAATGTATAGGGATGTGAGGCGCGGACAATAGTAAAAATCAAAATAAACTTAAGATACAAGCTTTTGTTCGTAAATCAAGTCGTATAGCACCGCAACTTTTTTTTAGAGTCATAATAACTAAATGAATTACATCTTTTCAATACATCTACTTTAATTCCAAATTATATAAATCCAATTCCAATAATTCCAATTTTTTGTCGTCAAAACATAATTTTTTTCCTAAGAGCAGGAAAATTGCTTAAATTAATCGTTTTCTTTGCAAACGATTACTTTTAGATGTTTCAATCTCTCTGGCATTAATAACCTGATTTATCAGAACAAAGAATATTGCTTGTTAACAAAAATTTATTTTTCATTTTGACCACACTTAAAACGATTGTTTTCTTTGCACACGAGCAATTTCGCATCCTTCCAGTTCTCCAGCATTAAAAGCCTGATTGATCAGAACTAAAAATGTTTTCTCTCCTAAGATATGATTGGACAATCCTAATAATATTTTTTTTTACAAGTTAGTTAAAGAGTCCGCAATCCTAAAGATTGGTTGGAAACAGCACGCCATGCCGATCTACCCTGAGCTAATCCCTTCATCTCCCTATAGCTATTCATCTCAACGTCTTCAACTATCTGACTCACATACTCCAATCTAGGCCTACCTACCCCTCTCTTTCCCTCCACTCTACCTTCTATGATCAATTGCATAATCCCCCCATGCCTAAGAATATGCCCTACTAATCTGTCTCTCCTACGCTGTAATACTCTCCAAATACTTCTCTTCTCCCCTACTAACTCTAGTACAGCTTCATTTGTTACTTTATCTTCCCAACCAATCCTCATCATCCTCCTATAACACCACATTTCGAATGCTTGTAATCTACGCTTCTCTTCCTTTCCTATAGTCCACGCCTCACACCCGTACAGTGCTACACTCCAAACATATACCTTCAGTAATCTTTTTCTAATACCCAAGTCAATATTTGATCTTAAAATCTGTTCTTTTTCTACGAATGCCTTCCTACCCTGTGCTATCCTACACTTTATATCTACCTTGCTTCGATTATCTTTTGTGATTCTACTGCCTAAATAACAAAAATCTGACACTTCTTCGATTCTATTATCTCCTATTGTGATCCTCATTTTTCTACTGCATTCCTTTTTGTCACACCTCATCACTTTAGTTTTACCTATATTTATTTTCATGTTAAAATCCCTAGTCAATACTGCCTGCATACCATTCAATACCCTTTCTAAATTCTTTTCGCTTTCTTCCAATATAGCTATATCGTCGGCGAATCTCAACATATATATTTTCTCTCCCTGTACATTCACACGTACACTATACTCTTCTTTTACTTTGTTTATTGCATCTTCTATATATAGATTAAATAATAACGGTGAAAGTGTACATCCCTGCCGAACTCCCTTCCCTATTTTTGCTACCTCTTCTTCCCCCTCAATTCTAACTAAGGCAGTTTGGTGTTTATATAAATTAAAAATTATTCTCCTATCCTTATAATCTATACCCGTTTCTTTTAAAATTCTAAACATTATGTCCCAATCTACATTATCAAATACCTTTTTTTACAATTTTTTTACAAATTAAATAATAATTATACTGAAATTGCCAAATTTAGATTTTAAAAATATGTGGATACATTTTTGTGATACAAAATGAAAACACTTAATTTTTTTAACCAAATATTATAACATTCATTTATATCTTTTACAATGTTCTCAAATTTGCTTCGGCCGCAAAATTATATTTATGATAATTGCATCGTATATTAATTTATTGATACCGATTTTGTATAATATACATTCTGCCTTTTAGAATCAGGTCTTTCATCTGCATATATATTGTTAATACTCACCTAAATTGCAAAATTTAATTAAACTTGCAGATAATAATTAACCGAAGCCTAATTCTGGACGATATTATTTTAATGGCGATCTAATTTATCATACTATGTGTCACTTCTCTGGATAATATCATATACCTATTATATCATATACCCACTATTTTAGAACTGGGCTAGACAAATTTATATATTTTAAAATTTTATGCTCTTTGAATAAAAAATTCTCTTATTTGAATTTACAATATTTTATAACGGTAAATTTTTGTATCACACTCACATTTTTTTAAAATATATTATCGTTTCAATTAAAAATAGAAATATTTTTTAATTAATTATGGGATATACTACTTTTTTAATTACTACAGCAGCTTACATATATTCTTAAATAAGTCCTTGGAAATAAATTACATTACAGCACATCTATTTTTTTTTTTTATATAAAAGCAACGTTAAGTAAATCTAATAATTTGAACAGGTACGAAATATAACAAACTACCCTTGGACATAAAATTGGACAACCAACTAATACTTCTTTCGCACTTCTTACAACTAACTCGATTTCTTTTAAATATCGATACAATTCATACAGGTTGTCCTATTGTCCCAGTCTCTTCTGCAGAATGTACATATATATATATATGCGCCCACCCGTTGACGGTGTGACGGTGTGACGAGCCGCAACGGAATGCATGCACGTTGCGATGGCATGCGGCTAAAAATAAAATGCCAGAATCGGTGAATAATGGGGCTTATGAGATCATATATTCTGCTGCCCCGCATCTATAATTTGTTGTGCATGCATATAGACTACCCCAAATGCAAAAGGAAATGTATGGTTGCATAAATAATACCGCCTTATAATGTTGAATTTATATTCTCCACGTGTTTCGTTAAATTAATTTAACATCATCAGGAGAAAACTACAAATTATTGTATAAAACATCACCCAAAAACCGTTACACAAAGTATTTATTAGCTAGATGCGCATTTCGGAGGCTATGCCCCCATCTACAGTAGCGCAATAATAACACAATTAATTGTTATAAAAACAAATTGACAAAAAACAAATTGGCAAAAACAAAGGGTTATAAAAACAACTAAAACTAAAAATTGTATAGCGATCCCGGTGAGTGACAAAGGTATCTTTATTTGTTGCATAATAGATTAAGTTATTTATTTTATTTATTCTTTTCATTTTTGGCCTCTATTTGTATTAAAACTGTTGTAATTAAAGTCAGAAGGAGATAAATAATAATAATAATTATTATTATAATTAAAGGGAGGTTAAATATTAAGGTGATTGAATGGATTAAATTAAATGTAAAGTTGATTTTAATATATTTTGAGTTTTAATTATAGTTAAAATTATGGGTGTAGTAATGAAAATTATTGGAAGGTTGAAGAAAAATACGAAGTTTTAATATCACGTAAAAATATTTTAAATATAATTAAATATTTATTCGACTAGTTTCGCTATGAAGCATTGTCAAGACTAAAGAATAACAATAACAAAAAAGGGGGGAACAAGTATATATAACCAAACAAGATTTTATCTGCGCACAAACCGCCATACTAACACAATCAAGAAGTCACACTCTCCTAACCAAACTCCTACAAAATGAAATAAACCAACTAACCAACTACTTCCACACCTGGGGCATGACTGTAAACCCCAACAAAACAGAACTAGCCATGTTCACACACAAAAAAACAAGCATGCAACAGAACACAATTAAAGTCCTAAACAAGAACATAAACTGGTCACACAACATAAAATACCTAGGCCTAACACTAGACAAACGACTAACATTCAAAACACACACAACCAACATCTCATTAACAGCACGAAAGAAACTTCACCAACTCATACCAATAATGATATCACCCTCCGCTACAGAAGAACACATCACCCTCCTATACAAAACCTATGTACGCCCGTTCCTCACCTACGCTTCCCCAGCGTGGATCACGATCTCACCAACCAACCTAAAAACCCTACAAACCATACAAAATAAATTCCTCCGGCTAGCAACCAGAACACCTAGATACATCTCCATCCAAACCATACACGAACAAACCGCCATGCCTAAACTCAAAACTACGCTATCCAAACTAAACACAGACTTCTACAACAAACTAAAACACAACCAAAATCCCACCTTGACCGCACTAACCCAAACCATACCCACTCCAAAACGAAAAGCAGCGCGAGTCATGCTGCAAACACTCGCAAACCAACACCACCCACACACAATGTAACCTACAAATACTCAGCACACCCAGCCAACACCACACATACATCGCCAGAGATACACTCAAGCCAACCACAAGACATAACCAGCCAACACCGAAGAAAGAAGCCGACGGCTTGACACTTCAAACACAGGAGAAATCCACCCACACACGACTGCGTCTGCGCACAATATCGAATAAGGGACTGTAGATCAAGTCTAATTGGTCGTTAAGTAGTGTATAATTGGGGTTTTTTCGGTTCTTATGAATTTCCAATGATTCAAGTAAATTTAGTTTTGGGCTTTTTGAACAAATATGCAAGATCGTTAAATTATTAATACAAGGAAAATTATGTTGAGATTCAATACTATGATTTGCAAAATTTGAATTATTTTTTTTAAATTTATAACTATTAAAATGTTCATTAAATCTAATTTTAAAACTACGGCCTGTTTGGCCAATATATATTGCATTGCAATCTGGACAGTTTATCTTATATACTCCACTCCTGTTCATTTTATCTGTTTTATCTTTATGGTTAAACAGAAGATTTGATAGGGTATAAGGAGTTCGTTGTGAAAGGCTTAGGTTGTAGTTAGATAAAGTATTGGCAATTTTTAATGTGTTCGTGGAAAAAGTGAAGGAAATATATTTAATAGTATTAGTAGTCGTAGATACAGGGTAGATAGAGTTGAAAATCAGTTGTTTACGTTTTTTATGAATTAGATTAGAAATTGAGGTTTTTGGGAAACCATTTAATCTAGCTATCTCAAGGATATTTGAAATTTCTAGGTTAAGTAGTTCATTACTAAGAGGGATAGAGAAGGCTCTATGAATTAAGGATTTGTACGCTGCAAGTTTATGTTTTAAGGGATGCGATGAGTTAGCTGGGATTGTTATAGGTGAGAAGGTGGGTTTTCTATAAATGTTAAAATTTAGTTTGGAGTCATGTCTATTAATGGTTAGATCAAGAAAGTTTATAGATTGGTCTATTTCAATTTCTAACGTGAATTTAATATTATTATGTTGTTGATTCAAAAATAATAAAAAGGAATTTAACTGTCTGGTAGTCCCATTAAAACAAGCTAAAACGTCATCTACATAGCGATACCAAAAAGTGATATATTTTTTCCCCAATGTAGAGTTTAGTATTTTTGATTCCAGGTTGTGCATAAAAATGTCTGCAAGTAGGGGACTCAAGGGGGAACCCATGGCTAAGCCATTTTTTTGGGAATAGTATTTATTATTGAATTGAAAATAATTCTGCATAGTACAAAGTTTAATAGATTCATAAATTTCAGATTGAATAAATGGGTCTATACTATCTTGATCTAAGTGTTTTTTAGTAAGGAGAAGGCAATCTTCTACAGGAATATTCGGAAACATATTGGACACGTCAAATGATACTAATTTTGATGAATGAGGGATTTGGTGTGGTTTAAGTAGGTTAATAAGTTCAGGTGTATTTTTAATCGAGTGAGTAGAAATAAAGTTTGTGTATTGTTTGAAAGTGTCGTTTAATTGCATTGCAAGACTTCTAACTGGACTATTAATAAAGGAGACAACAGGTCGTATAGGGTTATCAGGTTTGTGGATTTTAACAAGGCCGTACAATTTTGGGGAAGATGGGTTCATATGAATCATGCGATATTTTTGAAAGGGAGTAAAAATTATGGAGATGTCCTTAAGTAAAGTTTTTAGTTCAGTTTGGAAATGGGGGGTAGGATCTTTTTTATGGATTTCATAGTCGGTTGTATTAATAATATCGGAAATCTTTTTATCATAATCTACTTTATTCATGATGATGAAGGCATTTGATTTATCTGCTTTAGTAAGGATTAAATTATTAGAAGTTAATTTTTGTTGCAGAGTTTTTAAAGGGATTTTGTCAATTTTGATCTACAGTGCCTTATTCGATATTGTGCGCAGATAAAATCTTGTTTGGTTATATATACTTGTTCCCCCCCTTTTTTGTTATTGTTATTCTTTAGTCTTGACAATGCTTCATAGCGAAACTAGTCGAATAAATATTTAATTATATTTAAAATATTTTTACGTGATATTAAAACTTCGTATTTTTCTTCAACCTTCCTATAATATGGAATATCACAACGTAACGGCCAAATCTATAACCTATGAAAATTATTACTGATTTTGATATATTAAATTTTTTATTTGATGAGATTCTAGTTATATATATAAATAAGATTAATATTCCTCTAATTATTATTAAAAAATATATATATAAGCATATCAAAAATTAGTTAAAATTAAATCTGTAATTATTGAGAACGAAATTGATTGGATTAAAAGTCTTATAGCTAAGGCTAGAGGGTGGGAAAGTATAAGGGAGAATACTCTAATTTGTGTAGAAATACATAATAAAGATATAATTTCAGAAAATAGTTTTAAAAACATTTTAATTTTGGAGATTCAAGATAAAAGGTAGTTTTTTTCTGATGTTTTAAAAGAATTAAATTTTTAAAAATTCTTGAAAATAAATGTAAACAGCCCCCCTTTAAAGTGCTTTTTTGAAATTGTACTTTTTTTTCCATTTACATTTAATATCCCTTAAATAAAATTATGGGAACTATTACATTAATTTACACAAGATTATTTTTTCAAACCTTGCTTAATGTATAATCCATACTTGCACTTAATAAGCTTATATGTTTAGAATATTAGCAAATTAACTTTTAATATAACTTTTAGATCGCAAAAAGTTTTAAATGTTCGATCGAAAAGTTAATATAAATTTTATTGTTGAATTGCTCTCCATTGCTCTTAAATTGGTCTTTATCGTTTGGTATTATTATTCATTTATTTAATTATTCTTGCAATTTTCCCAATTATGCAAATGTTTAATAAAATTCAAATTTCTTAAATCTATATATTATATTTTACTATAAGTTTATGTTTTAAAAATTATCAATAATAAGTGGATCTTTTTTAATTTCTTGATAAGGTCCATTAGAAATGAGAATATAAAATTAGATATATAATCCTAAAAACCTTCATTGAACTTTAAACTATTCAAAACTACTTAACAGCTCAGTGAATATTCTTAATACACCATTATAACATTTTTCCTATTTTGGAACTTTGAAACATCCTCTCGTATGCATTGTGTACTGTAAGCTCTTCATTTTTTTTACCAGGACTTTCAAAGCAAGTTTTAAAAGCACTTATCCAAAATGTGCATGGCTTTATGAAAACACTAATTTAAATTCTGTTAAGTTCCTTTCAAAATATTCCTGCCATCTACATAATTTTTACACCCTGCACGTAAATACACGCGAATGCCTAGATTAGCTAAAGCATTTTATTTTTATTATTCTATTCACATGGGTGTACCAATAACATGAATATGGACCAAAAAAATAAAAGATCACATTAGGACTTTACATTAAAAAAAATTGTTAATCTCAAAATTACTTATACATAAGAAAATATGTAATTTAAGGATAGATTCACAATCTGTATTTGTAGGTTAATGATTTTAGCAATATGAAATTTTTTAATTATAGTAGAGATATTTTCTAAAATGTTGAAAAACATATCAAATATCTGGAGGTAGAAATAATCCTACCTTCAGATATTTTATAAGTTAGTTAAAGAGTCCGCAATCCTAAAGATTGGTTGGAAACAGCACGCCATGCCGATCTATCCTGAGCTAATCCCTTCATCTCCCTATAGCTATTCATCTCAACGTCTTCAACTATCTGACTCACATACTCCAATCTAGGCCTACCTACCCCTCTCTTTCCCTCCACTCTACCTTCTATGATCAATTGCATAATCCCCCCATGCCTAAGAATATGCCCTACTAATCTGTCTCTCCTACGCTGTAACACTCTCCAAATACTTCTCTTCTCCCCTACTAACTCTAGTACAGCTTCATTTGTTACTTTATCTTCCCAACCAATCCTCATCATCCTCCTATAACACCACATTTCGAATGCTTGTAATCTATGCTTCTCTTCCTTTCCTATAGTCCACGCCTCACACCCGTACAGTGCTACACTCTAAACATATACCTTCAGTAATCTTTTTCTAATACCCAAGTCAATATTTGATCTTAAAATCTGTTCCTTTTCTACGAATGCCTTCCTACCCTGTGCTATCCTACACTTTATATCTACCTTGCTTCGATTATCTTTTGTGATTCTACTGCCAAAATAACAAAAATCTGACACTTCTTCGATTCTATTATCTCCTATTGTGATCCTCATTTTTCTACTGCATTCCTTTTTGTCACACCTCATCACTTTAGTTTTACCTATATTTATTTTCATGTTAAAATCCCTAGTCAATACTGCCTGCATACCATTCAATACCCTTTCTAAATTCTTTTCGCTTTCTTCCAATATAGCTATATCGTCGGCGAATCTCAACATATATATTTTCTCTCCCTGTACATTCACACCTACACTATACTCTTCTTTTACTTTGTTTATTGCATCTTCTATATATAGATTAAATAATAACGGTGAAAGTGTACATCCCTGCCGAACTTCCTTCCCTATTTTTGCTACCTCTTCTTCCCCCTCAATTCTAACTAAGGCAGTTTGGTGTTTATATAAATTAAAAATTATTCTCCTATCCTTATAATCTATACCCGTTTCTTTTAAAATTCTAAACATTATGTCCCAATCTACATTATCAAATGCCTTTTCTAAGTCTACAAAAGCTATGCAAGTTACCTTTCCTACCCTCTTTCTTTTTTCTACTACCGTTCTTAGTGCTAGAATCGCCTCCCTCGTCCCTCTGTTTTTCCTAAAACCAAACTGATCTTCTCCTAGCCTTTCCTCTACTTTATTTTCTAATCTCCTATAAATAATCTTTAACAATATCTTCGATGCATGTGATAGTAGACTAATGGTCCTATAGTTCTCACACAAATTAGCTCCTATTTTCTTCGGCATTGTTACTATTCTACTACGCTGAAAATCCTGTGGTACTTCTCCCTTCTCATATATTTTACAAACTAACCTGTATAATCGCTCCTGCATTTTTTCCCCTGCGTGTTTTATTAATTCGGCTGGTATCATATCAATCCCCGCTGCTTTGTTATTCCGTAAATCATTTAATGCTCTATGAAACTCTGACCTAAGTATGATATTTTATAAGATCTTAAACAAAATATTAACACTTAATAACCCCACTATTTAGCCTAATTAATTGCAAATATTCTTAAATTAATCCCAAAATCCCAAATAAATTAATAACTAAGACTTACCTTCCCATAAACCATTATACACTAATCTAAACAAAATTACAACCAAAACCCCTACAAAATAATCTAAACAATTAAAAATAATATTAAATTAATTCCAAAATCCCTAATAAATTAAAAATTCAAATTTACCTTCCCGTAAACTATCAAACATTAATAAAAACAAAACCCTAACTCATAACCAAATAACCTTAACCAAATAATAAAATTAATTAAAAATAATAATAAATTTATTCCAAAACCTTAAATAAACTAATGATATAGATATTAATATAATATATCTTCACATATAAATGTAATATAAAAAATATGCGTGTGACTCTCGCGCGGTAGAAGTGAAACTTCTTAGCTCCTAGGAAAAGTTGATTTTATGCATTGCTTTTTTCCCATTTGTTAACGATTTGATTTTGATTGATTTTTATTGACACTCTGATCATCAAAGAAAGCATTATTAACTGTAATGTCGTACAGTCTATAAAGAGGAGTTTGGATTAAATATTGTAGCCATATTTTTATAGTTCTTTTTCTCACCTAACCAATTAAATAACTCGATCTGTGTATTTTTCTTCTTTTCATGTGGACATTAATACAATGATCATCATCAATGTCTCTTGGCAAATGATTCACCATCGTATTCACAGATATTGCAACATTAATAATTTATCCATGTTGATCATGTACATGTCGTAAACGTCGAATTTGCATAAATGGAATTCTGGGTGCAATTAACCTCTCTGACACTAAATCTAATTTTGGTAGATGACCAGGTAATTCTGGGTAGACAAAACCATTTGACTTCGATAACATTGGAACGGTATTCTGAATGAGAGTATTTCGGCATGAATTGCACACTATCACATCTTCAATGATAATGGCTGGAAACGCAGTATGTAAAAGTTACTCGTGCTTAGGATCAACAGGTTTCACATCGTTCTTAAACCATATTCGATCACATATGGAACACACTATACATAGCGGATTATTGAAAAATTGTTTATCAAATTCGCGATGAGCAGGTTGAAAGAATGTAAATTTTGTGTATGATGCACTAGTGGGTGCATTTCTATTTGTCGATGGCTCGCTCAGCTGTATCAGATTCATTTCGTTGATCTCTCACACCGCGCGTATCTTCAGGTGTAGACGGCACGCCTGAATCAGTGGCATACAATTTCTCTATACCACTCACTGTAACCTCACTTAACGACGGTATCGATTCATCCAGTGTATTTGAGGTCGTTGGAAGGTTATGTTGTCCACCGTGTTTCTTTAACGCCCTTTGCCTGGCTCGATACTCTCTACTTCTTTCCAAGGTACTTGTTGGCACTTTTCTTGGCGGTCTATTCGCTTTCTTCCGTTCTCTAAAGGCTCGCACTCTGTCTGTACTTGTCTTTTTCTCCATTTCACTTTTCACAAAATGGAAATTGTTAGCTAAAATATTAGGCTGTGTTTGTGTAATATATAATAAAATACGCAAGCGTCTACTGGTTGCCTTATGCCACGTATACAAGCAGTACACGCGGCGCATGCGCGTAGCGTGTTTCACTTTTCGTGACGCTCAGGCCAATTTGCCCTACCGCGTCTATAGAAGTTTCACTTCAAAAAGTAAAATAAAAGTGTGCATTTTGCATATATTTATAATTCATACTTTTATTATTGGCGTTTATTTTTTTATCGAGATATAATTGGGCAAGTTTGTTGCCGCAATTTTCATTTTTCTTTCCATAAGCCAACAATTTAAATATGTATATGAACCACAATTCTAATTCATTATGAGTTTACCACACCACTGGCTGAACATCCAGAAAGATTATACAAACTTAGTTTGATGGAAAACTTTTTCGTTCACCTAAATCATATATAATTCTTGCCAAAGTTTCACAAACTGGCAAACTATAATTCGTACCATATATCATGGGCATCTCACACGTTGTTTAAAGGATACAAAGATGTATGACCATTATATACAATATTATTTCTTCAGCAACCATCGAAACTAATTGTACGTATTAAAATTGGTACGTGGAAGAATTTTATTAGCACCTCCAAAAAGTTAGTTAGCATGAATATTATTCAACCACTGTTTCCAAACATTGGAAATATTAATATATAAAGAAATTAAATATAAATAAAAGGTAACTTGCATAGCTTTTGTAGATTTAGAAAAGGCATTTGATAATGTAGATTGGGACATAATGTTTAGAATTTTAAAAGAAACGGGTATAGATTATAAGGATAGGAGAATAATTTTTAATTTATATAAACACCAAACTGCCTTAGTTAGAATTGAGGGGGAAGAAGAGGTAGCAAAAATAGGGAAGGGAGTTCGGCAGGGATGTACACTCTCACCGTTATTATTTAATCTATATATAGAAGATGCAATAAACAAAGTAAAAGAAGAGTATAGTGTAGGTGTGAATGTACAGGGAGAGAAAATATATATGTTGAAATTCGCCGACGATATAGCTATATTGTAAGAAAGCGAAAAGAATTTAGAAAGGGTATTGAATGGTATGCAGGCAGTATTGACTAGGGATTTTAACATGAAAATAAATATAGGTAAAACTAAAGTGATGAGGTGTGACAAAAAGGAATGCAGTAGAAAAATGAGGATCACAATAGGAGATAATAGAATCGAAGAAGTGTCAGATTTTTGTTATTTAGGCAGTAGAATCACAAAAGATAATCGAAGCAAGGTAGATATAAAGTGTAGGATAGCACAGGGTAGGAAGGCATTCGTAGAAAAGGAACAGATTTTAAGATCAAATATTGGCTTGGGTATTAGAAAAAGATTACTGAAGGTATGTGTTTGGAGTGTAGCACTGTACGGGTGTGAGGCGTGGACTATAGGAAAGGAAGAGAAGCGTAGATTACAAGCATTCGAAATGTGGTGTTATAGGAGGATGATGAGGATTGGTTGGGAAGATAAAGTAACAAATGAAGCTGTACTAGAGTTAGTAGGGGAGAAGAGAAGTATTTGGAGAGTGTTACAGCGTAGGAGAGACAGATTAGTAGGGCATATTCTTAGGCATGGGGGGATTATGCAATTGATCATAGAAGGTAGAGTGGGGGGAAAGAGAGGGGTAGGTAGGCCTAGATTGGAGTATGTGAGTCAGATAGTTGAAGACGTTGAGATGAATAGCTATAGGGAGATGAAGGGATTAGCTCAGGATAGATCGGCATGGCGTGCTGTTTCCAACCAATCTTTAGGATTGCGGACTCTTTAACTAAACTAAAGAAATGAAATGCAAATGGAACTGTCGTTAATGTGAATAATGATTATGAACACTTATTTTTTGTATTATGTATCGTTTAATCAATGTAGGATTAATTTTTTTTAGGAAATATTTGATTTCAATAAATTTATATTTTCAATTATGCTAATGCGCAAATAAAAATGGATATGCGTAATTTTTTAACAAGCTTCGTAAGAAGATATAAAAATTAAAGGCTTTGATGAACCAAAAAACTTTGCAAAAGTTGCAAAAAACGTGCAAAAACTATTTAGTCCTCATTAAATTATATAAAATTAATGAATGATATTCAATCAAGAAGTAATTCACTACTTTATTTATTCTAATACAGGATGAAATTCATATTTTCATTGGCACTGTAGAAAATTTCATTTTATATTTCTGAAATTTTATATTTACTTAAAAATGGATTTATTCAGTAGAACAAATCAACCTTCATATTGAATTTCAAATACAGCAATTAAAATTTCATAAAATTTCCATCCAATTTCACAAAATTTCACTATCCTGTTCAATATGAACGAAGTAACATACATAAAAAACAAATATGGTCATAAATTTTGCGAATCCTATTTTATAGCTTTCTCAAACGATTTGCAGGCGTACTTAATTTGCTACGTTCTTTCTTTTATAACTCTATAAATATTGGACAAATGAAGAGGATTTTCTACATCTCTGAAAATATAAATCGCAGTAAAATATGGTTTTACTATCATATTTGTAATTTCTGAAGCTATAAAAACGTCTAGGCAAATTATATTTTAAATAGTCAATATTTAAGTTCCAGGTAGAAAGTTTGATAGAAAGAATTGATTTCCATTCCGTTTTTTATTTGATATATTACATTGTAATATATCAAATTATATCGGTTGTTCCAAATATCCGTTACCTTTGTTCTTATTACTTGTTCTTTGTTCTTATTACATACATTTTGTTCTTATTATAATAATCTTTTATACAGATTTATATCTAAAAAATATCTATGCTCTAAAAATCTTTAATCTAGACGTAATATGGTTTCAATTTTATAAAAAACTTGACGAAGGAAGCAAATAATATATAGAGACTATTTTTTGTCGGAAAAGCTATTGAAAAATAGTTCAGTGACAGTTTGACGCCTTGTCAATGTTGCTCGAGCAGCGTTCAATAAAATAAAATTGAAACCATCGCCTCTGTTGTAAAAGGAAAATATAAATTAGCAATTTCCGTGAAATGGCACACAGGTGAGAAAATTATTAATATGTTAAAAATATTAATTTGATACTAAAAATAAAAAATTGAAATTATTACATTTCTATTTAAAAAATTATCACTACGGTGTTAAATAATAGTATAAAATATCACCCAAATACCGTGACTTAAAGCATTAAGTAGCTAGATGCGCATTTCGAAGGATATTCCCCCATATTTTGAATAATTCAAAACACTTTTAAGTAATTTAAGCGAACTAATTTGAATAGGATGGCCTGAGTTAGTCAAAAATATGCTCGGTTACAGCACTTTTATCTTTTCTATTTAATCTGAAATGAGCTAAATGCTCCTTAAATCTAGTTTCAATTGGTCTACGTGTTTGTCTTATATATACACTTTAGGACAACTAGAACAAGATATTTTATAAATACCAGATTTTTTTATTGAAATCAATCAAATCTTTGGGATTTCCTAGAAAATTAGCAAGACTATTATATGGTACTTTAAAATTATATTTATATAAAAGACTATCTAAACCACGGTTAATTAAAAAATTAAAAGCAGCATATTTATGTTGACAACAATGATTTGAATCGTTGTGTATATAGCAGTCCGTATTTGTAGCTTTTATATATATATATATATATATATATATATATATATATATATATATATATATATATCAAATTCTAATATATTATTATTTCTAATGACTAAAACATCTAAGAAAGGTAACTGATTATTATTACAATTCTCATTAGAAATCTAATCTTATTAAAAATATAAGGATCATTTTCGAATTCCGATGCTTCTTTTTTAATGCTTTCACTATAATATTTTTTTTTGATTTTACAATCTAAAATTATTCTATTCTATTCTATTCTATTCTATCGCTAATGTAGTATTTGTTTTATTTTTTCCTTGCAGCGCCAATAAAATTTATGGATACTGACCCAGAGCAGACTGGTAAAGAATTTCAAGATATTACTTTACGATGCGAAGTTCAAGGGGGCGACAAACCCATTGTCACCTGGAGCGGGGAAAATGGAAAACTGGAACGTAAGTTGTACATTTTGACTTATTGTAAATTGTTAGATTTTATAATTAAAATACCTTTAAAGTCTGATGGAAATTAAATGTTCAACAGAGTTTTTAAGTAAATTAAATTCATTGTAATAGCCAAAAGTATTTTTTTCGTGAAATTAATTGAATATAATACGTGCAAATAAACATTTTACCCTTATTAAGGTTCATCAATTTAAAGAATTCGTTATGAAAGACGTTTTAAAATAGTTATGCTTTATTCTACGTAATTAATGAATTTCTCTCAAATATTATTCCATAATTTTTACAAGAATTGTTAATTCACCCCCACAATAAACTAAACACTAAAACATTTTGTTTCACCATTTTTCTACCTCTGATTGTCTTTTTAAATTAAAACTTGTTGCAAATCGATTTTTTCTGAAGATGCTTCGAAATATTCGTTCAAATCCTCCTAAGAAGCATCCAAACACTTTGCTATATTTTACCCATGATTGCGAGATGCTTTTAAAAACACTTATATCAATATTGGAATTTATTTCATCATTTTTCCTGTTGAAAAATAAAATTCAAAATAATATTCGCACTTTTTATTTCAAAATATCAATGTAGGCAATAAACAAATTTATACAATATATTGGTTTATATGGGGGCATAGCCTTCGAAATGCGCATCTACCTACTTAATGGTTTAAGTTACGGTATTTGGGTGATATTCTAAACTAGTCACTCGATAGTATGTTCTTCATTCAAAACAATGAATTTTTTTTTATGTTCTAATTCAAACTGAATTTTTTTTTTCTTGATTTTTTTTATAGATATGCATTTTACTAGATCTTCATCGTAAAAAATATATTTATACTCTTTTAAAAATTCATTATTATAAATATTTAAATGAAATCTTTTTTCGGTTAAGTTCAAAGATATGTGGCACTTCTAGGCACTATTATCTTCCTTCATAAGTTAAAAATATATTATAAATTTGTCACAATAGTCAAATTGTCAGTACGCGTTTTAAAGTTTTGTATAGAATTGTATATAATATCACCCAGTTGTATAAAATATAACTCAAAACATTTAATAGATATATGCGTATTTCGAACGCTATGCCCCCATCCTCAGTAGCACAAGATAAAAACTAAACTAAATACCTCTGTCACGAATTTATATACAGGTGATATCTATATATACAAGTTTAATAGTCTTCGAAATGCGCATCTAACTATTAAATACGTAAATATTTGTGGTACAGTATTTGGGTGATATTCTGCACAAATATAAATATACACAGCAAAAATATATATTTTTTTATGAAACAGCTCTTTGTATTTACATTTACTGTCGAAATATTAGAAATAAATCTACTTCAACTATGTGGCGGCATAGTTGGAGTAGATAGGATAATAAAGTTGCTTAAATAAAGTGACGTTTACATAAAATCACACACAAAGTTTAGTGTAGCTGTAAATGCCACCCGCTTTGGTCGAGGAAAAGTTTCTCGCTTCAAGAGAAAAACGGACGCGACGGCCGACGTAAAATGTGCTATATAGCAATGTGAAGAATGGCTTCATTTAAGGATATCATTATCATAATATGCGAAAGCTAGCGTTTTAAAATTTAACAAAGATAACAATTCTAGCAAAATATGTTTATGCAATAATCATGCAATAATTTCGTTTGGACGATCCATTTCGCAAAATAATATTGTATCAATTTGTTGTTTCTGTATCGAACGTTTGCAAAAAAATACATGAAAATTTTGCTAAATTGCTGATTGTTTAACGATATCGGTATACTTACAAAGGTGCATTTATATTTCTCTTCCAAATTCAGTTTCCAACAAGAATTTATAAAAAATCTTTTCCCTGTATTTTCACGAATACCCAACGCCTTTATTTTATCGTGCATTCTTTTCTTTCCCCCAATTTGATGCTTATGCAAATTGTAAATTATTTTCTTATACATATAGAGATTATATGTTTCTTTTAAAATTCTTGATACCCCAATCTATATTGATTATAAGAATAAAATAAAATTATTATATTGTAATTGAAGAATAAAAGATCTAAATGCAAAAAAGTGGAAATATTCGACAAGAACTGATTTTGTTGTTTAGAAACAAAATTATAGTAATCGACCATTCGAGACGGTAAATGTGTAAAGGTAAATTTTAAAGTAACATATAATACTTCTAATAGTCTTGCTAATTTTCTAGCAAATCCCAAAAATTTGATTGATTTCAGTAAAAAATCGGGTATTTATAAAATATATTTTTCTAGTTGTCCTAAAGTATATATAGAAGACAAACACGTAGACCAATTGAAACTAGATTTAAGGAGCTTATTTCAGATTAAATAGAAAAGATAAAAGTGCTGTAGCCGAGCATATTTTTGAATAACTGAGATCATCCTATTCAAATTAGTTCACTTAAATTACTTAAAAGTGTTTTGAATTATTCCGAGTTATATGCTTATGAAAGTATAAATAAATCTTTAGATTCAAGCCCAATTTCATCTTGTCGATTTAATCTACTTAATAATAGCTTTCTTAAAATTTATTTTCTTAGTTTATATCTATCTATTCTGATCATTATCTGGAACAAAAATGGTCAAAAATAAGAGTCTAAAAGTGTAAGTATAGGACAATAGTATCAGTTTTTATAATTATACTTCGTGGAGTAAATTTGAAGGTTCATCAATTAATCAATCCCCAGTAAAACTTCTAGTCGGCAAATTGAAAAAGTTAAATTAAAGATTTACTGTGAGCATTTACACATTTTCTCTCTGAATATACATAAAATTATATTGTTAAATAAATTTATTTACGCGACGAGTGAAGGAAGAAACTATACCATACGTATATTTTTTTTACAAACAACAAATAACGTTTTCAAAGTTTTACAAAAAAAAAGTATCAATACATATTTTAAATCATCTAATGAAAATGTATTATGTTCACAGAATCGTGGTTGAAGGTATATAGTTCATTTTAACGCTAAATATTTGGGTTTATACATATTCCTATAATTTTCAGGTAGTCGAGTTAATGATGGTCAAATTCTTACAAATGTACATGTAAATTCCTATAAGGTTCCCTATAATATTTCCAATTGAAATCAAACATTGCTGAAGAAGACATAGATATAGGTTCCCATATATTTAACGATCGGGACAATTACCCAATTAACAATGACCCAGATGACCCAGTTAGTGAAAGTACAGAAATTGCAGAAATCAGAATGCAGAAGCCTGCATTTTATTGCATGATCACCCCGAGGAAACAAAGTTACATGTGCAAGAAATAAGTGCTTCGATGGACGATGGACAACAGGCGCTTGTAGGAATTTGACCATACACATTTTCGGTTTCTTCTACCTGACCCCATATTTATAGGAATTTACCATCCTCGAAATATTTAGCACTTAGTCGTCATCTTCAATTAGTGGCTCTCACAAGATAATATAACAAAAAATTGGCAGCCTTTTCGTTCCCAACTATATCCAAGAGTAAATTGTTTGCACAGCTTAATTTTTTGCAACATGTGATTTATTCAACTGGACATATCCAATTTCCTGCAACCAAAGTTGATCCATAATATCTTCTATAATTGCAACAATTAATCTGAAAGTAATAATCTATAACCAAAATATATTTAATGCATCCTCCATATTCTTAAGCTCCCTATAATCGAATCTGATGTCCTATTATGTTTCAAATATGCGCGCACGCAATTGAACCGATTATGCTCGTATGTGTTTATATAGAAGTGATTCTCAAAATGTCTTGAAACACGATAAATAATGTTAGGTTGATTAATTAAATAGATAGGCAGAAGAAGACACTAATTACTCGACAAATATTCATTTTCCTAATATAAGATGGTTACGTTAGGTTAGTTTAAAAAACCTGTTTAAAAACCAATTACTTATATCTCTAGTTATAAGCTACTTTAGTTCAAATTCAAAAGATTTCGAAAAATACAAAAATTATTTAGAGTTATTTCTGCATTTTTTGGCTCAAAGTCTGAACTCTTTTATATATTTTTTTCGGTAGCAAAAAAAAAATCTCGCAGTTCATTAATACCTGCAAAAATACCACAAATGGGATATATTTCCCAAATTACCGAGCAATTCTATAAAACATAAAACTTTGCAGCCTTTACTCTGCCGTATGAAATTTAAATTGCGATTTTCTCAAGAGGATCAATTAAGGTTGCGATTAAAAAAAAATTAGAACCACTGGTTTATACTGTATTGTGTTCTAGCTGTTCTGCGTTGAGTGTTAGTATATATCCTATTGTCTCGCCAATTCTCAAGAGGCACATAATTAATCGATACCTATTAACAATAAACCAATCAATCTACCACTACAGAGCGGTATATTTACAACGTTCTAGAATTAGCGTATAAAAAGACGAGTGCCTCTGGAAATACCTCTGATGAACCTTTTGTGTGTTTATTGTTTATTATACCGCGGTATTCTAAAAATATCAAATCTATTAAAAATGTGAAAATTATATTTTTATTTGTTTGTTTTGTTAAGGCTTATAAAAATATATAACTAAAATAGTATAGAATATCACCCAAATACCGTAACAAGCATTAAGAAGCTAGATGTGCATTTCAAGGGCTATGCCCCCATCTTCAGTAGCACAAGATAAAAACTAAATAAAATAACTCAATATGACAGAAGTATTTCAATGTAAATTTTTATTCTATTTTTTTCAATTTTCCGTGTAGAAGTATTACTGGATTGATTAACTGGTGAAAGTTCAAATTTACTCCACGAAGTGTAATTATTAAAACTGATACTATTGTCCTATACTTGTATTTTTAGACTCTTATTTTTGACCATTTTTGTCCCAGATAACGATCAGAATAGATAGTTATGAACTAAGAAAATAAATCAAAAAAATAATCACTACGGTGTTAAATTATAGTATAGAATATTACCCAAATACGGGTAACTTAAAGTATTAAGTAGCTAGATGCGCATTTCGAAGGCTATGCCCCCATCTTCAGTAGCACAAGATAAAAAGTAAATAAAATACCTAAAATATATAAATAGTCCACATAAATTAAGATAGTGGATGAGTAAATCGATATGATTAAAAATATATATATATTTCATGAAATTCTTACAATATAGTTGTATTCAATATTTAAAGAACAATGAGAATGAACAGGATTTTTTATGACAGCGTGCATTATGTGATGCATCATATATTTAGATTGCGGAAATTTTATTTCTAAAATATGCGAAGTCGTAGTCTTCAAATAATAAATATAAAAAATATATTATACATTAGTTGGTTCTTCAATTTACCTTTTGAATATAGGTCTGGTTCTTATATTCGATATCAATTTTAAATTGTCCGCTTCAGCTATATAGTACACACAGTTAATCAGGATCCTTGGGGCTGATGCGCCCACCTGTCACCCATTACTCTTTCAGGCACGATATTCTTAAGCCAGTGCTTCTCAAACTTTTTGTCGCCGCGGACCCGCAATTTGTTTCCCAATCTGCTAGGGAACGGCGTGCGCGTTGAGGGTCATATGATGTATGGGATTATAGAAAAAGTAATTTTTATTAATAATTTTATTGAAAATGGTATGTATATCATCAAATGTGTCCTGCTACTTCTTTACTTCTTTCTCAATCCGTGACTCAATTGAGGATGATGCTAAGCGCAATGGAACATGAGTGTCCGTATTATTTCTGTACTTAGTCTTAATGACTAAGTACAGAAAATCCAGTCTCGCAAAGGTATGTTGAGGGAAACGCAAGCAGAGTTTTAAGTGCAATTTCAGCTAGTTCGGGATATTCGTCTTTCAATTTTATCCGAAAGGAGGCAAGCGGTTGGTGATGCATTTTAAAAACTGTTCTTTACAGTGGCGGTTCCTTATGCAGGCCGCAGGGCCGCGCGCCCCTCCTGAACATTGAGCGCATCACCGTAGATATGTAATTGTATTGCGATATTTTATCTCGGTATTATTTTTCCTAAAAGATAAAACTTGCGCCGCGAATATACCTAATACTCATGACTCACACGATATGGCAGCTCGCAAGTACCAGTCAAATGTATTATGCCCTATCTGTTGGAAGCGCTAGAGTTAGAGTTATAGCTATATAGCTATACTGCATATACTTCGCAATATAGCTATATCGTTAATATGTTGTACACATTCCAGCGCCACCCAGCCACATAGTACAGGTTAAATGCATATGCACTCAACTCACTCTATTGCAAGCAATCGGTGAGAGCGACCGTATGCAGTATATCTTCTCTATTTCTTCGATCCAGTCCACTTGTACTGTATAACGACTAGTATACGACATTCCAGCGGCTTTGGATGAGTCATAGCAACGTGACGTCACACTGCTTGTACAGCGAGAATATATATCGTTGTTTATGCTATTCTGGGCTACGATTCTTTAGCGGCGTCCCAACAGAGAAGCCTGGTATACAGTAAAATTGATATAGATATAGTTGCATTGTTCTGTGAGTTACGTACGTACGATTTTGGCACGTGTTTCTCCAAGAATATATTTAATACAAATAATTTAATAAAAATGAATAGTGTCAGTTCTTTATTGAAAATAGAGTTTTGTAGACTTTCTCTTGTGGACAAAGTAAAAAATTAAAGAATTAGGTAGGCCATTGCCTGATTTAAATTTATCGCAAACTTGTGCAAGGAGTGCTCAAAACCGGACATTTACGCGGCGATTTACAAGAGACATTTACAAAAAAAAATTATAACACAGATGAAGGACAGATTCTCATATCGTGGCCATCTACAAGCCGCTGAGTTTATTTAACACGAAATAGATGCCAACATTTTCTAAAAAATTTCCATAGGACCTTTTGGAAACAGTGTGTCATGCATATCAATTTTTGAATAAAACCAGATTAAAAACAGAATTAGAAGTCAGTTACTCGCGTCCGAACTTTTATCAAATAATTGGAGCCACACATTTTCTTTCATTATTGCTACAAAATAATCTCAGTGAAACTTTCCCGGAAACTATAAAAATACTTAAAATTATTTTAACAACCCCGATGACCACTGCTGAATCAGAGCATTGTTTTTCAACACTTAAAAGAATCAAGACTTTTTTTGCGAAATGCTATGGGTAATGATCGTTTAAACGCGTTGGCGTAGATGTGTATTAATAAAAATGTGGTGCGAGATATTTACAATTTTAACGAAGAAGTTTTGGAAAAGTTTATATCAATGAAAGATAGACGAGTGGAATTCACTTTCAAGAAATGATTGAATTTAATCATTTTGCATCCATTTTAGGTAAGATTTCTCACTATTATGTTATTTTTTAAGAAATGCGCCCCCCCCCCCCCCCAGATTGAAATGGCACGAGCCGCCACTGGTTCTTTAGCCCTTGATGAGCAGTTACAGCTCTTTTTTTTTAATTGGCGGAGAATTTTGGTAGTCGTCTGCGCATACGGTTGTGCTTATCGGGGTTAAACAGTACCAGTGGTGCCAGACAACAAAAAATACTATAGGTCTAAGAATTTAAATTTGTCACTATTTTATAGCTATCGTACAAATTAATTCTGATATAAATATGATACTATAATAAGTATTTATCAACATTTCTTATATTCTAGTATAACTTTTCTGCATTTTGTGTTAATTTCAAAGAATTCATTCTAATTGCATAAAATGGTTATAACTGTGCGTGGTGATTTGTCAACATTGCATTTCTTAGGACGCACACCTTCTGCACTACTTATTCTTTGGAGAAGACAGAAGCGTAGCGTGTTACGGTAGAATTATATTTATTGAAATAAAAGTTATATTTTTGTTCAAAATCGCAATAATATTTGTATCTCCGTCACCGGTCCGCGGACCACCACATTGAGAAACGCTGTTCTAATCTATATAGCTCTGCACCAATGCCTCGGTTCATGCGTTCAGAGAGACACTGACACAGATACAAGATATACAACCCCAATTCGAGGGGTGTAAATCCGACGGCATATCTACCGCGGCAGTTGATATCGGTTTAATATATTGGAAACGGAATAATGTATATTGCCAGCAGGAATAATCGATAACAAATCATTTGTCGGAATGACTTCCTGGATATACTTCTTTGCAGTGCTCATTTCCTAGCAAAAAAAGGTGGGCGTGTTTTCTTTTTAAATTTCCAAAATCATAAAACCTCTCAATCGTGTTACATAATGTGGAATCTCCGATCACTTACCTCTTGCTAATTCATAAAGAAGTTCGTTTCCTTTTCAATCACATTAAAAAATAAATGAAGAAATCTATACACTATAAAAAAATGAAAATCCTTGAAACAATTACATTTTGGATTGTATTACAATGATATAACGATATAATATTCACTTGAAATTTTTCGCGAAATAACATTTTTAAAACTTTAAATAGGCTAAAAAACAAAAAAGGTGAGTATACGCGTACCCTCAGAAAAATAGCCCTGCTTCTTTGTAAACAACGAAAACGATCAAATTATTTTTTTTTATAATTTTTTATTAAATAATTTGCAGATCATGAAACAATCTCGGTTTACAACTATAGTCGACACTAGATAAAACAATTTTTTCAGCAAATATATTTTCTGGACTATTTCCGTCACTTCTCATGAAACTGAAAAAGTATTTTCTATATTTTAAAAATTGTCATTGCGGTGTTAAATAATAGTATAGATTATCATCTAAATACCGTAACTTAAAATATGAAGTAGCTAGATGCGCATTTCGAAGGCTATGCCCCCATCTTCAGTAGCACAAGATAAAAACTAAATAAAATACCTCTGTCACGAATCGTGATTGATATACTATTAAATAAATAAGTCAACGTGACAGAAATATTTCAAAAATGGCATATAATATGACCCATGAATCTTTTAAAACAATATAAATTAATAATTAACGAAACTAACAAGTAACAACAATAAACATTATTTGATAAACAATATTTTTGTTTCAATTGGTCTACGTGTTTGTCTTCTATATATACTTTAGGACAACCAAAACAAGATATTTCATAAATACCAGATTTTTTTATTGAAATCAATCAAATCTTTAAATCTGTAAAAAAAATGTTTAGAATTCATTAATAATGTTAAAGATTTAACACTATCAAATAATGAAATACTTATTTCATTTGATGTTAGCTCATTATTTCCAAGTGTTCCTATTCCTGAACTATTCTTTTTCTTGAAGATATGCTAAAAAATAATTCTGTGGATGATGTTATTATTAATGAATACTTAAAACATACTCTATATTAAGTATGTCTCAGAATTGTTTTTCCTTAAATGGTAAATTCTTTGAGCAAAAAGAAGGTACAGCTATGGGAAATTGTTTAAGTCCATTTATTGCTAATATATTTATGAGTTATTTTGAAATTAAATGAAAAGAAACTGAAATTTATTTTCCTAGAGTTTGTATTCGATGTGTAGATTCGTGACAGAGGTATTTTATTTCGTTTTTATCTTGTGCTACTGAAGATGGGCGCATAGCCTTCGAAATACGCATCTAGCTACTTACTGCTTTAAATTACGGTATTCTATACTATTTTATATACAAGCTTCAAAAATCGCGCAGATATTTAAAATATTATAAAATTATGTGTGACCGTTCTTTTATTAAGGATTTTTTTAAATAAATTAGTGGATTTAGTAGTCAAGAACGAAAGTATTTTGCTTGTTGATGACGTAGGGATCTATATTCAATACTTCTTCAAGACTACAAGTTACATCAAACAGAATTTTTTTATTTATTTTTGTTTTCGACTTGTCTGTCAGTACCAACATCATTATAATTTTTTTTTTCAATATTTTTTTATGGAATACACTGATTTTGATTAGATCTATCTCACTGCTCATCCAGGAATTTCTGAATGGCAACATTCACAACGTCCATGGTCCAGAAGCAATGATTTTTCCTCAAGAAAATATCCCTGTCCGGAGTGGGATTCGAACCCAGAACCTCCGTGGTGCCAGTCTAACGACTATACCACGGCACCACTGTGGGGTACCGAAAAATTTCTAGGGCACCGTGCCCCAGAAATTTTTCTTAATCTATTTAAAATAAGTAACACAATCTACGATAATTAACCTTCACCTAAGATATAGGGAAAATTTTAAACAAGCTTTTATAGACTTAGGCATTCTTACATTACCTTATGTATATGTTTATCAATGCTCTATGCCCGAAAGAAAAAATTACCTGTTGCAAAAAGATGTACACGACTATATAAGGTGCTTTACTATCTGAAGAACCGTCGCAGTAGACGCTAAAGCGTTTATTGAGCATACTAGCAGCGTAAAAACACTAGCCATTGTCAGAATTGTGATAAGAGATTTTGCATATATCATAATGTTTAGAATTTTAAAAGAAACTGGTATAGATTATAAGGATAGGAGAATAATTTTTAATTTATATAAACACCAAACTGCCTTAGTTAGAATTGAGGGGGAAGAAGAGGTAGCAAAAATAGGGAAGGGAGTTCGGCAGGGATATACACTCTCACCGTTATTATTTAATCTATATATAGAAGATGCAATAAACAAAGTAAAAGAAGAGTATAGTGTAGGTGTGAATGTACAGGGAGAGAAAATATATATGCTGAGATTCGCCGACGATATAGCTATATTGGAAGAAAGCGAAAAGAATTTAGAAAGGGTATTGAATGATATGCAGGCAGTATTGACTAGGGATTTTAACATGAAAATAAATATAGGTAAAACTAAAGTGATGAGGTGTGACAAAAAGGAATGCAGTAGAAAAATGAGGATCACAATACGAGATAATAGAATCGAAGAAGTGTCAGATTTTTGTTATTTAGGCAGTAGAATCACAAAAGATAATCGAAGCAAGGTAGATATAAAGTGTAGGATAGCACAGGGTAGGAAAGCATTCGTAGAAAAAGAACAGATTTTAAGATCAAATATTGACTTGGGTATTAGAAAAAGATTACTGAAGGTATATGTTTGGAGTGTAGCACTGTACGGGTGTGAGGCGTGGACTATAGGAAAGGAAGAGAAGCGTAGATTACAAGCATTCGAAATGTGGTGTTATAGGAGGATGATGAGGATTGGTTGGGAAGATAAAGTAACAAATGAAGCTGTACTAGAGTTAGTAGGGGAGAAGAGAAGTATCTGGAGAGTGTTACAGCGTAGGAGAGACAGATTAGTAGGGCATATTCTTAGGCATGGGGGGATTATGCAATTGATCATAGAATGTAGAGTGGAGGGAAAGAGAGGGGTAGGTAGGCCTAGATTGGAGTATGTGAGTCAGATAGTTGAAGACGTTGAGATGAATAGCTATAGGGAGATGAAGGGATTAGCTCAGGATAGATCGGCATGGCGTGCTGTTTCCAACCAATCTTTAGGATTGCGGACTCTTTAACTAACATAAGTTCAATGCTTCATACGTTCATATAAGATATATTATACATTTCGTAAAAATACCGTACCGAAAAAAAATCTCATTACATTCTTTCGATATATTCACTATAAAAAGATGTAAACAATGGATATTAGCAGTAGTGTATCGAATGAACGATATTCTTGAATATGGTAAAGTCGTCCCATCTCTAATAGCTTCGTATTGGTTATATAACCATTGTTGCCGTTGTATTATTAAGAAAATAAATTATAATATGCAAATTATGTAAGTTTCTGTATTCAGTTGCTTAAAGAAACATTAAATAAAATTATTGAATTATTAAAAGAAGTAAACTTACAACAATTTGGCAATAATGTACCGTGCTCTCTTGTAGTTGGTTTCAACACTCATATATATAGGTATAGTTATCAATATACTCAATGTTTTTGAGATGACCGGAAAATCAAGAATACGCGCGAATTATTTGAATTTCTTGCGCAAGGCGAGGGTCTTCGCATAGTGCACGACTATACCACTAGGAACAGATTAAATATTAAACAAGACTAAACAAATCACAGACCAGTGTATTTTAAATGCCAGGCAAATTGTATAACAAATTGCCGGTACATGTTAGAAATTTAAGTGACAATACGTTCAAAGTAAGAGTTGTTCGTTTTCTTAAATGCAAAGCTTTTTATGGTGCAGAGTATTTTTTATACTGTGATATTTATAATATGTGACTTTTCTTTATATTGTTTCTAAATAATTGCTTTTATTATTATTTTAAATATTTATATTGTGACGTATGTTGTATTTATCACGAATAAATTGATCTTATCTTCAATTTCAGTTTATCGAGTTAAAACAGTAGAGGCTATAAATTACTAAAACAAACATCTCGTATAAATACAATTATATTTCTAATACACCACCACTTTTCGCATGATCATCTTTTTATTTTCAATCTTATTGTGATCGCACTGAATGAATAAAGCTTTGCGTCACCCGTTACACGTTCCGCATATACACCATCTTTAAATTGCACTAATTTGCACCTTATTATATATTCATTACAACAAACTAGTACACTTAATTTTTGTTTGCTTCCCTCGTGACGCAACAACCGGTCCCAGCTGTTATACTGTACAACCCTCGACACATACAACGTTTATTGTCCACCCCCACACCAACCCTAACGCTCTCTTCCAGTTACGTATTCTGTCTTGCAGCACACACACATATAACGCGTGATTCCTTAAAAATGTACGATCTACTTATTCATCGTAAATATTTTATATTAATATACCCTAAAAAGATTTTTTTTAATCATTGAGGGTCGAAATAACAATCTTAAACTCAAGCTGCTTTGCTATATTTTTATTTGATTTTAACTATGGAAGGACAGCCCCTATATTTATTTTAAATGTTTCAATTATTTCTCGTAAATTAATTTAATCTGCATTAAGCGTTTTCTTAAATTTTAGCATTCTTTATTTTGCACGTAAAATTTTGTTAAATTCGCTATGATAATTTTAATTTTAGTACTTTTTAAAGTAATAATAAATGTTTTCATTATATACTGCGAACGTACAGTATATATAAAAAGAAAGCAAAATAATTCGCCATCAAAGTAACGTAAAGTTAAAGTCACATTCGTATATTCAAACAATGTGAGATAAGCTATGATGGACCGAAACTTCAACAAACTTCGTTCCTCTTATGAATATTTAACAAACTAATTATACTGTGGTTTCGTTTTATATTGTTTGTGTTTATGAAGCCATTAATAATATATATCTAGCAATAAAATATCTCAACAACTTTTTACGTGTACAAAAAAACTTTATTATTTACTACACTTACATTTTTTTTATACTTTTATCTCAACTTTTTAAACAGTTTTCTAAAATAATTTTAGCGGATTTGAGCTTAGCTTTCGTAAACTTAATATATAAGATATTTACTACTATAACTTCTTTACTACTAAATTTTTTAAACTTTAATCTCAACATTTTAAATAGTTTTCTAAAATAATTTTGGCGGATTTGAGCTTAACTTCCCTCAATTTAATATATAAGATATTTACTACTATAACTTCTTTACTACTAAATTTTTTAAACTTTAATCTCAACGTTTTAAATAGTTTTCTAAAATAATTTTGGCGGATTTGAGCTTAACTTTCATAAATTTAATATATAAGATATTTACTACTATAACTACTTTACTACTAAATTTTTTTTACTTTAATCTCAACGTTTTAAATAGTTTTCTAAAATAATTTTTGCGGATTTGAGCTTAACTTTCATGAATTTAATATATAAGATATTTACTACTATAACTTCTTTACTACTAAATTTTTTAAACTTTAATCTCAACGTTTTAAATAGTTTTCTAAAATAATTTTAGCGGATTTAGGCTTAGCTTTCGTAAATTTAATATATAAGATATTTACTACTATAACTTCTTTACTACTAAATTTTTTAAACTTTAATCTCAACGTTTTAAACAGTTTTTTAAATTAATTTTAGCGGATTTAGGCTTAGCTTTCGTAAATTTAATATATAAGATATTTACTACTATTTTTTTTTACTTTAATCTCAACGTTTTAAATCGTTTTCTAAAATATTTTTTGCGGATTTGAGCTTAACTTTCATAAATTTAATATATAAGATATTTACTACTATAACTTCTTTACTACTAAATTTTTTAAACTTTAATCTCAACGTTTTAAATAGTTTTCTAAAATAATTTTGGCGGATTTGAGCTTAACTTTCATAAATTTAATATATAAGATATTTACTACTATAACTTCTTTACTACTAAATTTTTTAAACTTTAATCTCAACGTTTTAAATAGTTTTCTAAAATAATTTTAGCGGATTTGAGCTTAGCTTTCGTAAACTTAATATATAAGATATTTACTACTATAACTTCTTTACTACTAAATTTTTTAAACTTTAATCTCAACGTTTTAAATAGTTTTCTAAAGTAATTTTAGCGGATTTGAGCTTAACTTTAATGAATTTAATATATAAGATATTTACTACTATAACTTCTTTACTACTAAATTTTTTAACTTTTACTAATCCCTGATATATTCATGTTTTACAGCCTCCATAACAAAATTTTATCTCGAAATAAGGCGTTTGAAAATTCAAAATACGTGTCGAAACATCTTCCTTTTCCAATGACGCATTCATAGCATTCGTCAAGTTTTCACTCTTTCGAACAATATCCTTAATTTTCCTCTTCGCTTGTTCCTGCCTTATTTGTTAGTCTACTTGTTTCCACAGTGAAATTTACGTATCCTTCAGCAAGAATATATTTTCGCGGCACGTCTACCCATCAATTCTCTGCTAAGTAAACTCTTTTCATATTTTAATTAGTCCGTCTGTGTGGCTAGAGTCGAATAACTTCGTGCCACGCCAGAGCTCAAGACAAAATCTTAATTACGTGTGTTGTAAATTAAATTCCAAATCAAATTACTGTCTGCTTTACCATTGTGTTAGCTCTCGTTCGGAGATGGCAACCAGTAAACAATTGTCTACTCATACTACTTTCATAGAAAATTTGCAATGTGCGCAGGTTTTGAACGGACGTGCCATTTGAGTATAGCCTGGCGAATTTTGTTGTCCAATCGTGGCATAATTAGGTTTTTGCCTTCGCCCTGGCATACTACACTAACCACGTGTTGTACCATAGCCTTAGCTTGCCTGAAGATGATCTCCCTGGAGATGAGGTGAGTGTATGTAGAAACATGGGATGAGCTAATGTATACTAAGCGAAGTGTCTGTTTGGAGATGCGACAATGGATAGCCGACACAAAATGAACTATTAACCATATTGACATATCATAGTTTAATAGATAGATTTTAAAAATTATCACTACGGTGTTAAATATTAGTAAAGAATATCAAAAAAAAACTGATTTCAAAAGGTTGATGGACATGACATATGTGAAAAATTTAACAGTTAAATCATGAACTCCAGGGAAAAAGTAAACATTTAGCAGAAATGATTAGCTCTATAAAAGTATTCAAAGCTAAAATACAGTTTTAGATAAATAATTTGTCGAAAATTTCTCTTGTACACCAGCGATGTGTAGTTCATTCGCGAACCGTTCACTCTGAACAGTTCAATCAAATAACGGGCGTACTGTGACGATGTTTTGCAACGACCTATGTGTCACTATGACCTAGTTCGTGAACTATCAACTACATGGTGCACGGTGTACGTGTTGATGTACTTGTACTAGGTCCTGAACCCGTCGTGTACTAAACCGTTCATGAATCACAACGACTCGTAAACGATGCAGTATAGTATACACTGCATATACAATACTAACATTTATTTAGTGATAAAGTGTGTTGGTGAACGGAACGAAATAGGAAACTCGATGCAATATTGCAACAGCAGCATTGCCGAGCTGAGTCACAATTTATATGTTGGTATCAGATTTCATTTGGAATAATATAATTAATATAATCGCAAGATTAAATATGTTCTTAAATATGTCATGCCATAGCAAATTTCTGCAATAATGCAAAAATAAACATCTAAATCTTATAGTTCTTCTATTTCATACTGAGTGCAATACAATCACTTAATATCAAATCAAAGCTTTGAAGTTTGAACAGAGAAGATTCGGAATAGAAAATATAAACTATAACGCCAAACAAAATGATTCTATCTAGTTAATTTTATTATAGTTTGTACATTTAATTTTCAAGTGTTAGTAAAGTAGTAAACATTTTCATCAGTAACTACCAATAAGTATTTTAGAACTTCATATAAATAATCGTGAGTACTTAGAGAAGATTATATTTCTTTATATATATATGTTTGTATAAATTATAAACATTGTTGTCTTTTCTTCCTCATTCCTAATTCAAAATAAGTATTGTAATATTTCAAGTTATTTATTTTTTACCATTTAATATTTTTATATTGAGAAAAAAAGAGATTATTTTCAGTAAGTGCATGTATTTCATATAGGTCGTGAACTAGTTCATTTAAAAAAGATGTTAGTAGTTCACGACCTATAGTTCGTGAACGGTACATTGAAATGAACTACGAACTAGGTCCTCAAAGTGACCTACAGTTTGCCATCGCTATTGTGTACTTTCCAAGGATGAAAAAAGTGATTGGTGAAAATAGTTTTGACTTAACATTATTTATTACTCATCTTAAAAACCTTTTGGAACAATTTGAAAGTAGATTCCAGCAATTTACCATTATCGAACCTGTGACTACACTTTTTATAAATTCTTTTACTACACAAATAGAGGTTACCGAAATTGCTAAATCCATAGCGGAACTTCTTCAAGAAGAAACATCAAAAATTGAAGAAGACATTTTAGTGAGGGCCTAGTTCGTAGTTCGTAGTTCATTTCAATGTACCGTTCACGAACTATAAGTGGTGAACTACTAACATCTTTTTAAAATGAACAACCTATATGAAATACATGCACATATTGAAAATAATCTCTTTTTTCTCAATATAAAAAATTTAAATAGTAAAAAATAAATAAATGGAAATATTACAATACTTATTTTAAATTAAGAATGAGGAAGAAAAAACAACAATGTTTATATTTTATATAAAACATATACATAAGGAAATATAATTTCGTTCCGTTCACCAACACACTTTATCACTTAATAAATGTTAGTACTGTATATGTAATGTATACTATACTGCATCGTTTACGAACCGTTGTGATTCATGAACGGTTTAGTACACGACGGGTTCAGGACTTAGTACAAGTACACCGTGCACCATGTAGTTCATAGTTCACGAACTAGGTCCTATTGACCTATAGGTCGTTGCAAAACATCGTCACAGTACGCCCGTCATTTGATTGAACCGTTCAGAGTGAACAGTTTGCGAATGAACTACACATCGCTACTTTACACCCTCGAAGTTTTTATGTACAATAATTGCAGATATCTACATAACAATGTGATTTGGTTCCTATTTTTAATTACATTTTTACGATTCTATTTAAGGTTGTCCCTGTTATCTTTCTAGTGGCCATCTCTTCCACTTTAACCAGCCATATATACACACACGCACATACATGGGTCTTGTAACCCTGATTGGTTTTTCGATCACGTCCGAGCGGCATTATTAAAAATCGATGAAGAGACAGCATTAGCGACACGTGGCGCAGCGTCTGTCCTCGATGATCGGAGGATGGGGACCCATGGTGAATTCACATACACCATGGGACGAGGGAAACACTAAAAGATCATTGCTATACATAGTCGCAAAATCGAATCCTATCAAATCTAAAGTATACTGCCATGTCGTGAATTTTAACGGGTTTCAGTAATATACAAACTGTTCGGAAAATGTCGTTAAATTAAAAACGACATTCTTAGACTGGATGAAAAACCTATTGTTTGAGTTGTAAAAGGAAATAAAATATTACGCTGGACAATTCGTAAAAAATTATTCGAAAGAAACAAATTATTGAGAAGAATATAGTATAGAATATCACCCAAATACCGTAACATAAAGTATTAAGTAGCTAGATGCACATTTCGAAGCCTGTGCCCCCATCTTGATTAGCACAAGATATAAACGAAATAAAATACCTCTGGCACGAATTGTAAAGGTCTGGTGTTTGTGTATTGTTGGAATCGACTTTTTGTAAAAGTCTGCAGTTTATGTATTGTTGGAATCGACTGCCCGAATGCTCGTTATTGAATTGTTTATTAGAATTGTTGAATGTTGGATGTTGAATATTTAATGTTGAATTTTGAACGTTGATTATGAAATGTTCGTTGTAGAATTGCGTTGATTATCCTAGGTCCCTATATTTATAAAATGAGCTAAATTACAGATTAGGAGGGTGGTTTTTGAAGGGAGACCAATAAGAAGATGTTTAGTTGAGGGAAGGGATCTTTACTAGGTTATTGGTAGGTTTATGCAGAAAGTGTTACTTGGATGTATGGTGATGAAAAGAGAGAGTTTGAAGATACAGGTTGTTCGCTATAAGTTTGCCTCAGGTCGCGCAGATAGCGAAGGGATGTTCGGCATTCTCCGTGAAGAGAAGACGGTTCTTCTCTTCAACTCTGTCGACCAGTGGCGTTCCCAATACATTTGTCGTTTTTACCATGTAATTTTTTTGGGCAAAAGTACCTACAGCTCGTTTTTTTTTAATTAGCGGAGAATTTTGGTAGTCGTGTCGACTGCGCATAGGGTTGTGCTTATCGGGGTTATACAGTACCAGTGGTGCCAGACAACAAAAAATACTCTAGATCTAAGAATTTATTTGTCACTATTTTACAGCTATCGTACAAATTAATTATGACATAAATATGATACTATAATAAGTATTTATCAACATTTCTTATATTCTAGTATAACTTTTGTATTAATTTCAAAGAATTCATTCTAATTGCCTAAAATGGTTATAACTGTGCGTGGTGATTTGTCAACATTGCATTTCTTAGGACGCACACCTGCACTAGACACACCTACTTATTCTTTGGAGAAGACAGAAGCGTAGCGTGTTTTGGTAGAATTATATTTATTGAAATAAAAGTAATATTTTTGTTCAAAATCGTAATAATATTTTATGCCCAGCTCAAAGTCAACCCAAAGCTAATAGGTAAGAGTTTATTAGTCATTATAAATTGCGTGCATTTATATTATGCAACAATATAATTACCTATCTGTTTATATTTCAGTAAAAGTACCTGTTTAAAAATGGCTGCACGAAAGCACTTACGAAGCCAAGCTCGTGAGATTGTTTGTAATGTCTTCGAGTATTTTGACAACCAGAATACCCACAGTTTGACCGATGTAAAGATACTGGTATCAAAAGTAACAAAAGTAACAAAATTCATATAATTTTAAAATAATATTAGTGATACTTTTCATGAATTTGCAAAAAAAAATGTACTGCACTGGAATATTCAATGTGCTAGACGACTGCTACCATACTATTTCGAATAGCACTGCTATGTACTGTATTGGTCAAGCCATTATGCCGGTTTTGATTTATGATGCGTATACTTCTGTCATTCTCCGCCAATTTAAAAAAAACGAGCTGTACTTTATTACATGTAACAAAGTAAGTAACAAAGACACAACAAGTCAAATACAAAATAGTAAATTAACATAAATTAATGGCCTATAAAATGCCGTCGTCATGTGCTATTATTACATACATAAATAACATTTCTTCAGTGAGATATTATAGGTAATGTTCATTTAATGGATATTTAGAAAGAAATAGAGTAATTTACAATTCTTCTTCACTGTCACTATTTAAAAATAAATTACTGTCCTCTTCGTCGTATTCTTCGTTCAGATTTATAATTAATTGTTCAGTTTGCGTATCCACTATAGTTTCATTTTCTAAATAAAAATCTTCTTGTCTAATAACGTTTTCACAACACATTTTCCAAAGCTCCTGTGTGACATTGTTGAATTCCTCTTCTACTAACACTTTCACATCTTTTAAAGAAAATGTCACATTTCTTTTAGCAACACTGTTTTTCACTTGTGCCCATATTAGTTCTATAGGATTCAAATCCGGATGATAAGGGGGTAAATGTAAAACTCTGTGTCCATGGTCTGTGAAAAGTGTGTCAAATTTATATGTAATGTGGTTCTTTTTATGAGATTTTATAATATCGTACAGCTGGGGCTGTAACATTAGATGCGTGAATGGAATTTTTTTTGCGGACAACCATTTCCTGCTTAGAAGAATTGCTGTTTGGCGCACGATTAATTTACATGTTATGGTAAGGCGTGTTGTCGATGATAATTACGGAATCCTCCGGTAAATTTGGTAACAATTTGGTATCTGTTATCCATTTTCCGTAATTTTCACCATTCATTTCATGGTGATAGTCTCCACTTTTTATACCCGACTGAAATATTGTCAAACAATTTGGTACAAAGCCACTTTCACCACCGACATGAATTATTATTAAACGTTGACCCTTTGAGATATTCGTATGCAGTCCTTCATTGGAATTATCACTCCACGATTTCGACTGAGTATGTCCGGCGTGAATATATGTCTCGTCGATATAAATTATAGATTTTTCTAATTGTCGATAATATTTAATTAATTGTAAATAATTAATTCGTAAAACTCGAATATCGTGCCTTTCAATTAAAACTTTACGATTATTTTTTGTGCTTCTAAACTTAAATCCTAAATCATGTACAATATGATTTAAGGAAGTTTTATGTCCTTCCCATCCTAAATCACTGTATAGTTTTTCACGTAATGTTTTAAGCGTAACTCTTGTATTTTCGGTTTTGTGAAAATTATATATTATATTTCGAAAGTCGTACTTTTCAAAATCTTCTAAATGTCGTATAGTCGCCTTTCGAATACGCTTCTTTCCTGGTGTTGAAAATTTCGGTTCACTTTCGTTACCTGGAGCTTCACCTTCCTTTATAATTGTAGCTACCGTTCTTATGGACACTTCGGTTGCTGCAGACACTCTTTCCTTTACTTCCTTCGATGACAAATTGCCATCAAGTGAACTACACATCGCTATTTGACATGAAATGTCAAAAATATATCAGAAATTTATTACACAAGTAATAATTTATAATTTCGTTTACATAAAAAAATAAGGTCGCATGAAAAGTTCATGTCATTTCGTAAATGAAAGCCACGTGGTGATTATATCACAATTTAAAATTTTTATATACAATTAAAAAAAGTAATCATGACATTCTGATATAAGTGAATGAAGAGAATATTGATGTAAATAACAAGATAATTTTTTTCTTCAAAATGTTACAAATTCAAAATATCATGGCATTTAAATTTTTTATTTCAAATTTTAATATAATAGAATAAAAAACAATTTAACTCACTGGCCAACTGTTTGATACAATTTTTTTTTATATAATCGTAATTAACATATTTCAATTTGCATTATGTAAATATAAAAATATATTCTTTAAGAAAACAGTAAAGTCACTTCAGTAAGCAGACTCACTTCCGAGCCTTTTACGGAAAATTGTTCTTGTAAATTTCGAAAGTATGTTTATGACACATTTCAAATTTTAAATTAACTTATGCTACCCCAATGAATACTCTCATGTTTATAGGTCGATAATAAGTTTATTAGCCATATTTTGAACAGGGCTTGTAATACGATGGTGTCTTGTTATATAGCCAAATATACGGTCGTGATTTGGAGGGATAAAAGTTTTATTTAGTAGGCCATCATGCCGAAGACTACAACGACCTCAACATTTGCGATGTGTAGTTCACTCGCGAACCGTTCACTCTGAAGGGTTCAATCAAATGACGGGGGCGTACTGTGACGATGTTTTGCAACGACCTATAGGTCACTATGACCTAGTTCGTGAACTATCAACTACATGGTGCACGGTGTACGTGTTGATGTACTTGTACTAGGTCCTGAACCCGTCGTGTACAAAACCGTTCATGAATAACAACGACTCGTAAACGATGCAGTATAGTATACATTACATATACAGTACTAACATTTATTAAGTGATAAAGTGTGTTGGTGAACGGAACGAAATTATATTTCCTTATGTATATGTTTTATATAAAATATAAAAGGTTACGAATCATGTGCTTTCTAAAAAAAAAAATCCTAATCAAAATATTTGTACATTCTGTCACGTCTTTTTCTATATATACTAGCGATGTGTAGTTCACTCGCGAACCGTTCACTCTGAACGGTTCAATCAAATGCGCGGGCGTACTGTGATGATATTTTGCAACGACCTATAGGTCACTATGACCTAGTTCGTGAACTATGAACTATATGGTGAATGGTGTACTTGTACTAGGTCCTGAACCTGTCGTGTACAAAACCGTTCATGAATAACAACGACTCGTAAACGATGCAGTATAGTATACATTACATATACAGTACTAACATTTATTAAGTGATAAAGTGTGTTGGTGAACGGAACGAAATTATATTTCCTTATGTATATGTTTTATATAAAATATAAAAGGTTACGAATCAGGTGCTTTCTAAAAAAAAAAATCCTAATCAAAATATTTGTACATTCTGTCACGTCTTTTTCTATATATACTAGCGATGTGTAGTTCACTCGCGAACCGTTCACTCTGAACGGTTCAATCAAATGCGCGGGCGTACTGTGATGATATTTTGCAACGACCTATAGGTCACTATGACCTAGTTCGTGAACTATGAACTATATGGTGAATGGTGTACTTGTACTAGGTCCTGAACCTGTCGTGTACAAAACCGTTCATGAATCACAACGACTCGTAAACGATGCAGTATAGTATACATTACGTATACAGTACTAACATTTATTTAGTGATAAAGTGTGTTGGTGAACGGAACGAAATAGGAAACTCGATGCAATATTGCAACAGCAGTATATTGTCGAGCTGAGTCACAATTTATATGTTGGTTTCAGATTTCATTTGGAATAATATAATTAATATATTCGCAAGATTAAATATGTTCTTAAATGTGTCATGCCATAGCAAATTTTTGCAATAATGCAAAAATAAACATCTAAATCTTATGGTTCTTCTATTTCATACTGAGTGCAATGCACAATCACTTAATATCAACTCAAAGCTTTGAAGTTTGAACAGAGAAGATTCGGAATAGAAAATATAAATTATAACGCCAAACAAAACGATTCTATCTAGTTCATTTTATTATAGTTTGTACATTTAATTTTCAAGTGTTAGTAAAGTAATAAACATTTTCATCAGTAACTACCAATAAGTATTTTAGTACTTCATATAAATAATCGTGAGTACTTAGAGAAGATTATATTTCCTTATATATATGTTTTGTATAAATTATAAACATTGTTGTTTTTCTTCCTCATTCTTAATTCAAAATAAGTATTGAAATATTTCAATTTATTTATTTCTTACTATTTAATATTTTTATATTGAGAAAAAAATAGATTATTTGCAGTATGTGCATGTATTTCATATAGGTCGTGAACTAGTTCATTTTAAAAAGATGTTAGTAGTTCACGACCTATAGTTCGTGAACGGTACATTGAAATGAACTACGAACTAGGTCCTCAAAGTGACCTACAGTTTGCCATCGCTAATGTCAAATACCTACTCTAATTATAATCTAATGTACTCACGTCAAAATTTAACTACATATTTAATATCACTTAGTACATTTTCAATTAAAAATTGTTTCAATAATATTCCATCCATATTATTTATCACTTCCCCAACCAAAGGAACAAATTATTTAACACTTTCTCCAATCAAGGAACAACTGTTAATATGTGTAATCCATCATAATTTTAAAAGAACACGTTTCCCGCATTCTGTTCCTTTAGTTGCAATTTATTATATACAATACGTAACTGTCAACGGCACAAGAAAAATAATCCCGTTATATTCCACGATCAATCTTAAGCTTGCACGTGTCAAGTTAGCGTTCACGTTTAAATGCGACAATATTGATAGCGACACTCTAAAGCCTCAAATTCATTTCTGTGTTCACATCCTCAAATTTTCAAATTGGGAAAATCACCGATATACTGAGAAAAAATGGGCATATCACTATTCAAGTCTGATATTCGAAGTCAGTTTTTTTTTTGAGTCACAATATTACAAATTCTATTGAATTTGAAAGATTCAAACGTAAGGGATTTCGTAACATAAAGCATTAAGTAGCTAGATACCGTAACGTAAACCATTAAGTAGCTAGATGCGCATTTCGAAGGCTATGCCCCCATCTTCAGTTGCGCAAGTTAAAAACTAAATAAAATACCTCTGGCCAAATTTTAAGGCGTACCAGTGAATTATAGATGTCATGAAAAAAATACTGATAGTATATGTGTGGAATTTTATTGCTGTGAGGCGTGGACGATTGGAAAGGAAGAGAAATTTTTTGTGAAATGTGGTGCTGTAGGAGAATGATTATACGTATGTAGGTATATAAAGTGAAGATGAAAAATTGTTAGAATTAGTTGCGGAAGAGGGAATTAATTGACAGATATTACAGTGCTGAAGATATCTGAAAAACTGAAATTCCATATGGAATTTCAGTTTTTGTTCTTACGTTAGTTTTATACACAGTGGTATCAAATAGCCCCACTTTTTGCGGGAAATATGAATTTTATGGTAACAATAGCACATATTTTTTACACAGTGCAATTAAATTGCGCCATTGCAATGTGACCAACTTAACCAAATGTTCCCATTTAAAAATTCCTATATTAAACAATAGTATAAACATTTTTACCCACCTGCGAAAAATTATCGACACGTAAATTAAAGCGAATTGCCATGTCAAAAATATAGCTAAATAAATAGAAAAAATTAAAATATAGATTATTTTGCATTTAGGGACTAAAAACATTTCAATTTTAAGTTGTCCATACCAAAGCTCTTAATTTGCTGTAATTTGTATTATGAAATAGAGAGGCTTTTAGAGATGCAATAAATTGCACGACCCGAAGAAATTGCATGCAATTTTAGTATTACTTACATTAGGGTCCCTGATATTAACAAAATAAAAATTAGTAAAGTCAATCAAATTTATATACAAAGAAGTTGCTTTCATTTCTCGTGATTTTGATGAAATAATTTTTTTGTAAAAAAGGTAAATAAAGTGTAAAAATTATAACAAATATTCCAATTCTGACTATCTTCTGTGGAATTTGGATTTTTTTAGAATTTATGAATAATTATAGAGATTACTAAAAATTGTTTTCTTTGATTGAAAATAATTAAAAGCGTGGCAACATCTTTATTTTTGAAGATATTTGAAAAATTCTTGTTTGTTATGATTTCGCCAATGCAGGATAGCATTTTGTCAATTGAATTTTTTTCATATCTAAATAACCATAAGTGTTAGAAACAATTGTATACATTTGTAGTAAATAGTTTAAAACTTGGCGAATTTGAAGGTAATTCAAAAATGATACTATAAAAGAAATTCTCACCTAAGAGAGTTTTGCAATAGCAAAAGCAGCAAAATCATAGTAAAAGCAGATTTAAAAAAAATTGTATAGAATATCACCCAAATACCGTAACACAAAATATTTAATAGCTAGATGTGCATTTTGAAGGCTATGTCCCCATCTTCAGTAGCACCAGATAAAAACTAAATAAAATACCTCTGTCACTAATCTCTGTTACTAATCGTAATTGCTATACAATTAATTACACTAAGATGGGGGCTTAGCCTTCGAAATGCACATCAAGCTATTAAATGTTTTGAGTTACGGTATTTGGGTGATATTCTATACAATTATTTAAAACCGTAGTAACAATTAAAAAATATATCTCTAAATACATATAAAAGTTTTCGCCAGCTTCCATGAAAATTAGAAATGTACAAAAAAATATTTCATTAAAAATAAGTTTTTACATGGAAGTATTTTGCTAAGCGTAGGAAAACGAATTTTTTGAAAAGCCCAGAAATTAAAAAAATTTGCGCACACTTTTATGGTAATTGGCAAAAACATGAAACATAATGTTACATAATGAAACAAATTATAATAATTTCCACAATTTTAATTTTGCCCAAAAAAAAATATTTCAGAAAATCGATTTTACGTGATGTCAAAGTCATGACATATACGTATCATTTATTTTGCCAGTTTATCTTCAAGGATAGATACTATACAAGAAATAATGCAATCATAAATTACAGCTATTTATTTCACATTGTAAAAGCAGCTTTGCGGATATAAACTGAATAAGCCAGATATAACACAATATCATGTCAACACGCTAATATTCCCGTTCTTCTTATTCATACTGCGATACTTCACACTATTCACGTTGCTGACCCGTGCTAATCCTGGCGCTCCATCTCTCCTCGTCCTTCCGTTCTTTAATTCTCCATCTAGACACATATTGCCATCTGTCTCACTCCGTATGACCAACTGTTAACTGATTGTGGTTTCTTCACCCTTCTCTGTTGCTTGCAGCACCCAAATTCGAGACAATAGCGGACGGGCTGCTGATCCGCAACGTGAGCCGGGCGGACGCGAAGACCTACATCTGCAAAGCCATGCAACCGAGCACCGGCGACATCCGAGAGCAAAGGATCAAACTCAAAGTCGAACGTAAGTGATAGTAATAATACCATCCTTCAATGGATTGCACTCTCTGTATATATATATATATATATATATATCATTGGCGGCTCTTGCCATTTCTATCGAGGGGGGTGCATTTCTTAAAAAATAATATAATAGTAAGAAATCTTACCTAAAATGGATGCAAAATGATTAAATTCAATCATTTCTTGAAAATCTTCTATCTTTCATTGCTATAAACACTCCTTGTACAAGTTTGTGATCAATTTAAATCAAGCAATGGCCTACCTAATTCTTTAATTTTTACGTTGCCCTCAAGAGAGTCAACAAAACTCTATTTTCAAAAAAGAACTAATACTATTCATTTTTATTAAATATATTCTTGGAGAAACACGTGGCAAAATCGTACATACGTAACTACACAGAACAATGCAACTGTCTTATCTGGCTATTCTATATCAATTTTCCTGTATACCTATACTAGGCTTCTCTGTTGTGACGCTAAAGAATTACGACCCGCAATAGCTTAAAACAACGATATATTCTTAGCTGTAGAAGCAGCGTGAAGTCATCTTGCAAAATGACGTCACGTCATTTGCGGCTCATACGATACGCGAACCAAAGAAACAGATGATATACTGCAAACGGTCGCTCTCACTCTACCGCTTGCAACAGATAGGATGAGTGCATATGCATTTAACTCATACTTGCTCGCTGCTACACCGTGTTGAGTGCTATCGCGACGCAAGCTTATCTTTTAGGAAAAATAATGCCGGGTTAAAATATCGCAATTCAATTATATATCTACGGTGATGCGCTCAATGTTCAGGGGGGGCGCGCGGCCCTGCGGCCTGCATAAGGAACCGCCACTGCTGCTTAGGAGAATTGCTGTTTGGCGCACGATTGATTTGCATGTTATGGTAAGGTGCGTTGTCGATGATAATTACGGAACCTCCGGTAAATTTGGTAACAATTTATCATGTACAATCATGTACAATATGATTTAAGGAAGTTTTATGTCCTTCCCATCCTAATTCACTGTATAGTTTTTCACGTTATGTTTTAAGCGTAATTCTTGTATTTTCGGTTTTGTGAAAATTATATATTATATTTCGAAAGTCACACTTTTCAAAATCTTCTAAATGTCGTATAGTCGCCTTTCGAATACGCTTCTTTCCTGGTATAGATATTTTCTGTTCACTTTCATTACCTGGAGCCGCACCTTCCTTTATAATTGTATCTACCGTTCTTATGGACACTTTGGTTGCTGCAGACACTCTTTCCTTTACTTCCTTCGATGACAAATTGCCATCAGATTTAAAGTATTTATACACATTGAAAATCAATTCCCTTGATTGGGTATGGATTACTTTCCATTTAAAAGCGAACTCATTTTGGTAGTAAGTTGTTACGCCACTGATCGTACATAGACTGAAGGGTAGTGCCAAGGAATGAATGATTGTAGGCGCGTCTTAAGCAATAGTAATTGCACCCCAACTATTTTTGGACAGGTGCGTATCTCACGGCCAGGCAAATTAAACGCGAACAGGCAGTGCATTCCTGGTTGAAAAGATTGAACTTAGTTGTAAATGATCTTAACACAGTACAACAGATTCAGAACTCTATTGGTACTATCAAATAGGTCATTACGTTCTTAGAGAGAGCCAGAAAAGAAGAAGCTGTGTACCAAACATTCCTCTTTTATATGAAACTCGGTGGAGTGCAAAATACATGGCGTATACGTAAATTTTCCGAGCAGTTCATTATGCTAAGAAATGCTCTAGAGGACATGTCGTTTGATCAAGGCTTCAACTCATAGACACGTAAGCGGCCAAATCATCTTCTTAATGCTTGTCTTAATCATGTCCAACTTTCATCATATGCTTAAAAATTATATCTAGATATTCTTCTTAGCTTGAACCTGTCACTAATATAATGCCAGATGTTTCAGTCAATCTTTTGTCCATAAAACATCACATTGAGAAACTGACACAAAATTTTCAATGCGATCGAGATAATTCAAACAAAGTTTTTTTCTGATATATTCAAAACTATAGAAGAATTATCAAAAACGATGGACATAGCAATAACGCTACCACGGATCATTGGACGGCAATCTCATGGTACTAATATTCCTGCAAAATCAGCTGAAGAGTATTTTAGAAGAGGTATATTTAATCCATACTTGGATTCCTTAATTACATACGTTCAAACTATATTTTCTAAAGATACTAGTGTTGCATTTTCGTTAAGTTTAGTGCATCCAATAAATGTTCGAAACAATGATTTGTTGAAACCAGATGATGTTGAAAATATAACAAAGAAATATGGAATAGACAATTTTGAAGCAGAATATTTAACGTGGGTGTCAGCTTGGAAAGAGACGCAAGTGGCAAAAGACCTAGACTTTCTAGAGCTGCTTAATCAAGAGTGTGAGTTTTTCCCTGCTATAAAAAAAGCTATAATAATCTTCTTAGCTTTGCCACCAACAACTTGTACTATTGAGCGATCTTTCAGCACATTAAGACGGGTAAAACATGGGTTAGGTCTACAATGAGTGAAGCCAGATTATCGGGTCTTTGTATGGTCAGTGTGCATAGAAAGTTGGTGGAAGCAGACAAGCAGAACATAATTCCTGCTGGTATTAATGTTTTCGGTGCTGACCGAAGGAATATAAAATTATTGTTTTCTTAACTGATAGCTATTACATTTAATATTCTTGTAAATGTATTTTATTTTATTATTAATTATGCGTGTTTTGATTTAGTTTGTCTGTCTATATGTTTTGCCCCCCGCCCCCCCTGACAATATGTGTAACGACGCCTATGTCGGTGTCTGGTATCTGTGATCTGTGCCATCACATTCGGCCATGCTCCAGAAATAATATCAAACCTCTTTAAATGATGAAAAAGCCAACTATAAATGCTCACTTGTTAATGCTCGAAATCTGCATAAATTTTTAATATAAATCAAGAAGAATTATTTTCAATCTATACAAACATCAAACGGCTTTAATTAGAATTGAGGGGGAAGCAGAGGTAGCGCGAATTGGAAAGGGAGTCAGGCAGGGATGTACACTTACGCCGTTTTTATTTAATCTATATATAGAAGATGCAATAAACAAAGTAAAAGAAGAGTATAGTGTAGGTGTGAATGTACAGGGAGAGAAAATATATATGTTGAGATTCGCCGACGATATAGCTATATTGGAAGAAAGGGAGCAGAATTTAGAACGGGTTTTAAATAGTAATAGGCGTGCCGTGCAGTTTCCAATCAATCGTTAGGATTGAGGACTAATATATCAAGAAACAAGAACAACTTCACATAACTATACTATGATTTAATTAATATCTGTTAATCTTGTACAAATTTTGACCAAAAATTCTTCTCCTACATTTTTTACGGAAACGTATAATTTAAAAAAAAACTGCTTGTATAAAATATCACCCAAATACCGTAACTCGAAGCATTTATTAGCTAGATGCGCATTTCGGAGGCGATGCCTCCATCTTCAGTAACACAATAATAATTTGATTAAAACGCTTTGTGTTGCGGTTTTTGGGTGATGTTTTATACATTTGCAATGTTGTATGTGTCGATGTAACACTCGGTATATTGCCTGTCAGATTTGAAATCTAACGAGAAAATATTTTTATTTAGCTGAAAGATAAGTTAAAAAGTCGATTAATATTTTTTATTCGAATACTTCTAGTATTTGAACATGACGGGCGTTCTATAAGCAAAAATTTGTTTGGATATTTTGAAAAAAAGACTTTTTTAAAAAGAACCGTTCGCTCTGGCAACATTTCTTTGAAAAGCCATCGGCCATCTAAAACTATATGCATATGATCTTGTACCGCGTGGAAAATTTGTATTTTTATAATAAAATATTGTATAGAAAGAAAAAATATGTTACTTAAACACTTATTAGCAAATGTGACCACAAGAATTGTATTTTTTAGAAATTTTGAATATATAGCGACATATATAGCAATATTGTAAATAAAAAATTCATGTCATGACCATCGGACCGTACAAATTTATTATATATAGGAATTGCGTAAAATTGAAAGATATATCCGAATATATACGCATGGACGATAGCGCACAATTATTTGCAATGAGCGTGTACGATATAATGTCAAAAAAACGTTAGTAACTAATCGATGTCATTAACAGAGTGCAATTTATCCGACCGCAAAGCAAAATGGCCGGTGATTTATTCCAGCGTCATAAAGCAGGCCTGGCCTATCCACCATTAGAAGGCATTAAATGATGGCGGACCATTCATCACATTTGATGGATTTTAGGCTACGTTTATCTTTGCCTAAAGCCGAGGCAGAAATAAGAATGATAATTATTTATTTCAAAGTTCAAGCAATGAAATCTCACTGTGAAAAGGAAATATACTAATAGGCCGTATTCTTAGATATGGCGGTATTAAACGTAAATTAAGTTCTTGAACGTAAAACATATCTACGCAACCTTACCTATTCTTTTGAATCTTACATTTTTCAAATTCATTTAATTCATTTTATAAGAGCTACACCTTAACACTTTCAGTATAAATTTCTACGAGACGAATTTTTCTAAAATATCCTCAGAACTCTTAAGGTGTCCATACCGCCAATGTATGAATATTTTCAAAAATGTAAAAGTACCCTTTAAATCATAGTTTTTGCAAATATATTTTGTTAACGTGGTTATAATTATTTTAGAAAAGTATTTGTGAAAGGAAAAAATTATTAGTTGATTGATTAAAAAGTTAATTAATTATCAATTAATGGGCTTACATTCGGTTATTAATTGATCAATTTCGATGAAATTTTGCAAAACCATTGTTCATAACCATGCACTGGGTAGAATATATTTAGATTTTGAAAAATTTTAATGGGGTACAAATTATTACCTAATTTATATGTAACAAGAGCGTATTGTAATTAAATCGTTCTGAAAAAAAAATTGACTTTAAAAAGTAATAGATTCCGCCCAGCGCAATTTTAAAGCATTTTTTCCCCAAAAATAAAAAATAAATAAAAATTGAAACTGTAAGAATGTAAGCACATTAACTTAATTATTTGAATTTTTGATATACTATAATAATAAATTATAATATATAAAAAAATAATAAACTATACCCTTTCTTTAGAATTAATTCACCAATTTCACTATATTCTATACAATGTTTTTGTTCGATTTTGCTTCATCATGAATAATTTTGTCCCTAATTGAATAAAGGCATTCAATAAAAAAGTTATCGCATATCCCATCAGGACTAACACCAAGGAAAGGAAATTATATTTTAAAATAAATATAAATACACTAGAAAAAAAATATATATAAAATAATTTATCATTAGTTTTAATAATATAGAATATCACCCAAATACCGTAACAAGCATTAAGTAGCTAGATGCGCATTTCGAAGGCTATGCGCCCATCTTCAGTAGCACAAGGTAAAACTAAATAAAATACCTATTAAAATAGGTGCGGAATAGTTTGGCATAACTCGAAGTTAATTCTGCCTTAATACGATCATTTCCACTCTTCCATCAACAAAGTTCACGAGCACTACATTGATAACTAGTAGGACAACCCAACATGCACATTCACTACCATATCACTAGAAGAGACCATCATAAAGTCCCTAAGTAACAGTAGAGCCAAAGATATTTATGGAACCAGCTCTTATCTGATTAAGCGGCTTATCAATCATTTGGTAACCCCAATTACTAAAATGGTAAATCTCGCGGTCGGATCAGGAATATTTCCAGATTTTCTAAAAATCGCAGCGGTCATTCCAATTTTTAAGAAAAGTAACTGTAATGATCTCAGTAACTATCGTCTAATCTCCATAATCCCAATTTTTTCTAAGATTTTCGAAAAAGCAATGGCTAAACAATGAGTATCAAATTATTTTGAACAGTATAAGCTTCTCCACAATTATCACTTTGGATTCCGGAGAAATCGAAGTACAATGGATGCTATCAATGAATTCATAATATTTGCTATTGACTGTGTCGAAAAGGGTGAACACTGCGCTGCAAAATTTTGACCTACTTCAGTCTTACCTAAATGATAGGTTTATCTTAATGGTTTGCTATAAGAGAAACTTAAAATTAATCGAGGGGTATCCCAAGGTTCCATTGCGGGTCTCCTACTATTTCTTATATTCATTAATGACTTACCATGATACATTAATAAGTATACATGTATTTTATACGCAGATGACGCGACATTGTTGACATCAGACAAAAAATATAGATACAGCGTTAAAAAGATGTGATGATGTCTTGGATCTTGCCTCTAACTGGTGCGTGACTAATGATCTATCCATGAATCCCACGAAGACAGAATCAATGCTACTGTCACTGAAATCGATTGAATTTTTTCCCAATCCTAATTATGTGAGATTCTTAGGAGTGCTTATTGATCACAAATTCATGTTTCAGTATCACACGGAACATGTCGCGAATAAGGCAAGTAGTGGAATCTTTGTTCTGCGTCGCTTGTCTTGGGCGGTCTCAAGAGAGACCATGATAAATGCGTACCATTTTGCGTATTCTATTTTAATTTGGGGTCACTGCTCAACTTGGCAACGAATTTTTGGACTTCAAAGGAAGGCCATTCGAATAATTGGTAACTTAATGTACAGGGAAGATTGCCATGACACTTTTAAAGAATTAAACATTCTAACCATCTATTTGCCATATGCCCCGGCTTATATATATTCGAATGTGTATTATTCGCGAAACGAAATTTAGAAAATTATTCATCTGCAGGTGACAGATATAATTACAATATTCTATCATAGAATAATATTAGACCAGAATATAGCAGATTGTCAAAAACACACAAAATGTATATGTACTTAAGTTACCCACGGATATGAGAGATCTACATATTAATAAGTTTTAAAAAGAATTGCGAAATAATTTGATTATCTGATGACTTGTGAAATTTTAGATTTATATTTGGGATTTGTGATATTGATTTATATAATTGTTGACTATCATAACCAGCTATAATTTTAGTTTTGTATAACATGTATTGTAATTTTGTATTTGATTTTAAATCAATTGTGTATTATCAGTATAATATCTACAGTCATTTTTTTTTTTAATCTTAATGAACTTACAAATTTAATGACGAATGTAAATGCCTAGCTGTATCCAAACATGAAAAAAGTTATTCTTATTCTTATTCACAAACAACCCCATATAAACTATTCCACTTTGATCAGGCATTCAAGAGATGTCGCACACTTCAAGTCCAACAGTCGAAATGACCTGACCTGAAACTGTCCAGTACTACACCTATGAATGTGTATCTAGAAGACACTTCTAGAGAGTCCGTCCTCTCAGTTACATACACACACCTGGAAATCTACATAGTGAACAGAGTGTCCCAAAATAACTTGTGTCCCAAACTGACAAAAATATACTCATAATTTTACATAAATTCGAACCTTCCAATCTTCTTATAAAATCCACACATCCCCTAATTTTATAAGCTTATAATTTTATTAGTATCTTAAGAATCCTCAGTTAATTCCCGCAGAATGTGACTGAAACTCTAATTAAATATATAATGTTGCTTCTAAGTGGGGCTAAAGCAATTTTGGAACTACCTGCAGGTCACTAGCGTACGAAAGCTGAACAGTAAAAGAGGGACACGACACGGTGAGTTGGTTTGGGACACCGATGATGTCTTTTATAGCGCTGACGGCGATAAAGTGCACACCCCAGAACCGGACTGATGGCGTATAGATCCCGAAATGAGTGTAAGAGGAGTTGTACGAAGAGTTACGCGTAACTGTAGTGTACGATCTCGGTTACGTATGGAAGGATGGACGCCAATTTGATGGACGTGACTCGAAATGTAAGGATTTAAAAGTACAAATGTACGCCGCGTTAGAAAAGGAATATGTGATATATACGTTACAAATGATGAAGGAATGAGGAAATCAATTGAAAACATTTAAAAATGGTCACATACAAGAAATTGCATAGAATTTTCAATTTTTAATTGTTTTGTTTCTTTTAACTGAAATCTTCAAATAATCTTATTTTGTACCATCTTCCCATCAGTTTTCCAAATCCGTTTATTTATTTTTTTAATATACTGCCTCAAGTGTTTTATTATTTTCAATAAATATTATTATTTCCTTCATAAAAGTTACTTCATGTTTTTAAATTAATGCTACTACAATATTATCTAATTTATTTTAGCGGAAAATGTAAAAAGAAACATTATTTAAGGCTAGTATTATCTCCCACATCCACAAAAAAATTAAAATTAAACATTAATACGAATTAATTCTTACAGTAAAAGTTGTAAATATTTATTTTATTTTGATGTTTCTATTTAATTACTTAAGAATTGTTGCTTTAGGTAACCTTAAGTACATAGCATACATTTTAGGATACTGGCAATGTTGATGCGATACAGTTTTTCTCCAACTCTACATACAGTAGACTTGTGAAAATTTATGCAAAATTAAGTAATTTTATTTTGCATACAACTGCAGAAAGCTTTTTTTAGATTTTTACTATATTGATAAATAATCGACACGTATACATTAATATACACAATTCTATATAAATCAAAATAATTTGTAACCATTTTTCAACACCTTAAGAATTAAACTTTTTAGAGTTGAGTGGTGCAGTAAAATTTCCATCTGAATTTTATTGTTTCAAAATTTTAAATATGCAGCAATTATACTAAATTTAAAAGGAGCATTTAAACAGCCACAATATTCATCCTGCATTATTATTATTATTATTTATTGTTATTTTCGTATATTAAAAGTATGCGAAAGTGAATTCTCTTCACATTTTCAAGCTTTCAACTGTGAACTTAATATGGTGCCAGGTGCCTTTTGTACTTTAATTGAAACAGGGGATGTATATATTTGTGCCCTGTAGGAAACAATAGAAGCAAAACATAAAGACTATTTTGAAAGCACTATTATTCTACACAGACGTTCAGAAAAAGAACTAGTAAAAAGCAGGGAAATAGAAATACAACATAAATTAATTTGAAAGCTCAAAGGCTGCGAATATAAAACTAGTTTCTAGAATTAAATGCTTAATTGCTTTACATTTTCTCATAATTTGTCCAGTAGGAAATTGTAAACTCATTTAAGTTATATATGACGAATCCTGAAGAACTATTGTGTTACATGATTATTTTTTCAATCAATATTCGTAAGAAGAATTATGATACAATTTTTGTAGGTACAATAAGTTGGTTTTGTTTATTATTGTCTTATTTCGTTTGAAGGGTTTTTGAGATATTCAGAGAATGTACTTACAAAATAAATTAATAATCTTTTTACTACATTACCATATCGTAAAATATATCTATCATAGACTAATCTTCGAACATACTTTTAGTGTTGGGGAGCGATTCTATAAATTGTATTACATTGTGAACTCGAGACGCTCGATGAAATTGTTATTTATTCTGATGGTATATAGCAAGGGTGGCCAACAAGTCAAAGCGATTTTTGTTCGATCACGAACAGTTGGACACAAAAACTGTTAATAAACAAAAAATACGATATAAGGCGAAGTTACGTTGGCTCAGTGATTCAGCGTTTCTCGCAGAATTTACATCCAAGTTAAGTGATTTGAATTTAAAGTTACCAGGAAAGAAGAAGTCACATGTTTAGTTGCATTAGTGCTTATAAATGTCAGTTCGTAATGTTGAATGAAGATCTCCAACAAAAAAAAATTGATCATTTTCCAAATATGAATGACCATTTACAAAAACATCACAATTTTAATTATAACTTTGAAAAATGTGTTGTAGAAATTAAAAAGTTATTGAGGATTTTGATGCAAGATTTGGTGATTTGAAAAAAAATGAGGATATTGATCAATATTTATCTTTCCATTTTAAGAAACATTTAAATGTGAAATGTATTGCTGCAAAATTTTCTGATATTTTTACCTTGGAAAAAACTAAATTAGAGAATGAAATTATAACTCTACAATCTGATTTAATTTTAAAAGCTAGTGAGCTTGAAGGAGACTTTTGGAAATATGTTAGTTGTGAGAAGTATCCAAATATTATTCAATAAATATTATTATCGTGATATCATTTCGTTTAAATTTCATTTCTACCTTTCACTAGATATCGATTTTTAGGCAACTTGTTTAAGTCATGTGTGAAATATTAATAATTTTATAGTTAGATCACGATCACTTTTTAAGTAGAGAAGTCGATTTCAAGAACAAAACGGTTGGCCACCCCTGCTATATAGGTTTGCAATTATATTTTCCAGTTAAGCAAATTAAAGGACAAATAATTCACCTGCTGTATTGCATTATGGCATATTAATTCTGTGATGATCTAATTCATTATAAATATATCAAATAGAGATGAAACGATTACCCTCTACAATCTAGAGATGATTTTTAATATTTTTACTTTACTATTCTACAAAACTCTATTTTCAATAAAGAAGTAACACTATTCATTTTTATTAAATTATTTATATACAATATATTCTTGAAGAACACGTGGCAAAATCGTACATACGTAACTACACAGAACAATGCAACTGTCTTATCTGGCTATTATATATCCATTTTCCTGTATACTAGACTAGGCTTCTCTGTTCGGACGCTAAAGAATTGTAGCCGGGACAAATTGCTTAAGTTAGTTAAAGAGTCCGCAATCCTAAAGATTGGTTGGAAACAGCACGCCATGCCGATCTATCCTGAGCTAATCCCTTCATCTCCCTATAGCTATTCATCTCAACGTCTTCAACTATCTGACTCACATACTCCAATCTAGGCCTACCTACCCCTCTCTTTCCCTCCACTCTACCTTCTATGATCAATTGCATAATCCCCCCATGCCTAAGAATGTGCCCTACTAATCTGTCTCTCCTACGCTGTAACACTCTCCAGATACTTCTCTTCTCCCCTACTAACTCTAGTACAGCTTCATTTGTTACTTTATCTTCCCAACCAATCCTCATCATCCTCCTATAACACCACATTTCGAATGCTTGTAATCTACGCTTCTCTTCCTTTCCTATAGTCCACGCCTCACACCCGTACAGTGCTACACTCCAAACATATACCTTCAGTAATCTTTTTCTAATACCCAAGTCAATATTTGATCTTAAAATCTGTTCCTTTTCTACGAATGCCTTCCTACCCTGTGCTATCCTACACTTTATATCTACCTTGCTTCGATTATCTTTTGTGATTCTACTGCCTAAATAACAAAAATCTGACACTTCTTCGATTCTATTATCTCCTATTGAGATCCTCATTTTTCTACTGCATTCCTTTTTGTCACACCTCATCACTTTAGTTTTACCTATATTTATTTTCATGTTAAAATCCCTAGTCAATACTGCCTGCATACCATTCAATACCCTTTCTAAATTCTTTTCGCTTTCTTCCAATATAGCTATATCGTCGGCGAATCTCAACATATATATTTTCTCTCCCTGTACATTCACACCTACACTATACTCTTCTTTTACTTTGTTTATTGCATCTTCTATATATAGATTAAATAATAACGGTGAAAGTGTACATCCCTGCCGAACTACCTTCCCTATTTTTGCTACCTCTTCTTCCCCCTCAATTCCAACTAAGGCAGTTTGGTGTTTATGTAAATTAAAAATTATTCTCCTATCCTTATAATCTATACCCGTTTCTTTTAAAATTCTAAATATTATGTCCCAATCTACATTATCAAATGCCTTTTCTAAGTCTACAAAAGTTATGCAAGTTACCTTTCAATTGCTTAAAACAACGATATATTCTTAGCTGTAGAAGCAGCGTGACGTCACGTTGCCATTGCAACCCGGGCCGCTATTTTGTTTGCGGCGCATACGACACGCGAACCAAAGAAACAGTTGATATACTGCATACGGTCGCTCTCACTCTACCTCTTGCAACAGATAGGATGAGTGCATATGCACTTAACTCATACATGCTCGCTGCCATACTGTGTTGTGTTGAGTGCTATCGCGACGCAAGCTTTATCTTTTAGGGAAAATAATGCCTAGTTAATCGATAAAAAAAACAAATATCTCTGCCCAGCGGCGAAATTAATAACCAACAGCCGTATACAACGTATCGTTGTTGTCATCTCTAATAGTGAAAGGACGGATGTTTGTCACATCGAGCATTGAGCACTGAACTGTTGATTCATCTTTAACTAATTCACTTGATTTATCCCGCATTCACGGACTTAATTAAAGGACTCATCTTACCACGCTGTGTATGCGCAATCTACATATAGTTTATGCGCAAACACAATAGTTACGCAATTCGCAATCGCACATTGAATCTGTACAATTCATGTGCTATAGTTTACTGCTCACAAATACATGTAGGGTAGATAACTACATTCGGTATACAGGTATTCTAATCTAACGCTTACCTAACTATTGTATGCAGTTAGAGTCTACATTTGATCCAGATTGCTAGATTAAATCCTATAAACCAAGTGTAGTACACAAAAAAAAAAAAACGTAGAAAAGTCATGAAAAGACTTTCCATTTTATTGTCATCTATTAAGATATTTTAGACATTTTTTTCTGGATAGTAATTTCTAAATTCACATACTTTCACATTAGCTGCAGTTTAGTGCACAAAGAATTGAGGTAAGATGGTGAAAATTTGTAGAAAGGATAAATGGCACGATTCGCTTAATTCCAAGCATGCTCCTTTTTTTACCCTCTTTATTCTCACCCATTATGATTTTTAATGCTACTTCTCTGCGCATTTTTTTGTCAAATTGCTCATGCAATTTTTTTCACAGTGCCCATGGAAAGAGTAGACACAGAAAAATGAAAATTTATAGAAAGGACAACATGCGTAGTGCTCTTATTTTAAAGCAACTTACTTTGCACTTTATTTTCATGCATTATGAATATTTACGCTTTCCTGGATAATTATGTATGACTGAATTCGGGTTGCCAACAGAACCCCTTTAAAGAAAACAGGTTTTCTTTTTCGTTAAAATTCTTTTGTTTTCAATCTTTTTTTTATATATTCAAATCGTTCCCTCTTTCAATTTCGCATACTTTTAAGGCTCTCGAAAAATATATTTTTATCACTCGACATTTTTAGATGATTTTAGCAAAGATTATTTAGAATTTGCGGATTCCTCAACGCATATTTCCATGAAAAATATTAGAAATAGAAGAATAAAGGTTCAGTAAAGAACAAAGTTCTTTATTAGAAGTAATAGCTACAATAAATTCATTAGCAAATACATTGACTCAGAGGTATGAAGAATCTTGCGTATATTTGAAGTTATTATTAATTATTATAATTAATTATTAAAAGTTATAATTAATTATGAAATTTTAAATTTTTTCTTGGTAGAGATTAGATAGATTTCCAATATGGGAAAAAATTGAAAATTTTATATTATTTCTTGCATCTAAAATCGTCGTTATAGATGATGTAAGAAATTTTGATCAAATTTATATGCATAAATATTATAATATATAGCTCCTGCTTGATATATTCATATAATTAAGAACAAGTCTCAATATAGAAGATAATAAACATTTGATTCCTCATCTTAAATGGACAACAAAATATTTTTAAACAAATAGTGTAGAACTTCATTCTGAATTTTGAATTATTAAATACTTGTCCATTTTTTTTTGTCAAAAATGCAATGAAGAAAAATATTTTCTATAATTAACGGATTGAAAAAAAAAAATAAGTTAATAATTTTTCGAATGGAATAGAAAAAAAAACTAAAATTGAATCCATGTCTGTTTTCTCATTCGATAAAAATATATACCCATCACATCCAACAGTTGCTTCAAATTTTTGTTTTATTTTAAATTACTCATAAAGACCAGATTTTATCAACAAATTACATATGCATAATTTTTTAAGCTTATCAAAAGTTGCGCTATAGAAAATATTTTATACAAATATTCTTAAAAAATATTTTTCATTAATTATTGTATCAATTTTTTAATAATTAAAGCAACTAAAGTCAATATTGAAGTTATAATAATAATAATAACAACAACGATAACAACAATAATAATAATAATAATTTTATTGGAAAAAAAATTCTTTTTAACATAAATCCAATTATAATTTATTAAACATAAAAATTAATTTAATTAATTTAATTACAAAAACAATAAGAATTAAGAAAACTTTCTAGAGGGCGAAATTCAGCTCTACAAACATAATATCGGTAAAAAAAAAACGAAAATAAATAATTGACTAACAAGTAACAATTTTACAATACGGCATTATTTTGTTTAAATAATGTTCGCATTCAAATTAAAAAAATTAAAATGTAAATGATTTGAACAGTTCCATTTTGTCCACCTTGAAACTTATAATCTCTTCTTCTTTTGTAAATCAGCTTTCTCTGCAACAAATTTTCACGCTAATCATCAGGTCGATTTTTTATTTATTACAACTTTAGTAGTCATGAAACTAGTACATATTTTTTATGTCAATTGGTTGTTAACTTTCTCTTGTATAAATTCGATGTTTATTCAGTTTTTAGAAATACATTTTAATAAAAATTTGCGTACTTTTGCGGCATTGTAATTTAACTCATTGGAAATTTTGCACTATTTAACATTCCTTGTTCATTTTTTCACAATTATACAAATTTTCAAATTATTAATTAAAAAATAAAATGATCAGACAGAATTTCGATTTTATGTCAGCAATTTTCTACATGTTCGTTTTTCTATATTTTATTCAAATGTAATATTTTCCTGATGCATATAATAATATATTCCTTATGTCACATTTTTAATATGTCAACTTTATATCCCTCATGCAAAATACAAGAGCACCTGTGACTTCCATATTATATTATTTTGTTTCAGTGGCAGAGACATAAGTGTTTTTTAAAATAATATATATTCATCCCTACACGAATGTATTTTTTTAATTAAAAATACTAAAATAGATACACTTCTATAAGACGCTATTTCAAATATCACAGCAAATAATACTATTTTGCCACAATTACTACAATTCTTAATTGTGTACTTTAAAATGCGATGTTTACCTTTTCTTCGTATATACAATTTTACATAGTTACAGTTATTTCTATTATATTCTTGTACGTTTTCTACATGACCAAATATCAACAACGCGGAGGCTTAAATTTATGTTCAATCAATTCATTCTGTTTCATTGCACCTCTTCTTTATATGAAAAATCCTGGCTGCTACGCCATTGATTTTTATTTATGATACAAGCGTAAATAAAACCTCACTCCGCTGAAGATATTTTATTTTACAATATACATATCTACATCTATTATTTCAACAACAAAATTCGCTTTAAAATTGAGTTAAAATATTTCGTTTTTATATTATCATAACCTGATCATGGATCGTAACAATAGCAAGCTAGTAAGAAGTTAAATAGTACATCATCATTATTGCACATGAAACTGCAAGAAGCAAGATGAAAAGCGAGCTCATAAAACGAATCCCACCGCTGCGCATATTTGCTGAAAGAATGTTAGTAGTGCCAGAGAGTCAACTTCCTCCTTGTGCGGCAAATTTTAGAAGTCCTTTGCTGCTGGAGACGGCCAGGCTGAATGTAATTATGCAACTTTTTACTGGAAATTTAATTCAAGTAATTACAGTCAAATTTAATATGGGTATAGCGCAGTTAGCTTGCCAGGGATCTGTTCCTAGCAACTTGAACTTAATTTTCTGCAATCTCATATTTTGCCGAGATTGAATTAAGAACGGTAATGTATACATAAAACTTTGCCTCTGTTGTAGAGAAGAAAAAAATGCAATTAAGAACGATGTCTGTCGTCTTATATTGGAAAAGTTTAAAATTTAAATCCTTTTCTGGTAACAATTTTTTTGCAACGTAAATCATTTCGCTAAAAAATTATTCACCTCTTACATACTGACTAAATTTAAGCCGAAATTGCTACAAATAAAAAATTAAATTAAATTACATTTTCGTCTAATTTATATTGTTCAACTGCAAATTATTTGTTGCCTGTTTTTTTTTTTAACTTCTAGTTGCGCTAACACTGGAACCTTGCAACAGCTTGCAAACTTTGAATTTTTAAATAAATACTTTTTAAAGGGTAACTCTCCTATTCCCTTAGACAGTGGCGTTTCGCTCAAAGAACGTAATGTGCAAACACGTAGCAAAATTTAATGAATGTTTTTACAGGAAAGTAAAACAGGAACAGCATCTCATATAAAATACAATTAATAACCATTTATTTCATATTTTTATTTGCCGAATAAATGTGAACGTTTTCAGGGTTTCACATAGTTCTGATTTTTTTTCGATAAATTCTTTAGGGCAATAAGGAAAAGTATTTTTTGATCTGACAATTAATTACTGAAAATGTTTACAATAATACTTATTAATTTATATGTTAAAAAACTGGTGCCAAACGTCAAAGATAATGGCAATTTAATATATTGATCAATAACACCTATTGAAATATTATCAAAAAACTATTTCAGCTTCCATCACGACCTTACTGTATCATAAAAATGTTAAAATTGCTTTGGCAAAGTCAAAAAACGTCCTAAAATGTAAATAAATATTACTTTATTACTAACTATAAACTATTTTCTACATGTTCCATCAAGTAATTTAAAACAATATATTCGATAACATATTTATTATAAAACAGTCGAAATAATTTATTTCGTCGTTTTCAAATAGATGCGAATTGTTTTTTGCTTGTTTAATAGAGTTTTTTTATTTTATTTAGAACATACCAGTGGCAGTTTCTTTCGAGGCCGCACGGCCGCGCGCCCTTCCTGAACATTGAGCGCATCACCGTAGATATATAATTGTATTGCGATATTTTAACTAGGCATTATTTTTCCTGAAAGATAATACTTGCATCGCGATAGCACTCAACACGGTGTAACAGCGAGCAAGTATGAGTTAAATGCATATGCACTCATCCTATCTGTTGCAAGCGGTAGAGTGAGAGCGACCGTATGCAGTATATCATCTGTTTCTTTGGTTCGCGTATCGTATGCGCCGCAAATAAAATAGTGGCCCGTGTTGCAATGGCAACGTGACGTCACGCTGCTTCTACAGCTAATAATATATCGTTGTTTTAAGCTATAACATCTATAAGCAATTCTTTAGCGTCCTAACTACTAGCGATGGCAAACTGTAGGTCACTTTGAGGACCTAGTTCGTAGTTCGTAGTTCATTTCAATGTCCCGTTCATGAACTATAGGTCGTGAACTACTACATCTTTTTTAAATGAACTAGTTCACGACCTATATGAAATACATGCACATACTGAAAATAATCTCTTTTTTTCTAAATATAAAAATATTAAATGGTAAAAAATAAATAAATTGAAATATTACTATACTTATTTTGAATTAGGAATGAGGAAGAAAACACAACAATGTTTATAATTTATACAAAACATATATATAAAGAAATATAATCGTCTCTAGGTACTCACTATTATTTATATGCAGTTCTAAAATACTCATTGGTAGTTACTGATAAAAATGTTTACTACTTTACTAACACTTGAAAATTAAATGTACAAACTATAATAAAATGAACTAGATAGAATCGTTTTGTTTGGCGTTATAATTTATATTTTCTATTCTGAACCTCTCTGTTCAAACTTCAAAGCTTTGATTTGATATTAGGTGATTACATTGCACTCAGTATGAAATAGAAGAACTATAAGATTTAGATGTTTATTTTTGCATTATTGCAAAAATTTGCTATGGCATGACATATTTAAGAACATATTTAATCTTGCGAATATATTAATTATATTTTTCCAAATGAAATCTGATACCAACATATAAATTGTGACTGAGCTCGGTAATTGTTGCTGTTGCAATATCGCATCGAGTTTCCTATTTCGTTTCGTTCACCAACACACTTTATCACTAAATAAATGCTAGTAGTGTATATGTAATGTATACTATACTGCAAGTATATATATAGTACAAGTACATCAATACGTACATCGTTCACCATGTAGTTCATAGTTCACGAACTAGGTCATAGTGACGTATAGGTCGTTGCAAAACATCGTCACAGTACGCCCGTCATTTGATTGAACCGTTCAGAGTGAACGGTTCGCGAGTGAACTACATATCGCTAGTCCCAACAGAGAAGCCTAGTCTAGTATACAGGAAAATTGATATAGAATAGCCAGATAAGACAGTTGCATTGTTCTGTGTAGTTACGTATGTACGATTTTGCCACGTGTTGCTCCAAGAATATATATAATAGAAATTATATAATAAAAATGAATAGTGTTAGTTCTTTGTTGAAAATAGAGTTTTGTATTCTTTCTCTTGAGGACAAAGTAAAAATTAAAGAATTACGTAGGCCATTGCCTGATTTAAATTGATCACAAACTTGTGCAAGGAGTGTTTATATCAATGGAAGATAGAAGAGCGGAATACCACTTCAATTCAAGATTGAATTTAATCATTTTGCATCCATATTAGGTAAGATTTCTTACTATTATGTTATTTTTTAAGAAATGTACCCCCCTCGATTGAAATATCAAAAGCCGCCACTGGGACATACATTAGCTGGATATGGCCTCTCAAAAAAATTCTGGGTTAATTTATACAATAATTTTTTACCAAACTTTTATGCCATCACTGCATTTCAGGAAATATAACACGGCAAGTTTGTAACTGCGTTGAAACGTTGAAAACCCATAGATGAATTGTGAAACAAGTTCTATTATTCAAATTTAATACGAACTCTTTTTAGATTGCAGTTATATCTGTTCGCAGAACTAAAACATGTTTGTCCTGTACTCGTGCAAAATTCCAGCACGAACTATTTTATAACATCATACAGAGTTTAATTACAATTACAAATTTATACATTTCAGTTGCGCGCTTGACATAAAGGACTGTATTACTAAATTTTGTCTTTCTAGATAAACCTAGCTGGAAAATGGAATACTCCGCCAGAGAGGAACCTGTTTGGGGGTTTAGAGGTAGTACCGTTAATCTGACGTGCGAAGTAGATGCTGTTCCTCATCCAAAATTCGAATGGAAAGGGAAGAAGTTCCTAAGCACAACCGGCAATATTCACAACGAAACTCACAAGTCTACTTTGAGTGTTAGTAAAAAAGATTGAAACAATTGTAGTTTTAGGGATTTAAGTGAATTTTATTGATTTATTTGATAATTCTACTTAATTTGTTAGTGCAAGCTATTTTCATAAACCTATTCTTAACGACAAAAAAAATCCATTCCCTTCAAGATGTAAACTTATGTGCAAAAGCAATCACTAATTAGTATAACACATTTTATTTAATGATCTTCTGACTCTCCTCAATTAAGCTTCAGTTCGTCACAGAATTAACCAAACCTGGGGTTTTTTCGAGAAGGCCAGTACATTTTAAATATTATGTGTTCAAAATATTGTTTAAATTGTTTCAATAGCTTCAATTGTTTCGAACATAACAGATCTTTTAGACAGATTAGACATGTTAATGATTTCACATTACATGTTAATGTTAAAGAAGAGTATAACGAGTTTACGTCCGTATCATGACTTCCTCCTCTTTCAGCTATTCATCCGAGATTCATCTGTCTTTGGTTCATACATCTGTAAAGTGCACAACAAACACGGCCACATTGAACACCTCTTCAATCTACAAGAAGGTGTTCAACCACATCCGCCCGACTTTATCGAACTGCGTGGTGCTAACTCCGACCTCTTGGACATCGGAATCCATGGGCCTATTTACGACTCAGTAATATCAGAGACGATGGAGACGCAAGGGTACCGAGTCGAATTTCGAGAAAAAGATCTGGAGCCAACGGAAGAAGATGAAGTATTTGGAACTGTGGAATGGAACGCGATAGACTTCGATATAGCAGAAGGTAGGTAAAAAACTTATTTTTGGTTTTTAAATAATATTGAAATATGAGCTATTTTGAAACAACCAAAGAGAAAAAGAAGTGAAAATTGGAAAATTACAAGGGTCTCCCCATTGAATTTTTTTTGCAAAATTTTCACATTTTCGAAAGTGAGTTTCTTGTAGGATTTAATCTCAGAATTTAGAATCGGCAAGAGATTTTGATGGGAAATGTATATTTAAAAAGGTATAGAATTTCGAAGTAAGCAATAACAAATATTTTTATGTGGACATCCTACGTTAAAATTTACAAATTGTATTTAGCCCTTTAACCAAATGATAAAGATAAATGTACAATTCACTATTCATTGCGGTTTTAGTGATACTCGAAATACTCAAGAGTAGAAAAAAAAGGAATATTAAAATAATCGTTGTTATTTTCTTAAAAATATGTTTCCACAGTTTAAAAAGCATTTGCCGAAAAATATATATTTATTATTTTAACTTTTAAGATGTTTTTTGAGAGTTTCAAACTACTAGTTTGAAAAACTAGTTTTCTCTTTGTTACAAAGTTTAGTTAAAAAGTCCGCAATCCTAAAGATTGGTTGGAAACAGCACGCCATGCCGATCTATCCTGAGCTAATCCCTTCATCTCCCTATAGCTAGTCATCTCAACGTCTTCAACTATCTGACTCACATACTCCAATTTAGGCCTACCTACCCCTCTCTTTCCCTCCACTCTACCTTCTATGATCAATTGCATAATCCCCCCATGCCTAAGGATATGCCCTACTAATCTGTCTCTCCTACGCTGTAACACTCTCCAAATACTTCTCTTCTCGCCTACTAACTCTAGTACAGCTTCATTTGTTACTTTATCTTCCCAACCAATCCTCATCATCCTCCTATAACACCACATTTCGAATGCTTGTAATCTACGCTTCTCTTCCTTTCCTATAGTCCACGCCTCACACCCGTACAGTGCTACACTCCAAACATATACCTTCAGTAATCTTTTTCTAATACCCAAGTCAATATTTGATCTTAAAATCTGTTCCTTTTCTACGAATGCCTTCCTACCCTGTGCTATCCTACACTTTATATCTACCTTGCTTCGATTATCTTTTGTGATTCTACTGCCTAAATAACAAAAATCTGACACTTCTTCGATTCTATTATCTCCTATTGTGATCCTCATTTTTCTACTGCATTCCTTTTTGTCACACCTCATCACTTTAGTTTTACCTATATTTATTTTCATGTTAAAATCCCTAGTCAATACTGCCTGCATACCATACAAAGTATTAGAACAAAATTTTCCTTTTTTTCTCAAATCCTCGTGAATCTTTTAAACCGCAAAGAATAGCTTTGTTAATTTTTAGATAATATATTATTTTAAAAATCTGTATATACTTTGAAACTTCTTCGTAAACCACTATTCAAATATTTACCTAGGATTCAGATTTGCCAAAGTGTTTCATTCTCAAATATATGTTCTTGGCTGAATCTTCTATTGTCTTTTAATTACAGTACTGTGCTTAATTTATAATTTGAAACATGGATGACTTGCCCTTCTTTTGTTTATCTTCGTATCTACTAAAACATCGTAGTTCAACTATCTATTCAAAATTTAAATTATTGACTTTGATTAACAAAACAGCCACACGAGTATCTGCAGCCTAGCTGTTGTATCATAAGTTTGGAAAGATGGTATAAACCATCTTTCCAAACTTCCCGGTATACATTTTGGGATACAAGCTTAAAGATCAACTGCGTTGTTTATGATTTATGCAGCGTCTATTCACATTTGGAAAGGCCATAAAGTTGTGAGAAGTGCATTCAAAATTTAGTTTCATTGCGACTTCAAAGCGTCTTCTATATCAATTTCTTCAATATGCTCAATATTTGAAACTACTTCAAGATTGTAAAACTACTCCGCCTCCATAGAATTGTTTCAGCTGTAGTTGACATTCCACAATCTTAAAATTGTGTTCTTGTCCATACTGGATGCCAACTTTGAAACCCACATATTATAAGATATTTATGCGTTCCATTTTTTCCAAAAATGTACTTACATTTATTTCTGCGTGCTCACGTTTTACGGACTGTTTTAAAAATAAAATAAATAGGATAAATAAACTATTGTATAATTTTATATAAAACTGCGCTTTTTGAGCGCGTATACTCTTCAGTCAATACTTTCACAATCATATTTTATCAACAAAATTGTCAATTTATATATTGTATAGATTCTTCTAAAATTTTACAAAACGCCTTTAAAACCTAATATTATTGAATAATTTATAATGTGTTCCAAAGAAATTTGCGGCGTATTTCTCAATATTGTATTAAAACAGAAATTGTGTATCGTCTAATTGATTTTTACTGAATAATTTATATTTTATAAAAGTTAAGTATTTATTTTTGTGTAATCACATATTGTGATTACACTCTTCCTATTTTGTCTTCTAATTACACAACAACAATTGATTTCAAATCTTGTTCTCCATCTGTCTCAAGGGCGGATCCAGCGAGGGGTCAGTGGGGGGCAATCCCCCCCTCCCAGAAAATTTAATTTATACTAGATAAAATGGCAAATTATACTAAAAATTCAAATGGCTTTTTCTTTTGTAGCTGTGCGTTATCACTAATTCCTGAGGACAGTTGAGTGAGAAATCTGAATACGCAAAGTATCTGCAAGACCAGGGCTTTTCAAGCTCTTTTCCCTCGCTACCACTTTGTGACCACGTGACAAACGAATAACAGTGGAAGGCAAAGCAGTATTTCAGTCTACTATTTGGCAACGCAAAACGAATATCGTCTGCTTTTTAATAGAAACTAGTGAAAATAAGCAGAAATTTGGGATTTTATAGTTCCAAATTATTAGATTATACTGAACCAATAAGCACGTGTACATTCCATTCATTTGTTTTTGTTTTTGTTTTTGTATTTGTTTACTTTGTCCTCCATAAAAATTACATCACACGCAAAGTATAGTACTTATACAAAAGTAGCCTATACAGCAAAAAAATTAAAAATCGTAATATGCTTTTTTTCTCAGTTGCCCCCCCCCCGAGATGGGACTCTGGTCCGCGCCTGATCTGTCTACATCGAAGTATCATTTTGTACATAATAACAAATAAAATTAGAATAACTGGTTATACATTATACAAATTGAACAAAATGTACAAGATATTCCTTTAAATCTATTGAACACTTTAATAATAATGTAGATGATATAGGCTTAATCATATAATATAACGCGCGCGCGCATATGCAGATGCTAAACCATTGCAATATAAGTTATAATAGTTATTCTTGACAGGCAAATGAAGTTGTATTTTAGTAACTTTTTGTGGTTGACATAAATAAAAGTGCCGCGTTTTTTTAGAACACTAGATAATATAAGACCATTATTACGGTTACCGTGTTTTTTTCATGGTGTTAATGAAAATAAACGAAGTAAATATGACGTGCAAAATTTCTTTGACAAATTATTACAGGTATTTAAAAATATATTAAATTTGTTTCGAACAAACGTAAACACTATTACCAATTTATTAATTAATTTCGTAGTATAGAATATCACCGAAATTTATTTAGTATTTCAAAAATATTTCCATATATCTGATATATTAATTTAGATTTTTTTCAATTTGCAAAATCATATTTTGCCCCGTATTAAAGCTCGCGCTAAAATTACTCGACCAAATGCACGTCTAGTAAAAAAACACGTTCCATATGCATCACTCCTAATAACCTAAACTGCAATAACTTGCGCAAGTTCTTCACTCCATTTACGTGTTCACATCTACAACACGTCCATCAAAATGAACATTAAATTCAATTTTCACGTCGCTTTCGTGCTAATGTATTACCTACTTAAATTAAAACTGATTCACGTCCAATGTGTTTAAGATTAAAGGCTGTGTGAATTTTTTTTTTTATACACGCATTTTTATTTAATTATAAAATCATTTCAAATATATGTATATTCATATATTCATATATGTATTTTATTATTTATTTTTTTATTTTTTATTTTTTTATTTTTATTTTTTATTTTTTATTATATTATTTATTCATATATATATATTCATATATTCTACATTTATTTATATAACTTCATGGACGAAGTCGTCATTTATGAAACAGCTGATACTTGTTTACAAACCTGATCATCCGACACAACGTCGTTGCGCATTTCTTTGAATTAAAGCTAGATTTCATAATATTTCAGCATTTTTCGTAAAATATTATAGTTTAAATTATTATTTCGCTATATTTAGTAAGTATTTGTGAGTTAATCAACTGATATTTTAATTATTTGTTGAAGAATACACTGATATAATATTTACTTTACTACGTCAGTAGTTCAAATCAAGAACATATGTTGTGTGCCTTGCAATTTGCCTACTTAGTTTTTTTTTCCGCATAACTAAATAACAATTCGATTATTATACACGTTGATTTCTTTATTTCCCCCATTCTTTAGAAGAGACACTCGGTAGAATTTTTAATTTTTTTTCACGGCCTTTCGAATGACTCGGTGTATGTATGTATACTTGCATGCCGATCTCGTTCAGGTGAATTATTGAGTTATAATATAATGTTTAGAGTGTAGCACTGTACGGGTGTGAGGCGTGGACTATAGGAAAGAAAGAGAAGCGTAGATTACAAGCATTCGAAATGTGGTGTTATAGGAGGATGATGAGGATTGGTTGGGAAGATAAAGTAACAAATGAAGCTGTACTAGAGTTAGTATGGGAGAACAGAAGTATTTGGAGAGTGTTACAGCGTAGGAGAGACAGATTAGTAGGGCATATTCTTAGGCATGGGGGGGATTATGCAATTGATCATAGAAGGTAGAGTGGAGGGAAAGAGAGGGGTAGGTAGGCCTAGATTGGAGTATGTGAGTCAGATAGTTGAAGACGTTGAGATGAATAGCTATAGGGAGATGAAGGGATTAGCTCAGGATAGACCATTAGCCTACTATCACATGCATCGAAGATATTGTTAAAGATTATTTATAGGAGATTAGAAAATAAAGTAGAGGAAAGGCTAGGAGAAGATCAGTTTGGTTTTAGGAAAAACAGAGGGACGAGAGAGGCGATTCTAGCACTAAGAACGGTAGTAGAAAAAAGAAAGAGGGTAGGAAAGGTAACTTGCATAGCTTTTGTAGACTTAGAAAAGGCATTTGACAATGTAGATTGGGACATAATGTTTAGAATTTTAAAAGAAACGGGTATAGATTATAAGGATAGGAGAATAATTTTTAATTTATATAAACACCAAACTGCCTTAGTTAGAATTGAGGGGGAAGAAGAGGTAGCAAAAATAGGGAAGGGAGTTCGGCAGGGATGTACACTTTCACCGTTATTATTTAATCTATATATAGAAGATGCAATAAACAAAGTAAAAGAAGAGTATAGTGTAGGTGTGAATCTACAGGGAGAGAAAATATATATGCTGAGATTCGCCGACGATATAGCTATATTGGAAGAAAGCGAAAAGAATTTAGAAAGGGTATTGAATGGTATGCAGGCAGTATTGACTAGGGATTTTAACATGAAAATAAATATAGGTAAAACTAAAGTGATGAGGTGTGACAAAAAGGAATGCAGTAGAAAAATGAGGATCACAATAGGAGATAATAGAATCGAAGAAGTGTCAGATTTTTGTTATTTAGGCAGTAGAATCACAAAAGATAATCGAAGCAAGGTAGATATAAAGTGTAGGATAGCACAGGGTAGGAAGGCATTCGTAGAAAAAGAACAGATTTTAAGATCAAATATTGACTTGGGTATTAGAAAAAGATTACTGAAGGTATATGTTTGGAGTGTAGCACTGTACGGGTGTGAGGCGTGGACTATAGGAAAGGAAGAGAAGCGTAGATTAGAAGCACTTGAAATGTGGTGTTATAGGAGGATGATGAGGATTGGTTGGGAAGATAAAGTAACAAATGAAGCTGTACTAGAGTTAGTAGGGGAGAAGAGAAGTATTTGGAGAGTGTTACAGCGTAGGAGAGACAGATTAGTAGGGCACATTCTTAGGCATGGGGGGATTATGCAATTGATCATAGAAGGTAGAGTGGAGGGAAAGAGAGGGGTAGGTAGGCCTAGATTGGAGTATGTGAGTCAGATAGTTGAAGACGTTGAGATGAATAGCTATAGGGAGATGAAGGGATTAGCTCGGGATAGATCGGCATGGCGTGCTGTTTCCAACCAATCTTTAGGATTGCGGACTCTTTAACTAACTAAGATCGGCATGGCGTGCTGTTTCCAACCAATCTTTAGGATTGCGGACTCTTTAACTAACTAATATAAAATAGACTTCTTAACAATATGTAAAACACCTATAATATATTATTTTATATTATAACAAGGTGTATACATAACGTACTATTATGAAAATATTTATTTATTTACTACGGACTTGTGTACATTTTTACGAAAAAAAAGTGAATAAATGTTTGAAATAGTATTTTCCTTATCCTGTTTTGATAATAGTCACCCGATAGAAATTCGCAAAAGTTAAAGTTTCGCGTTGATGGTATTGAAAACAGTATCGTATATCGTCTCACGCTTCACCATAGACTGGAAATGGTCGTTCGCGAAATAGTATCACTAGGGTTTTCCCGGTTCCATCTGCCGCATACAAACTAAATTAAACTTTCGCCGAGGACTTTAAAAGATAAACTAATAATAACTATACACATAGACACACAAACGCCAAAAATGGACGACAACAGGAAGTGTGCTTATATTATATCAGATCGGCTATGCAAATTTATTCAAATTAATTACTTTATTAAAATATCATTACAAAAGGACGTCTGACTGCCGACACGCAAGATTTGCTTTGCCTTCTACTTCGTGTACCGTGTGCTTGCACAATCTATACCATGCTTTGTTTTGCCTTTCCTATACCTATATTAACTTATACGCTTTCTTAGTTACAACAAATAAAGCTCATTATTATTCATTGTAACGCCTTTGGTACGTATGTTATATAAACCGATGCAGTATTTCAGAATGGTTACTTCCGCATTTATTATGAATACGAAAATGAGTGGAAAATGTTTCAGTTTCATTTTCGGTACTTCGCGAACATTGTGCATATTTATAAATTTTTGGTAATATTCTTTAATTATTCGCATTTTCTATGTGCATCAGTTTATATATGCATGACAATGTTACAGTTATAAATGAAAGGAAAGAAGCGAGAGTAAAAATAGATTGGTAAGGAAAGCAGGGATGTATACTCTCGCCGATATTATTCAATCTATATATAGCTGATGTAATAAACAAGGTTAAAGAACAGTATATTGTAGGTATGTAAATAGGGAGAAGGGAGAAGAAATAGATATGTTGATTTTCAGAAAGATTAAGTTTGTAATAAGAGATTGTCAGATAGATAAGTTACCATTTTTGATATTTTGGAAACATAATTACCTAGAATGATTGGAAGGTCTAGCATTAATTTGAAAAGACTTTTAGAAATAGTTGCGCATCTCAATAATTCAAAACATTCAAACGATAGATGCGTATTTCGAATTCTTAGCCAACACTTTCAATTAAAACTATCTGTACTATCTGTGCACTTTCTACCATTCTTCATGCGATTATTATACCAATGTAATTTTGGCAACGAAAATTGTGACTATCTCTTTCTATGTCTTCATAGATAACAGTTATCCAATCCAACATCTTGTGCACGATACTGAGTACGAAGTTCGAGCTGCCACGCGAAACCTCGCCGGAATCAGTAATTTTACCAACATTAGCTACTTTCGTACGTTACAATCGCACTCTGACGGCGCTTTCAGAATGGAATCGTCCACGTATTCTTTATGGAGGCTTCTGGTCTTCACTGTAGTTACACCGATGCTGCTGATGGTACTCGGAATGTAGTTACGTACTGCCTAGAAACTAGTAGTTCAGTTGTGGAGAAAATCATATACGAAGTAAGGAAATTATTGGATAAGAATGTACAGGTAATTTTTTTCCAACTGGCGAACGCCGGGCACCGATAACCGCTGCACAAATAGCAACAACCAATAAGATATTCCCTAGAGGATGTTTACATGTGAACGCTTTAGAGGCTGTGCTTACTCCAGGGCTGTAAGACGAGTGCGCATACCCTAGCAGCCGCGGACGTTCGCCAGTTGGAAAAATGTACCAATTAGTGAATATGATCATGTATGTAAAGACTGTAGTTCACGATCCAAAAGTATTAATACCTTTAAAATAATGGAAAAAAAAATCAATTTAATCTGAATGTAAATTGCCAAAGATTCGGCTGGGTTGTTTCAGCATTATTCTAAAAAATAACTGACTTCGGTAAATAAAAAAAATCCAAAGAAATCCAACAAAAGTATTATAGAAAACTTAAGTTAAATTAAAAATAAAGAAAATGGATTATTTCTTTAAACATTCATTGGTGTAAAAAAAAATAGCTAATGCTTTTGGATCACAACTATTTGAACGATGGAATAAGAAGAAACAAAAAATTAGCAAGATTAATGTGATTTATTTAATAAATATAAATATTGACCTATTTAATGGGACAATTTTGTGCAAAGGATGGATTTTGTTTATTATCTTTAAAGTTTGTAAATTATTTGTTTCTATATAATATTGAATACTTCATTTTATTAAAAACGAATCCTTTATACAAAATTTACCTTATGAGTAGTTTTGCAAATCGAATAGTTCCATTAGCCATTTTCAAATTGATTAATATTATTTTAGCTGTAATTGTAAGCATTTTCATCGAATTTAAAAATATTTTATTTAAGCTCTGTAAATATATGGGCATTAAGCTGAACTTATAAAATAATTCTCGCTAGTCTTTTAAATATAATTTTTACATATGTTTGATTGATTGTATCCAATTTCGATTTCTTCGTATATACCATTAATTGTACTTTCATTTTTTCAATGTTAGTTTTCTTAGTACATGCGCAAATTTCTTTTTCAATCTTTAATGTTGTTGGTAGTCCTCACTCAAATCTGTACATTTCTGCTTAAATCCACAATATATTCTATGAAGCCATTTCTAGCGCTACACTATTATAATTATAAATAGTACACAGTATAGTGCTAGAAATGTACAGGGATGTATGTGTTAATATAGGCAACCTAACTATCATTAACAATCACATAAGCGTTTCCGCTTCGTTTTTTTGCCTCTTAAGTAAAAAATTAATTTATTAAACTATCTCGTTACTCTTTTCTTCATTATATTAAAATATTCGATGTAGATATCGTTATACAAATGGATTTTTTTAAGAAAGCTTGGAATATAAATGGATGTGTCTATTACTACATAAAATATATTATCTATAGCAAATGCAAACAAAAACAATTAAACTAATATTGAATATGAGACGTTCATCATAAAGTAGGTATTGAAATGGTTCATCATCAGATTAAAAATAAATATATTGGTCTCACTATATAGTTTTGATTTAAAAATTTACGGCAAGCATTTGTTATTTAGTCTGAGACTGCAAACCGACAATAATAATTCATTTCACGTACTTATTTTTTAAATAACAAATAATTTGAAGTATTGAAAACATTTCTTTGAAACTTCAATACCTAGTTTATGTTACCGTCATTAAACTAAATACATTAAAACTGTTATTTCATTACTCATCTATCATTTAGACTAAAGTATTTCCATCTGTTAACATTAATGACTATATAGATTATAAGAATGACTGAGGGCACCATTTCAATTGTCACTATAAAAAGCCAATAAGCCTAAAAATAACAATGTTTATATAAAAAGGTGAAAGTAATTGGAAAAATTGAGAAAAATATAATTGGTAGTGGATCAAGTATATCAAAAATCGTTGATATTTATATGGACGGAGCACATATACTATTTATATTGGAAACTCTCAAATGTCATAAAATGTCCTCCTAGTTCTATAAATTTTAAAAGCACAATTATAAAAACACTTGTACAAATAAACGATATTTCATCTAAAATACAACACGTTATACTAGAAGAATCGTGAAAAATCATACAATTTGTATCTAATAATTTTGCTTTCATTATTTTTTTACTAGTCATGCGATTTATCAGTGTAGTTATATCAATTTTTAGAGCATTGAATGACTCTCTTTGAACTTTTTGGACACGAATCACTAAAAATATGATCTAAGCTCCCATCCTTATAAGAATCGTTTAAGATTGATTCACTTGATCCATAATTGGAGCGTAATTATAGATAGGCTATTGTATTATATAAAAATAATATATTGTTCAATTACACACTTATCATTTTTATATGAAATTTATTAATAGGTATTTTAAATTTATTATTTTCGCTTGTTTCAATTGAGCCTTACCGATTATAATATGTATTTAATTTCATAACTCATGAAATAGTTTTAAAATTTTGCGCTAATTTGTTTTGCGTAAATATCTTTATCAAAAGAACATACAGAATAAAATTATATCTATTTCTCATTATAATAAATATATACTACATAAATATATACGGAAATTCGTTAATATTCGATGTTAATATTTTTTAAAGTCTATAGTCATTGTAAAAATTTATTGTACTTATTTATATATTGTGATAAGCTTCGTATGACGAGTTCTGCATTAATTTTTTAACTTGTAGATTTTCTCGGATCTTCTATACGAAACCAATTCAATTAAAATGCAATATATGATTTTTTGCAACAATTTTTTTTAGGCTTTAAAGATCTGTTTTTCACTATGGTATTATTTAAAAAATGACTACACATTTCCTTAGAAAAATAAAATATGTTAAGTTCTGTAAAAAAATCGAAAATATAGTAATAAATATATTAACAATTTTCTTTGTACATTATACTTTTATTAACATAAATCTAATTATAATTATTACTTTTTAAAATTTATTGTCATGACTATTATTGTAAATAAAATTTCAGTGGTCATGTTATATAATTTTATTAGAAAAATAGTAAAATTATATTAATTTTATGAAAAGCCCAATGTTTAAAATTTATTTATAATTATGCATTTATTATAAAAAATTTACAATGAATCAATTAATTATTGTAAATTATATATAATCGTAAGTACATCATAATAGCTGTGCAATAAATAATTTTTATTTCAATCAAAATCTGCTTCTCATTTATCATGGCCGGTGATAAAAAATATATACAGTATTTAAACAATATAAAGTATTTTGAATTAACCCTTCCGTCTGAAAATTAACCCTTACGTCTAAAATATATAAAAGACGAAATTAATATTTTGTAATTATTCGGCAAGTCAAATAAAAACACCATAAATTGTATTAAGAAAAATCAAATTTCGTTTATAAAAAAAATGTAAAGCAACACTCAATTAAATAAATTTCGAAAATAAATGTATCGTGCACTTACCCAAGTTCTGCTTATATGTTTATTGAAAATTAATAGCGAACATCTTAAATTTCATTGCTTCTTTAATATCTAAGGCAAAATATCAAATTCAATAATTCGTCACGATTAAATCGATTTTTATACAAGCATAAAAACCATTCGGCGAAACATATTCTTATAAAATTGCTTACCAAATAAAAGAAAATTTAAGACACTAGCATTTATTTACAGTTAAACTAGAATCTATCACAAAATTTGAGGAAATCGCAAGTAATATTACAAAGGAAAGCAAAAATATTTGCGAAATTTTATCAATTTAATTTAAATTATAAGAAATTTATGTCCAAATAAAACAAATTGCTTATATGGTTCAAGCAATAATTTTCTGCTAACCCATTTAATCCCAGGGATGGAAGAAACGTAAAAACATGGTTTCAAGTCTGAAAATATTTATTAATATATTTTGTATATTTTAGACGGAAAGGTTAATTTTTAGACTAAAGGGTTAATTCAAAATACTTTATATTGTATATATTTTTTATCACCGGCCATGATAAATAAGAAGCAAATTTTGATTGAAATAAAAATTATTTATTGCACTGCTATTTTATTTATTTTATTTATTGCACAGCACAGCTATTACGATTACATACAATTTACAATAATTAATTTATTCGTTATAAAAAAAATATTATTATTATTATTTTTATATTAATACATAATTATAAATAAAATTTAAACATTAGGCTTTTCATAAAATTAATATAATTTTTCTTTTCCAAAATATAATTTACTATTTTTCTAATAAAATTGTATAACATGACCACTGAAATTTTATTTACAATAATAGTCATAATACATTTTAAAAAGTTGAGAAATAATTATAAAATTGGATTTATGTTAATAACAGTATAATGTACAAAGAAAATTGTTAAATATAATTTTTAAAAAAATAAAAAATAAAATTTTAATTTAAATTTTAGAAAAAAATCATAAAATTTATTTAGTTAGTCATTATTCTTATATAAATAATCATATATTTTATACGGGAATAATGAATTACGAAGATTATTACGAATTACGAAAATCTACATACCATTAGAAAATTGAACGATTAACTAAAAGGTCAAAAGAACATCTGTGTTTTATTTTATTTTCTATTTAATCAATATTTTCTTAATTTACTGCAAAATAATACGCACAAATACAATAAATATACTAAAACTAGAACTAAATATAAATGTTTTTATATAAAACAAATTATTTAAAAAAATAGCATATTAGACTACAAACAAATACGTAGAAACATTCACACTCAAAATTTCAATGGGTACGTCACTAGGTAGTTTCTTATTTATTCATTGAGTTAATAATTAAAATATTTATTCTTATTGCAACATGTATTACATATTTTTTTTGATAATAGAAGCTTTTGAATACATGAGAGATATTTTTTAAACAATTTCAAAAATTATATATTATTATACAACCTCGGGATTTTTTATCCATTTTAAATGGTGTTATTTTAGATTCAAATTAAACTTACTGCTTGAATTTTTGATATCGAAGAGAAATTATGGACTAATAAATAACGCGATAAATGTTTCAAATGCACTAAAGAGTTGAGTAAGTTACAATGAGAACATACAATTACGGTTAATTAGTGAGGGAATTTGGACCCAGCGTCTTCATCAACCGATAACAATCCTGAAGACGTCGTTTATCTCCTATTCGTTCGGACGTTTTCGCCGCCTCTGTCAGCATACCCGCCCTTTCACCTGGCGATGACATAAGGCCAGAGAGGTGACGACAGGCTAAGTACAAAGCAGCGGCGTGCTGACGTTCCCCACCCAGTATCTGCTGATTCTTATCTATAAAGATAATTTTTTTTTTAAATTTTTTTATTATGTTTATTTTAAAAATACAAACATATTTATTACTTTTATATAATAGTTGTGGGTTTAATATTTTATTATGTAGATGAATGTCACCTAAACATGAAGTTTATATGTGACGGTAGTTTTACACATAAAAAAAACTAACATGTGCCGACGCCATATTATAATTTACATACATAAATAATAATATCAATAATATTTAAAATATAAAAAAATATATTAAATATAATATTTTCGCATTTAATATATTATTAAATGCGAAAATCATATGAGCGAAAATCATTAAACTATATAGTGAAAAATCAAACAAAAAAAATAATTAATAAAATTCAATTTATTTAAATCTATCTATCTGTTCATATGTTATTGTATGGAGCCATTTCTTGATTTTTATAATTTTAGATTTATTATTTTTGCAATATTTAATAGGTTGTGGAAGTATATTGAGGAATTTAGAAATATAATATGTATAGCTACGTTGATCAGTTATTCGATTGTTTTTTTGTGCATATGCCAATTGATTAATATTCATCTTCGTCTGATAATAGTGACTAGGAAGAATAATTTTTATAATAAAATCTAAATAATGAAAGCACAAATGACTTATTGTATAAACTTTTGATTCTTGGAATAATAATGAAGTAGTAATGATTATAGAACACTTTTTAAAACATCCAATCTTGAAGAATACGAGTAAAGGAAAAAATATCTTCACCTTTGCCGCAAATTATAGATGATTTGGAGTAGCGATGACGCAAACTTTTGTCTAGTAATTGCTGCGTCCTTCCAGGGGCGGCTCCAGCCATTAGTCTAGATGTGGCTTCATAAAGAAAAACTCGCGGAAGAGCAGTCTGGAAATATAGTATAAATAACTAAACGATAATAATTTTTTTATTAAAATAATTTTTTAAAAAATCTTCATATTCACCATTCACCGCCAAAAACATTTTCTTCTAAAGAGTGATTATATTGCACTTAGATTAATTAAAATTAAAACGAAGATTTAGAACAATCTGGATCATTCAAATTTATTTTCATCTAGTTTCTTACCGGAATATGTTGTGTCACATTTCTCAATGAGGAAATATCTCTTTGGAAAGCTGTCAATACAGAATTTGATACGGGATTGTTGTTATTTGGATCGTTGTCTAGAGTCAATTCCCATAAAGCGGACCGCGTCTCTAATAGCCAATCACAAACCAGTAACTGGGCCAACTAAATAACATAAAACAAAATCTTAAGAGGAATGGTTTTATTAAACAAATAAAAATATATTACAATACATTTTAAACAATATATGAAACGGTTAAAAAAAAACAGTACAATGCAATATATAAAAACAAAAATCTAGACCCGGCACAATTCGGTTCCCAAAATAACTACAACCCTCAGTCGGCGATTATATGCGCTCTTCGCATAATTAAACGAGAATATTGAAGACAATCAATATACTGCGGCCATTTTAATCGACTTCGATATTGTGGATTATGATATCCTTTTAAATAAAATTAAGGTCGTGGGAATAGCTGGTCTTACTGGTCAAATTTTTTAATATTTCTTGCAAAATTTGGAAAATCAAAACAAAGTATGCCAACGAAATGATCAATGAACCAAACATTCAAAAAGGAGTATCGCAAGGGTCCGTGCTAGGTCCCCTTCCCTACACACTGAACATAAATGATATGAAAGACATTGGACTTACGGGTATATAATATACGCAGTTGATACTATTCTAATTATAAGAATAAATTTGTTAACAAATTACAAAATGTTCTTAATAAGAACTTAGAAAAATTCAATCATTGATTGATGGCAAATATGCTGAGTTACATATAACAAAACATGCTATTCTCTGTCTCTGTGTAACATTTGCGAATAATTAATCGTGTGGCGCCTCTGGACGGATTTCAGCGATTTTATTTTCACCCTAGCCAAGCTGTTTTTAATAGCGACCGAATAATACCGATTTGAGGACTATCAGTGCAGCATTCGGGAAGTTTAACTTGCAGAACTGTTGCTCTTAATTTCCTTCCCTCTTACAGAAAAGTATAATTTGGGAGAAGTGTTAAATAATATTTATAAAATCGCTTTTAATCGGCGTCGGAGTGGTCTCAGCATTAGGCATCGGCTAGCACTGCGAGGGTCGAAAGTTCAATCCTGGCCGGGATGAAGTTTTTTCTGCAGAATTCTTACTGAATTATAAGAGACGAAAAGTAAGTACCTACACTATGTGCATATTTTAAGTGAAGGAAGCGATTATATTATTTCATTTTTGATTTTTTTTTGCTAAACTGAAAAAAAAACATTTTAGAAAATAAATTCATGAGTGGAAAATTTTTGAAGGTAGTAAATTGTATCTAGTACTTTTTTAGGTGCAATTATATAGTAATGTTAATGAGTGACAGAAGTGAAATATTTGTTTAGTCGTTGTATTACTGACGATGGAAGCTTAACTTACGAAATGGGCATTTTTAAATTTGTTTTTGATGGAGTGTAAGAGGCATTAATATATGGCTTGTTTTTTTTCTATAACAAATGAAAATATACTCTATGTACATATTGAGCATTCTGTAAGATAACATTTATATTTTAATATGATGCAACAAAAAGAAAAATAATTTGCAATTAAACACTTGTTTATTTTTTCCGTTTTCTTTCTTATTGTTATTGGCACTTTACCAATTTAATACGCAATGCTACAGTAATTTATAGAAATTATCAAATGTATTGCCAATCTTAGCAACTAAACAGTATTAGATCTTAATAATCTTCTTAGGCAGCAATTTTTATATTCCTAATAAAATATCCTAGACATTTGTGAATGAGTGTTTAAATAGCAATTATTGAATGCTGTGCTATATAATGGAATAGATAATACGCATTTACTATTAAGAAAGGAAAATATTAGAAACGGACACCATAAAATTGCAAAGAAATGTTATAAAGCAACAAGAACATACGAACTTGACAAGGAAATGAAGAAATTTTCTTTGCATTTTGAACTGATCGGTTGTAATGGTTCAAATTCTCAAATGGTATATGGTGTGGTATTTATAGCATTTTATATAGAAGTTGTCTAAAAATATATTGGCAATAATGTTTGTAGATTCGCTGGCCAACAAGGATAGCACTGAAGAAACATTGCACGTCTTAACAAAAGTGCAATGCAACTACAATGCACCCTCGGCAACCATTTCGTGTTTCTTGATCAATTACCCAACGTTTTACAAACGTGTTAAAACATAATGTTTTTATACCATATACAATCTGAATTATAAGACGACCTAAAAAATATTAGTAATTTCATTTAACCGTTGTTTACATGATGAAATGGCACTGGGATCGTTTCAATACCATTTTCGACAATTTTTTAATACAAAATAAAGATTTTGTAAATATGTGGAAAACGAAAGAAGCTAATAAAAGTTGAAAAGAATTTTCACTTATAAGTATGTCAGCAAAACAACTTCAGAAAACTGCGCATTTGCACGTGCCTACTGAAATGTGCGCACGTGTTACGTGAAAATACAATGTATATATTTTACAATCAGGTGTAAAATATACTATTATTTGAAACAAACCAAAACGTGTGGTACAACACTATGTCCACAGTAATGTTGTCGGTTTTACAAAGATATATAATAGCAAGAAATACTACCAATACAGTAGATATTACGCTTATACTCATTTAACATTAAAAAATTTCGAAAGTGAGTTTAAGATATTTTCTAATAGGATTTGATCTCCGAATTTAGAATCTGCGAATGATTCGGATGGGTAATGGAAATTTCTCGAGATACAGCATCTCGAAGTGGACGAAGAAAAAATTATTTTATTGGTAAATGGTGGCACAAAATGTGGCATATAGTATAATGGCAAATGATCCGAGGATTCTAAATCTGCAAGTAGTTTTGTCGTAGGACGAACCGTTTAGAAGATATGGTCGAAAAACTGAAAATTTAAAAATGAGAAGGGTGAATTTGGATTCACTTTTTCTTATATACTCCGATTAAATTGTCTTATATTTATCTAAATAATGCTAATGTCCGCCAACAGTGATAAAAATCCGTTGAAATCACGTATTTAAAATAACTATTTTATTATTATTAGGTTCAAACGCGGAACAAAGAAGCCCGATAAATAAAACACAGTGCAAAGTAAAATAATTGATTTTCCATCAGAAATTATTGTTTTGAGAATGAAATGTTTATTGTTGTGATAAATAACAAAAAAGATACGTTCGTTAACATTATTTCAATATGCTGAAATAAAGAATAAAATGTTCTGCTGAAGCTAGTATAATTTTTTTACGTTCTTTATGACAGTTTTATACTCGTACATACAGACTAAATTGAATACGAATTATTCCCCTATACGATTAAAACTTGATCAATATTCTTCATGACATATTTAGGAAAATATGTAACTTAATCAAGATTAGATTGACAGGGAGACACTATATATTAATTGGAGCGAGCGGTGTATACGCTTACTTCCATTTTACAAAAAACAAACGTGCGGATGATACTAGGTTTCGTTAAGATCGGTAAAAATCTGTTACCTTTTTTTTAAACCTATAACACGAAAATATGTTTTCTACCAAAAACTGAACTCATATTAGTAACTTACCAATACTTTCCCACTGGGCCGTCTACATGTCCCAAACGTCAGGCTATCCTCTGTCAATCCACTGGAAATGTCGCATTGTTTTAGTATCTTCCTCAAATTGATCTCTTCCCCCTGCGGCAGCATCGCCTGTTGTTGGAGCAGGTGGCGCGCAGCCACAGCCGCCACAATAGCACGGGGTAACGGGTCCGAGTGTGCCGCTAAGGGCGCTGGCAGTTGCTCTACACGGGCATACAGAGCGGAGAGGGTCGCGTGGTGTTTGTTGTTGATAGTTGAGCTGGTGTCTGAGAGGGCGGAGGATTTGTCTGGGGAGTCGGTGTCATCGTCCGCTTCGTCGCCTAGAAGCCAATGGCAGGCGATCTGCGCTATTGACGTCCACCAACATGCCGCGTCATCAGAGTATTCTAAAGAAAATTCGCGAACATAAACATCTTTAAAAATTTGTAAGACTCGAGCGAATACTTCCATATGTTTGGAAATCTGTGGATATAACCCCAGATATAAATTGATTCAGAGAGTGAATGAGCTGGCAAGATACTTACATAAGGCAGAGGAAGTAGTTTGTTTTGGCTAGGTTCGTGTGTGGAAATGAAGAAAATGGAAGGAAAGTGTGGATGCCAGATGAATTTAGAAGGTGTGGTTTTTGAAATTTGAACTTACTAAAATTCAGCTTAGTGGTTATATATTTTAATAATATAACGTACAGCAAAAAAAAAATTAATGATATATGACTAGTTTTGGAAGGAGCATACTATTAAAATGTAACGACGAAGAAGTGAATATTTGTGCCAACTTTCATCAAAATAAACTAATTTTATTTGTTTGGTTATTTTAGTTCGACTATCCCTCATTTATTGTTATGGCTTTTGTTGTTAAGTTCAGACATTTTTAGGTCATATTATATGTCACATATTGAAAAACTTCTGTCATGTCATAGCCTTCGAAATGCGCATCTAGTTATTTAATGGTTTGAGTTACGGTATTTGGGTGATACTGTTTATATTGATTTAACACCGTAGTCACTTGGGGATAATTATGTAGTTTTGACAATACAGTGGCTGCGGAATTTATTATTATATTAGTTAGGTAAAAATACAATTTCAAGATGAGTTCTAAACTTCGTCTTGTAGTATATTTCTTGTTTTATGATGTTTTTTTAACTTCTTTTTTAGATATTTTTTCTATTATAGCAAAATAAAAATTTATTTATTATTAAATTATCTCATTAAACAATAGTTTGGCAAAAAATCGAAAGTGATTAAGATCTATTTTATACGGTAAAAATTTCTAGCGGAGATTATTATGAAATTTGTAGCACTGCACAAAAATATTGCGAATAAAAATATGTGTCATACTGAATTATTTAACTGAAATTTATACAGAACATAAAAATATTCAGAATGTTCAATATTTTATGCGCGAGCATCTGCGCATCATAATATAACGAATTAGAATCATATATTTTGCGTCAATCATTATAGATCTAGCCGTTATATTGTGATATTTCATATTAGGGAAGAAAAATACAATGTTTTGTACCACGGTTAAAAACGGCGATTTATTCGACTATAGTTTCGCTTATTAAGCATTATCAAGAATTGAAAATGAATTACAGAAAACTTATTTATATACAAATAATCAATCGTTTCCTATGGACAAGATTAGGGAAGCGTAAGCAATTAATTTTCACCTCTGTCTAACCTACTTTCTCATCTATAACAATCCCATCCAACTTTGAAACATAAACTTACAGCTTACAAATCTTGATTCATATAGAGCTTCATTCATATAATATTTATATATAAATTCATATAATTCATATAATCTTGATTCATTCATCCCTCTAAGTATTGAACATTTTAACCTAGAGCTTTCGAATATTCTTGAGATTGCAAGGTTGAATGGTTTTCAAAAAACATAAATATCGAATATTGTTAATAGGAAGCGTAAGCAAATGCTTTTCACCTCTATCTATCCTACATGCTCTTCTACTAACACTACTAAATATGTTTCCTTTACTTTTTCTCCACCGAGCACACAAAAAATTGCTAATACTTTATCTAACCACAATTTAAGTCTATCAGAAGGAACATCTTACACCCTATCCTATCTATTATTTAATCATAAAGATAAAACAGGCCGTAGCTTTAAAATTAGTTTTAATGAACATGTTAATAATTATAACTTTAAAACAACGAATTCAAACTTTGCTAACCATATTTAAGAATCTCACCATAGTTTTACTAGTATAGATTTTGAAGGTTATAACGTTGAAGGTTATGATTTTATTATGCGCTTTAGAAAATTTAATTTCATAATTACAAACTAACCGAAAAGCACTATAAAATTGCAGATACTTTTTTCAACCTTAACATACTTACTATGTAGTCCGGTTGAATTAAATACATTAGAAACATCGTTGGAAATATTATCAAAGAGGAGTTGAACATAATTGAGAACATCCGACGTGTGGGATCTCTTCATATTGTCATCTTCATTGTCACTCTTGCTTCCAGGAGCTACCAAAATTTTCAGGCATTTCTCCAAAAGATACTCTCGATATTCCTATAAAATATTTGCACATCAGAGATAATAGTAATATCTCTTTTTTATGATTATTTATAATGCAATAGTAGTAATGCTTTCATATTTTATTATCAAACCAAAATTTTGCAATATAAATCCTAAATAAATATTGTTTGCGATATATCAGAATAATTTGAGGAACTCTTACTTTATATTAAAAATGTGTGTCTATCATATATATTTTTAACTCGGAGCTATAAAAAGCAAATCGCAGAATTGAGAAAAATATTCTATTTTTAAGACTAGCGTCTTATCGCATGAAAAGCAGCGGTTCGGCAGCATGTCTAGCATTTCCCCATTTTGATTATTTTTGAACAATATGATTAGTATTATATTTCTAATAGATTTCATCTCAGAATTCAAAATCTGCAATTGATTTGGACATTTTAAAATATATAAATTTTCGAAGTGAGCAGGAAATTTTATTTTTATTGAACGTCGCATGATCAAATTTGCAACTTTAATTTTGTGTGGGAAAATTATTGAATGGGATATTTTATATGGTAGATTTTGAGGTAAGAAATTCTTTTATAGAAAGGATGTAAGGACGTAATGTTTTTAACACTGATCAAGACAGATTCACATTAGGCAATGACAGATTCGGATAATATTAGCAATGTTACTTTTAAAAAAATCTCAAAATTTAATATTTTGCTAAACATTTTTTCTACTTTGAGACTATCAAAAACTAACACACCATCGGTGAATTTCCTCCACTTTTAATATGTAAATTGGAATATTCGGAACAACTGGGTGAAAAAAATACATCACTGTACTATGCTATTCAAAAAATTCTTCACACAAAAATAACAATAATTTTGAGTTAAAAATATTTTTTACCGATTTTGACATTTGTTAATTCAAACGATACTCTCGATATTAACCAAAGATCCTTAAAAACGTAAATAAATGATCGATTATTCGAAATACATAAAAATAACATTTTATTTACTAATCGCCCCCTCAAATTAATTGGTTCAATTTTTTCAATATATGTTACCTTCATGACAAATGCCATAGGATCAGCTTGATTACCCAAAGTACTGAAAGGTAGACCAGTTTCCTTATCTGAAGATACAATGATGTTAGCTGACCGATAACGTTGTTGCAAGAAGAAGCGATATCCACTGGGCGTAAAAATCCAACGTAAACGTAACGGGACTGGATCACAACTTACAGTAGATGCTTGTCGAGCTGCTCCCAGATAATATCTGTAATACCAAGAGAAACGGTTTATTGGTAAAAGTCTGATTATAAGTCCGAATATTTACATATTTTGTCAACCATTAGATTTTAAGTTTAGGACATGTCACAGTTAAGGAGAAAAAGAAAAATATGTGATTTCGATATGTACAAACTATCTCGGGCAGTAGAAATTTTAAACTTATTTCTTTCTTTAGTTCACTCTTCACCGAATATGGTGAATATTCTTTCTACGTTGGCAAAATGGACAAATTCTTAATAGTTCACAATGAAACTTCTTAACAGTATTTGTTTCAAAATATCCTATCAATTTGAGACAGAAATCGAATTTTTAAAATATTCTACATTGAGACATTTTCAACAAATACCTTTAAGCTGTTATCATCCACAACTATATAAATATATTTAGAGGCAAGAATTACTATCGAATTTTTAATAGTTCCCCTGTTAGAACCCTACCTTATTTCATCAAAATAAAATTATTAAAATTTTATACTTAATTAATCTGTAACATCAAACATTCATAAGAGTTTTACAGCAATTCTTGCGATAAAAACAAAATCTATCTACTTCATTTTACAATTCATTTTCATTATTTTCACATAAAACTTTTACTCGTGCACAAAACTTATTATTAAAATTTGGAGAAATTGGAAAAGAGAACATGCTCTCTTTAAAAGACGCCTGTTGGCTACCAAATGTATGGTTGTGGTTGAAGTAGCATAAAGCGTGATGTTGCTACAAAATTTGATATAATTCAAAGTAAATTGAAATTCCGATGCATGGCACAGGTATATTATTATGATATAGGTATATTATAATGCCTTGCCTACTTGCATAAGAAAATTATCTATAGATTAAAATGTGTTATATCTAAGTTTCTTAAAAAAAATACGCATTTTATAACTATACAGACTTTTTAAATTGTGATAAAGACGAAATTCTAAAACATATCAATTTTTTAAGTAAATTTAAGTATTTACTTAACTTGTAAACTTGTTCACTTACAATTTTTGTATTTCTGTTTGTAAAAAAAAAAAATTTTTTTAACAATAAACAACTATCAACTATTTGTCTGATTGTAAGTTAACATGGCCGTTTAGAAATCGAAATGCGCAATTAGTCTATAACCGCTCTTATTTGTCGTTTTTTTTGTAATATTCTATACGACGTGTATATTTACGTGAATTATGTTAACGTTCCTTTCTTCACTTTACCTTTGTATCGGTTGCAAGAATCCATAACAACTCGCTTGTATTCTTAAGGCAGCTCCAACCATAATATCGATGTAATCGGCCCTTTGTAATAATGACCCAGCAGCTTCAGCCAAGTTTATGGCATTCAAAGCCATAACCATGCCGGCCAAACGACCATTGCTTACATCTTGAGAAGCAACGGAAGCAGCGCGTTGTTTTTGATGCTGTAATTCTGCTAGGTTGATTTGATTGAGGCGGTGATAGACAAGAGCTAGTTCACGACAGGAAGTTAGAGCTTCGTATCGAGTAACACTGAAAACAAATATATATGTATATAGATGTATTCATTCGATAGATGGTAAGAATATCACACAGAATATCACACATAATAGATGGAAGAATCTTCCTGGAATGGAAGAATCATAGTCAATCTCTTGCTACAAAATTAGACACTGACATATAGATTCAGGTATTTGAAGTACATTGTTTCGAACTCTCTTCTTAAGACCTTTTATGTTTATTTTACACATTATGTTCGATATGTTGGCGGCTTATTTTGTTATATTTATCCATATTGAATATTACAATCCTGGCATTAAAGTTAATAAAAATATAAGAATAAGATAATACGTTCCGAATTGATAATGCCAGGCCGAAACAAACCTTTTTAAATTTATTTATTTATTTGTTTATTTCTTAACGGACAGATCCAGTATAAGTTATGTGATACAGATTATGTAGATATTTAGTTATTTAATTAATTGTGAAATAATAGTTATTAATTCTAAATTCACAAGTGTCTCCTTTATCAGATACTATTGTAATTATAATTGCTGGTGATTATTTCCTACTCTCCTTATTCTATTTATAGGGCTGTTGCGAATATAATTATCCTTGCTTATTGTAGGAGTAAATATAATTACCTGCCTAGTATCCCTTGATGGGACGTGAAAATTTATCGCTGCAAGTAATTCAGAGCAATCAATTTTATTATTTATTAATCATTCAAGGAACGAAATGCTTTGGTTCATTATTGCAATCTATATGGGTTATTATGTTGGGGTGGTGTATACAAAAATTCTAATCAACTATTAGATGTGGCATTAAATTACTTACAGAGTTATACTAAATGAACCTTACCTCTATCCTTCGCACTTATTATATACAAATACTGATTACAATTCATTGATAAAATGGTACTTCATAATTTTGGCAAGACACTGTTACATAATTAATATATCCGATCAAATTTTGAATCACAATTATTTTACATGAGCTATAGAAAATAAGGAGGTACAATATTCACGCTACAATAAAGCATTATCCTCAAGATATTGTTTACATCTTGGACCTAAATTGTATAATAGAGTATAATAAACTTAATACTAGAGCTAAACCTAATTTTAAGTCCTTTACAAGAGATTTCATTACTTGGCTCCATAACTTCTACTTTGAAGACGTAGAAACTGAAAAGTTCTTAAATTTGCAATAATTTAAAATTATCACGCTATTTTTTTTGTAATTTTGAAATCTTTTTATAAAATATTATTGTACCAATGAACTGGGTAATGTATTTCTATTTCTAGTTTCCTCTTTTTTCTTTTCCTTCTTCTTTCTTCCTTTCTTTTTTATATATTTTTTATATTTTAAACGTTGATCACGCACAACTATAATAGTTATGTGATTATTCTTTAACAATATCATGTTTATATAAAATAACATATAATTAGTATTGTATTTCTTCTGTAAACTAATATTGTTAAATAAAAATAATAATTATAGTAGTTTTGGATTTAAGAATGTAAAAAATTGTATGGGACAAGCAGTTTTTACAATTTTACACATTTTAACTTACCCATCGACCATAAATCCTCCGACATGTGCGGATAGCCATCTGCCAATCCATAATCGATGGAAGAATTGTCTAATAAGTTGCCAAGTAAAAGCCATGAATATATCCAATTTTCCAGTAGGCAATGTTACACCAAATGTTTGGAGGCATCGCTTCAATTCCTGTTTAGCTCCTTGAGTGTCACCCTGAAATTTATAGTTCTGATAGCTATTTAGGTTAAATAATAAAAAAAACCTTACGTTTCCGAGATAAAAATCACATTGTCGCCGATGTTTCCAGAATATTTGAGCTTCTTTCGATTTCGATGGAACAATGGGATCGCCATAGACGAACATCTTTACCAAGCAAAATGCAAGAACCATCACATTCATCATCCATAGTACCAAAGCAGAATTATCAAATGTCCAAGTCGAATTATCACCAACTAAAAGAAAGTTCAAACTATGAAATTAGTATAAAATACTATTTCAATGTCGTTATATCAATTGGCATTCGGGGCTCAAAAGAAAGTCGTTAGATTAATGGAAAACTTGCAATCTGGGCAGTCATGAAGACCAGTGTTTATTAAATACAAAATACAGACTCTACCGAGTTTACGTATTTTTACAACTGTTACTATATATAAGACGTAAATAAATGGGTTCAATTCTGTTGAACATTCTTTTGCCACTAGAAATTAAGCAAACATAGTTCCACCTCTCTGTCGATTAACATTGTTACAAAGATGACATGCCTATTTAGGAATAAGGCTTTTTAATTGTCTAGACATCGCATTAAGGCGATCAAATGTAAATACTTCTAAGCTCAAAGTGAAAACATGGCTACTAATGAACGCTATTTATTCCATTGAAGAATTTTTATTTGTCAAACATTATAACATATAATTATATTTCTATATTGAGTAATTTTGTATTTTTGTATTATAGTGTGTCTGATGTATCTATATTGAAATTTTACATTTGTGACTTCTCAACAAAGATGAAGAAACTAAACTATACTATACTATTAACTACTATACAGAATATTATCAAAATCTCGTATCACAAAGCATTTAATAGCGCACTTTCAAATGCCCCATCTTCAGTATCACAAGAGTCAACCAAATAAAATACATCTACGATTGTTATATGATATTCCATAAAACTCTTAAAAAGTACGAATAATCACCATGATTGTGTAGTATCTGTCTCCCTCCATCATACCCTCCTCTCACATAATCCCCATCCTCTCCCCCAAGCCTCTTCGCCGCCCATCCGAACGGATTAACGGCCACCACGACCAACATGAACATACACAAAGCGATCCGCGAATGATCCAACATGCCCCTGGTGACACTCATCATATGCTCATCGTCACTGCCACTGTTACTATCATCGCCACCACTGAAGATGCGCGAATGGTGCGAAGCTGATTGTTGCATGTGATAATTACCGCTGTCCGGACTGGAAGGAAGGGAATGGGCGGGCGATTGACTGCCGCTGGCATCTGAGGGTGGCGGCGAGTTATCTGGTAGAGGATAAGTATCGGTGCTGTTAGCTGTGGGTGCTAAGAGGTCGCGTAGTGTGTTCTTTTGCGTAGACATCTTCAACATCATGTTTTCTTGTTTCAATCTGGCGTTACTGTTTGATAAATCAGAATTGGTCAAAAATTGTTCAGTTCGACTTTAATAGATTAATATACACAACCTTAATTTACCTCACAAAGTACGAATACTCATTGCAAAAGGCTACAAAGAAAACTAAATATCACTATAAAATCCATTTTCAAACTACACTGGAACACCAGTACTTCCAAAGTATACAATACAACAAAGCATCTTACCATCCCAGAAATTAACGACTTCGAAAATGGGATATCGGTAGATAACATTATGTCAGGGGCTATAAAATCTAACATTAACCTTATAAAAAATTATGAAACACAAAACTAGAAATGCAAACAGTATATATTTAACTACTGTAAGAACCAATAAAGGATATAACTTTTAGGGCCATAATATATTATAACCATTTACCACAAAAGTTGCTAGAAATATAGGTATATTAAAAAAAAACTTAGTTTACACATAATAAATAATAGATTACGAAATTAAATTAAGAAAATAAAAAATTGTAATGCAGATTTAAATAGATAAGAAGTATACCTATGTATAATTGATAAGTCACTCTTTTATAATGCAAGGTATTTTGTAATTAAATTAAATGTATAACTACCAAAGCATTCTCTCTAACACCAGCAGATATCTGCAGAATTAGAATATGTATATTTATCTATCTTATTGTAAATGAAACTAGGTTCGTAAAGCAAACTATATAATAAAAAAACGTACCTATTCTGAAGAAATCGAATGTAGTCAATAGTCTTTCTCAAGATCGCCGACTTATTCAATTTCGCATCTATTCCCACGATCATATTCTTCAGTTCGACAATCTTGTCATTAATACTAGTTCTGTACTTCCTCTCGATCGCGTTATGAGCACTACGCTTCACTTCCTTCACCTTAGGCTCTTTTGGGATCCTATGTATCGGAACTTTATTCTCCGAGTCCAACATAACAGGAATCCCCGTAGCTAATATTTGCCCATTTACACTATTTACGAATGTGTGCAAAGATTGTGCCGATGCCCCATTAGATGACACTATCGGTGATGTATACATAAAAGTTTGTTGAGTTCCTTGCGATTCCGTCTTTAGAATCTTAGCTGGCAATAGCACGGGTTGTGTGATATTCTGTACTAACAAAGGACTGGATTTCTTCAATGTAGTTCCATTATTAGCGACGATTATGTGCTGTGCTTGTATAGGGGAATAAATCATATGTGGGCTTCCTTGTAGCGGCAAACTGGATGTGGTAATAATAACAGGTTGTACTGAAGCAGCGGAGGTCTTCGATTTAATCGGCGCTAATTGTGGTGTAATGTTTTGCTGACTGATGTTATGCACGTTTTGTTGAATAATGGTTGTAGTAATTTGAGGAGCTATTTGTATCGATTGTGGTTGTTGTAAAAGCGAAGGTGATATGGTGCTTTGTGATATTATGCTGAAATTCTCCTCTTGAAGTTTCGATAAATCCGGCTTGATATCTAATCCCGCTTTAACAACATCCATGTGTAAATCATCATTCAATATATCCAGATGATCCAATTGCATCAGCGTTTCTTCCGAAAACAATTCATTTGCCAATAATTCTGAGTCGCAGTTTGTGAGGAGATCTGGAAAATCTGTATACAAAATATGCAATCAGCAAACATTAAAAAGTCAACATATATATTATGATTAAACTTACCATCAATGCCAGGCAATTCGTTTATATTGAATTCATCCCCAACAACGTAATGGGCTGAATTATCAGCCATTTCGCCGTTAAAAACAGACGATTCTTTAAGATCAAACTACAACTTTTTGAGCGTTCTACAAATGTCGAATGATCAAAATCATTACACTTTCAAGCAGCCAATCACTTACAAGCACACGATCTGCTGATTTGACGTCATGCTATAAATTCAAAACAAACGTTGAGTTGGAACTGTCACGATCCATCAAATTTCGACTCGAATATAGTGCATCAATTTTCTTATAGATGGCGCCGGAAGACTTTATTTACAAAACTAATCTTTTTGTATTCATTGTCACTAATATATTGCTATTATCTATTGTAAAATCGTCACTACGGCGTTACATAAATGTGCGATAAAGCATCACCCAAAAACCGTAACACAAAGCATTTATTTAGCTATAGATGCTTTGTGTTTCGTTTTTTTGGCGATGTTTTACACAGCTATTTTCTATAATTCTGTTATAAATGTGTAGTTTATATAATATAAAATATCACCCAAATACCGTAACAAGCATTAAGTAGCTAGATGTACATTTCAAGCGCTATGCGCTATGACTTATTTATTTGATAGTATATCAATCACGATTCGTGACAGAGGTATTTTATTTAGTTTTTATCTTGTGCTACTGAAGATGGGCGCATAGCGCTTGAAATGTACATCTTGCTACTTAATGCTTGTTACGGTATTTGGGTGATATTCTATATTATAATTTAACATCGTAGTGATAATTTTTAAAGCGTAGTTTATATGTAAGGAACAAAAGTGATTAATTCAACGATTCAACCTCAATATACATTACTTTTTACTAATGACCACTCTATGGTAATTTAAAAAAATTGAACTATTTAAATAGAATATTGTATAGATATATTTTGCTTATAATGACAATAATTTGTAGTACATATCAGTGCAGTGCAAATATTTTACAGCTAATTCTGTAACGCACATATAAAAAATAATAAGACAGATTTATTTTAAGGAATAACGTATGTTACGGACAAATTTCTATTTTTATAATGGGTAAACTATTATAATCATTTATAAAAAAATTAAAATGTTTATATACAACTCCTTAACATTAACATTATTTGTAAATAATTCTATATTGAGGTAGTTAATAATTGGTATTAGGGTATATTAATAGGTAATGTTAGCATTTTGCTCCAATTGAGGCAATGATAATCAGTATATCGTCAAAACAATAGCGAGATCCTTCCAAAAATAAGTATCGAGTTAACTTTAAATTTACTTTAAATCGAGTGACCTATTTGTTACTATAATAATTATTTAACATTTTATTATAATAAAAAAGTAAAACAAATATAACTCTTAAATACTTTGGATAACAGAATTATTTAATCATCAGTCTTAAATAAAAATGGCAACGTACAATTAATTATATCAATAAAACACAAAGTACAAGTCTCACATTACCATTCATTAAATGCATAGATAATTATTGATGAACATTTGCAAAATGTAATTTTATTAATTAACACATCTATTGAATTTAAGAAAAACTTGTTAATATGCGTGATGTGATCATTTCAAACTGTGGCAGAATACGAATGAAAAATGCAGATAATGTGTAAACAACGATTTCTATTTTTATTTCAAATCCGTTCGAGTTGGAATGTGGTGGTATAATATATATTACTTTAATATAAAGACCTAAAAAGGCACATTGCGTGAAACGCGTAAAATTTTAATATCAACCAATACGACGCCGTTTAATTCAAGAAATTGAAAAATGTGCAGTTCTAGTAAATTGGTCCATTTAATTACGAATCTGTTTTTACTACATATTGTTAAAATCTACGCGTAATTTACTTTGTTACAAAAATTAATATAACATTAAATATATATATATATATATATAGGTACAAACTAAACTATTTTATTCAGTCTTCTAAAATATATTTAAAATATGTTGGATTAAAATAAGTAACAGTTATTAAAAAAAAAAAAAACAGTGAAAAACGTTAAAACTACGAGTAGCAGGTAAGGAAATTGATTAATGTGTAATATGTATCATTGGGAAAACGGTAATAAAAATTAAATTGCACTGAAGTATGGAGACTATTGCTTCTACAATGACTAGATCGAAATCAGTCATCTAATACAAGGTGCTTCTATAAAATGGACTTATCCATACAAAATTAATAGTGTTTAAAACGGAATAGTGGTTTGTATCAGTCTATGAAATCACAGCTATGGAAACATTTACATTGGACTATCTGCTATATCATATGAGCTTTATAATTATTAACAATGTGAAAAAATAAAGTTTTGTTATTACCCCTTAACACTTCCTATTCTGATGCCAAACTCCATCATCCTAATCGTGGTTTCATTTTACAGAAACGTTGTTTATGACACTACCATAAAACTGAAATTCATAAGAAACTACTATATCAAAAAACACACGCAACACACGTGTTCCTATTATTAACAAATCAGTGCGAACCGTAAACATTATACACGAGGAAGGGTCCGTTTTTTTTCAACTATTTTCAACAATAGGGTCTATAAATTTCAACCAACTTAGAAAATTTAGCTGTAAAACTAGGGCATCTATCCAAAAAAAAATAAGAATAATTAGTACATGTATGTACTTGATATTATCTCAATCTTTACATAGAGACAATTGTATTTTTGAGGCATTACTGTCATCAAATATTTGTTTACTTATAAGATAATACTTATAAGTGTAAACCGTTTCGAGAACGCCCTAAATGATATATCCCAAAACCACAAATAATAAAAATCTATATAAACATTGCAAACATCACAAAGAATAATAAAAATGCATTAAATTAAAGAGGGTCGCTAATTTTTCGATTTTTTAATGTAATGTAAACTGTTTTAAACTGGTTATAAAGTCGAGCACCTCTATGAATAAGTCAGGTTTTTTTGCCCTCAGCAATTATTACTATATTTACATCTTTCATGAAAGATTTCGACACCGGTTACAATTCCTTTTTGATGATTTTTATAATAAAATGAAACCGTTATATTACATTAATAGCGATAATGTTTTAAAATAGAATATTTCATAACAAAAGACCCGCACTAGCTCCGATCTTAATATCAGTCTCAATTTACACAAAAATTCATATATTATACGCATATACTTGTCCAACGCATGCGCACGCATAATCCGCAGGTCGAACATGATATTGTATAACTCACACGTTATATCAGTCTTATTTGTTGCTTCCCTTTGAGAGGAACTTGTTTGTAACATGAGCTATGTGTTATAATCCTTATATACGTAATGCAATATGATCATGGACCAAGTATGTATATATATATATATATGTATATGGACAGGGCATTAAACAATTTTAATTGTATCACACAACCATGTTAAATTTACCTACAAAATAAACATATTCTACATGGGTCTATGTTATTAATGTCGAATTGGAACTACTGACTTAACTAATGTAAAAAATTACGTATCAGTGCGTTTTTTTTTAACAAATTAATAGGATAATAAAAACGGGTTCATAATAAAATATTTACTAAAATATGGCGAAATAATACAATAAAAAAAGACTTGTTTCGGGAAATGCGCAATGACGTGGATTTCGTCATTGCGAATGATGGCCGACATGTTAGGATGTTTATTCAGGCGGTAGATTTCACATAGCTATACGTATCGAAGAATATGCATTGCCAGTATCCTTAAGGACATGTCCATATAAGTTTATATATACTGGGTCCTTGAATGTATTATTATATAATAATTGTTTATGAACAAACAGGCACTCTGAGACTTGAGCCCTAACATTAAACTAACGTGAATACGAACGTTATAATAACTAATAGCTAAAATGAACCTAAGTCCTAATTGATTACTATATTATATAAGTGAGTACGGTGGAACGCTGAACCACAGATAATACATATTGCACTGAACTCAGTCAATATAGCCAGTTATAGTTTCAACTAACTTTCATATAGTGACGCCGAAGCGCATTCAAATCATCCATCTGTAGGCATACATCCTTTAAAAAGATTAGTACTTCCAATAAGTATCTTATATATTTTATATTGCGACAAAACTTAACACTGGTATTTAAAACTATCTGTCAGCAGTTTTACGAGTCATACGGGTGAAATAGCGGCCTACGCGTATTTCCCCATCGCACTACTTACGGAGCCTCGTCCACCTTGACCTCACGACGCATGTCCTCCATAATGCTCTCTTTCAGCAGTTCCTCCTTCTTCAGTATGGAGGAGATATTCATTGGCGGCATTATGACCCTCGACTCCTGCGAGGCAACCGGAAGCGGTTGTTGTTGTTGTAATTGTGGGGAGTGTGACTGTGGCGGTGGGGTGGTCTGCTGCCGTCTGCCTACGGACAAATCCTCCACCTGCTGTTGATCATCGTATTCCTCTTCCTCCTCCTCCTCCATGTCCTCTCGATCCCGCTCCGAGCTGCCATTTGTCTCGCTATGGTGATGGTGGTGGTGATGGTGGGAATGATGCAAAAGATCACCACCACCAGGTGGTGACGGTGTCAAACTATTACTGCTGCTGCCACTCTGGTGCATGTAGGGTTTCCCACTGCTGCCTGCTTGCCGAGGGCTGGGACTGCGCGGACTGGAACTGTGCCCGGACATTACAGCCGCCCTAGCAGCTGCAGCCGCTGCCATTGCGGCGAGTGCCTCCCGCTCGTCAATGTTACCCGCGCCCATGCTACCACCCACAGAGGGCCCTCTATGTCCATCCAGGGCGTGCTGCAGGAAACTACTCGTGGCCTCAATCAACGCGTTGCTACTGTTGTTGTTTAGACTGTGCTCTTCCGATTCAGATAGTTGGCTGAAGGAGAAGCCGGATCCGCTGCTGCCATTTGAGCCGCGTTTGAATGGACGACTGGTCGTTATACCGAGTTTCTTCACTTTATCATATAGCGTACGCGACGGTACGCCGTACTTCCTAGCCGCCTGCAACGCGCTCATACCATTCCGGACTGCTTCAATAGCGGACATGATATCGTTCCGCGTGTATTGCTTATATCGCTTCCATTCGGGTTTCTGAGAGGGCACATAGGTTGCGATTCCAGAGGATATATTGCAATAGGATTGTTGTGGTGAGGAAGATTGCAGACCCATCTTTATAAACTTTTCTTCGTCCATGCTGGGTGATAGGTCAGTAAAGGGCGATTGAGCATCTTCTAATGGTTCGTTCTTAATATGCTGTAAAAAAAGTATATATATGCCCGTAATACTAATAATCAGAGATGAAAATAAGTGATGATGATGAAAATTGTGATAATATGAATACTACCATGGAAGTGCACGTACTTTATCTGGCTTGAGATCGTCAACACCGTTGGAATTTGAATTGATCAAGTCGTGGCTATCTGAGTGACAGACCAAGCTGACAGGCTGTGACGAATCAACTTGTCCTTGGCCTAGGACCGTCCTGAGTATGGGTGTGTCGCGGTTCATGGCCACAGTACTACTGGTGGCACTACCAGAGCTTGGCATCTTCTTTCGATTTCGCATATGGCTGCTGAGATCTGCCTCAGACGTGTTGTAACAACTGTTGAGCATAGCGGCAGCGGCGGTCGCAGCGATGGCGTGGGAGTGTGGGCTGCGGGCGGTCGGTATGGGCGAGGAATGGTGCTGCGGCATGGGCAGGCCGGGCACCGCCCAGATCGGCAGGTTCATCTTGCGCTCCATCATACTGCTGGTGCTGCTGCTAGGTGCCTTGCCGTACATGGCGTAGTGGTTCCTGCTGTTGCTATTTCCACCGCCACCGAAGTGTCCATTGGTAGAGTGTGGCGGTGAGTTGGTACTTGAGCTATGAACTGTGGGCGCCGGTAGTGATGACGTACTAGTAGTAATGGCACTTGGAGATTGGTCCATGGGTTCATCGTTGCGATGCCTCATGTTGTGTAACTGATGTGGCGTGAGTTGTTGTTGTTGGTCCTGCTGATGGTGTGTCGGTGGTGGAGAAATCTGTCGCTGAAGAGGCGGTTGTTGATCTGAACGTTTCTCCTCCACCAGTCCCTTCACCTTGAGCGCCTCAGCGACCCGCAACAATGCGGCCAATTGATCTTGAGCAACGTTCACCTCGCCCCGGTACATGTACTCAAGGATCGCTTTGATCTCGCTGTACTTCACATCCTTTAGGACCACCACTGGATGTTTGCACGGCAAATCGGTAAAAAGGTTCTGGAAATATGGCGAACAGGCGGCTAGCACCATTCGATGGCACTTGATCGGATTGCCGCCCTCGCAAACTAGGGTGACATCTGTGAACGCCTCGTTCTGCAGAAGCTCGTCGAAGACGGTCAGCAGATTGGTACGGTGGTTGTTCCACCGCAAGCAGTACTGCTGCGCCGCGGCACTCATCCTGAACGTTTCTTTTTGTGAAGGTGCTTATTGTATAGTAAGGACACTGAAAGGAGAAATTAAATTGACAATATAGGACAAATTGAAAATGGACAAAAAACCATTGATACAGATACTTAAAGCATTAACATGGTACATTTTTTTGATTAACATCTTTTAAAATAAACAAGCAGGGTCCCTCTAATAATATTAGTAATTATTTTTAAACCCATAAATCGAGGTCTTGTTTGTGTACTTATACTTTTATTCACTAAATAGGAAGTGCAACCCCTCTGAATATTTCAATATAAAATAAAGTCTCATCGCAATTAAAGCCTATACGAGCATTTTTTATGTGTTAATATAGTCTTCTTGCTGATTAACATATTCATACTAGGTGCAGTTGTAAATTATGCGAAAGCAGGTAGTCCTATATCCAGAGTATTGTCCACGTCGTCTTTAGCATTCGGTAGTGGTAAAAAAAAGCAGCAATAATGTATTCATAAAGCGCATTTAGCATAATTTTGTACAATGGGGTACAGTAAGGGCACTTGATGTATTTTTTATGTACGCAATAAATAGCAGGATACAGAAGTATTGTATAGTTTTTTTAAATGTTATAATAAGGAACAAAAATATATACGATTCTGAAAGGAAAGCTTATATTTTCGCAATGGATATATATTAATGCACTGTTGATTGAATGAATATATTAAATGCTAAAATACATCGTAGGTCAAAAAATGTTAATGAGTCTAGTAAATTGTTCCATTAATATACGAGTATATACTAAACTTTGGACTCAAATATGAAATATGAATATATAATATAAATAATATAATATAATATAATAATATATATAAATATGAAAAAATATTCTTTATCCAATAATTTCATGTAATTTAAAATAATTCATAATGTCGCAAGTTATTAAGAATTAATACGATTAATAAAAATTTAAAAAATATTATATTTATTGTTGCTGAATTTAATTTTCAATATAACTATTTTCATTATGTTTAAATAGTACGAGACTTAAAATATCTCATTTATAAAGTGGTGTAAATATTTATCAGATATTCCAAAAACAAAATGAAAACATCAACATCACCAATAATTGCATTAATAATCCAAATATGTATAAACACTATTCAATCGTTATTTAACACATATTAAAATTAGAACCACCAAATTGAAAAATAACTGCAACATTTAACTAGAATATAATTCAACAATTAAACTGGATTTGAATGCGCTAATTTTGTTGTTAACCATTATTCCATATTGGGGGGGGGGGGGGGGACATTGTATATGCGTAAACAAGAAATTAATGAACTCGGAAGAAAGGAACTCATATTAACAGCTATTGTATTTTTATACTCGTGCCGCACCTTTAACATGCATGCACACGGTAGAATATTTGTTCTACCCCTCGCAGGAACACGCACCACCGCAAAGAACTAAACTGTTCAGCAACCGCTGCCTAACTGCTGAACGAACACCGCTGAATATATCTGTCTGTCTGCAAACTATATAGTTTCGAAATAGAGTCCTAGTATCTATCCTAGAACTAACTATACGACAACTACCCCAGTGTCCCATTTGGGAACTAGCTCGCTGATTGGCTGAATTTGCCCCGCCACCACCACCGACTGACTGTGCGACTCTTCAGCCCTTCAGCGAACGTGTATGTGAGTGTGTGTGTGTGTGTGCGCGCGTATATTTTACAACACGTATTATAAAATGCACTGGTAAAAAAAAACCGTGCGTAAATTTACGAAACAAAAAAACATATGCCAAAAACCATAACCCCCGAAAATATGCTTCTGTGCGCAACATAGAGCAGTTTAATTAATATCGGAAGTATTGATACAAACATTTCTTGGATATTGCTAGCAAAGGGGGATGATGTTTCTCGTCATTGATATTAGAAAAGCGCAGGGGAAATAGTCATTCGTAAAAAAAGTAAATTCAAAGGGTAATATTAACTTATAACGATAACTTGTAACGATATTATGAAAAGATTATTAAAGACACACGTATGGAGTGCAGCATTATATGACTGTGAGGCGTGGACAATAGGAAAGGAAGATAAATGCCGCATAGAGGATTTTGATATGTGGTGCTACAGAAGATGATCAAGATTGAGAATGTTGATAAAGCGACAAATGAGGAAGTGTTAAAGTTAGTTAAGAAAAGAGAAGAATTTTGAAGGTGTTACAGTAAGTGGTTATAAAGGTAGAGCAGTTACAATGCATAGCCAGAGGAAGATGAAGGAGTTGGCTCTCGGGAGAGCTCGACATAGGGTTATATTTCGCGCAGGGGAAATAGTCATTAGTAAAAAAAGTAAATTCAAAGTGTGATATTAACTTAGATATTAGGAAAGGATTATTAAAGACACACGTATGGAGTGCAGCATTATATGACTGTGAGGCGTGGACAATAGAAAAGGAAGATAAATGCCGCATAGAGGATTTTGATATGTGGTGCTACAGGAATATGATCAAGATTGAGAATGTTGATAAAGCGACAAATGAGGAAGTGTTAAAGTTAGTTAAGAAAGGAGAAGAATTTTGAAGGTGTTACAGTAAGTGGTTATAAAGGTAGAGCAGTTACGATGCATAGCCAGAGGAAGATGAAGGAGTTAGCTCTCGGGAGAGATCGACATAGGGTCATATTTCGCGCAGGGGAAATAGTCATTAGTAAAAAAAGTAAATTCAAAGTGTGATATTAACTTAGATATTAGGAAAGGATTATTAAAGACACACGTATGGAGTGCAGCATTATATGACTGTGAGGCGTGGACAATAGAAAAGGAAGATAAATGCCGCATAGAGGATTTTGATATGTGGTGCTACAGGAATATGATCAAGATTGAGAATGTTGATAAAGCGACAAATGAGGAAGTGTTAAAGTTTGTTAAGAAAGGAGAAGAATTTTGAAGGTGTTACAGTAAGTGGTTATAAAGGTAGAGCAGTTACGATGCATAGCCAGAGGAAAATGAAGGAGTTAGCTTTCAGGAGAGATCGACATAGGGTCATATTTCGCGCAGGGGAAATAGTCATTAGTAAAAAAAGTAAATTCAAAGTGTAATAGTAACTTAGATATTAGGAAAAGATTATTAAAGACACACGTATGGAGTGCAGCATTGTATGACTGTGAGGCGTGGACAATAGGAAAGGAAGATAAATGCCGCATAGAGGATTTTGACATGTGGTGCTACAGGAAGATGATCAAGATTGAGAATGTTGATAAAGCGACAAATGAGGAAGTGTTAAAGTTAGTTAAGAAAGGAGAAGAATTTTGAAGGTGTTATAGTAAGTGGTTATAAAGGTAGAGCAGTTACGATAAATAGCCAGAGGAAGATGAAGGAGTTAGCTCTCGGGAGAGATCGACATAGGGTCATATTTCGCGCAGGGGAAGTAGTCATTCGTAAAAAAGTATATTTCTAATTATTTCAATTCCTGGGATTTACGCCTAACTAGCGAATTAATGGGATCACGTAATGCACATACCCTTTAGATAAACTATATTTCTAGTTAATCATTCGCTATAATTTAAAAGTTATTAGCATGCATTAATAATATGTTGAGTAATTAAAATTGCTTATTTTCCGCGGTATTATTAGACTAGCAAATATAGACGAAATTATCAAACAACAATTTGTATTTCCAGAATAATGAATAAACAATAATTCCGTGCCGATGTCTGAATCTCAGGGCGGTATCGGCATCGACATTGTGCTCTATATATAATAAGTATATGCCGCATCGCGGGACTGCTGTTATTAATTTTTAATGGGTGATTTTTCCTAATGATAATAAAAATAGCGTTTGTTTGCAATAATGGTTTTTGTTCGGATAAGCAACCGGATTATTGATTTTTAACTGCACAAATGAGTGAATTGTATATTAGAGCTAAAACTAGTTTTTTGTCTACCCAACTATATGTTCCATCTAGTCCATTGTTATCACCTAACGCGCGCATCTCGCAATTAACGCATTATCTAAATTCTCATTATTAAACTCATTTGAAAACCAAAAATTCTAAATCTACAATCATTTTTTCAACACTTCAAACAAGTTTTTATAACATTCCAATCTAGAGTCGAACTCCATAACATGAGCATACATTTTCTTTTAATGAACTCGAATCGAACCAAAAAATATTTATAAATTTCATGAAATTGACGCCCTTATATTTTCTTATACCGATGGTGTTGTGAGGGTTTACATAACAAAAAATTGTGTTTATTAATGTTTAATGCACTTACATATTTGTAACTATATTACACTAAAATAAGTGTAATGTCCACAGAATACGTAACAAATTCAAAGTACACATAGAATAGAAGAACGCACAGATTATAGTAATATGAAGAGTCTAAGGTGGAAAAATCATGAAGTCGGGGGGCAATCGCGATATAGCGGTAAACGCACCACTCGTCGATAATGATGCATAGGTGCGAACAGCATCAACATCAACGCAATTCAACAATAATTGTACGCGCCTCAACCCAATAATATAATGGGTACTACAACCCGGACCGGACTAGGTACTGCATATATTGTTCCGGAACCACCGTGCGTCAACGCACACCAAAATAACGAAACTGCAGCCGATATTCCGGTAGGTTGAACCGCGGTGCAACACGCACACACTATCGCGGACCAGCGGTACCACTTACTATTAGGCCCACTACCAAAAAGTCACTACTTCCACACTATACGATGATATTGTGCGTATGCTATAATGCTGTTGTCTATGTAAACCAGCGAAGAAATGCGTCATATACGTGCTATAGTAGATACATGCAACAACTCCGCCGAAATGCATTCGGATGCCGTTGTGACCATCACCGAATCACCGAAAACCAACCAACAACAACATTCAGTCGAACAGCCGCGATAGACGAACGTCGTACGCACGACGCACGCATAGATAAAAAGAAACCACGGCGACCAAATCTCCAATGCACCGCTGCGTTTTTTTCAGCAGTTTATTGTTACTTGAGCCCGAGAAGGAAAAATCACTGATGCCCGCCTCTATGGTTAAATAACATGCGGCACCTCTCTCTATCTATCTATCTATCTATCTATCTATCTATCTATTTTTCTATCTATCTATCTATCTATCTATCTATCTATCGAATACACCTAAGAGTACCACAATGATATAGGATAGACAGCCGCTAACTACTAGCAGTACTATTCCTGCTGGGGACACTGGACAAATGGATTAGATAGGTCCAGAATGGCTGATGAATATCAGGAAATAGACCAACTGCGCGATGCGTCGTAATGACTGAACTCTTCTTGCATGCACATGCACATCGGTTAGGTTGCTATATGCACTTTGTACAATAACAGTCAAACTACGACAGGAAGGTGCATATTGCAGTGTCCATGTATTACTATATGAGTGTGACAACAGACGACGTCCTCGTGCGAGAGCACCTGCAGCGTCGGTATGTGTGGTGGTCAAGCGTCGCGATGGACAGGAACCATTGCAACATTGCACACTGACCATAGTTACATATTATTGTACTTTGCATTGTTGTGCTTTAAACCGTTCAAAGAGATTGTCATCTTTGAATGAGTAGTTAGATCAATTATTTAGCAATGTGAATATAATATTGCACTATATAAATAGAATCGAAATTGGATTATTGGAACGCATTTGGTAATACATTTGCGAAATAATGAGGCTTTGCAATAACTTAATAAACACGGACAGGATCGAAGTTTGATTTATTAGAGTATAGAATATCACCCAAAAACCGTAACATAAAGCATTAAGTAGCTAGATGCGCATTTCCAAGGCTGTGGCCCCATCTTCAGTAGCACAAGATAAAAACTAAATAAAATACCTCTGCCACGAATTGTGATTAATATACTATTAAATATAGAAGTCAATATGACAGAAGTATTTCACAAAATGGCATATAAATCTTTTAAAAAAATATAAATTAATAATTACCGAAACTAACAAGTAACAACAATAAAAATTGGTAATATAAATTAAATAATATCCGAAATATAGCAGTACAAAATGGCTATTCTTATAAAATTATAAATAACATATTAAGAAAATTTAAAAGAACAAGAGATATCAAAAATATTAGTAGTTTAGTACAAAGTAATAATTCAACTACAAAATTGGTTAAATTACAATTTGATCCTGTAATTGTACGTAGTTTAGATACGTAGTTTAAATAAATATAATTTTAAAGTAACATATGATATTAAAAATGATCACTTCGGTGTTAAATTATAATATAGAATATCACCCAAATACCGTAACAAGCATTAAGTAGCTAGATGTACATTTCAAGCGCTATGCGCTATGACTTATTTATTTGATAGTATATCAATCACGATTCGTGACAGAGGTATTTTATTTTGTTTTTATCTTGTGCTACTGAAGATGGGCGCATAGCGCTTGAAATGTACATCTTGCTACTTAATGCTTGTTACGGTATTTGGGTGATATTCTATATTATAACATATGATACTTCTAATAGTCTTGCTTATTTTCTAGGAAATCCCAAAGATTTGATTGATTTTAATAATAAATCGGGTATTTATGAAATATTTTGTTCTAGTTGTCTTAAAGTATATATAGGACAAACACGTAGACCAATTGAAACTAGATTTAAGGAGCATTTCAGATTAAATTGAAAAGGTAAAAGTGCTGTATCCGAGCATATTTTTGAATCTGGTCATACTATTCAAATTAGTTCACTTAAATTACTTAAAAGTGTTTCGAATTATTCAGAGTTAAATGCTTATACATGCATAAATCTAAATCAAATTTAATGAATTTAGATTCAGGCCCAATTTCATCTTGTCTATTTAATATATTTTTCTAATTTGCGTTTCTTATAGAGCTATTAACGAACCCAAATGAGTTCGTTTATAACGAATTTGAGTTCGCTTATAGCATAGTGTAATTTAGTGTTACAAAGTTGGTAGCTCTGCTTGCCAGTTATCAAACGTCAAACTACAATAGAAAGCAACAAATAGTTTGATTTAAATTTCGTCGCTGAAATGTACAATTGTACGTCAAACTACAAAAGAAAGCAACAAATAGGTTAATTTTAATTTAATTGACAATTTATTTCAAATGTTTCAAATGTGCCAATAGTTACTATCAACAGTCAAAAATTCCCTGAATTTTTAAATTTCTATTTTTTATTTAAAAGGGGCATAAAAGACGCAAAATAGAAAAAATAGTATAAAAAACTCATTTCATAAGTCATTTATAACACTCGTTCTTTAGAAAACTCGATGCTACGCACCTCGTTTTTTAAACTTGAACTCGCGCAATAAAACCTGCCTTATGAAACTCGTTCTTTAATATACTATTAATAAGAACTATTTTAAATTTATTTTTGGTTATTTTAGGTTTGACAAACCAATGTTTATTGTTGTTACTTGTTAGTTTCGTTAATTATTAAGTTTATAAAAATTATATTATATGCCATTTCTGAAATACTTCCGTCATGTTGACTTATTTATTTAATAGTATATCAATCACGATTCGTGACAGAGGTATTTTATTTCGTTTTTATCTTGTACTACTGAAGATGGGGGCATAGCCTTTGAAATGCGCATCGAGCTACTTAATGCTTTCAGTTACAGTATTTGGGTGATATTCTATAATATTATTTAACACCGTAGTGATAATTTTTAAAACTTGAATTATAGGTGTATGATGTTTTCTATGACACGCGTAAAAAATTGTTATATTTTCTAGTCAGAGCTGGTATTCGAACCCGCAGCCGATCGATTTTAATGCGTGGCTGACCTATCTGGACCTAACTGTTATGTAAACATATTTCGAACAAATGTAATGAATATATTCGTAAAGAACTTTCTGATACTTTTTTGCGATAAAAAAAAGCAGAATCGTTTTTTTTTTCAAGTTTTTTTTTATTCGAAAATCTATTTTGGAATTTTCAAATTGTGACCGACCTCTGTTTAAAACAAAAAAAGCATTTTTAAGAATTTAAATTGTACTATATAGAATTATATTTGCGTAGTATTAAAAATTTGGAGCGTCTTAATCTATACTTCTACATAAAATGTCATCACGCTGCATATAATAGTTTGGACTGGAAATTACGGAAAATATACATTATTTTACATAATTCTGCATCCCCTTAAGTCTATCTAGTTCTCCCCATATAAATTCCCAAATGCATATACTACACCTACTATTTATCAAATATTTACGACGGTATTATTTCACAATCGAAATTCATTTTATAGCATAAAAAAACGGATGTCTCTTGAAGTCTAGATTAAGGTGTACTATATATAATATATTCCCGTGCATTTGCAAGAATCTGTCCATTTAATTAACATTAGGGTGGATGCTATTTGCATATTTCAAAAGTAAACAAGAACATATGCAAAAATATAAGTGGATGATGATGATGAAGATAGTAAAGGATTACTTAGGATTATAAATTTTGAAACGTGTAAATGTGGAAATATTTCATAGATTTTCCTAGTTAAGTTATATCTAAAACTTCATATTTCTGACTAATTAAGACAATGTTAATATATGCAAACACGTTGAAAAAAATTCTGATATTATATGGACCATATCTACTTGTATAAACCACTATAACAATATAAACGGCTTGTTTTTAATGCACTGCATCACAAGTTCTTTTATCATAATCTGGAATGTCTGGAACGGAACTTGACATTATCCAGATAGTTGAAACATAGTTGAATTACCCGCCATTACTCTTACTCTTCAAGTAACGATTTTGTCTTTTGTGGCTTACGTGGATAAAGGATGGATTGTGTTGTAATCTTGTTATTTGTCGCACAACAGTCGGCAAAGCAATTTATATAAAATCTAATTACTTTCGAACAGTTGATTAAAATCTTTGAAGTTAATAAATTTTGAATTGAATAAGAGACCTCATTCTCTTATGCGTACAATATTTAAATTGAGTCGGAACGTGGTTTAAGAAATGGCATCTTGGTACACGACAAACTATTAACTGTGAAAGAAATTTGAAAACTATAAAAGTTACTATTTTTTATGAAAATAAAACAAGTAGTAGTATAGAATATCACCCAAATACCGTAACTTAAAGCGTTAAATAGCTAGATGTACATTTCGAAGCATTTAGCTCATTTCAGATTATATAGAAAAGATAAAAGTGCTGTAGCCGAGCATATTTTTGACGAACTCAGGTCATGCTATCCAAATTAGTTCAATAAATTCATTAAATTTGATTTAGATTTATGCATGTATATACTTTCATAAGTATTTAACAGGGAATAATTCAAAAACACTTTTAAGTGAACTAATTTGAATAGGATGACCTGAGTTAGTCAAAAATATGCTCGGCGACAGCACTTTTATCTTCTCTATTTAATCTGAAATGAGCTAAATGCTCCTTAAATCTAGTTTCAGTTGGTCTACGTGTTTGTTTTCTATATATACTTTAGGATAACTAGAACAAGGTATTTTATAAATACCAGATTTTTGATTGGAATCAATCAAATCTTTGGGATTTCCTAGAAAATGAGCAAGACTATTTATATATCACTTTAAAATTATATTTATTTCAAATACTATCTAAACCACGTGCAATTATAGGATCAAATGGTAATTTTACAAATTTTGGATTTGAATTATTACTTTGTTCTAAACTACTAATATTTCTTGATATATAAATATATATCTTCGCATCAATATCTATCTATCTATCCATCTACAAGTCGTATTTGACATCATTCGCGGACAGTCATGTGATACATGCATGGAGGCGGGATAGAGTAGTGTTGAGGCGGCAAAGTGGTTCTAACATCCATATAGATACAATGTAGAAGACGTGGCAAAAGCACATCCACATGAGAGTGTTTAGATGCGTCTTGGGGGCGGCAGTAAACGGCATCACCGAAAGGGTGCGCATGATCCGCAGAACGTTGGGGTAATCCGCATTTGCCAATACGCGTTTCTCGCAATTCTACCCACTCGGTGCGCATGTAATGCAAATTACAGTAGATTATATGTACGTTATGTGGTGCAAAATATTTGAGCTGTATGTATGCTTATATATTAGAAGATTCCGATACAGGATCAGGCACGAATTACAAATGAACGATATTAATTCGTACGTGGTCCTTGAGTTTGTAAAATTTGTGGGCTTAAGACAATTGAATCGTTTATTTTGAAAAGGGAATGAGTCAAGAAATCAGTCGAATTTTAATTATATATATTATTTGTTGTACAACCCTAAATACACCTTTTTTTATTATAAGTCTTCCCACAATCTATGATTTTATTAATGCATTTACACGAGTTGTTTAAGTATATTCTCCTCAGTGCTCAATGGTTAGTCCTAGGTTAGTCGTTTTTCCAAGTTCCAGAAAACTTTTAGTTTTTTGACTTATCCCCTTTTCAAAATAAACGATTCAATTGTTGGCCAGAACTTATTTTTCTATAGATGTTGTATCTACTGGTCCCATTTTTACCTCCCTTTTTAAACTTTAGTTTGTATCATGAAAATAACGAATCATAAGGGATTATTACATTTTACATTTCACAATTTATTTGTTTCCTAAGCGATAAAGCAAGACCATATTTGGAACATGCAATTTTGAATGGGACTCCAGTTAAAAAATCAATTAATTTGAAAATCAATAAAAATGTGTGGCTCCAATTATTTGATAAAAATTCGGACGCGAGTAAATGACTTCTAATTCTGCTTTTAATCTGGTTTTATTTAAAAATGGATATGCATGACACACGGTTTCCAAAAGGTCCACTGGAAATTGTTTAGAAAATGTTGGCATCGATTTCGTGTTAAATAACTCAGCGGCTTGTAGATGGCAACGATATGAGAATCTGTCCTTCATCTGTTATATATATTTTTTGTAAATGTCTCTTGTAAAACGCCGCGTAAATGTCAGGTTTTGAGCACTATTTGCACAAGTTTGCGATAAATTTAAATCAGGCAATGGCCTACCTAATTCTTTAATTTTTACTTTGTCCACAAGAGAAAGTCTACAAAACTCTATTTTCAATAAAGAACTAACACTATTAATTTTTATTAAATTATTTCTATTAAATATATTCTTGGAGAAACACGTGGCAAAATCGTACTCACAGAACAATGCAACTAAATCTATATCAATTTTACTGTGTACTAGACTTCTCTGTTAGGACGCTAAAGAATCGTAGCCCAGAATAGCATAAACAACGATATATATTCTCGCTGTACCAGCAACGTGACGTCACGTTGCTATGACTTATCCAAAGCCGCTGGAATTTTGTACACTAGTCGTCATGTAGTACAAGCGGACCGAAGAAATGGAGAAGACATACTGCATACGGTCGCTCTCACCTAATACTTGCATACTAGAGTGAGATGAGTGCATATACATTTAACCTGTACTGTGTGGCTTGGTGGTGCTGAAATTTGTACAACATATTAACGATATAGCTATATTGCGAAGATATACTACATACGTCGCACTAACTCTAGCGCTTCCAACAGATAGGGCATATGCATTTGACTCGTACTTGCTAGCTGTCATATCGTGTGAGTCATGAGTGTTAGGTATGTTCGCGGCGAATGTTTTATCTTTTAGGAAAAATAATGCCGAGATAAAATATCGCAATACAATTATATATCTACGGTGATGCGCTCAATGTTCAGGAGGGGTGCGCGGCCCTGTGGCCTGCATAAGGAACCGCCACTGACAGTCTGTGATATATACGGATATCAAATCAAAAATATTGAAAACGAATCAACTTATCAACTTATATGATATTAAAGTATTCAACAGGTACTTTCTCTAGGAGTAATTAAAATGTATTCGTAAAAAAAGCAGATGGTAGAATTTGGTCTTGAATTTAGAAGTAAGTCTGGAATAATACAAAGTAAGAGATATTTATAAATTAGATTTCGGTAAATTGGCAAATTTTCACCCAATGGCTTAATTGTTATTATATAGGCTATTGTATATTATCTGATTATTTTGGAGTGAATATTCCTCTTCATGTAATTGAAAAAAACTCCCCAAAACTCGCAATGTTATACAATTTGAGATAAATATAGATCATTTCTACTATTTCATATTCAATTTGGCAATATAACAGCTGTATTTTTCCCCATATAATAAGTAGATTGTAAAGTTAAAAATAAAATCCGAATCGGAAGTTTTCAATTATGTTTTTCAGAAATCGATTCTATAATTAAGCGAATTTACGAACCGCTCTTCACTAAAGTAGTCTTTTAGGTAAGCGCGATTTTAGTGGTAATTCCAATACTTTGATGCACATACTAAAAATAATGAAAACAACAATCGTGATGAACTTTTGGGAAAAGCGAATACATATGAAATATATGGAGGCGATTGAATGGCGCACGAATATGCCAGGTATAAATAACTTACATTTTAATCAATTTCTGTCAAAATGTTGTACAAAATTGCTAGCTGCATATATTATTCAATTCATAAATAAACATAAATGATCGATTTGTGGATGTTTAAGTATAGACTGCGTCAGAATTATTCAGTAAAATCTCACAGAATTACCTGAAATAATAGAAATTTAACTCAAGATCAGATTTGTTATTTCATAATTAAATGGTTTTCTATAATCCTACGAGCGCTTTATCTGTTTTCATACATAGAATATACAAGTGCGTTATTTGTTAAATTGTTATGCCACTGAAGTTCCGGGTCTAGACTTAGAAATGCACATCAAGCTTAGAAGTGTTTTGTGACGATAAGTTTTTTTTTGATTTAAATTAAAATAGAAAATTCCCTATATATTGTCTAGATTCTTTAGATATAGAATTTGTTGTCAAATTTAGTCGCTATATATTTGTTGAATTCTATTGTATTTTCAATGTATCGTACAGAGTATTGAAAAGACATTAGCAATTGCGAACAACACCTATTTAGGTATATTAGAGTACATTAGGTACTTAGCGCAAATCGATTGGGCAATTTTTTATGTTCCATATTAAATAGCAGTTACTATTTATATATACCAACGGCGAAGCAGTCGAGGAACATGTTTGTACGATTCGTCATTGAAACGAAAATCGTCCATTATTTGTCATCAACGTCTGCGAAATTTCAGATACTGAAATTATAACATGAAAGCAGTGAAAGGTGGCAAAGATTATTTTCGTTTAGATTTTTGAAAAAGATTTGTTTTTTATAATCCAGGTATCTTAATGCGTTTCATTCATCTAGGCACTTCAACTATTTAATATAGGCAACTTGTAAGGCAAATCATAATTTCAATTATTTAAGGTAATGGCTTACATTCTTACAGTATCAATTTTTTTTTTGTGTGTGAAAAATCCCTTGTATAATTGCGCTGGGCGGAATCTATTTGTTTTTAAAGTTAATTTTTTTTTCATAATGATTTAATTAAAATACACTTTTGTTGCATATAAATGAGGTAATAATTATTACTCCATTAAAAATTTTCAAAAGCAAAATATCTTCTACCCAGTGCATGGTTATGTATAATGGTTTTGCAAAATTTCATCAAAATTGATCAATTAATAACCGAATGTAAGCCCATTCATTAGTCATTAATTAACTTTTTAATTAATTAACTAACAATTTTTTCCTTTCACAAAAACTTTTCTGAAATTATTATAACCACGTTAACAAAATATATTTGCAAAAACTATGATTTAAAGGGTACTTTTCTATTTTTGAACATATACATATATTGGCGGTATGGACACCTTAAACGTTTTTTTTTTTTTGTTCTTATAATTTATTTATTTATGGAGGTGCCAACAGTGTAGTATGCACCAAAACAAATTTAACAATTTACTACTTCTATATAATAGAATTCTAGTTCCAATCTTAATATATAAAAATAAATCATATCAATCGAATAAACTTACTAATAAACGACAAAAGAATTATTTTTTTGTACAGCTTCTTTCTATTATTACATTGAAAAGTAGGCGAATACTACATAAAAGATAGTTCTGACAAATATTTTCATTTTCAGTATGTATTCCCATTACACATCCCTTCAAACATAACAAGTCGACCACTAGGAAATATGAACAGGACCTCATATAGTCCTAAATTTATATTTACGCAAAAAAGGTGGTAAGCTTACAGAGAAACGATAATATATGGCCGTGGCCAAGCCATATCGGCTTCTTTAGTTGCGTAGAGTTATAGTAATATTCCGTGTGCGTATAAACTGTACATAACAGAATGGGCCCCGCAGTCAAGGGGGTAGTAACGCGCATTTTTCGGTTCGTTATGCATTCTGCAAGCGACTGTTCTTATCTCAATTTATCACGCACGCAAATCGAACACCGCGTCAAAAATGTATACCACACCACGTACACACCGCACTACCAGTGGCGGTTTCTTTCGAGGCCTCCCGCCCCCTGAACTTGAGCGCACGACGTAGATATTATATAATTGTATTGTGATATTTTAACTCGGCATTATTTTTCCTAAAGGATAAAGCTTGCGTTGCGATAGCACTCAACACAACATGCTGTGGCAGCGAGCAAGTATGAGTTAAGTGCATATGCACTCATCCTATCTGTTGCAAGCGGTAGAGTGAGAGCCACCGTATGCAGTATATCATCTGTTTCATCTGGCCGCATACAAACGAGGGGTCCGCGTTGCTACGGAAATGTGACGTCACGCTGCTTCTACAGCTAAGAATATATCGTTGTTTTAAGCTATTCCGGGCCGCAATTCTTTAGCGTCCCAACAGAGAAGCCTAGTCTAGTATGCAGGAAAATTGATATAAAATAGCCAAATAAGACAGTTGCATTGTTCTGTTTATGTACGTATGTACGATTTTGCCACGTGTTTCTCCAAGAATATACTTAATAGAAATAGTTTAATAAAAATTAATAGTGTTAGTTCTTTATTGAAAATGGAGTTTTGTAGACTTTTTCTTGTGGACAAAGTAAAAATTAAAGAATTAGGTAGGCCATTGCCTGATTTAAATTTATCGCAAACTTGCGCAAGGAGTGTTTATATCAATGAAAGATAGAAGAGCGGAATACCATTTTCAAGAAATGATTGAATTTAATCATTTTGCATCCATTTTTAGATTTCTTACTGTTATGTTATTTTTTAAGAAATCTTCGATTGAAATGTCAAGAGTCGCCACTGCGCACTAGATACCTATTACGTAATCACACGAACTGGGCAAATATATCAATTCCGTACGTGAATATAGTTCACGGTATACTGATAGCACTCTACAAAGCATATAGAAATTTATATGCGTGTGCAATGTTAGGAATTTATTCATTTTTTTCCTGCGCAAGTATAGTGTTTTTAATGCACACCGTACACCGTACGGAAGGTATATTAAAATTGTATATCAGATATGACGAGGCCGGAGGAGGAGGGTTTATTTCCTTATACGTGCAATAGATTCGCTATCAATAAAGTAGAGAAATATACTTTTGGAAAATATATTCAAATAGTCAAATGACAAATCATCGGCAAAAACATTATTTAAAAAATAGATTTAAGAATTTGAAAAACATTTTCGTGGACGATGGAGAAAAAAAGTTTGCAATACAAAAAAGCAAAAATATGGATCTATAAGTATATATATGTACAAAACATATATTAGTATACAATATCACCCAAATACCGTAACTTAAAGCATTAAGTAGCTAGATGCGCATTTCGAAGGCTATGCCCCCATCTTCAGTAGCGCACAAGATAAAAACTAAATAAAATACCTCTGTCACGAATCGTGATTGATATTCTATTAAATAAATAAGTCAACACGACAGAAGTATTTCAAAAATGGCATATAATATGACCTATAAATGTTTTAAAACAATATAACGAAACTAACAAGTAACAACAATAAACATTGGTTCGTCCAACCTAAAATGTACAATATGACTATTCTTATAAAATTATAAATAACATATTAGGAAAATTTAAAAGAACGAGGAATATCAGAAATATTAGTAGTTTAGAACAACTATTCTAATAGTCTTGCTAATTTTCTAGGAAATCCCAAAGATCTGATTGATTTGAATAAAAAAAATCTGGTATTTATGACATATCTTGTTCTAGTTGTCCTAGAGTATATATAGAAGACAAACACGTAGACCAATTGAAACTAGATTTAAGGAGCATTTCAGATTAAATAGAAAAGATAAAAGTGCTGTAGCCGAGCATATTTTTGACTAACTCAGGTCATCCTATTCAAATTAGTTTTAAATGACTTAAAAGTGTTTTGAATTGTTAAATGCTTATGAAAGTATATAAATGCATAAATCTAAATCAAATTTAATGAATTTAGATTCGGGCTCAATTTCATCTTGTCTATTTAATTTATTTAATAAGAACTATTTTAAAATTAATTTTTATTTTATTTATTTTTGGTTATTTTAGGCTTGACAAACCAATTGTTATTGTTATTACTTGTTAGTTTCGTTAATTATTAATTTATATTCTTTTAAAAGATTTATAGTTCATATAAATGGCATTTTTGAAATACTTCCGTCAGGTTGGCTTATTTCTTTAATAGTATATCAATCAGGATTCGTGACAGAAGTAGTTTATTTAATTTGTATCTTATGCTACTGAAGAAGACAAACCAATGTTTATTGTTGTTACTTGTTAGTTTCGTTAATTATTAATTTATATTGTTTTAAAAGAATTATAGGTCATATAATATGCCGTTTTTGAAATATTTCTGTCATGTTGACTTATTTATTTAATAGTATATCAATCACGATTCGTGACAGAGGTATTTTATTTAGTTTTTATCTTTTGCTACTGAAGATGGGGGCATCGCCTTCGAAATGCGCATCTAGCTACTTAATGTTTTAAGTTACGGTATTTGGGTGATATTCTATACTATTATTTAACACCGTAGTGATAATTTTTAAAAAACATATATTGATTTGACTGAAATCTTTTTCTATGTAACATTTGTTGCCAAAGTAGGCGTATTGCACAGACGATAAGTTATTGATAACGCATAAGAACTACTGATTTAACTTATGTATGGACATTACGTATCAGAGAGTGCGTTTCTCAACAAATACTTAAGTAAGACACTGATTAACTAATCAATACTTATTAAAATATATAGCGAAATAATATTCGATACCGATATAAATTATATTAGATTACGGGAAATGCCGAAATACGCCATAATGTATTTGTTAAAATTTTCTAAATTAGCAAATAAATTAAATTATCATAAAAAAGGGTATTTAGAAAAAAACATGTTCGTTTTATTAATTGCAACGACGCAACCCGTTGAAAGGTTTAAGTAATTTTATAAAAATAAAATGAGTAATAGTTTTTGCTCTTTTTCAAGAGCTCTTTTATAATGAAAATTACAATCCGTGATTGAAGCATTCGTAAAATTGAATTATTTTAACGATAAATGTCAAACATGGCTACTTGCTAGCATATATTTGCCTGTTCTTGGTGAAGATATTTTTGTGGAAACTCGGTACATTATTGATAGTTTATAGCTGAAACTTGAAAGTAGTCGCGGTAGGGAATGAGGAGTAGAAAATATACGAAGCGCTGAATAATTAATGAGATTTCACATCACATAACTGGAGTATACGAAATATCGGCAAAGCAGATCCGGTAAATATAACAAGGCTTGACACACTCGTAACGCGATGGTCACCTATTCTTATAATATATACATACATTATATGGAATGTTAAGGGGGCAATTACACGTGGTGTCCCCGGGCCAGGGCCCCCTCGTGTCCCTTAGCAGGACTTATTCGCTGGTGCCCTCCCCCCATGGCGGTAACAGCCTAAAATTACACGCAACAACACGCGTTTATTTTCGCTTGCACATAAATATAATCAATACTGCTGGAGGAACAACAACAGCACTTTCAAACTCACGAAAAATACGCTTTTCTAGCCCAAAAAAAAATCCAACTTGTGAAATGTTATCATTCAATACATAAAGAAATAATTGGCAATGTAAGAAACATATTTAAATGTAAATGGTGGAGGTTTTCGGAAATATTTACATAAATTAATATAACATACAGGAAGTACATATAAAAACTCTAAATTATGATATTTATTTCAAGTTTTAATTAATGCTTCTACGCGCACTTTTTTCACACTCCAGCAATGAAATATCTACAATTTATAATTGAAACAATTCCCGAAACGATTTTTTTTTCTTTAACACACCATGTATAAAGAAAAAATATGCGCCCGAGCGAAATATTATACGGTTGTGAGATGTAGGTAAAATGAAACGCGGCATTTGTGAAAGTTGTAATTCAAATAATATAAAAGTTGAACACCAGTTAGAGTTAGTTGAGATCATATTCTTAGACACGGAGATATGATAGCTATAGGGAAATAAAGGAGTTAGCTCAAAATATACATCGTTTTTTTGAAAGTGGCGGACCAGTATCGTCCACCACTGCGCATAAGGGCTGCACTTATATACATCACTATATACTTATATACACAAGGTACTCAACCACACCTAGTTTTTCTATTGACAATGCACAAGCGTACCCACAGCACTATTCAATGTGCCGTACGACTGACGCCATACTGTTTTGAATAGCACTGCTATGTACTGTATTGGTCAAGCCATTATACAGGTCTTGATTTATGATGCGTGAACTTTCCTGCCAGTTTCAATAAAACGGTGTATAGGTTAACATATGAACCAACGTAGTTTATAATTATTTCCAAATTTATGAATAACAGAGGGGGAGCTTACTTGAAAAATTTGTACACCGTACTGTCATTTTGAAAATATTTTGCACTTTGTCCTTCTATATTCTGATATTTCTCATTCTACACTTATTGCGGTTTATATTGTTTCGAACATTTATTGTATATTTCCAGTTTTTTCTTTCTTTTTTCTCCCTATCTCTACCCTAGTTTGTACACCATATTTCTTAGTTGACCACCCCGCGCGATTAACTGTAAAATTTACTACTACAGTTTTTAGAAATTAGCAAGGACGATACGACAAAATTTTATTATAATCATATTCATTGAAAGATATCCTCTTAAAAGCATACGAAAAATATTTATTGAAAATAAAATTTGTGTGATTCTTTCAACAATCTTTATATCTTACATATTATGAACTAGCAAAAAATACCAATCATAAAAAAGAATTGTGAAATCGTCACTACGGCGTTAAATAATTGTATAAAACATCGACCATAACACAAAGCATTTATGTAACACCTAAAAATGCTAAATTTATTATCGAAAAAAACACAGAAATTAATGCATTGTTGTGTTACGGTTTTCGGGTGATGTTTTATACAATAAAAAAAGAATGGTCTCGGGAGATTTTTTGAAAGTTTTTTCCCAATTGTAAATAGGTTTATTGCTGGCTATATATAAGTCTTTCAGAGCATACAACTAAATGTAAAATCTATGATTAGATTGTTATGAACGCGTGGCGTATATAACAAAAATATGCATTTTTAGTGTTATGGGGAAGAAGCAGCGACCTGTACGTTCGCGTCATATAAGAAGACGGCAAGAAGTCTTATAAAATGCGGGTCTTCGTGCATGTGGTTGACCTTGGCCATGTTACACACACTCGCATGACATTTCGTGGGGTTCTTTACACTCGGAATTCTTCTTACAAGTCCCCCGCATGCCTCCCGCTGAGCCCCTTAACACAATACATCCAGATACACCTTAGGCAAACCAATATCATACTACATATCTGTATCAATATGATAACGTGATTTTTCCGAGTCTTTTAGTGCAATATAGAACAGAGAAATCAATCGATTTTAATAAGCGAAATTTCGTCAATAATCCTACGATTTCAATAACAAAGAATTAACAATTTTCTTGTGACTTTAAAATGCATCGTCATGTCATTCGGTATATCTTCATAAATAGCAATGAATTTCAAAGTTTAATGTTATTTTCCACACGTTGTTTTTAATATTTGCAGAGATTTGTGGTTCGATGTAATACTTTTGGGAAATCGTCTCCAGTGGAGTGTTTTTTTTACTGTTCGCAGCAAGAATGGTTTTGCTGTAAACTCGATGATAAGAACATTATTTGTCCAATGCACACAAAGATAAGGAATTCATATTATATACGTACACGGTATTTGCTGCAGATATAAAAAAAATTTGGCAGGGACGTAATTTTTATTTCTTCGCATGTTAAGTGTACAAATTGTTATGAAAAAAATTATAAATCAATGATTTACAATTGTAAAAATTAACACTACAGTGTTAAATTTAGATAAAAGTGCTGTAGCCGAGCATATTTTTGACTAACTCAGGTCATCCTATTCAAATTAGTTCACTTAAATTACTTAAAAGTGTTTTGAATTATTCCGAGTTAAATGATTAATGAAAGTATATACATGCATATATCAAAATCAAATTTAATGAATTTAGATTCAGGCCGAAGTTCATCTTGTCGAAATGCGCATCTAGCTACTTAATGCTTTAAGTTACAGTATTTGGTTGATATTCTATACTAGTGATTTACAACAAAACAATTTTTTGAAAAATCGAAGAAAAATGTACAACCATTTAATAAATTAATGTAGAGAATCTAAAGATCGTTATTAGAATGTCAAATTGATTTGTGATTTTTGTTTTATCATCTAGGAACACGCCTAGTAAATATACCACAATTATTAGCACATTACATTTTTTATTTATCTACAATTTGGAATTGTAGAAATTATATTGTCAATAGTCGAAGTTCAGGTAGGATTACTGCGTTATCCAAACCTGGGTCGTATTTTTATCAGCTTGACACATGCACTTGAGTTGACTATTCCGCAATTAGATGAGAGCGTCTGTAAAGTCGTCGTCGATTTTCCAAACTATTTAGAATGACCGATAAGGAGAGCGGTTCGACCCGAAATCAATCCTGGGTGTCTTCGATACAGTGTATTCTGCGCCTATGATACTCTTTTATACCGTTGTTTAATAATGGAATGTCACATATACGCGATAAAGAATATCGAAAAATATTGGGCGAGAACATTGAACTTACCACAGAACTTATTTTCTTTCTAAAGTGTGCTATATATCTCGAGCAGTGACTTGGAAGGTGGTAGGGACCGTATAGCGTATCGGAGCCTATGAATCATATTAAAAGGGCTCATGTCCACTAAATTGGTTGACAATTTGAGCTTATATAAAGGGCCGCCGAGTGTACAATACGACGCTAGATCCAATATTGGCAAAGCCTATCGTAACAAACTGCCGCGTCGTTTGTAAATGCTGGGTACACGATACCCGATCGGAATTTAGTATTATTTGTTCTATTCCAAATTTTTTTTTGAATGTAAAACAATGTGCAATATAAAATGCACTTGTTTTATCTTCACTATAAAGTTCAAAAGTCAAAAGTTGTTTCAATACAGACCGATAATGAGTAAAATTGTACATATTGTATAGTAGAAATAGCATACAATAGTCTATAAGCAAACAAAACATGCACAGCGTCTTATCAGTCATTGATACCGGAGTCTAGATTGCATAAAATATTCTAATAGAACCAAGAAAACATTTGTTTTTCACACTTTTCAAACGAAAGTACACAACACATCAAAATCAAATTCACACACTCTTTTAAGAATAATTGCTAATCAAAGACATTAATTTTAAAAATATACATTTAAAAAAATGTAGGAAAATAGTAATTTTCAAACAATTGATTGTATACTCCATATTAGCAAATTGTGAAGTGCAAAACTAAGAGCAATATAAAAAAGCAATATAGCAATAAAAAAAAAAAACGTTGCAATCCAGAATCTATAATATCATCTCTTTAATCCAAATTTATAAATATATATAAAATATCGATATTCTTAATAAAAGCGTCTATAAAAACATTTTTCTTCAACAGAATTATCAGAAAACTGTGAATAGATTCATAAGCAGTAAGTTTAAATTAGCATGCATTACCTCGTCCTTAAAACATGAATGAACCGCGCGAATTTCAATCGTCACTACAACTACTACGTCTGTGTGGGATAATAAACTCTAAATCAAGTTTTCTCCAAGCCCAAGAACCAGTTTCCCATTTGCGGAAGAAACACGGATAGTAGATCGTCCTTACAAAGCGCGTACGCGAAATGCCGTTCTGCAAGAGATGCTGGCTGAGCAACTTTGCACAAACAACGGCGACCTACGTCAAGAACATCTGCTATGACACAGGACATTGCCGTTACTGCCCCGTGCGATCTGCACACTATTATGATTATTATTATTACGCTTGTTGTTTATTCTGCATCGGATGTATGATGCATTGAGCGCGTGAGTGTGTACGAACATGACCTGCCGTAACATTGCAAAAGTTGAACCCCCTTTCATATGTGCGATAATAATATTGCTCTAGCATTCGAATGGTAGCGTCACAAGTGCGTCGGTCGGCGGTCAGTGCGAAAAATTGTGGCGCGACGCCCCGATGGCGATGATTGTCGATCGTGTCCGAAGCGGGTGTGCGAATTGTTCGTGTGTGTGTGTGTGTGTGTGTGTAGAAACAGGATTCGCGTATGTAAACGGAGCGGTTGCGAGCATTCGCGGATTGTCTCGCGAATTGTTCCATGTATGTCGGTGTTATGGGGCAGACCAGTTGCGTGCCTTCACCCGTCCTGCGAACAGCTTGTGCGGTTTTCCCTCGGCGATTATGCGGATATTCGTGAATCAGTTCACGCAAAATATTTTAAGTTCTTATTTAGCAAATTGCTCCTTTTGAATCTTATTTCCCTAATTTTTTTTTCGTACAGTTCATTCGCCATCAATTTTACAGTTTATTATTTTTAGTGATATTTCAAAGGATAATTATTAATAACTTAAAATGAATGATTGTTTCCAATAATCTTCCCTCAGGATGGATCTTCTAAATGGTGTTTTATTAAAGTGTTTTTTTAAATTCTAACGCGAGTATTTGTTTAAAGGAATATTCAAATGATAACTTGTAGATAAAAGTCCTAAAAGTTCTTATTTAGCAAATAGCTCCTTTTGAATCTTTACTTCCCTAGTTTGTTTTCGCACAGTTCATTCGCCATCAATTTTACAGTTTATTATTATTAGTGATATTTCAAAGGATAATTATTAATAACTTAAAATGAATGATTGTTTCCAATAATCTTCCCTAAGTATGGATCTTCTAAATGGTGTTTTATTAAAGTGTTTTTTTTTAATTCTAACGCGAGTATTTGTTTAAAGGAATATTCAAATGATAACTTGTAGATAAAAGTCCTAAAAGTTCTTATTTAACAAATTGCTCGTTTTGAATCTTACTTCCCTAGTTTTTTTTTCATACAGTTTATTCGCCAACAATTTTACAGTTTATTATTTTTAGTGATATTTCAAAGGATAATTATTAATAGCTTAAAATGAATGATTGTTTCCAATAATCTTCCCTCAGCATGGATCTTCTAAATGGTGTTTTATTAAATTCTAATGCGAGTATTTGTTTAAATGAATATTCAAATGATAACTTGTAGATAAAAGTCCTAAAAGTTCTTATTTAGCAAATTGCTCCTTTTGAATCTTACTTGCCTAGTTTTTTTTCATACAGTTTATTCGCCAACAATTTTACAGTTTATTATTTTTAGTGATATTTCAAAGGATAATTATTAATAACTTAAAATGAATGATTGGTTCCAATAATCTTCCCTAAGTATGGATCTTCTAAATGGTGTTTTATTAAAGTGTTTTTTAAAATTCTAACGCGAGTATTTGTTTAAAGGAATGTTGAAATGATAACATGTAGATAAAAGTCCTAAAACTTCTTATTTAGCAAATTGCTCCTTTTGAATCTTTACTTCCCTAGTTTTTTTCTCGTACAGTTCATTCGCCAACAATTTTACAGTTTATTATTTTCAGTGATGTTTCAAAGGATAATTATTAATAACATTAAATGAATGATTGTTTCCAATAATCTTCCCTCAGCATGGATCTTCTAAGTGGTGTTTTATTACAGTGTTTGTTTTATTCTAGTGCGAGTATTTGTTTAAAGGATTCCTCAAATAATATCTTGTAGATAAAAGTGCTTCTCGATATCTAGCTTCTTAGTTTTAAGATCTTGAACAAGGATTATCAAGGATGTTCATGTTGATTATTGTTATTATTATTATTTGAACCAGATGGGTGATATAACAGAATAATACATATGTATCTAAATATTTTCAAGATTATAAAATAAAATCCTTAAAAATAGTTCCTTTATCTATAGTTATTAATATTGTGATATTTGTGTATATATGCAATAAAAAAAAGTATTACGAAAAATTATTAATATAGCAGATTTTTTCAATTTTCCTGTACAAATCCAATTCAATTCAATAAAAGTAACAACATAATCATTTTTATGGATCAAGGAAAAAGATAAATTTCGCATGAAATGGAATATCGATTGAATTGAATGAATTGATTTAATTTTCCCAGATTTATCACCTATTTTATGTTTAAAATATCAATTCATTTAAAAAATAGTCACCAATTTTTTTTTAAATACCAGGAAAATGTTTTTACCTAAAGTATACGTATTTCAACAACTGGGTAAGTGGAAAATTACTGAAATTGGACCTATAAATTTTGAACTAAAAAATAAAAAAACTGCCGCGCTGTCCCAAAGTTTTGAATTATAGGTATAACAGCAATAACGAGGTAAGTCTGTCCATTTTTAAGAACAGAGTTAAAATATCTTCTATTAAATTCAGCTACATTTCTTTGCATGTTACTATAAAATATTATTATAGTAATATATATTTTTTATATTGGTTGCATTTTAAAAGCGCAAATTTCCAAACGACTCCCAATTAATATCTGTTTTGCAAAACTCATAAGCACGGTCATTTAACAAGGTAATACGAATTGGTAAAATGATTTTTCCGAAGCACATTAAATATTTCCTGTCAGGCGAGGTTCATTGTATGTTACCTCCCTAATTTCGTCCCTTGTTGTACATTTACATTCATGACTCACGATCTCTAATAAAATAGCATTTATACATGTACACTTCTACAGGATATTCCAAAACAAATGCAAAAAATTTCGACAGGATATATTCTTCTTGTATTAGTAATATATTAAAACATTCAACAATAATTTCAACATGTGAGAATATCTTATAAAACATCTGTAGATTCATAAAAATAAAGAATGTCAAAAAAACTTTTTAAAACATTGTTTATTTTCAATTGTAATATATTAAAACAGCACATTCATTTGCAACGAAATTCTTGTCTCTATTTTATTGCTAAGGATGGGTAAAAATCATCCGTAGTATCTTTAACATTATTAATGTCATACAAAATACATATTGACCACCATGTGCGTCCTCATGTATCAAATCCTTTACCCCTCTTATCCATCCATATCCTCCCTGTATATAACCTGCGAATCCTTAATAAACGATGACTTGATGAGTAGGCGCGTTTTAACCAAAGAACCGTACTAATAGCGACAATAATGATGGTAAAGCAACGTTCCTATTACAATCTAGGATTTGGATTTTTATACAAATTAATTTTAACATTTCAATGCGGGATTTTATGAGAGTTATGAGGGGCAAACTTTTAAGCAAAGAGTCTAAAGAGTGACGAGTGTAATTTAAAAAAAAATTGTAAGACTTCCAGGTAGTTAAAGAATTGTACATAAACTCAAAATATCGTTTCGTATAAATTAAGAATATTTCTTTTAAATTTACTTCCCAAAAAAATCGACTAGTAACCGTTTTTTAAAGTAACTTTTAAGCAGGAAGAGATCATTTAAAAGTTGATTAAAGGACCAATCGTTCTTCATGTTACATAAAGTTCTTTAAAATCTATGGCATACATTATCTCGGATGCAAAGTGCATTTACACTGCAAATTACAAGTGCATCATAGCATGTTTTTTATTCCAAAGTTCAAAAAACTTCTTGGAAGAGTATATATGGTGCCGAAAAGACGAAGATATAAGTCAAGTCAATTAATATGTTTAAATAGTATAGAATATCACCCAAATGCCGTAACTCGAAGCATACGTAGCTAGATGCGCATTTCGAAGGCTATGCCGCCATCGTCAATAGCACACAATAAAAACTAAATAAAATACTTCTGTCACTAAAATACTAAATAATTTATTGATGATTTTATTAAAATATTAAATTCTAAATTTCATTCAATTAAATTTACTTATGAAATCGAAAATAATTATTAGTTACCTTTCTTAGATGTTTTAATTTTAGAAATAATAATATATTAGAATTTGGAATGATTCAAATCATTGTCGTCAACATAAATATGCTGCTTTTATTTTTTTACTTAACCGATTATTAAATTTTCCTTTATCAAATAGCTTCAGTATTAGTCAATGGATTTATTCTTCTTATAGCAAAACATACTTTACTTAATTTCACAAATAATTTATCAATTTGCTCCTTCCTTTTAATTTGTTCCTTAAAAATGACTTCCAAAAATTTCGTAGATTTATCGAATTCACGATATTTATTATCCAACATAAATAATTGTAACGTTTCTCTGAACATCTAAAATATAGGCAATTATTTTTTTATTATTCAACAGCAATTGGTTGTTCTTAAACCATGTACTTATATCTAGGGAAAGATTTTCAGTTCGTAATTTTAATTTATCTGGATTTTTTGTTAAGAGAACCATATTTTCATAAATAATTTTCGAATTAGAATGTACCAATGTTTATGGTTGATAATTTTTTATTAGAAATTTCTTTAAAATATTAAGATTGATCCTTGTTGTTAGTGTGGAAGATTTCAGCTTATAGAATTAAAATAATACTATGTTTCTATTATTTAATTGAAGTTAAGTAAAATACAATAATTTATTTTCCCATTTAATTTTTTTTGTTAAAATATGGATAATAGTATAGAATATCACCCAAATACCGTAATAAATAAATACCCAAATACTACTTTTAATTTCTTAATTAACTGCTTGTTAAAATTTTCCTTTTTCTAATGATAAATATAACATTGAATTAAATAATATCCGAAACATAGCAGTACAAAATGGCTATTATAAATAACATATTAAGAAAATTTAAAAGAACAAGAGATATCAAAAATATTAGTAGTTTAGAACAAAGTAATAATTCAACTAAAAAAATTGTTAAATTACCATTTGATCCTATACTTACACGTGGTTTAGATGGTATTTTAAATAATTATAACTTTAAAGTAACATATAATAGTCTTGCTAATTTTTTAGGAAATCCCAAAGATTTGATTGATTTAAATAAAAAATCTGGTATTTACGAAATATCTTGTTCTAGTTGTCCTAAAGTATATATAGAAGACAAACACGTAGATTGAAACTAGATTTAAGGAGCATTTAGCTCATTTCAGATTAAATAGAAAAGATAAAAGTGCTGTAGCCGAGCATATTTTTGACTAACTCAGGTCATCCTATTCAAATTAGTTCACATAAATTACTTAACAGTGTTTTGAATTATTCCGAGTTAAATGCTTATGAAAGTATAAATAAATCAAATTTAATGAATTTAGATTCAGGCCCAATTTCATCTTGTCTATTTAATTTATTTAATTAGTTTAGTTAAAGAGTCCGCAATCCTAAAGATTGGTTGGAAACAGCACGCCATGCCGATCTATCCTGAGCTAATCCCTTCATCTCCCTATAGCTATTCATCTCAACGTCTTCAACTATCTGACTCACATACTCCAATCTAGGCCTACCTACCCCTCTCTTTCCCTCCACTCTACCTTCTATGATCAATTGCATAATCCCCCCATGCCTAAGAATATGCCCTACTAATCTGTCTCTTCTACGCTGTAACACTCTCCAAATACTTCTCTTCTCCCCTACTAACTCTAGTACAGCTTCATTTGTTACTTTATCTTCCCAACCAATCCTCATCATCCTCCTATAACACCACATTTCGAATGCTTGTAATCTACGCTTCCCTTCCTTTCCTATAGTCCACGCCTCACACCCGTACAGTGCTACACTCCAAACATATACCTTCAGTAATCTTTTTCTAATACCCAAGTCAATATTTGATCTTAAAATCTGTTCCTTTTCTACGAATGCCTTCCTACACTGTGCTATCCTACACTTTATATCTACCTTGCTTCGATTATCTTTTGTGATTCTACTGCCTAAATAACAAAAATCTGACACTTCTTCGATTCTATTATCTCCTATTGTGATCCTCATTTTTCTACTGCATTCCTTTTTGTCACACCTCATCACTTTAGTTTTACCTATATTTATTTTCATGTTAAAATCCCTAGTCAATACTGCCTGCATACCATTCAATACCCTTTCTAAATTCTTTTCGCTTTCTTCCAATATAGCTATATCGTCGGCGAATCTCAACATATATATTTTCTCTCCCTGTACATTCACACCTACACTATACTCTTCTTTTACTTTGTTTATTGCATCTTCTATATATAGATTAAATAGTAACGGTGAAAGTGTACATCCCTGCCGAACTCCCTTCCCTATTTTTGCTACCTCTTCTTCCCCCTCAATTCTAACTAAGGCAGTTTGGTGTTTATATAAATTAAAAATTATTCTCCTATCCTTATAATCTATACCCGTTTCTTTTAAAATTCTAAACATTATGTCCCAATCTACATTATCAAAGGCCTTTTCTAAATTTACAAAAGCTATGCAATTTACCTTTCCTACCCTCTTTCTTTTTTCTACTACCGTTCTTAGTGCTAGAATCGCCTCCCTCGTCCCTCTGTTTTTCCTAAAACCAAACTGATCTTCTCCTAGCCTTTCCTCTACTTTATTTTCTAATCTCCTATAAATAATCTTTAACAATATCTTCGATGCATGTGATAGTAGACTAATGGTCCTATAGTTCTCACACAAATTAGCTCCTATTTTCTTCGGCATTGTTACTATTCTACTACGCTGAAAATCCTATGGTACTTCTCCCTTCTCATATATTTTACAAACTAACCTGTATAATCGCTCCTGCATTTTTCCCCCTGCGTGTTTTATTAATTCGGCTGGTATCATATCAATCCCCGCTGCTTTGTTATTCCGTAAATCATTTAATGCTCTATGAAACTCTGACCTAAGTATGCTAGGACCTAAGTCATCCTCATCTATCTGTTCCACACTTTCTAGCTCCTCCATGTCCTGCCTACCTTTATATAAATCTTCAAGATACTCCTTCCATCTTCTAGCTTTTTCCTTATTTTCTGTGAGTTCCTTACCCTGCTTATCACATATAATGTTACCCTTTGGTTTTACTTTAGAAAAATGTGACTTGATTTTCCTGTAGCCCAAATCTACTTTACCTCTTCTCATATCCTCCTCAATATCCTCACAATTTCCTTTTATCCACTCTTCTTTCGCTAGCTTGCATTTCCTATTAATTAAGTTCCTTAGTTCCTTATATTTTTTCTGTCCTGCTTCTGTGTTTCCAATTTTAATTTTCCTTCTTGCTTCTATCATTTTAACTATTTCTTCCGTGATCCATTCCCTCCTACCTGCCCTTTTCTTTGTGCCTAATACTTCATTTGCTGCTGTAGTTAACCCATTTCTGATTTCCCTCCATTCGCAATCTATGTCGCTCCTAGATGTTCCATTAGCCATGATTTCTACTTTCTGCTTGTACTTTTCACATACATCAGCTAATTTTAACCTATCGACATCTACTCTGACCTGTTTAGACTTCTGTAATTTCTTGAATTTGACCTCTGAGTCCAGGACTACTAAATTATGGTCACTATCAATATCTGCTCCAGGGTAACTCTTACAATTCTTAATCTGGTTCCTAAACCTCTCTTTAACCAGTATGTAATCTATTAAATAATTTATTAAATAATTTATTTAATAAGAACTATTTTTAAAATTATTTTTGTTTTATTTATTTTTGGTTATTTTAGATTTGACAAACCAATGTTTATTGTTGTTACTTGTCAGTTTCCTTAATTATTAATTTATATTGTTTTAAAAGAATTATAGGTCACATTATATGCCATTTTTTAAATACTTCCGTCATGTTGACTTATTTATTTAATTGTATATCAATCACGATTCGTGACAGAGATATTTTATTTCGTTTTCATTTTGTCCTACTGAAGATGGGCGCATAGCCTTCGAAATGTACATCTAGCTACTTAATGCTTTAAGTTACGGTGTTTGGGTGATATTCTATACTAATACATTATATTCATTAAAATTTAAAAACGAAAAATTCGTTAATTAAAAATTGTACCAAAATTCATAATTTTAAGTCGTAAGTATATATTTATAAATAATTTTATACACGCACACAATCTTTTGCAGATTAATTTCGCAGACTTTTTAGAAACAATTTCATATATAATACTATACCATACATGATTGTATATATTGCTTTAACTTTAGTGATTTTTTATTTTTAAAAAAATGTTATAATATATAGAATAATGATATAAAAAACAACTTTGCTTTTACATAAAAAAAAAAAAAGTTCGGCTCATCAATCCTTCATATAAAATACTTTTTGAAAAACAAAACGATGAACAAACAGTCATCTATACAACCTGGATATAAAATAATAAAAGTCTATGTAAAATCCATGAATACATTTCTGAACAATAATAGAATCATAATAGCTTTATAATTTTTTACGAAAATTTCGATTTGTTCTTTGAATATATATTTTTGTAGGTGAAATCCATTTATACAGATTTTTATCATATCACCCCAATACCGTAACATAAAGCATATGTTAGCACGATGCGCATTTCGAATGCTATACCATAACACCGTAGTGATCATTTAAAAAATATGTTTAAAGTTTTATTTTAGATTGTAAACCGGAAATCGGATGGAAATCCTTTTTTATTTATATCCGTGACAGGCTCCTTGGACGAAACACTTCCTATTCAGATTTTTTGCTTTGGTGGTACTCAGTTTTTTTTGGAAAAACTTGAATTATTTGATGGTACAACGAATTATATCCACAGCAATTATTTTTTAAAAATCATATTCGATGTGGTAATACGGTACATTAAGGCAACCAAAGGCTGCGCCGTCGAAAACATGATAACCTTGAAGGAGCGTTGGCCAGGCTTGCCTATTAGCGTAGAACGTGCGTATGTAGATACGCATGTATTGTGCGTTTGGTGAAAAGTCTATTCGACGTGGACGACGTTGCTATATCCTTGTGGTGAATCGTCGTAGCCTGCTGGTGCCCCATCGCATTGACGATGGCAGCGTAACCGACGAAACTCGGCAAATCCGATACGGAAGACAGACACCAGGACATCTCCTGACGTTAGCGCGTTAGAAATGGACTTGTCCAAAAGCTAGTTGAAAAGATTTTCCTTTCCGTAAGCCGATTGTTTTTTCGACGTTTCGAAATTTTGTAACGAATCAGTAGCTTTTTTGTTTAGATTAATGTTTGTCGTAAACAAAGGCTAAAAATTATACAAGTTTCCAAATTCATTCGTCAAAATGGGTTAAAAACCTCATTTTTAGTAAATATAAAAATCAAATACAACTCGGCATTAAACTCTCGATTATTATCTTTATCTATTATAATCTCGATATTAAAAATGGTTTTATAGTATAAAAAAAAAAAGTTTTTCATAACTACTGATTTAAAATAGACATAAATTAGGAGTATTTTTAGTAATTATTTTATTACACCGACTTTTTGATATGGTAAAAAAAAGGTTTAAATTTGTTTTTGTAAATTAGTCGAAAAACTCTTTACCGTCATAAAATATGGTACGAATTTAAATACAAATCAAAATTCTAAACCAAACAGGTCGAATATTAAATATAATGTTCTATAAAAACATTTTTTCTTTTTTTGGACGTATTAATGAAGATGTACCAAGAATTTCAGGATGCGCCGATTGTTAAACCTTTTAACCTGTCAACGTATTTGTCTCCCTCAAGACCAGAGGCCGACTATTCGATTCTGGTCGTCTGCATACATGTTTGACAAAGATGGAAACATACGCAGTCAGCACACACATACCTAAAGCAAGCAGACACGCACCAAATATGTTACACTTGAAAGAAATCCTTCGACTTGACTAAATCGTAATTCGGAATACAATAATGCGTCTACCAATATATGATTATCTTTATAAATTGTTTATTTTATACGAATAACGCCCAAAAAAAACGTAGCTCAAAATTTTTATAAGCCGTATGCACATTTTCAAGATTAAGTCATCATCTTCAGTAATCGTTTGGGTGTGCCCTATACAATTATTTAACACTTCTGCGATTAATTTGCAGTCCACACAATCCAAAATCCTTTACCGTTCTAGGCATAATTGTGAAGAAATAATATTGATAAGGTAAGGCATAATGAAACAAAGGTTTTTGTCAAAGTGCATCGTGCACTTTGTGCGTGAGTGCAGAGTTTGCTGCTTCGTTGTACGAGTTTTAGCTGTTTTCCTGCTGAGCATCTCTTTCTATGGAGTGTAGACGATTGGATGGCGGCTCCACGGCAATTTGACTTTGGCTTATCGCCGCTTGGCTTGTTGCCTTCTTGCTGGTACTCTGGTGGATGACGTGCAGGCAATTTTACATAGAGCGAAGGGCAACGACCCATCCTAATCCACAACATATTGAATAACCAAAGCTCTGTTGTTGTATGCCGAGTGAGTTGGCTGAGCAAGTTGGGTTGTTGCTTGCTCATGGGCTTGAAGAGAATCGTTTCGGTTATTGGGTGGAGTTGTCCGTTGTTGCGTTGGTCGCTTAGATTTAGTAGGGTTTGATGTTACGATACCTTGAATTGACTTTGCGCCGAATTAAATGGAGAATGAAAAAGACAATCACCATTATAATTTCAGTTCTTCTAAATACTCCAAAATTTTATTATCTACCTTCTCAAGCTTCTTCGTTTATCTTTTATTAGGATTCAATGTATGATTTATATTCCAAATTTCGTCCAAATAAAAAGACATATAAATATGAAATTCTCAAGGATTATAGAAGAAAGTGCAATAATCGAATTACGAATCGATATTTACTATTACGATGTACAAAAACTATATAATTTAAATTCTTATTTTAAAAGTAATTTCCTTAATAAATGAATATGATTAAACATGCACACAACCAATTTTTCGCGTACTACAATTTTATTATGCAAATAAACACAAGAAAAATGCATCCTTGTGATTTATATTGCAAATTTCGTCCAAATAAAATGACATAAATATGAAATTTTCCAGGATTATAGAAGAAAGAGCAATAATCGAATTACGAATCGATATTTATTATTACGATGTACAAAAACTATATCATTTAAATTCTCATTTTAAAAGTAATTTCCTTAATAAATGAATATGATTAAACATGCACGCAACCAATTTTTCGCGTACTACAATTTTATTATGCAAATAAACACAAGAAATATGCATCCTTGTGATTTATATTGCAAATTTCGTCCAAATAAAAGGACATATAAATATGAAATTCTCAAGGATTATAGGAGAAAGTGCAATAATCGAATTACGAATCGATATTTACTATTACGATGTACAAAAACTATATAATTTAAATTCTTATTTTAAAAGTAATTTCATTAATAAATTAATATGATTAAACATGCACGCAACCAATTTTTCTCGTACTACAATTTTATTATGCAAATAAACACAAGAAAAATGCATCCTTGTGATTTATATTGCAAATTTCGTCCAAATAAAATGACATAAATATGAAATTTTCCAGGATTATAGAAGAAAGAGCAATAATCGAATTACGAATCGATATTTATTATTACGATGTACAAAAACTATATCATTTAAATTCTCATTTTAAAAGTAATTTCCTTAATAAATGAATATGATTAAACATGCACGCAACCAATTTTTTTCGTACTACAATTTTATGCAAGTAGACACAAGAAAAATGCATCGTGTTTAATGGACGATAAATTAGATACCATTCGCCCAAATTTTGCCAAATTTTGCTCCGTTTCATTTCATTATTGCGTGATTTAAAGAACATTTCAAACTTAAGGAACATTGCCAACATGATCAAGCCCCCAAATAACTCTACAAAAGGACATTCTATATAAATTACTCTATTCAGACCAGTTGACATGAAACAATGAAAAAATATACACAGTTTAGAATGCCTTTTAGTCGAGGAATTATGAAAAGCATATTTGATAAAGTCAAAAATATTTTTACGTAGTAATTCTGTGCATTCTATACGAAGGCGGCATTTTCTTACAGTAAGCAAGAATCTTTCTATTAAAAAATATTTAAACTCAAACAAAATCTCTCGTAAAATTGTTAATAAATGCAGGTTTTGTTGCTTTCGTTATTGGGCGCTAAAAATGTGACGGAAATTTTGTTGGTCGGCGTAACATCAAAGTGCGAAAACCTATATACTCTGCAACCCTTTTAAAAAAATCACAACAGAACACCTTTCCTTTAAAAACACAATTTTATTGCGTTTCGCTTGAAAAAAAGCCACCACGCCACAATAAAATGAATTCACATGGACCTCTGTTTTATTGCAGCCTACAAAACGTTCTATCGTAAAATGGATTTCATTGTGCGAATTATTGTGTTGTAAAAGGCATTTCAAGAGTTTTAAATCCCCGACGTCTGGATTCTTCACTCACAATTTTCAGTAGCGCACTAAAAACTAAGAACCTTATGATCAGGCTGTGTGCAGATTTGAAATAAATTCAATTCTTAAACAACGCTTACGATTTCAATTATTATTGTATACACGAATCATCAATACAAAATGTTTTTCACAAAATTAGATTTGATGTTTTGCAGTCAACTCTCAAAATCGATTACGAAAGAAATATCCTGTTTAGAATTTCCGGCTTACGATTGAACACCAACTAAAACTATTAAAACAAAATCTCAAAAAAAAACTTATTAAGACGTCAGACACAACATCCGAAGATCACGGGTTCGAATCTTGTGTACGCCCATATTTTCCCGAACGAATTGTAATTTGCAAATCATTTAATTTGTATATTCATTAAAACATAGCTTCCAAACTCATATCACAATTGTATACGAACCTACCACGCCACTGATGATATTGGTACGACCACAAGGGCACATTGGCATTAGCATTCATTTGACACACCCTACGGCGACCCCATAATCGATACACACTCACAAATAGTACTATTCAACAGAAGGATCTTCGGCGGTGACTCGAGCAAATGGGGCGTACTACACACAACAATACCCCAGCTTTTGTCATTTAAATCGGCGTGAAGTATTATCAGTATCACCGAATGTCATTTGAATACTTGAAATGAGATAAATGACCGTACCCAACACTTCACATTATTGCTACTGTGAACTATAAGATTATGTAAATTGTTAAGGGTTGCAAATATGTTAAGACAATATGTCATCAAATATTGATTGATGGCAAGATTTTTTGAGACAACGTCTCTTAAAGGGCTGGTCTTTAAATGCGCACAAATTTTATTACCGGATTAAAAGATTCTCTAATTGCGCCAACAACAAAACTCCGACCGAAAATAGATACATCAACTGCACACACAGGTACTAAGTGGTAGATAGTACCCGGAACACCTGACCTGACCTGACCTGACCTGACCTACAGTACTGTATACTGACTTATATATTTTTTTCTACCGTATTTTAATAAATGTATTGAAATATATGTGAAATTGGTGAACTACAATGCAAATCTATTTTTATTTTACCCATTATTAAGAATGACACAATGAAAAATACATTCTCTTTTTGTTTCACATTATTAGTTCCACATTATTAAAAAGAAAACGGTAGGTATTGTCGTAGGTACTGTACTGATAGAGGTATAGATATACCCCTGATAACCAGAGGTAGCCAGCCGTCCGTATACCTGCTTATACGTGTGCGCAAACGAATAGTAGGATTAAGGGTGCCGCGCTGGGTGGTAGTTTATGACATGGGATTAGTGCGCAAATAGAAAACTGCCCTCTTAAAGAACGTATAATTTGGAAATGTATGCCAAAAATATATACAATCATAGTTATAGTATAGAATATCACCCAAATACCGTAACTTAAAGCATTAAGTAGCTAGATGCGCATTTCAAATGTAGAAGCACCCTTCTTAATGCTTTGTGTTACGGTATTTGGGTGATATCTATACTAATATTTAACACCGTAGTGATCATTTTGAAAATCATAGTTTTCATTCTCGAATTATTACAAATTTAACAAAATAATAAAAATAAATTATAGCGAACCATTTTTTTTTAAACCTCATATAGTAATTAATGTCAATTGTTGGACCAAAATTCATATAAAATACTACAATCGTAAATATTAAATAGATCTACATTCCTAGCTTCTAAAGCTTAATAAAAGTGTGAGAAACCACAATATACACTTATATACACCACAATATACACATCCAAAAATTTGTAGATAACGAACAAAATTTTACATCCCAGACAGATAAATTACTACCCAATCGTTCATTCGACACGATAACTTTCGGCGAAGGCCGCAAAAAAAACAAAATAAAACCGCCAGTTCACAGAAGAGGTCAGCCCCAACTATCTATGTGGGAGAGATAAGGGTTGCACTGTGAACATTGAAAAACGAGTAGATTTTAGTATGTCTTTGGAGCACCAAAAACAAACTTGCAGCATTGAAATCTACAAACCCAAACCGTCTGGTATTCGCGTCGTGTTGACAGTTTTGTTATGCATTATGTCTGCACATGTAAATAAAGCATACATATGCCAGATATAAAATGAGCAGACTTTATCCGCATTATGTTTCACCAAATAAGCTGTTTTCGAATGAATAAAATCAACATTTGGAGTAAACCACGAGGGATTTAAAGAAAACCTGCACCCAGAAATACAAAATGGCAATATAAGCGATCCATGGCATTGATTGATATTACTTCACATAATTGTTTTCGCAAAAAAAAATTATTGAATTTGTTTTCTCAACTCTGGCGAATAACATCGTTAAAAATCACACTCTTTCATAATTCCATTGGTTTCACAATCTGAAGTGGTAATCGATGCCAATCAGCTGCAGATTGCGTAAATATAATTGAACTAATTTAAAGCAAGCCCAACCATAAGGGCAACGAATAAAAATCGACCCCAAGCATATTACAACAATGCTTTTTATAGTGAGTAGATGAAGAATTAATGCCACATTATATCTATATCTATATATCTATCAATAAGCAGAACGAACGGCAGAAAGGGTTGACTATTTTCCACAGTAGCAAGATGTTCATAGAGCAACAGTTGTTGCTTCCGAATCCGAATATATATCCAAGTGTGAACATTAACTGCATTACCTTCTATCAAGCCATCGCATCTCCGATGAAGTGACAGTAATACAAACGAAAAACTGAAGAGGTTATTTAATAACCATATCGAGTGCGATGGTGTGATCGTAATGTTATAGAAATACAATTAAAAACGAAAAGTTCCCATTAGATACTGTGTAAATTGTTGTAAAAAAGTCTGTGCTTGAAATCCCAACAGATAGTTATTTATTAAAATAGAAAATTTAATAAACTACACCGACAACACAAAAAAAAATCCATTAAATACAAAAATGAACCAATTTTTATCACTCATTCATTTGCTTTCATTATTGGACCATTAATGATTCATCATCTGCATCTATTATAAAAATTCAGGCTGTTATGCGTGTATTTTCATTGTCTAACAGTGTGTAGTACAAACAAAAAGCAATGACTAGCATTTCCTGGCCTCTGCAGATGACTCTGCTGACCCACTTTTCCACACGTTGATTGTAAAAATCGGTTCGTTTCCGTCTGCCGTTCTGAATTGCTTGTCTGCTGATGTTCGACCTAAACACGATTGCTAATAGATTCCCTATTGTCTGCACCGCGTCTGAGATTAGGGAGAAGAATCGGAGACTGCATCGCAGGAAAGGGTTGCACAATTTAGCAGCAGGTGGTTTTCAAGGATACCTACAAGGAGTGGCCAAAAATTTGTTACAGCAAGTTATTAATTGAAAGACAAACATTTGACAGAAAATAATGTACGATTTGGTGAATAAATTACGATTTCTAAAAAAAAAAGTTTAATCGGAAGACGAAAAATGAATTTCTCGGAAATCGTAGAAGGTGCATCCTTTTCCTAACGTTTCACTTTTTGTATTTTCCCGCAAAAATGAACTGTGTCGCTCTAGATTATTTTTATAAGGAAAATATTTGATAGATTGCGTTAAAGTTGTCCAACATTATTTACTTGCATAATCACCAATCCTTGATTTGATCCACTATAGCACCACATTTCAAAAACTCCTATCCTCCAATTATCTTTCTTTTTATGACCACACCTCAATGCCCCATACAATTTATTAAATTTTTTTATTTTCTTTGCCAATTCTGGCCACACTATTATCAAACCTTCCTATATTACAATTTACACATACGTTTTTTCTACGAATTTTAAAGCACCTATATTCCATACTGTCATATCGATTCGAGGCATGCCTCATATGGGTAGCGGTACGACCTACTTACAATGCGAAGGAACCCGAACCTGATGCATCTCTGCTGCACCGGTGCAGTTTTCAACCGGCAACCGTCGAAGCATTAACCGATAGATATGATATTAAATTGGGATCGAATACGGAACAGGTATATAAAGCGCAGATGATCAAATATCAATCTAACTTCGTTCAACATCCTTTAATTCTACTTCCTACTCATAGTGCTGTAAGTCAGCTTTACGGAACTTGGAATATAAGTTAAAGTTGTATAATTATTACTTCAGATTTTGATTATGTTACATCGGACGTTACTATTTTATATTAGCCGTATTGTGCAGCAATTGATATTTTAATTACACCATAAGGTGGATTATATTATTTTTCTAATTTGCGTTTCTAATAGAGCCGTTAACGAAACTAAATGAGTTCGTTTATAGCGAATTTGAGTTCTCTTATAGCAGAGTGTAATTGACTGTTTCAAAGTTGGTAGCTCTGCTTGCTAGTTAGTAAACGTCAAACTACAAAAGAAAGCAACAAATAGTTAAATTTAAATTTTGTCCCTGAAATGTACAATTGTACGTCAAACTACAAAAGAAAGCAACAAATAGTTTAATTAAAATTTATTTGACAATTTATTTGAAATGTTTCAAATGTGTCAATAGTTATTATCAACAGCCAAAAATTCCCTAAATTTTGAAATTTCAATTTTTTATTTAAAAAGGGCATAAAAGACGCGAATTAGAAAAAATAGTATAAAAAACGCATTTCATAAGTCATTTACAACGCTCGTTCTTTAGAAAACTCAATGCTACGCAGACGCACGTCGTTTTCTAAACTTGAACTCGTGTAATAAAACCTGCCTTATGAAATTCATTCTTTAATATACTATTTTCTAATTTGCGTTTCTAATAGAACCTAAATGAGTTCGTTTATAGTCAATTTGAGTTCTCTTATAGCAGAATGCAACTGACCGTTTCAAAGTTGGTAGCTCTGCTTGCCAGTTATTAAACGTCAAACTACAAAAGAAAGCAACAAATAGTTTAATTTAAATTTTGTCCTTGAAATGTACAATTGTATGTCAAACTACAAAAGAAAGCAACAAATAGTTTAATTAAAATTTATTTGACAATTTATTGAAATGTTTCAAATGTGTCAATAGTTATTATCAACAGCCAAAAAATTCCCTAAATTTCGAAATATCGATTTTTTATTTAAAAAGGGCATAAAAGACGCGAATTAGAAAAAATAGTATAAAAAACGCATTTCATAAGTCATTTATAACTCGTTGCTACGCAGACGCACCTCGTTTTCTAAACTTGAACTCGTGCAATAAAACCTGCCTTATGAAATTCGTTCTTTAATATACTATTATTGATGCTGTAAGTAATAACAACACGTCTTCATTACATTCTGTGTTTTAAGATGATTATGTACACTAAAAATATATGTTATATCGCCTTAAAACACAGGACAGTCATTTGCCAATAGTTAATAGATCCAACTGTTATTTAATTGCTTTTCTTAGTTTATTATAATTAATTGTTTGTTACTACTGTTTGAAAGTTATTTACAACTACGGTTATATATTTTTTAAATAACGCCTTTGCAGTATTTCTCACAAAGGTAGAAAAAGAATGATTCATAAAATATTCAATTATTGTGCGAAGAGTATTCATTTGAAATTGCGCATTTCCATGATGGTCGTCGGTACATGTATAGCCATTTAGTTTATTATCTATTCTATATCGTGCACATGACAATTGATATTTAGGTTAGATACCCTGGACTAATGGCAAGCAGAAATATCGAATAGTAAATTGCGGCAAATAAGTGTACAAATTACCATGCACAGAAGTTCTTCGCAGTTGGCTAGTACGGGCAGTTTTCCCATTCTAACAACTATTTCCCCAACAATGTGTCCCTTACTATATCGAACTGTAATTTGCCCTAATGTAAAATCGAAAATGCATTAGCCTTTATGTTGGCTGAAGCCTGAAGTTTCACGTCGCGTTTAACTTGTTTCGTATAGACCGGGAAAATATTCATTTTTGCATATTATAGTGAGACAACAAAACAATGCCTGATGGTATTCATTATTGTATGGCGGTTTGTAAATATATAGCAGCATAAGTCGTAAAAAATATCATATAATAGGTGTTTGCAAGTGTTATAGAAATTATACTGTGTGAGCTGATTTTAGTTGAAAAGACAATTCAAAATGTTATCCATGGACAAAGTATAATGGTGGACAGGCCCTTACGTATACTTGCCATATATTTTAATGGACACCATAACTAATATTCGTTAAAGTAGACATATTAAATAGCCTGTCATGCAAGAATCAGCTGATTCGTATAAAATCGCGTCATTTGACATGTAATATCAGTGTGCTTTTTCGATGATAGCTAAATTTTATATCATTTCAGCTTTTTTTTTTAATCTATAGTACTTTTAACCTTTTTAAAAATCACTACGGTGTTAAATAATAGTATAGAATATCACCTAAAGATTATTATTATTATTATTATTATTTAAGGAGCATTTAAATCATTTCAGATTAAATAGAAAAGATAAAAAGTGCTGTAGCCGAGCATATTTTTCACTATCTCAGGTCATCCTATTCAAATTAGTTCAGTACATCTAGCTAGTTAATGCTTTAACTTACGGTATCTGGATGATATTCTATACTATTACTTTTAACCAATTTTAAATACTATGTTTCGCAATATCTTAGTATGCATTTGACGTTTATTAATTATTTAATAAAGAACGCACTGATGTGTTACGTTTAAATTAGTGAAGTTGATGCATTATCGACAAGGTATGGTCTGTACTTTGGCAAGAAATGTTATATAGAAGAACACGAAAACCGTTTAATGCCATATCCTTGTCATATCAAAATTTCATCATTTTGCGAATCAAATTAGAATTTTCTTTTTATATTTCTGGGGGGGGGGGGGGGGGCATTTCTTAAAAAATAACATAATTGTGAGAAATCTTACCTAAAATGGATGCAAAATGATTCAATTTAATCGTTTCTTGAAAGTGAATTCCACTCTTCTATCTTTCATTGATATAAACTTTTCCAAAACTATTTCGTTAAAATTGTAAATATCTCGCACCACATTTTTATTAATACACATCATCGCCAACGCGCTTAATCGATCATTACCCATAGCATTTCGCAAAAAAGTCTTTATTCTTTTAAGTGTTGAAAAACAACGCACTGATTCAGCAGTGGCCATCGGGGTTGTTAAAATAATTTTAAGTATTTTTATAGTTTCCGGGAAAGTTTCACTGAGATTATTTCGTAGCAATAACGAAAGAAAATTTGTGGCTCCAATTATTTCATAAAAACCTGGACGGGAGTAAATGACTTCTAATTCTGTTTTTAATCTAGTTTTATTCAAAAATGGATATGCATGACACTCGGTTTCCAAAAGGTCCACTGGAAATTGTTTAGAAAATGTTTGCATCGATTTCGTGTTAAATAACTCAGCGGTTTGTAGATGGCCAGGATATGAGAATCTGTCCTTCATCTGTTATATATATATATTTGTAAATGTCTCTTGTAAAATGCCGCGTAAATGTCCGGTTTTGAGCACGCCTTGCACAAGTTTGCGATAAATTTAAATCGGGCAATGGCCTACCTAATTCTTTAATTTTTACTTTGTCCACAAGAGAAATTCTACAAAACTCTATTTTCAATAAAGAACTAACACTATTCATTTTTATTAAATTATTTCTATGAAATATATTCTTGGAGAAACACGTGCCAAAATCGTACATACGTAACTACACAGAACAATGCAACTATATCTACATCCATTTTACTGTATACTAGGCTTCTCTGTTAGGACGCTAAAGAATCGTAGCCCAGAATAGCATAAACAACGATATATATTCTCGCTGTACAAGCAGCGTCACGTCACGTTGCTATGACTCTTCCAAAGCCGCTGGAATGTTGCACATTAGTCGTAATATAGTGCAAGCGGACCGAAGAAATAGAGAAGACATACTGCATACGGTCGCTCTCAGCTATTGCTTGCAATAGAGTGAGTTGAGTGCATATGCATTTAACCTGTACTGTGTGGCTGGGTGGCGCTCAAATTTGTACTACATATTAACGATATAGCTATATTGCGAAGTATATGCAGTATAGCTATATAGCTATATTGCATACCGTCGCTCTAACTCTAGCGCCTCCAACAGATATGGCATATGCATTTGACTGGTACTTGCTAGCTGCCATATCGTGTGAGTCATGAATGTTAGGTATGTTCGCGGCGCAAGCTTTATCTTTTAGGAAAAATAATGCCGAGATAAAATATCGCAATACAATTATATATCTACGGTGATGCGCTCAATGTTCAGGAGGGGCGCGCGGCCCTGCAGCCTGCATAAGAACCGCCACTGTTCCAAATATACCAAAAATTCGACAAAAGCCAAACACCACGCTTTATTAGATGCGATCACTCTGTTGTAAGTAACTACTCATTATATACAAAGAAACTATATGTAATAAGTATATATTCATACTAGCTTATATATAACGCAAGTTATATTATAGCACCATAGACTATAGTGATTCATTCTATAGTTCAAGGCCCAACTTAAAACAGAATAAAAAGATAAAACGTCTAGAAAGCTGGACCAGTGCAATGTGACGTGTTAAAACCAATTTCATATAGAGAATGTTCAACTAAATTTGTTAGAAAATAATTAAGATGTTTGTATGCTATTCGAAACAGGTTTACGGTTATAATAACTCGACTTGTGCAGATTTTCGCAACTTAGTAATTTGCAAAAATGAACGAAACTAATTATATTCGCTTTAGTGTTCTATACTTAGGAGGATTCAAGTCAAAAATAATTCGATAAACTACAATAAGTCAATAATGTAAGTCTAAAAAATGCGATATATATAATTAAATTACAACGTGTTCATATTTAGCTTATGTTGTTTATCTCTTTATAATAATACACTCAGTATTGGGTACTTCGTACAAAGTACCGATGCATAATGGTACTAAAACTATCTAATATTCGTAGAAAAAGTATCGAAAAGCTAGCCAGTCTATCAAGAAATTAGAACCAACGAAAATGTGCCGTTATATCGGATGATTTGATACTGTGGTACTACGGTACTACATAATATCAAGAGCATGTGTATATCGTCTTTTACTATAGCTAGCTGGCTGTACCAATAATATCAACATGTAGATTTACATATTATAAAAAACCTTGTTCTCAATTCAATATCGTTCTTTATTCACCTGGGTAGATATTGTCTAAGACTATTGATGAAAAAGTACGAGAAATAATCATTGCGCTCACAACAACTCTCTCTTATAAGTTATAACCACCAATTTTAAGAGTTGGTTTTTCGAGAAGTATATTTTCAGTACTTCAGAGTTAGGTCAAATCGAAAGCGGATGTAGAATCGTCGTTGCTTTCCGCCGCCACCATGTCCTGAATGTATTTAGACGATGATGGGGGTTCATGACCTAAATAGGTACTCGCTCATCTTTTTTGCATCTTCTGTTGGTATGGTAAAATGATCGTGGGAGTTCTTCTTCACATGGGGGGAGACAACGCAGACGTAAGTTGGCAGCGGAAGGGTTGATGCGAGTGCCAGTGGCTGCAACCAACGCTAATGTATACATAGTACTCTTCTTGTACTTGTAGGATGAAATGTGACCTCTTCATCCCGGTTCCTATGAGAACGCCAAGGTTTGGTGTGTATGGAGAATATCAACAGTTTCGTCTCTCTCGATGTCTATCACAATGTGTTTAGGTTTACTATATAAGATTTTGTCTCCGTGCGATATGTTGAGTCAAAAAAATAACAAGAGAAATTTTATTGATGTTCCCAAGAAGTTTTATTTATCATTGAGTCCGTTATGGCAAATTAATGTTATCAATTTAAATTGAAGACCAAACCATAGTAAAAGGGGCGGGATGTGGCCACTCAAAAGTGGCCACTCAACCTTATATATTTTTGATAATTTTAAGGTTTTTAATATTCATGTCCCTTGAATGAAATTGATCATAATCCTAAATGAATGAAATTGCTTTAAATATTCATGCATTTACTCAGCCTATTTCAGCGTTGGTATATATTAGCGATGGCAAACTGTAGGTCACTTTGAGGACCTAGTTCGTAGTTCGTTTCAATGTACCGTTCACGAACTATAGGTCGTGAACTACTAACATCTTTTTAAAATGAACTAGTTCACGACCTATATGAAATACATGCACACACTGAAAATAACCTCTTTTTTTCTCAATATAAAAATATTAAATGGTAAAAAATAAATAAATTGAAATATTACAATACTTATTTTGAATTAAGAATGAGGAAGAAAAGACAACAAAGTTTATAATTTATACAAAACATATATATAAAGAAATATAATCTTCTCTAGGTACTCACGATTATTTATATGAAATTCTAAAATACTTATTGGTAGTTACTGATGAAAATGTTTACTACTTTACTAACACTTGAAAATTAAATGTACAAACTATAATAAAATGAACTAGATAGAATCGTTTTGTTTGGCGTTATAATTTATATTTTCTATTCCGAATCTTCTCTGTTCAATCTTCAAAGCTTTGATTTGATATTAAGTGATTGTGCATTGCACTCAGTATGAAATAGAAGAACTATAAGATATAGATGTTTATTTTTGCATTATTGCAAAAAATTGCTATGGCATGACATATTTAATCTTGCGAATATTTTAATTAAATTGTGACTCGCTCAGCAATACCACATCGAGTTTCCTATATCGTTCCGTTCACCAACACACTTTATCACTAAATAAATGTTAGTACTGTATATGTAATGTATACTATACTGCATCGTTTACGAGTCGTTGTGATTCATGAACGGTTTCGTACACGACGGGTTCAGGACCTAGTACATGTACACCATTCACCATATAGTTCATAGTTCACGAACTAGGTCATAGTGACCTATAGGTCGTTGCAAAATATCATCACAGTACGCCCGTCAATTGATTGAACCGTTCAGAGTGAACGGTTCGCGAGTGAACTGCACATCGCTAGTATATATAAGAAAAAGACGTGACAGAATATACAAATATTTTGATTAGGATTTTTTTTTTTTAGTAAGCACACGATTCGTAACCTTATCGTCAGTGTTGTGGTTTCAGTGATCAAAAAGGGTAAATAAAAATAAATCAATGGCCAATTCAAAATTAGAAACCGTGCTTCTGCTCAATGTAAAAGCATAGTCATTTTTATAGCAGAAGAACGGAGGAGCAGCTTCATTTATATGCATAACATCATATACGTATGGGTATGCTGTATAATATTGTCGATTGAACGGTTTTCTAGTTCTGAGAACTAGAAAAAATCTGTAGTTCTGAATTTTGAGCAACTACATCGATTTCTTCCTAATTTCGCTGTAATACGGGTACTATTATTGTATATATAACAAAATAGAATCGATGGAATATATGCAGGCACCACAGCGCGAATTTTTGTTAAATTGCAAAGAACCGTGGGTGATTGTCGTGACTAGAACCGTGCAACAAAACATGGCAATCGTATATGTTTTATCTGTTATGTAAACGGTGCGTCTAACATTAGATCGGCGAAGAAGCCGCGAGTCACGTCTAGGCCAATGCCAGGCGCAAGACGCTATAAATGTTTTTCTCTATTTTTCGCCCAAAAAAAGTTCATGACTCGCTTAACTGGTCCCTAGCCAGAAGATAAATGCTGGTTTGCTGTAACTATACGTTTCACGATACAATCGCGGCACGCATACAGCTTTTACACGCACCACACACACTTTTGTTCCTTCAATTTCAACTATAAGAACAATCGCGCCATCTCCAACGCAAAACCATAAGAAGAATTATCAAAAACCATTTGATTTTTTTATTGTGCAAAAATTTGTTGATTAAAAATACTTATAATACAGTAAGAAGGAAATAGTCTGCAGTTGCAGCACGCCTATATTCTATAATATATAAACAATTTAAATTACATTTAAATTTTTTTTTATATACAAGTATATATAGGGCCAACACGTAGACCAATTGAAAGTAGATTTAAGAATCATTTAACTCATTTCAGATTAAATAGAAAGGATAAAAGTGCTGTAGCCGAGCATATTTTTGAATCAAGTCACCCTATTCAAATTCATCCAGCTATTTAATGCTTCAAGTTACGGTAATGGGTAATATTCTATACTATTATATTTTAATTTGTACAACAAATTTTAAAGAAGACTGTATAAAAATGTAATTTATCGTAGAATACTGAATTGTAAAAAATTTGTATCGCGTTCATGGTATACGTTGAGTCAAGAAAGGACATAATATTTTTAATACACATTAAGATAGGTTCAGATTAGGTAATGACAGATTTTACGGTTATTAGCTAGGATAATTATTTCTAAAAAAAATCTCGAAACTTTTTTCCCTTTTTTTTTTACTTTGAGAGAGCACGCGAAAAACTATCACATGATCGGAAAAAAAATCCGAACACTCAGGACCTAAGTTAGATTATTTGGAACAGCTGGATGACAAATTTACATCACTGCGTTTATCAAAAAAATTTCTTGAACCACAAATTACGAAACATTTTCGAGTTAAAAATGAAAACTTTATACTTTTTGCCGTATATTACTTTAAACATTGATAAGATTGACTAATTAAAAATTTCTGTGACGCAATTCTAGTAAAATCGCGTAAACGAATATATTATCTTTAGTAGATTACATTAACACGCTCAAGAAGTATCTATATCATCTACATATTTTCGCGATAAGCCATTCAAATATAAGAACAATTTTTTATTCGTGAAATATAATTATATGCAAAAGACTTTTCGATACGAAAGCTTTGAGAGGGTTACTTTGTTAGCTCTGCTATTATCCTGAGGTACTACTTTTTGTGTAACGCAAACGCGCAAAAAGGTCGCGAAGGTCTTATCTGCTGTTATACCAATTTTGGGCGTTGTTGCCATATTAGCATTCATATGCATTATATTTTGCTCAGATATGTCATTTTTTATATCTTGGCTTGGCTATCTTTTATATCTTATAATTCATCCTCTACTGCGCATAAGGGTTGAGCTTCCAGTACCATTGTTGCCATATATGAATAAAAAGCTTCAGTACAAAGTGCTCAAATTGTAAACTGCATAGCAATATTCAGATTGAGAATATTTAATGTATGAATATATACGGCTTCGATTAAAGTCCACTATTTAGTAAAAAGTTTCCAGTTATTTATTATTTGTTTTGATCAATTATGCTAATATAATACTCTCTGTATTTGTTGGCTGTCGATATGACAACATTGTAGTAATTTTGGCCACACCCTCAAATGACAAAAATGCAGTGGCGAGCATCTCTTCACGAGCATAAGGTTTCGGAGTGTGGAAGTGATACTACAACGCTTAAGAATTGAGAGGCGATTCTGAATTGTATAGTAATATCATTGGTCTTATGCACAAACTAGTCTTAATTTGTAATGCGCAGTAGAAGGGGCGGGCCCGCCACTTAAAAAAAAATAGCCTATACCAATTGTTTTTTTATATATAATAAATAGTCGAAAACATCCAATGACAGGATTGCCTAGTCTTCAAGGACAGTTTGACAATTGCATAAGGATGAATAAATTATTAAAATTACGCGTGGCAACACTGTAACAAACTGCAACTCTTTTCCGACCGAATTGGAGTCGAAAAAGTTTGCATTCTATTCACACGGGGTCCCGCTTCGAGATAATGTATGCACGTAGAGGACACTAAAAGACGTTACGGACTACAATGCACGGCACTATCTATGCGAGTAATGTATTAGTGGCATACAATGTGCAATGGCTACAGTACAGTGCCGCACCAACTGGTTTCCCTCAGATGCGAATCCAGGGAGGATTCCCGTACGGGACGACGTTTGCTGTTAGCACCATCTCGTCTTACCGGTCTTATCTCGTCTTGCCGCTCTTTATTCGCCACTCCGGTCATTGTTTAATTAATTCAACGTCCGATGTCGTATATCATTGCAGAAGCATAAGGTGTGTTCCAAAATGGAATCGAAATTTACTAGCTATTTGAAAAAAAAACTACAGAAAACTAGACGATTATTATAAAGTTTTTTTTTTCGATAAAATATAAATGATACGAAATTATTGTATTAAGTGTAAAAAAAAATCATATTTTTTAAGAACACTTCGCACGAATTCGCAGCAAATACGTCCCAAGCAGTTTAACAAAAAAAAAAAACATTACAATATAACTTTTGATGGCTTAAAGTATTTTTTTGGACTATGAATATCTTCAGCCCATACAATACCAGTGCGAATTCGCGGACATTATAACGTGAACATTCTTAAAATTTACACGATTAAAAATCAAGCGATTGCGATTTCGTTTTCTTTAAATGTTTGCAAAATTTGTACAATCAATAAAATCTAATTATTTTCAAAAATCTTAAATGTTAGTGTTAATTAGGTCGAAATTAAAAAATAAAATTACAAATTAATCACTCTTCACTGCGGTATAAAATAATAAATGCATTATATGGGCATTTCGAAGGCTAAGTCCCCATCTTCATTTGCACAAGAATCAGACTTGCGTAACAATCATATGATTATTGTGCGATATTTCATACAATTCAAAAATAAAAACGCATGCGTTTTTACACGAAATATTTTCCGACTTGCGTGGAAATATTATTTAATCAAATTTAAAATATAAGCAACCAAGTGTAATATGGTAAGATAACATAATTTTAATAATATCTGCTTCTTGCTAACCCTGTATCTACATATTTTTTCTTCTGCATTGAATTAGCATGTGCTGATTAAAATAGAGAAACAGAAAATGTTTACGCTGAGCATATACCTGTACATTTCTACACAACTAGAAATAACTATGAAAGAAAATGTAATAAATTTATGCAAGCTGGGTCTCGGATGGGGACGAAAATTTTTGGCAGCTGCTCTAGAAGAATATTATATAATGCATCCACATACGGGCCGCTTATACTAGTCCAAATTAAAGACTCTTTGGCTAGCGTGGTGTAGTTATTGGACTTGAACAATTTACCTATAGTATAAGCTGTTACAAGAAGGTGACTTTTGTTGTTCTTGTTTGATAGTAAAATTAACATTTGGGAAACCATTGGCTGGTTTAGCAGGTGTTAGTCCAAGTCCAAACGATAATAAATTCAAGCATTCGCTTATTGCAAAACAAAATCAATAATTTAATAATGAATGTAATAGCTTGTATGTTATCTCTAGCGCGAAAATTAATTAATTAAATTTTAAAAATTATCAGTATTATATGTTACTTTAAAATTATATTTATTTAAAATACTATCTAAACCACGTGCAATTATAGGATCAAATGGTAATTTAACAAATTTTGGAGTTGAATTATTACTTTGTTCTAAACTACTAATATTTCTGATATCTCTTATTCTTTTAAATTTTCTTAATATGTTATTTATAATAGCCATTTTGTACTGCTATATTTCGGATATTATTTAATTCAATGTTATATTTAAAATTAGATAAATATAAATATACTTGTGATTTTCGTTAATTATTAATTTATATTGTTTTAAAACATTTATAGGTCATATTGTATGCCATTTTTGAAATACTTCTGTCATGTTGACTTATTTATTTAATAGTACGATTCGTGACAGAGGTATATTATTTCGTATTTATCTTGTGCTACTGAAGATGGGGGCATAGCCTTCGAAATGTACATCTAGCTACTTAATGCTTTAAATTAATTTGTTGTTCAAATCACGGGAAAAAAAAGTATACCGAACCAATAAATAAAATTCAGAAGGATTATGGTTAACTGATGCAATTTAACCGATGATATCATTGGATTCTTGAATAATTTGTGTTGATCTTCGTACGAAAATTTCAATTAAGCGGAACAGGCGCCGCCAATGAAAATCCTATTGGTAAAAGTTCAACAACTTAATGAGAATGCTGATAAATTGCGCACATAAATTTGTCATGGAAATTATATTCTCAATAAATATCTATTTGTTGTATGCGTTATGCACACACATGATATAAATGTGCACCAATACAGGGCCGTCATTTCCCCCATCATTTTTCTAATTGTAGAAGCCTCTATTTTTTTTTTATTAAATACTTCAAAAAACTTCATTTTCAAGCCTGAAGAAATTTTCGTTTCTTTTAAGATTGATGTTTTTAAAAAAATAAGTAGACACGGTTAAAATTACAAAAAAAGCCACACACAAATTGTGAATTCTATAAGAATTTCTTTTATAATATTTTAGGAATAAATTAAATTCACTAATTAATTATGAATATAAAATAATAAAAATATTTATTCAATAAAAAAAAACAAATAAATTTTTAAGGCTACCGACCACGTGGTTAATTTTTCAAATCATAAACTTTTATTAATTTGGCAATAAGTGACGACTTATTTACCAACATTTGGACGTCGATAAACGTCTGCTAAACGATTCTAATGTAATAAAAATAAATTCAAACATTTTTATGTACTTCATACGGAATCTCAGAAACACAAATTCTATTATTTGTCTTTCGAAATGTCAATTATCCAGTGCGTTATAAAAAAATTATAATACAAAGATCTGATTGTACAGTGCGGCCAAAATTATGGCACAACCGCTTGTCGCTAGTTCGCCTTTCATTTCTCCGAGTTTGGTTAAATCGGCAAGCGACATGATTGTATTATATCGTTTCATGCGCATATATACATAAGTATGGAACCAACGAAACCATAGAGCAAATTTGGGTCGAGTGCGATAACCCTGCGTAAAAAAATACCACGTGCTCAGCACAACTCGCCGATTGCGACATATCGGACAACAGCACCAAACGCGCAAACTTACACGTCGGCACCACGTTGCCAAATTAACTTTGCAAACGAGGATTGAACGGCGAGTGGCGGAGCCACCCATTCGACCGACATCTCGCGTTCAGTGACTTAGCAACTTTCACAACCGATGAAAATTGCTCGGGTTCCAAGCGAACTCAATTGGCATCGCCAATAGAGAAATTAGTATATAGGACTGGCTTAGAACCAAAGGGGTACAAGCAGTAGTAGTGTCTTTCGAGCACGCAAGGCCGCGCGCCCCCCCCCCTGAACATTGAGCGCATCACCGTATATATATAATTGTATTGCGATATTTTATCTCGGCTTTATTTTTCCTAAAAGATATAGCTTACGTTGCGATAGCACTCAACAAAACACGGTGTGGCGGCGAGCAAGTATGAGGTAAGTGCATATGCATTCATCCGATGTATTGCAAGGAATAGAGTGAGAGCGAACGTGTGCAGTATATCAACTGTTTCTTTGGTTCGCGTATCGTATGCACCGCAAACTAGCGGCCCGGGTTGCTATAGCAACGCGACGTCACGCTGCTTCTACAGCTAAGAATATATCGTTGTTTTACGCTATTCCTTAGCGTCCCAACAGAGAAGCCTAGTCTAGTATACAGAAAAATTGATATAGAATAGCCAGATAAGACAGTTGCATTGTTCTGTGTAGTTACGTATGTACGATTTTGCCACGTGTTTCTCCAAGAATATATTTAATAGAAATCATTTAATAAAAATGAATAGTATTAGTTCTTTATTGAAAATAGAGTTTTGTAGACTTTCTCTTGAGCACATAGTAAAAATTAAAGAATTAGGTAGGCCATTGCCTGATTTAAATTGATCACAAACTTGCGCAAGGAGTGTTTATATCAATGAAAGATAGAAGAGCGGAATATCACTTTCAACAAATGATTGAATTTAATCATTTTGCATCCATTTTAGATAAGGTTTCTTACTATTATGTTATTTTTTAAGCAATGCGCCCCCTCGATTGAAATGTCAAGAGCCGCCACTGGGTACAAGTGAAATTTTATAAACAATTGTGATAAGTGCAGTAATAGAAACTAGATATGCACAAAATGTTGTTGGCAGAAGGATATAATTGATTTGCTAGACGACACTATCGGACTTTTTTTGTGAAGACTTTTTTGCGAAAACTCACCTTGATAATTTTTTTTTAAACAGATTTTCTTTTTACTTTAATTGCACAAAATACATATTAAATACAAAAACAATAAAATTACTTAAGAATAAAATTAAATACAACAAAAAAACTTTAACAGTGATTTAAAAAAAATAAAAATTGTTAACTTGTACCCCTTTGGTTCTAACCCAGTCAATTGGCGATGCCAAACAGAGAAAAGAGTATATATATATATAGTCAATAGATTGTAATTGACGTAATCGTCTATTTGTTACAAGCAGCGCCAAATGGTGCCAATTTCGTGGTTTAATTTGATGGAATTATGACTGTGGAGTTTAGAGAGTTCTTTACAGATATCTTCACATACGTGTTGTTTCATTTTTGTATTATATGTATTTTACTTCTGTTTCTTTTTTTTTTACTGTCTTATGTATTATATAATCATTTCGTGTAAAATTCCCAATAAAGACATGAATAATAATAATAATAAATGTAAATCACGCATACACATATTGCACAGAGCATTTTTTTAAAGTAATAGCGTAATTAGTTAAACAGTCCGCAATCCTAAAGATTGGTTGGAAACAGCACGCCATGCCGATCTATCCTGAGCTAATCCCTTCATCTCCCTATAGCTATTCATCTCAACGTCTTCAACTATCTGACTCACATACTCCAATCTAGGCCTACCTACCCCTCTCTTTCCCTCCACTCTACCTTCTATGATCAATTGCATAATCCCCCCATGCCTAAGAATATGCCCTACTAATCTGTCTCTTCTACGCTGTAACACTCTCCAAATACTTCTCTTCTCCCCTACTAACTCTAGTACAGCTTCATTTGTTACTTTATCTTCCCAACCAATCCTCATCATCCTCCTATAACACCACATTTCTAATGCTTGTAATCTACGCTTCTCTTCCTTTCCTATAGTCCACGCCTCACACCCGTACAGTGCTACACTCCAAACATATACCTTCAGTAATCTTTTTCTAATAGCCAAGTCAATATTTGATCTTAAAATCTGTTCTTTTTCTACGAATGCCTTCCTACCCTGTGCTATCCTACACTTTATATCTACTTTGCTTCGATTATCTTTTGTGATTCTACTGCCTAAATAACAAAAATCTGACACTTCTTCGATTCTATTATCTCCTATTGAGATCTTCATTTTTCTACTGCATTCCTTTTTGTCACACCTCATCACTTTAGTTTTACCTATATTTATTTTCATGTTAAAATCCCTAGTCAATACTGCCTGCATACCATTCAATACCCTTTCTAAATTCTTTTCGCTTTCTTCTAATATAGCTATATCGTCGGCGAATCTCAGCATATATATTTTCTCTCCCTGTACATTCACACCTACACTATACTCTTCTTTTACTTTGTTTATTGCATCTTCTATATATAGATTAAATAATAACGGTGAGAGTGTACATCCCTGCCGAACTCCTTTCCCTATTTTTGCTACCTCTTCTTCCCCCTCAATTCTAACTAAGGCAGTTTGGTGTTTATATAAATTAAAAATTATTCTCCTATCCTTATAATCTATACCCGTTTCTTTTAAAATTCTAAACATTATATCCCAATCTACATTATCAAATGCCTTTTCTAAATCTACAAAAGCTATGCAAGTTACCTTTCCTACCCTATTTCTTTTTTCTACTACCGTTCTTAGTGTAATAAGACTTGAAATTATATATTGGCAAAATTACAACAACTTAATCATAAATCAATTAATTATGTATATTTGGTACTTAATAAGGGCTAATTTCTGTCTGATTAAATTGCCGAAACTAAAAATTTAATACAAAAATAGATCATGGACTAAATTGACTAAACGCCATTTTTAGCAAAAAGTGCTGAAATTTTTTATTATTATTAAAGAACTCTGGCAACATGTTACTTAGTTGCTAAAACCTAATGTAGTCCAATTCTGTTACTTTCTATTTTTCATATTTTGGTATAATTATACAGGGTACTTCGTTAAAACGATTTTTAAAATTCATATCCAAAAACCGCCATGAGGAAAATAAACAGAAATAAATTGTATATTTTCTAAATTCTAAATTTTATAATATAGAATATCACCCAAAATTTTAGGTAAATTTAAGGTGATATTAAAATATCTAAATTTTAGGTAGAATTTAAGGTATTAACGGAAAAATAATTAAATAGACGCACAAAAAAAAAGTATATTTGTCGATTGCTTTGGAAGATTTCGGGAGTGACTCAGTTAAATAAAAAAAATTAAAAAACGTTCAAAATCTAAACGTGTTTACGTTTTAAAGAACTTAATTATTACCTAATTTTGACACTATGTAGATAAAGGTATGCTTTTTAGTTATGCACATAATATTCTTTGCATATAGGTATACCTAAAAGTACATATGTATATAATATATGTTAATTTGTATATTTGCTTTCTGCTTTTAGCTAACCGGCCGTTAGTTTGGATTGCAACATTGGTACACGTTTATGCATAAATAACAAGGTTAACAGAATTAGTGGCTCCTATCAAATTAGACATTATACTTATACACAATGCGAAATTTTAAACAACCTAAACATGTTTTTAAGTTTCACGTTCCTACATTTTTGTTCATTCTTTTCTTTGGCGCAATTTCACCACTCTAACTATATTTATACAACGTATTGTGTATTTATTATTATCAGTAGAAATTAATTAATTAATATTAATTTAAATTAATGAATGAGAACGCCTTTGCTAATACAGAAGATTAAATCTGATCTAAATTGCGGATTTATTAAACCTTTAAAATGAACGAATAGAATTTTGATTAATATTTATATACAAAAACACACAGTTGCTGAAAAGTATATTAGTTTTCGTGTTCACCCTGTGTATAGTTAGGCGTCATTCATCCATAATATTTAATATTGCAAAATAAAATATAATTACACACAAATGTGTAGGTGATTGTACGATATTCTCAATGGCAAATACGAAATTGTGAATAAAAAATTGGCACAGGGTCTAATCTATAAACTATATACATGTATACTATTACATGAATTATGCTTTAAAAGGATTTTTAAACAAAAAATTAAGTGATGTATAGCAATGTCCTTCGCGCTAAAGTTAGCATCAAATATCGGCGAATAAATTAGTTTAAAAAGAATATATAATAACACGTATTTAAAATATACAAAAAATCATTTTTATAATTTTATTATAATAAAAATGTGTTTTGATTCGCGTTTTCCAATTTTCGGCATGGTAGCGATTTAATTGTTTCAACTTGGACTTCTATTTCATATAAGAAATTTAATGTTTAAAAGGTTTAAAAATTAAGTCTTCCTAAAAATATTTTTTTTATTCTGAAGCTTTTATGAAAACACAAACTAAATATTCATTTTTTAAAGACACAAACTAAATATATATGTGATTATATTCATCTTAAGGTGATTTAACATTCTGAGAAGAATATTGAAATCCGATCCCTTATTCTTAAAACAAACGTATGGGTGAGTTGGGACAGGTTATTCTTCATTGTTTTTTTCGCTTAGCAAAAAAAGAAAAATCATATAAATAATGACATGGTGTTCTACAGATGCATTGTGGTATGGTGGGTGTAAATTCATTATTATTTTAATGTTGAACGCATCAACCTTTGCAGTACTATATTACATCTGCTGAGAAGGGTTGTTTTTGTTGTTTTTCTTTTGTATGGACAATTGCTAACCGGGGGCAATTTGAATAGTTAAGTTCGATTGTGTTTAATACTTTTTTAAACTGCTTGGGAAATTTACTATTTAATTTTTACTTTACATTTTTTTTTTGCAAAATATTACTCAAGACCCTTAAAATGGCCATTTTTACTCTCAAATGTTTGTACACTTGAAAAACTTTTTTTAATATATATATGTGATTCCTTCATTATTGAAAAAATAATAATGTGTGAGACTCTTGCGCGGTAAAAGTGAAACTTCTTAGCTCCTAGGAAAAGTTGATTTTATGCATTGCTTTTTTTTCCATTTGTTAACGAATAATTTTTTTTTCATATATTTTTTTTTTTTTCACACAATTTCCATTGTATGAAAAGTGAAATGGAGAAAAAGACAAGTACAGACAGAGTGTGAGCCTTTAGAGAACGAAAGAAAGCGAATAAACTGCCAAGAAAAGTGCCAACAAGTACCTTGGAAAGAAGTAGAGAGTATCGAGCCAGGCAAAGGACGTTAAAGAAACACGGTGGACAACATAACCTTCCAATGACTTCAAATACACTGGATGAATAAATACCGTCGTTAAGTGAGGACACAGTGAGTGGTATAGAGAATTTGAATGCCACTGATTCAGGCGTGCCGTCTACACGTGAAGATACACGCGGTGTGAGAGATCAACGAAATGAATCTGATACAGCTGAGCGAGCCATCGACAAATAGAAATGCACCCACTAGTGCATCATACACAAAATTTACATTCTTTCAACCTGCTCATCGCGATTTAGATAAACAAATTGTTAGCTAAAAGATTAAGCTGTGTTTGTGTAATATATAATAAAATACGCAAGCGTCTACTGGTTGCCTTATGTTACGTATACACACAGTACACGCGGCGCATGCGCGTAGCGTGCGTTTCACTTTTAGAAGTTTCATTTCAAAAATATTACATATTAAAATTTGAAGAAAAAAAATCCGAGAGGACGCAAAATGTATTTTGAATAAATATAAATTACAAAACATTCCATAAATAATTTTTCAAAAAATAATAATTGTCTTTAATCGCGAAAAAAAAATTAATAAATTTTATCATTACAAATAAACTTTGAGTTTATTTGCAATCTTGTAATAAAAAATCCTTCCAATATATATTGAGGTGTATATGATATAAAAATTTCGAACGCACAAATAAATTTTAATTATGTTAACACTTGCAATTGAAACTACGTCAGGCATTTTCTTGAGCGACTTAATTTTATGCTATGTGGCAAGATAGCGTGCCAGAGCCTAATAGAGCCATTGTGCAGAATTTAATAATACAATACGAAGATATCCACATGGGAAAGCCCGAGGAGCGAAATCCACAATATATACTCCTAAGCGCGCCTCTACTATACAACAAAATTACTTCGGCTAATTGATTTGTATTGCTCTAATTTGTTGACACTTTTCGTATACAATATGCACGTACATTATCACTGGCAACATTTCGAGCAATTATTATTCTTAAATTGTTTACAACATCGTATGTATGCAAGCGGAATACGCCGCTGGGATTTTTCGTTCTCAAAATTATTCGGGAGAAAATTGACATTGTCTAATATATCTCTAATTACTGTGAATTTACTCGTGCCTAATTAGGCTCGTGTTTTCAAATAGCTTAATTAAATAATTCTCTGTCACCATAATAATATAACATACAACGAATATTAGACTAATAATAGTATAGAATATCACCCAAATACCGTAACTTAAAGCATTAAGTAGCTAGATGCGCATTTCAAAGGCTATGCCCCCATCTTAATACTTTGAGTTACGGTATTTGGGTGATATTCTATACTATTATTTAACACCGTAGTGATCATTTTTAAAATTAGACTAAAGGTTTCGCAAATTTATCGCAATACTAAATAAAATATTTTAATTAACTAGCTAAAAATTAAGCAATTGAGATTTCGAACCAGTTTGGATATTTGATTATCTATTATTTTCTTTACATAATTCAAAGCAAAATGTTCAAAAATATGCGAACTTCATAATTTTGAGAAAAAAAAAATAGGAATTACAAAAATTGAAAAATAAATTAAAAGTATCATACAAATATAAATAATTTTTAAGTAATTCAAAATTATACACTAGTATGTTAACATAAATAACGTAAAATTGCATCAAATTCCAAAGACATGGTAGATATTCATAAAAAAAAAGTTGGTGCGCTTAAAAAATGTACCTGCGATGGCGATTGAACCATGTAAAAAATCGTACTCATAATGCAATCCGCCCTTTCGTTCTTACGAATCTTGGGAGGCAATCTGTACCTTGCGAACCCTTTGGTTCCTCTGCGGATCATTAAAGATCTAGGCCATGTCAAACAATAGCTATATATACATAAGATTCTTGTGAACGAAAGGGTTGTCAGACGTAGAGGAAGAAGCGGCAGAAGAAAAACGGTGAGAAAAATAGACACCTGCAAACTGAGCACGAGAAATGCAGACTGCGGAGTGGACCATATGTCATTGATTATATCTAATATTTTTACTAGGCCGATCTAGGCATTTTTTGGGAGCGTATAAATCTGGTCACAGACAACGATAACATTATAGGAATTAAGCCGGCAGATATGTCAGCGTACTACGTAGCAGTACCAAATACGGACTTAGAAGATGGTACTACTAATGACCATTGCCCCCAAAAAACAGTCGTAAAATCCGCTTTTTACGCGAACATACGGTCATAGAAATAAGATACCCTGTCATTTGAGGTATGCTTCGTTTTTTTTTATGAAGCCCATCTTTTATACGTGGTTTTTAATCATCTATTTCATATTCATTTTGCTTGTATTATTTTTAGGCACCGGTATCGTTCAAGTGGATTTTGTTCGCATTTTTTGTGACATATTTTCTAATTACAGAAATGAGGTGAGCCACTTCGCAAAACTAGCAATTTTTTTTTTAAAACGTTGATTTTTTTTTACGGCAAATAGCATTGGCATTACTCAACGCGAAATGTTAGTTTCAAAACCATGTTCATATAACAAATAAAATTTGATTCATTTCAAGACACTACGGAATTATGACCATACATTCTTCTGAAAAAAAAAAGATGCATTTTACTCATACACATGGTGAGTAATTCCACTCCCTAAAACACTGTTTGTATAATTTCTCTGCGATAAAATATTATATTTAAGCGCGCAAATAATAGGTTCCTCCAAGTCGTAAGTCATTTTGTATACAGGTTGTAGCCGAAATTCGATCATCTTTCAAACCGATTGAAAGATTACTTATCAATATATGACCTAAACAATTTGATTTGGCTTAAACCCTGTATAACCAATTTAATAATACCACCGTGTCAAAGAATACGACGTACAAGTCTACCTGTCCTACGCTGTAACAACTTTCATCAATTGGTCTTTTCCTCAACGAATCGAAAAATTAAATTAGTGGTTCGATTCTATAAAAATTCAAAATTCTTTTTATATTGATAGAAAAATTGCATTCTTTTAATCGGTGAAACATGTCGAGAAAGTATATGGATTTCCGTAACAACCTGTAGAGGCGGGTTCGTTCAATTAATGTATGCGTTATTGCGATTGTCGGAAGAATGCAAATTTTATAGTTTATGGTTATATACTCGTTCTAGCTTGGACCTGCCTTATTGAGCAAGTTATATTTAACATACAATGCATGTAGAATATGGAAAAATAAATTTGGCACAATGCTTTACTATTGTATATGTATGTGCTGTATAATTGAAATCAATTGCAATTTAGCACTTATGCAACTGTAATATATGAATGAAATAAACTACATACGAAAATAGATATTAGTGAAAAATAAGATTAAATAGTTAAAAACGAAAAACTTGCAAGACAATTTTCATTCCATCAATATTTTCTAAAAAAAATTATATTAAGATATGCAACATTTTATAGTGACGTTCCATCCGAGGATGTTTTGGAAGAAACTTCAGATATATTGCAATAATTTTTACTTTCAATGATTTTTGCATTCCATTTAAAACATTGGGAAATTATTAATATTTTATTCCGTTTTGAAATATCTTATACTTGTATGGAATATCACCCAAATACCATAACTTAAAGCATTATATGTATGTATGTATGTCTCAGAACTGTTTTTCCTTAAATGGTAAATTCTTTGAGCAAAAAGGAGGTACAGCTATGGGAAATTGTTTAAGTCGATTTATTGCTAAGTTATTTAAGAGTTATTTTGAAACTAAATTAAAGGAAACTGAAATATAATTTACTAGAGTTTGGATTAGATATGTAGATGACATATCTTTGCGATTTTTGATACTGAAAAATCTAATATTGATGATTTTATTAATACTTATTAAATTTACTTATGAAATCGAAAATAATAATCAGTTACCTTTGTTAGATGTTTTAGTCATTAGAAATAATAATATATTAGAATTTGATATATATCATGTAAATATTTAAATATAATATTAATTAGTTTGTTAAGGGGAATATAATGTAAGTATAACACATAGGTGCACTTAGGGATATACAAATAGAACCAAGAAAAGATATTCCGGATCATATGAAACTTTTTTTATTATTTATCGATGCGATGTTATTTTTATATGAAAATAGCGATAGTTTGAAATATTTTTTTTTGGTGTCGAGAGAAAATATATTAACTCATAAAAGATCGTGATTATAAGTGAAGATATAAATATAACTAAGTCACTCGCCATTTGTTTTCAAAGTCTTAGTAGGTTTAGGAACAATTAATTTTTATCGCGATTTTCAACGACTTTTGTCAAAATTTTGAATTATCCCCCAAAACTCAAATTAATTATTAGAAAGACCACCCGTGTAATATTGCTCGAATTGACAATTTAAAATTTTATATAGATATTTTTACTACATTTTCGATTTTGCAGCCATGGACGAAATACTCTGCAAATTACTCTTCTACGCTACTAACTCTAACACGGCTTCATTTGTTACTTTATCTTCTCAACAAATTCTCATTGTCATCAACATAAATATGCTGCTTTTAATTTTTTAATTAACCGCTTATTAATTTTTCCTTTATCTAATGATAAATATAACATTGAATTAAATAACATAAAAAATCAGTATAAAATGGCTAATCTTATAAAATTATAAATAACATATTAAGAACATTTAAAAGAACAAGAGATGTCAGAAATATTAGTAGTTTAGAACAAAGTAATAATTCAACTCCAAAATTTGTTAAATTATCATTTGATCCTATAATTGCACGTGGTTTAGATAGTATTTTAAATAAATAAAATTTTAAAGTAACATATAATACTTCTAATAAATAGTCTTGCTAATTTTCTAGGAAATCCCAAAGATTTGATTGATATCAATAAAAAATCTGGTATTTATAAAATATCTGGTTCAAGTTGTTCTAAAGTATCTAATGGTCCTAGGACTGTATAGGACAAACACTTAGACCTATTGAAACTAGATTTAAGGAGCATTTAGCTCGTTTCAGATTAAATAGAAAAGATAAAAGTGCTGTAGCCAAGCATATTTTTAACCAACTCAGGTCATCCTATTCAAATTAGTTCACTTAAATTGCTTAAAAGTATATACATGCATAAATCTAAATCAAATTTAATGAATTTAGATTCAGGCCCAATTTCATCTTGTCTATTTATAATTTATTTAATAAGAACTATTTTTTAATTTATTTTTAGATATTTTAGGTTTGACAAACCAATGTTTATTATTGTTAGTTTCGTTAATTATAAATTTAAATTGTTTTAAAAGATTTATGGGATCATATTATATGTCATTTTTGAAATACTTCTGCATATTGACTTATGTTTAATAGTACATTTTATATCTTGTATTTTATATCGTGTGCTACTGAAGATGGGGGCATAGCCTTAGAAATGTGCATCCAGCTATTTAATGCCTTAAGTTACGGTATTTGGGTGATATTTTCTATACTATTATTTAACACCATAGTAATCATTTTTAACATATCTTATACTTCATCGAAACAGTTGTCTGTTTTAAATATTTCACAAGAATTTTACTTGACTCGTGGGGATCAGAAGTTGCATTATTCCGTTGCAAGCATTCAGCTTGAAATAAAAGAGAATGTAATATTTATTTAAAAACAAATTTCGCGATATCTTTAATTTAAAATACGAATGTTACTTTTATTTCACGGAGTCGATTTCTTGCTTTTAACAATTAGGGTATCCAAGAACTATTTGAATTTTAATTTATGTAATAGAACGATTTTATATCCGTAATGAGATCCACAAAATCAATTCAAAAAAGGAAGAAAAAAAGAATATGATGCACCTGCGATGCTTAATTACTTCCAATAGGGTCTCATCAGTACTTCTACTGCATATTATATAGAGTCATTGGCGGTTCCTTATGCAGGCCGCAGGGCCGCGCGCCCCTCCTGAACATTGAGCGCATCACCGTATATATATAATTGTATTGCGATATTTTATCTCGGCATTATTTTTCCTAAAAGATAAAGCTTGCGCCGCGAACATACCTAACACTCATGACTCACACGATATGGCAGCTAGCAAGTACGAGTCAAATGCATATGCCCTATCTGTTAGAAGCGCTAGAGTTAGTGCGACCGTATGTAGTATATCTTCGCAATATAGCTATATCATTTATATGTTGTACAAATTCCAGCACCACCCAGCCACACAGTACAGGTTAAATGCATATGCATTCATCTCACTCTATTGCAAGCAATAGGTGAGAGCGACCGTATGCAGTATGTCTTCTCTATTTCTTCGGTCCGCTTGTACTACATGACGACTAGTGTACAACATCCAGCGGCTTTGGATAAGTCATAGCAACGTGACGTGACGCTGCTTGTATAGTGAGAATATATATCGTTGTTTATGCTATTCTGGGCTACGATTCTTTAGCGTCCTAACAGAGAAGCCTAGTATACAGTAAAATGGATATAGATATAGTTGCATTATTCTGTGAGTTACGTATGTACGATTTTGCCACGTGTTTCTCCAAGAATATATTTAATAGAAATAATTTAATAAAAATTAATAGTGTTAGTTCTTTATTGAAAATAGAGTTTTGTAGACTTTCTCTTGTGGACAAAGTAAAAATTATAGAATTAGGTAGGCCATTGCCTGTTTTAAATTTATCGCAAACTTGTGCAAGGAGTGCTCAAAACCGGACATTTACGCGGCGTTTTACAAGAGACATTTACAAAAAAAAATTACAACACAGATGAAGGACTGATTCTCATATCGTTGCCATCTACAATCCGCCGTTGAGTTATTTAACACGAAATCGATGCCAACATTTTCTAAAAAATTCCAGTGGACCTTTTGAAAACCGTGTGTCATGCATATCCATTTTTTAATAAAACCAGATTAAAAACAGAATTAGAAGTCATTTATTCGCATACGGATTTTTATCAAATAATTGGAGCCACAAATTTTCTTTCGTTATTGCTACAAAATAATCTCAGTGAAACTTTCCCAGAAACTATAAAAATACTTAAAATTATTTTAACAACCCCGATGACCACTGCTGAATCAGAGCGTTGTTTTTCAACACATAAAAGAATCAAGACTTTTTTTACGAAATGCTATGGGTAATGATCGTTTAAACGCGTTGGCCAGGATGTGTATTAATAAAAATGTGGTGCGAGATATTTACAATTTTAACGAAATAGTTTTGGAAAAGTTTATATCAATGAAAGATAGAAGAGTGGAATTCACTTTCAAGAAATGATTGAATTAATCATTTTGCATCCATTTTAGGTAAGATTTCTCACTATTATGTTATTTTTTAAGAAATGCGCCCCCCCACATTGAAATGGCACGAGCCGCCACTGTATAGAGTAGATGACCATTTTTAATGAAAAGTAAAAGTTACTGTACAGGATATGTGAAAGGAATTATATTCTATAAATTCCAAGGCATTCATTTTTCAATTTAATTCAGATAATGAGTTAAATCATAGATTCAACAAATTTCTCAGCATTTCGTACTATTCCCTCAACATCGCCCTAAATACTGCCCTGACATACTTCGTTCGCTTCCTCAACATTCACAAATCTTCTCAAACTCCGTTTCTATACCGAATTCATCCGTGTCTTTCACTTTTGCAATGTTTACCCTCACTTCTACTTTCTACTATTACAGTATCATTAATTTGCTTTCTTATTCTACTTTTGTTCACTTATTTTCATTCATATACCTTTTAGGAATTGCCTGTACATGTACCACATTTAGAAATTGCACAGTAAAATAAATTTTAAAAACTGTACTATTGTTTACGTTCCAATTAATCGAATTGCCAGAAATATAGATTTTTCACTCGCTACACTTCGACGCTTTCTTCTCATTTATTGAAGTTTGCGATACAAATTCGATTATTTTAAACGAAGATTGCATTGGCAATTTTTTTAACAAAAAAACTGTAGGTATTATCAATTATTGTCCCCAAAAGCGCGTGCATAATATAACAATGGCAAACAACCGGAAGTACGTTTATAAAAGCAACTGCATTTCCTCTGTCTGTCTGTATGTCATCCGATTTCATTTTATCAAGTGCCAAACTACATATTGCCATCCTGCCCGCATTATCCCCCCAAAACAATAGCTTTTATTCTATTTACTGGTCCTAGACTAGTTACCAGAACCGTATTCAAATGTCGAAACTAATGTTTATAAAAAAAAAATTATATAATCCAACATGTGTCAACTTTACCGTCTTTCCCTCTGCTCGACTTTCTATAACTAATTGCACCACCACCCATTGTCTAATAATGTATACTGTATTATCTTTCACATTTTATTATATATATCTTTCCATAGAATCCCCATCTTCTTCCGCTAGTAATACATTTCAAATATTCTATTCTACATTTATATTAATTTGCCATTTAATTGCCGACTTCTACACATTTTCCTAAAAAATTCCGTACGTGAATAATAATAATAAAGACCCTTTTAGTACCGATCTGTTTAAAAGGAGGGTCGAAACTCAAAATGCACAGTCATAGTTTAACGTCTGGCCAATTTCACCAAGAACGTAAAAACGTCCAGCAATATAAAATACAAAGCATTGACCCTCTTGCGCTAACGTATTTTACTTTTTCGTAATTTACGACATGGAAAAATGCATATGGCGATATTTTTGTTTTATGGCGGGTTTTACCAAAGCGATGGCATTATAATATGTGGCTAGGTGCTATGGCACGGCAAATATAATGAGCTTGGTAATTAACCTCCAAATTGACTTTGTAATGTTGGCTGATTAGAAAACTTAACATTTTGTGCAATCGTCAATAGTTCGTAAATTTACGTCAGGTTGAATCTCGGGAAAATATTCGGTTTGGAATATTTGGTTGTTGGTTTATAGATAAGTGTGTTACAAATTATAAACCCACAAAATCATTGCCGTAGATTTTTCTGCGGTAAATTATATTTTCAACTTTTTTTAAATTATCACTACGGCATTAAATAATAGTATAGAATATCACCCAAATACCGTAACTCAACGCATTAAGTAGCTAGATGCGCATTTCGAAGGCTACGCCCCCATCTTCAGTAGCACAAGATAAAAACTAAATAAAATACCTCTGTCACGAATCGTGATTGATATACTATTAAATAACTAAGCCAATATGCAGAGGTATTTCAAAAATGGCATATAATATGACCTATAAATCTTTTAAACAATATAAATCAATAATTAACGAAACTAACAAGTAACAACAATAAACATTGGTTTGTCAAATCTAAAATAACCAAAAATAAATAAAATAAAAATTAATTTAAAAATAGTTCTTATTAAATAAATGAAATGGACATAAATGAAATTGGGCCTAAATCTAAATTCATTAAATTTGATTTAGATTTATGCGTGTATATACTTTCATAAGCTCGGAATAATTCAAAACACTTTTAAGTCATTTAAGTGAACTAATTTGAATAGGATGACCTGAGTTAGTTAAAAATATGCTCGGCTACAGCACTTTTATCTCTTCTATTTAATCTGAAATGAGCTAAATGCTCCTTAAATCTAGTTTCAATGGGTCTACGTATTTGTCTTATATATACTTTAGGACAACTAGAACAAGATATTTCATAAATACCAGATTTTTTATAGAAATCAATCAAATCTTTGGGATTTCATAGAAAATTAGAAGTTAATATTTTAATAAAATCATGAATAATAGATTTTTCAGTATTAAAAATCGCCAAGATTATTATTTGATTATTACCTATACTCAACTTATAAAATTTACAAATAATATTGTAACCTGATGAATGCAAATTCAAAAATATGTAAAAATATATAATAAATTCAATGTTCGATTTCTTTTCATTCAGTTTAAAATCTAATGCAATTTAAGGAAGGACACGGTTGTAAGACAAACATTCATACAAAACACATGCTATTATTATTCCATAAAATATGTTGCACTAGCTTTAAAAAATAACCACGTTTCAGTCTCTATACTAATCCACAATACAAAGTTAAATAACTTAAGAATTTATCTATTATTAAATTAATATATAAATGATTTACTCTTCCCGGATTTTATTCATTGTATACATTTTTTTATTGAAATTGAAAATAATTACTGGGTTATGCATCGAATTTTCAAACGAAATCTAAAAAATCAATTTTAATAATGAGACAAGAAATCGCAATTTGAATTTTGCCTTTTATTGCGATAAACTGCGTGCTATTACCTTGCGGGTTAAGCAACAAATATGCGGTTTTTGTTAAATCCTTCTACACTTCTCTTGTTTCCTTTACGTTCGTAAGATTTATAGAATTAACTATATATTCCACGTCACTATAAATACGCCTTCTTCAATCAAATCAATCCCTTTTATTCTAGTTTCCTAGTACTGAAGCAGTTTCTTATTAGAAAACCAAGCGAAATCTTAGTCTGGACTAATATCATTATATATCAGTACTCAATCAGAGTGTTAACATCTAAAACTCGTACGATTCTATATCTTAAGAGGTGTTGTTACGATTGCCCAAATATGGTACCCGTTCAAGAACAGGTTTTTTAATAATTTGCTAGTGCCGATAATTGCATACTTTCCAAATTTCATACTAGGTCTTAGCATAATAATTCTGACTTATTACACTTCGTAGTCGTTCCTATGTTTTATGCGTGTGCGTATAAAGTGCTAAAAGGCACTATGCGTTTCGTGCCTTTTATATAACTGAATGGAGAAAAGAAAAATCGAATATCCAAACACTTTACACCATTTAAACATCGTGGGTGTACCGAAATATCAAATTAACTTACGTATATTAAAAGACTTGTCACATTAGTTAAAGAGTCCGCAATCCTAAAGATTGGTTGGAAACAGCACGCCATGCCGATCTATCCTGAGCTAATCCCTTCATCTCCCTATAGCTATTCATCTCAACGTCTTCAACTATCTGACTCACATACTCCAATCTAGGCCTACCTACCCCTCTCTTTCCCTCCACTCTACCTTCTATGATCAATTGCATAATCCCCCCCATGCCTAAGAATATGCCCTACTAATCTGTCTCTCCTACGCTGTAACACTCTCCAAATACTTCTCTTCTCCCCTACTAACTCTAGTACAGCTTCATTTGTTACTTTATCTTCCCAACCAATCCTCATCATCCTCCTATAACACCACATTTCGAATGCTTGTAATCTACGCTTCTCTTCCTTTCCTATAGTCCACGCCTCACACCCGTACAGTGCTACACTCCAAACATATACCTTCAGTAATCTTTTTCTAATACCCAAGTCAATATTTGATCTTAAAATCTGTTCTTTTTCTACGAATGCCTTCCTACCCTGTGCTATCCTACACTTTATATCTACCTTGCTTCGATTATCTTTTGTGATTCTACTGCCTAAATAACAAAAATCTGACACTTCTTCGATTCTATTATCTCCTATTGTGATCCTCATTTTTCTACTGCATTCCTTTTTGTCACACCTCATCACTTTAGTTTTACCTATATTTATATTCATGTTAAAATCCCTAGACAATACTGCCTGCATACCATTCAATACCCTTTCTAAATTCTTTTCGCTTTCTTCCAATATAGCTATATCGTCGGCGAATCTCAACATATATATTTTCTCTCCCTGTACATTCACACCTACACTATACTCTTCTTTTACTTTGTTTATTGCATCTTCTATATATAGATTAAATAATAACGGTGAAAGTGTACATCCCTGCCGAACTCCCTTCCCTATTTTTGCTACCTCTTCTTCCCCCTCAATTCTAACTAAGGCAGTTTGGTGTTTATATAAATTAAAAATTATTCTCCTATCCTTATAATCTATACCCGTTTCTTTTAAAATTCTAAACATTATGTCCCAATCTACATTATCAAATGCCTTTTCTAAATCTACAAAAGCTATGCAAGTTACCTTTCCTACCCTCTTTCTTTTTCTACTACCGTTCTTAGTGCTAGAATCGCCTCCCTCGTCCCTCTGTTTTTCCTAAAACCAAACTGATCTTCTCCTAGCCTTTTCTCTACTTTATTTTCTAATCTCCTATAAATAATCTTTAACAATATCTTCGATGCATGTGATAGTAGACTAATGGTCCTATAGTTCTCACACAAATTAGCTCCTATTTTCTTCGGCATTGTTACTATTCTACTACGCTGAAAATCCTGTGGTACTTCTCCCTTCTCATATATTTTACAAACTAACCTGTATAATCGCTCCTGCATTTTTTCCCCTGCGTGTTTTATTAATTCGGCTGGTATCATATCAATCCCCGCTGCTTTGTTATTCCGTAAATCATTTAATGCTCTATGAAACTTTGACCTAAGTATGCTAGGACCTAAGTCATCCTCATCTATCTGTTCCACACTTTCTAGCTCCTCCATGTCCTGCCTACCTTTATATAAATCTTCAAGATACTCCTTCCATCTTCTAGCTTTTTCCTTATTTTCTGTGAGTTCCTTACCCTGCTTATCACATATAATGTTACCCTTTGGTTTTACTTTAGAAAAATGTGACTTAATTTTCCTGTAGCCCAAATCTACTTTACCTCTTCTCATATCCTCCTCAATATCCTCACAATTTCCTTTTATCCACTCTTCTTTCGCTAGCTTGCATTTCCTATTAATTAAGTTCCTTAGTTCCTTATATTTTTTCTGTCCTGCTTCTGTGTTTCCAATTTTAATTTTCCTTCTTGCTTCTATCATTTCAACTATTTCTTCCGTGATCCATTCCCTCCTACCTGCCCTTTTCTTTGTGCCTAATACTTCATTTGTCACATTATATTATATATTTAAAGATAAGTATCAATTTGTGCGTATTGGGCCAAATGTGGCCATAATCAACAGGCGGAGCAAAAGGTGTCATTATTAAAAGTTTTATATGGACATCAGATTCAAAAATCTGGGTATGCACAATTCGATTGAAACCGTTTGTTTGAGAATTCAGCGATTTGACGAAAGACATAAAACAATTAGTATATGAACCTTGTTCGAATATAAATGATACATGATTTAGGCATGCAAGCCACTGCTTTGACACTAAAATTTTCGGTAATATGTGTTTATCGGTTGTTGAACCGTGGGTGGCATAATCGCAATAGCCTTGATTACGTTGTTTGCTCGTCGAAACGCAAACTGCAACGAAGAGTCGCTCGACTATACGCAATAACATTTTTTTACATGGACAAAACAAAATTAATAATTCTATTATATGTACGAAGTATCGTTGTAGTTCGGAAAATTGCAGAGGTCACGATATTTCCTCCCAATTCAGGCGGTAATCGAAAAAAAGCTTTAAAAAATCTGAAAGAAACAATATAAGCTTTAATAGTATAGACTATCAAAAATCTAATATTGATGAATTTACTAAAATATTAAATTCTAAATTTCCTTCAATTAAATTTACTTATGAAATCGAAAATAATAATCAGTTACCTTTCTTAGATGTTTTAGTCATTAGAAATAATAATTAATATATTAGAATTTGATATATATCGTGTAAATACATAATTACAATATTAATTAGTTTGTTAAGGGGAATATAATGTAAGTATAATACATAGGTGCACTTAGGGATATACAAATAGAACCAAGAAAAGATATTCCGGATCATATGAAACTATTTTTATTTATTTATCGATGCGATGTTATTTTTATATGAAAATAGCGATAGTTTGAAATGGTTTTTTTTTGGTGTCGAGAGAAAATATATTAACTCATAAAAGATCGTGATTATAAGTGAAGATATAAATATAACTAAGTCACTTGCCATTTGTTTTCAAAGTCTTAGTAGGTTTAGGAACAATTAATTTTTATCGCAATTTTCAATGACTTGTCAATATTTTTAATCATCCCCTAAAATTCAAATTAATTATTAGATAGACCACCCGTGTAATATTGCTCGAATTGACAATTTAAAATTTTATATCGATATTTTTTACTATATCTTCGATTTTGCAGACATGGTCGAAATACTCTGCAAATTACTCTTCTTCGCTACTAACTCTAACACGGTTTCATTTGTTGCTTTATCTTTTCAACAAATCCTCATAGTCGTCAACATAAATATGCTGCTTTTAATATTTTAATCAACCGCTTATTAAATTTTCCTTTATCTAATGATAAATATAACTTTGAATTAAATAACATCCGAAATATAGCAGTCCAAAATGTCTATTCTTGTAAAATTATAAATAACATATTAAGAAAATTTTAAAGAACAAGAGATATCATAAATATTAGTAGTTTAGAACAAAGTAATAATTCAACTCCAAATTTTGTTAAATTACCATTTGATCTATTTTAAATAAATATAATTTTAAAGTAACATATAATACTTCTAATAGTCTTGCTAATTTTCTAGGAAATTACAAAGATTTGATTGATTTCAATAAAAAATCTGATATTAATGAAATATCTTGTTCTAGTTGTCCTAAAGTATATATAAGACAAACACGTAGACCAATTGAAACTAGATTTAAGGAGGATTTAGTTCATTTCAGATTAGATAGAAAAGATAAAAGTGCTGTAGCCAAGCATATTTTTAACCAACTCAGGTCATCCTATTCAAATTATTCAATTATTCTTAAGTTAAATGCTTACGAAAGTATATACATGCATAAATCTAAATCAAATTTAATGAATTTAAATTAAGGCCCAATTTCAATTTGTCTATTTAATTTATTTAATAAGAACTATTTTTAAATTTATTTTTATTATATTTATTTTTTGGTTATTTTAAGTTTGACAAACCAATGTTTATTGTTGTTACTTGTTAGTTTCGTTAATTATTAACTTATATTGTTTTAAAAGATTTATAGGTCATATTATATGTCATTTTTGAAATACTTCTGTCATGTTGACTTATTTATCTAATAGTATAACTATCACGATTCGTGACAGAGGTATTTGATTTCGTTTTTATCTTGTGCTACTGAAGATCGGGGCATAGCCTTCGAAATGCGCATCTAGCTACTAAATGCTTTGAGTTACGGTATTTGGGTGATATTTTATACTATTATTTAATACCGTAGTGATAATTTTTAAAATATAAGCTTACTCACAAACGATGGTTGATCAAAATTATATAATATTTTTCGCAGATTGAACTGACATTTTTGGAAAAGTCAAACGGTTTGTGTAAATTATGAAATGTAGAGATGCGTTATTCATCTTCGGCTATTTAAACAAAAAATTGTACTGTTAGTTAGTGACCACCGTGTAAATAATGTTGCATACTATATTTTAGTATATATAATTAGTAATATTATACTGGTTATGCAACGTTTTTAATTACAAAATGCCTCAAAGCAAATTAATTTTAAAATTTAACGAAATTCTCAAAATTATACAGTGTAATTTTGTAACAATTTCCAAATATTATCCAAATAAATTGAAAATAATTAATTTCATAAATAAAACATGAATAATTGGTATCCGTTTTTCACAGAATCTAATTTTCCATATATTCAAAAAATAATAATTAAGTTTCATATACGAGCAACTTGATGAAACAGAATAACTACATTTCTCTCATTGTTCCCGTCATTTTCAATTTTTCTACGACTTAGAAAAAATAAACATATTCTTGTATTAGTAATACATAAATTCGACATAATTTTCTTTATAAATAACTTAAAAAATAAGTTACTTACGCCGAGAATAGTCATACAAATATTTTAGAAAATCAAACGAAAATCATTTTTTAGAATATTAGAAACATTGCTTCTAGTTGTTAATTCACTTTAAAATACTTTATAGAAAAATTATTTCAATTTCCTGTTATCGTTGGGCAAAGATTAACTTTAAATTGTTCATACATAAATGTACACGTTGTAATGCAATTTTGCACTAGTTAGTTAAAGAGTCCGCAATCCTAAAGATTGGTTGGAAACAGCACGCCATGCCGATCTATCCTGAGCTAATCCCTTCATCTCCCTATAGCTATTCATCTCAACGTCTTCAACTATCTGACTCACATACTCCAATCTAGGCCTACCTACCCCTCTCTTTCCCTCCACTCTACCTTCTATGATCAATTGCATAATCCCCCCATGCCTAAGAATATGCCCTACTAATCTGTCTCTCCTACGCTGTAACACTCTCCAAATACTTCTCTTCTCCCCTACTAACTCTAGTACAGCTTCATTTGTTACTTTATCTTCCCAACCAATCCTCATCATCCTCCTATAACACCACATTTCAAGTGCTTCTAATCTACGCTTCTCTTCCTTTCCTATAGTACACGCCTCACACCCGTACAGTGCTACACTCCAAACATATACCTTCAGTAATCTTTTTCTAATACCCAAGTCAATATTTGATCTTAAAATCTGTTCTTTTTCTACGAATGCCTTCCTACCCTGTGCTATCCTACACTTTATATCTACCTTGCTTCGATTATCTTTTGTGATTCTACTGCCTAAATAACAAAAATCTGACACTTCTTCGATTCTATTATCTCCTATTGTGATCCTCATTTTTCTACTGCATTCCTTTTTGTCACACCTCATCACTTTAGTTTTACCTATATTTATTTTCATGTTAAAATCCCTAGTCAATACTGCCTGCATACCATTCAATACCCTTTCTAAATTCTTTTCGCTTTCTTCCAATATAGCTATATCGTCGGCGAATCTCAGCATATATATTTTCTCTCCCTGTACATTCACACCTACACTATACTCTTCTTTTACTTTGTTTACTGCATCTTCTATATATAGATTAAATAATAACTAGTGTTTAAATAATATTAAATTTTGCACTAGTGCGTAAATTTCAATTTTGCGACAGTAGTTTAGAAAAGACGATTTCTTTGAATCTATAGAAAAGCTACGTCCTTATTCTGGCGAATCTTGTACATATCCGTACGGCCGTTTTGTACAAGAACGTGGTATTGGTATGTTGTCTATTTTGGGGACCATCTGCTATTTACATTCATATTATGCGTGTGTGTATTTTTAAATTGTATATATTCGACATGTATACAGTTCGCAATGAACATATAGTTTTGGGGGTTAACGTACTTTGTACAAACTTTTAGCTATTTTTACCAAAAATATTCACGTTCCAACTCTTTCAGTGTACGTGCATATCTGGCATGCGATGTTTGCACTTGAATGAATTGCAGTAAATCGACTAGCTAAAAGATTTATATTGCACCAATTTTGTTTATTCTTGTTAACAGAGGTAGGGAAGAGTTAATTTTCAGGAATTTACGAATCGTTTTTTTTTTTACAACATACAGTAAAATGTAGAAATTCTCTTTTTATCGCCGCAAATAAAATTCGGTATTCACCAATAAAAACGAGACCGATGCGGGGAACCTGAATTTCAACCCTTTTTCTATTGCACTAAGGCCGTAAAATTTTGTACACAGAACATGCAGGTTCTACCTTTTGCATATTTTGTTTATTGCGCTCTCTTTATGATTATGTATCAGTTGGGTGCCTTTTTAGGCAATCGCTTTCTATACCTAATAGGAAAAGAAGATTTGTGGTCAGATTGGTCTGCAAAATGAGACCCGTCTGCAATATATAACGGCATATACCTGAACTTCCAATACCGGCAGAAAACAACAACTAAAGGCTCTCCGAAGGGTCATCGATAAAAAAAAAAGGGTTCGCATTTTTTAAATCGTGCCATTATTCGTAACTGTAAAATCGCTGCCTCCTTCTCAGACATATTGCAAGGGATCTGTGAGAACAACCTGCTTAAGGATGTTCCCCAAAACAAATCACTATCAAATTAGCTTGTAGTTTCTGCCGAGATAACCCTATTATGTAAAATAAATGAATGTCATGATATTGTTTAGATTTACCGTTTTAAAAATACAGGAAACTTAATCGATAGAACAGTTAAGACATAAGGAACTCGAAAAAGACTTAAACGCCTTCGTGAAAAGATTGTTCTATTTCGAAAGAATATCTGAAAGATAAAATTATGCAATTTGTTTGAAAAAGTGGTATTTCGCAAAGATATTTAAATTATGGACAAAGAAGTTCATTAGAAATTTTCTAAAATTATCCACGGGTAGGTAATACATATCATTTTTATTTGCATACACGAAAATTTAAATAATAAATAACGATACTTTAGATAATTGTTATATCGGATTATTATTAAATATTTGACTTTTAAAAATGATCACTACGATGTTAAATAACGGTATAGAATATCACCCAAATACTGTAACAAGCATTAAGTAGCTAGATGCGCATTTCAAAGGCTATGCCCCATCTTCAGTAGCACAAGATTAAAAATTTAAGCAGCATTTAGCTCGTTTCAGATCAAATAGAAACAATAAAAGTGCTGTAGTCGAGCACAATTTTGAATCAGGTCATCCTATTCAAAAAATTGTTACAAAATGACACTGTATAATATAGAGAATTTCATATTTATTCGTCGTTAAATTTAAAAATTAATTTGCTTTGAGGCATTTGCATTGTAATTAAAAACGCTGCATAACCAGTATAATATTACTAATTGTATATACTAAAATATAGTATGCAACATTATGTACACGGTGGTCACTAACTAACAGTACATTTTTTTGTTTAAATAACCGAAGATGAATAACGCATCTCTACATTCCATAATTTACACAATCTGTTTGACTATTCTAAAAATTTCAGTTCAATCTGCGAAAAATGTTATATAATTTTGATCAAATATCGTTTGTGAGTAAGCATATATTTTAAAAATTATCACTACGGTGTTAAATAATAGTATAAAATATATCACCCAAATATCGTAACTTAAAGCATTAAGTAGCTAGATGCGCATTTCCAAGACAATGTCCCCATCTTCAGTAGCACAAGATAAAAACTAAATAAAATACCTCTGTCACGAATCGTGATTGATATACTATTAAATAAATAAGTCAACATGACAGAAATATTTCAAAAACGGCATATTATATGACCTATAATTCTTTTAAAACAATATAAATTAATAATTAACGAAACTAACAAGTAACAACAATAAAAATTAGTTTGCCAAACCTAAAATAACCAAAAATAAATAAAATTAAAACAAATAGTTCTTATTAAATAAATGAAATAGACAAATTGAAATTGGGCCTGAATCTAAATTCATTAAATTTGATTTAGATTTATGCATATATATACTTTCATAAGCATTTATAATTCGGAAAAATTCGAAACACTTTTAAGTATTTTAACTGAACTAATTTGAATAGGATGACCTGAGTTAGTCAAAAATATGCTCGGCTACAGCACTTTTATCTTTTCCATTTAATATGAAATGAGCTAAATGCTCTTTAGTAAATCTAGTTTCAATTGGTCTACGTGTTTGTCTTCTATATATACTTTAGGACAACTACAACCAGATATTTCATAAATACCAGATTATTTTATTGAAATCAATCAAATCTTTGTAATTTCCTAGAAAATTAGCAAGACTATTAGAAGTATTATATGTTACTTCAAAATTATATTTATTTAAAATACTATCTAAACTATAATGCAATTATAGGCTCAAATGGTAATTTAACAAATTTTGGAGTTGAATTATTATTTTGTTCTAAGCTACTAATATTTCTGATATCGCTTGTTCTTTTAAATTTTCTTAATATGTTATTTATAATTTTAGAAGAATGGCCATTTTGATATAATAGCTTTGAGTTACGGTATTTGGGTGATATTCTATACAATTATTTGACTAATCCACTAATTTTAAGAACAAGCATGTCATATTTCGTCAATTTTTGGGATAATATTATAATAAGTTAGTCTTTCCACTCCAGTTACCATCAGATTGCAATGACCGATTGGAGTATGTTATTAGCATTTAGATACTGGTCACATATTATTGTGTATCTAAATATCTATCTGGTTTTTTTCGTACAAATATTGCGGAGAATATTTACCGTTAGCATAAACTGTGCGTATATTGTGAATAGAGAAAATGCGGTGTTATAAACCAGCGGTTCTTAACCTTTTATTGCACGCGGCACCCCAACCAAATGTCCGAAAATATTTTCGCGGCCCTCCAGCTTTTTTTTCTAACATAATAATCGATCATCGAATTCTTTTTCCAACACAAAAAAATTAAAAATAATTGACTTGAGTAACAAGCAAATATGTAGCATTTTGAATAAAATTTTCGAGGCCCCCAGGGGGCCATGCCCCCCCGGTTAAGAATCGCTGTTCTAAACATACTAATTAAGCCTTGAAGGAATGGCACACGACCGCAATTTCGAATGCGCGAAAGATAATAAACCAATGTGTCGAAACTCTTCAATATCTATCCAATCTGAAGTCAAAGTATCGAGTGTATGCTGAATTATAAAAAAAATTTCACCTAATTTTTTTTATTGAATTAACCATATATCTTCGGGCGTGCATTTTTTAATCGCTGGTATCTTTACGTCCTCGATATTATTGGATTATTAAATTACTTATATCAAATTACTATTTTGACTGTGATAAATTACTTATATAAATCTTCTTTACTTTAATTCGGCATATGGTGGATTTTTTATTTTAAGACTGCCGAATATTTATAATATTAAAAAAAAATTATGAAAGTACTGTTTATAATATTTCAAACATTTCCTTCCCTTTTCTTGAAATTCAAAAGAAATTTTGAAAAATATCGCTAGACGTGAGGTGGTAAGATAGAACGAAGACTTCTATTACGCGAAATGATGCTTTATTTTAGTGTAAAATTTACTTTAAAGTAAACGTTGAACATACATATGAATCGTCCGTTTCTAAATGCCATTTCATAAACATAAACCGAAAATTTGTAAATTTGTCACAACGGTGTTAAATAAAACCCCATCTTCAGTAACACAAGATAAAACTAAATAACATACCTGTGTCACTAACCATTCAATTGTATAGAAATCACGGTTAATGACGATGTCATTTATATTGTTTTATCATATGCTACTGACGATGGGGACGTGGTATTCGAAATGCGCATCTAACTATTAAATGCTTCGTGTTATGGTACTTGGGTGATATTCTGTACAATATAACAAAATTTTCATTTTTTAAGCATTTAAAAATGTATTTTACACGCATTTTCTTTGAGTAAATCGGCGTTTTTCGGCGATTGGGCGCTACATCTAACAAATGTAAGTACACTGACCTTTAAATTTAAGGCGCTTATGCGCGTCATACATATTAATGCTAATGGCAAGTTGATGCTTTGCTTTAGAAAAGCTGCTATACACAGCCAATAATTGTAGCGAAAATTACATGGATATATTAAAAATTTAACGTTCGAAGTAAAAAATTATTAGCGACTGACTGTTTTGCATCGTTAATTAGTTTGTTTAGAATAACGCACAAAAATAAAACACAAAACATTTATAAGCGAGATGTGTGCTTCGAAATCTACAGCCCCTTCTTCCATACAATTATTGTATTATAATTTTTTTACAGAGTAATCTCGGTTCAACTATTGGAAACGTTGAATATTTTTATTCAAAGCATGTTTGGTAAAAGTAGAAGATAAATTGTTTTGTATTGCACATGTTTACAATGAAAAATTGTATGAAATCTTTCTATATAAATTTTGTACTAAATTTCTCTGCCGTGTAAAGCAGCTCTTCGCTGTTAACTTTTAGCAATGAATACTAACTATATAAAGAAGGCTAACGCTTACGGCTATATCGAGCGTAAAGAAGAAGAAGACAATTTTTATGATCCCTTTTTTACTCATTAGAAAACAACATCCATACAGTGCTGGCTCGTGGTAGTGAATAGGAGCACCAATACAGCGTTGCCATGTGTACAATATTAACAAATACAATGAAATATCTGCATTTATTTGACTGAGGAATCGGATGATATCGTTGGCCGCAGCCCCCAGGGATTGCTATTGCACATTACACGCTAGGCGTGCAGTAGGTTAGGTTGCCTACCGTAGTATACCGTTAGTCGTAGGTTGTAAGAAATCCTATATGTGTTTAGTTTGTGCAACATAATGTATGTGATCAATTTACAAGAGATAATGATTGCGATGTCAAGAGATATTTATGTAATATTTATGATAGCTATGTTATTGAAACAATAGTTGTGTAAAATAAGAAAAAATGTAAAAGTAATTATTATCTATTTGAAAAATAGATAAAACATGCACACAGAAATTAAATTTAGTGTTTCTTAAGAGATTAGGAAATGAACCAAATATAGTTTAAGACAGTTGTCCATATATATCCATAATAGAACATTTTGAGAGGAAATGTCTAGATTTCTGAAAAATGATATATATTGCAAGAAACGAATTAAATAGAAGAGGAATAATATATACACAGCACCCTATTATTCTATGAACTCAGTTTTTCACACTAAGTTTTTAGTAAAATCCTGCACGTGTTATTAATTCAAATAACCAATTTATCAAAGCATTTATTTGACATAAGAAATCAATGGTAAGGGTATCTCAATGCACAATTAAAAAGAAAAAGAAAATAGATTGAAAATTAAGATTAGTTTATATTTTAAGTAATTTGTAACAATAGCAACTGGAATGCTGTTAAAGCTCAAATACTCCGTATTCAAACAACCATTTCCCGCCTTGTATGCCAAAACAGCTGAAAACACGAAGTAGTAAACCGAGAGTCGATTGGTTCCGAGTTGCCTGCCATGTGTACGATATTCTGTGCAGTAACAGCATAATACAATCTCTATATATATATATATAGAATTGCTAGTAAGCCCGTGGCAAACTTAGACATAACTTGGGCATTTATTTTTAGTGAATGTTGATACAATAAAATACGAAACTAGCACCCGATTATCTGTTTGTAATATTTATGTGTGTAAATGATGTTGGATTACAATTGAGTATATCGATAATTTTCTGAGGCACTGCTGTATTCTTGATTTAAAAATTCCTCTAAATTCTTGTGATATTCTGTGATATTCTAGTATAAAGATCTTTTTATCAGAAATAATTGTAAGGATACAATTGTTTTCTTGGGCAACGATAGAATTGCATTTTGTATTGCTTTTTATATTCTGTATTATATATATTTGGCATTGTTATAATATTATATATATTTTATATTATTAAACTATTGACACTATTTGTGGGTACTCATTAATAAGAAAAATAAATTGCACAAGCCTATTGATTGCACAAGCCTATTGTTAGCACAAGCGGCCAAGTGGCAGCACAAGTAGCTACTCCAATCTACATATAATCCCTATGTCACTCTATCCTATTAAGAAAACAGAGATAGTAAGTCAGTAAAATATGTCACAACACTGGCTGCCGCAATTGCAGGATACTGAAGTAAAACATGTAGAAATCTGCCAATTACTAGTTCAATCTCCGATACTTCGGAGGTCGACGTAGGTCTCTGTCGAAATTTATATAGAGGTAAAAATTACGCATGTCTATCCTTCTTTATATAGTTAGTATTCATTGCTTTTAGCGTATATCTATATTAGCTTAAGCGCCTAACGTACAAAATAGCGCATAGGAATGCGTTGACGATATAGAGAAGCGCAACAGCAGTTTACATGCTCACCGCAGTTCCATGGCACGAAACTATGTACATACACATTACTATTGTCTTTGAATGTACATATACTTTATTCGATTTATGATCACTACTGCCTGTTATCTATTCTTCTGCTGTATCATAGTTTGTTGTTTGTTACTTAGACCTTTAGAAGGAAGAGTCAAGTTAAAAAATATTGTGGCTTGCTGCATAATGCGTATTATGCACATCTAACTGGTCTTGCAGTCAAATTGCTTCAAGAATTGTGTAGGAAGACCTGCGGTATTGTTCTTCCTGGCATAATACACCCATGTAAAAGATGATTTAAATCAAGTCATAACCTGGCTAGGAAAATACTTGCAGTAAAAGAAAAATACTTGCATAGCAAAGATGGCAAAACATAATACCTGAACATTTCTTAGGATTCTTTTATTTATAATTCAAATATAAATTAAGAATCAAGCAGAATTTGGCAGAATCAAACCAAACAAAACAAAATATTATGTTAACAAAAAAGATATTTGGAATGGTTACAATACAAGGGGGGAGTCATACAAGGATCTTTTCTAGGAACTTGCATGTGCAAAATTTATACAAATGCTACTTTATTCAATTATTTATTAAAATAAAGAAGCTAAACTTATCCACATTATAGCATCGAACCGCTAAAAAGACTGTTAATTTTTTTTGAAACAATTCACAAAATATACGGGTTTAATGAAGATTGTTCGAACAACGGTGTAATCGATTTTGAATCGGCTTTTACATATTAAATAAGTTAATTGACAAAGTAGAAGACGCCAATTTATAAAGGTAAATTACTTAAATGCTACCGCGTAAATGATTTAAATATATGCAATATTGACTAATAAGATCCGCATTGTACATGTTCAACTTAATCATAAAATAACCACCAAATTGCGGGATGATTAGCATTTAAAATGGCAATAAAAGTTCGAATTTTTCGTGGGAATGTATGTAACGTTATCTAACGTTGGAAAATAGAGCAATTTTAAAGATGCATTAATAATACAAACTATGTACAAAAATTCTATTTAATTTTAATAAATTCTATTCGCTTCGATTTTATGTAATATTATTCACACGTATTTGTGCACAATTTAATTGCGACATTATATAATTAATTATTAATTTTGGCATTATAGCACCTGCGTGAAAACATGTTTTATAATCAATCATTTAAGTTAATTACTAGTGTCCCAATTAGACGATAATTCTAAACCAATGCGCAAAATATATGTTTAAAAAAATAATAAATGTATACATTCGCATATTTAATTAAGAATAAAACAACAACGAACAAGTTTTCTTTCCTATAAACTACTTGCAAAAAGATTCAAAATTCACAATTGAAAATAATCAACGAACTGATCCTATACCGTTTCCCTTGTCTGTCTTATATATTTTTTAACGAACTTAAAAAACGGCTCTCAGCTCGGTATATTAAGGTAAATAAAGGTAAACATATTCTGCAAGAAATGGATCTTACTCAGAAGCTGAAGGGAAATAGCGGAAGTTTCATGAAAAGACAAACACATCGTGATGTGACTGTAGTAAGTGATATAGTACAGGATGGAAGCTATATATATACTTCTCCATATGCAAGAAAGAAGTAAGAAAGAAAGGGCGCAAGTACAACAGGTGTTACTGACAAAACTGCGGTAATACACACCGACATCACCAGGCTGCTAAAACACTTTATACAGGGGTGGTTTCCCCCTTTTCTCCATCGAATTTCATCTAGCATAAACCCTCAAGTAATAACCTTAAGCTAAATAGCACGATGCTTTACCAATTGAGCCTCTATTTTTGTAATGAATAACTCTTCAAAAATATTCTTTAAATAATACATAACAAATGATTTGTTGTATATTTAGGTACAGAATAGCACAATTCTTGTGCAATATGTTATCTTGCACATCCTGTAAGGACACACAGACTAAATGACTCAGTAACATATTTAACTGAGTAAGGGTAGTTCTTGGACAGGGATGCTAAAATCCAAGAAACAACTAGAAAGATTTGAGCTATTCTACAAATATATATTAGATAAAATCGATGAATAAATATGTGAAACAAGCTACATAACTTGATCATACATAATAATAGGACAACTAGAATTATTTGTTTAAAAAGTAGCAACAAAAATTGTATCATAATCTATACTTATGTATTATCTATACTACTTCTGTAGTATATCAATAGTAATAGCATATCAATCACGATTCGTGACAGAGGTATTTTATTTCGTTTTTATCTTGTGCTACTGAAGATGGGCGCATAGCGCTTGAAATGTACATCTAGCTACTTAATGCTTGTTACGGTATTTGGGTGATATTCTATATTATTAATTTATATTGTTTTAAAATATTTGTAGGTCATATTATATGCCATTTTTGAAATACTTCTGTCATGTTGACTTATTTATTTAATAGTATATCAATCACGATTCGTGACAGAGGTATTTTATTTCGTTTTTATCTTGTGCTACTGAAGATGGGCGCATAGCGCTTGAAATGTACATCTAGCTACTTAATGCTTGTTATGGTATTTGGGTGATATTCTATATTATTAATTTATATTGTTTTAAAACATTTATAAGTCATATTATATGGCATTTTTGAAATACTTCTGCCATGTTGACTGATTTATTTAATAGTATATCAATCACGATTAGTGACAGGGGTATTTTATTTAGTTTTTATCTTGTGCTACTGAAGATGGGCGCATAGCGCTTTAAATGTACATCTAGCTACTTAATGCTTGTTACGGTATTTGGGTGATATTCTATATTATTAATTTATATTGTTTTAAAATATTTGTAGGTCATATTATATGCCATTTTTGAAATACTTCTGTCATGTTGACTTATTTATTTAATAGTATATCAATCACGATTCGTGACAGAGGTATTTTATTTCGTTTTTATCTTGTGCTACTGAAGATGGGCGCATAGCGCTTGAAATGTACATCTAGCTACTTAATGCTTGTTATGGTATTTGGGTGATATTCTATATTATTAATTTATATTATTTTAAAATATTTATAAGTCATATTATATACCATTTTTGAAATACTTCTATCACGTTGATTTATTTATTTAATAGTATATCAATCACGATTCGTGACAGAGGTATTTCATTTAGTTTTAGTTTGTGTTACTGAAGATGGGCGCATAGCGCTTGAAATGTACATCTAGCTACTTAATGCTTGTTACGGCATTTGGGTGATATTCTATATTATTAATTTATATTGTTTTAAAATATTTATAAGTCATATTATATGGCATTTTTGAAATACTTCTGCCATGTTGACTGATTTATTTAATAGTATATCAATCACGATTCGTGACAGGGGTATTTTATTTAGTTTTTATCTTGTGCTACTGAAGATGGGGGCATAGCCTTCGAAATGCGCATCTAGCTACTTAATGCTTTAAGTTACGGTATTTGGGTGATATTCTGTACTATCTAATATCTTAGATATTAACGTTATTTCTTAAAATAGTTTTGAAATCCAAATTAAATGTTACATTTTCAACGCAGCGGTCTATTACTAATAAATCTTTGTTCTAAAGAACACAGCCCAAGAGAAAACCAATTAATTCCAGGGCAAAAATATTCTATCTACGTAGATTAAGAGTAACCCTTTCTAATAATTTCCCATCTCCCCGAGACTGTATTCGAATTATTCACAAGATTTGCTTCTCTAGGTGGAGGAGAAAAAACGGCGTGGCGAACATAAAACCGCACCGAATTCTTTTATACTCAGCTTTATACTGTAGGTATGAAATATTGAAACACAAATATTCAAATATACATGGTAAGGTGTGTAAAATTCATAAATGAAAAGATTAAATGATGGAAATTTTGATAAATAATACTAGAAGGTAAGTCATCCTTCCAATATAAGTCATATTAGTCAAAATGAACAATTAGTCACTATGACTAATAGTCCATCTCTCCTACGCTGAAATATTATCCAAATGCTTCTCTTTTTCTCAACTAACACTAGCATGGCTTCATTTACCACTCTCTCTGCCCAACCAATCCTCATCCTCCTCCTATAGCACCACATGTTAAAGGCTTGTCTTCCATTCATATTGTCCACACCTCACATCCATACAATGATATATTCGACACAGAAGCAACTCATTTATTTCTTATATTCAATGCTAGGTATTAAAACCTGCTTCTATTTAGTGTAACATTTTTAACGCTGCAAAAAGCCGATCAAAAGCCATGCCAATGTTCATTAAGATTCTTTTTTTAATCACCAAGCTGCTAAAACACTTTGCAAATGTAAAATAAATACAAATAATATATATTCGGTACCAAAATTAATTGTCGAATTGCATTTACATGTACCTCTAAATAATTATAGAAGTAAAAAAATATTTTACATAGGGCGCAGATGTTCCAATATAGCTATTAATAATCCTATGTTACATATAATGTATAAATATAATGAACTCATCAAAGCTGGATATATTTTATAATAATTTTTATACTTATTTGAAAATTGTTAGGTCAGATTACTTTGATAATATGTAGAATCTATACTTTTTATTTTGTGTTATGTTGTATTTTATAAGTATTAATTAATACAATTTAATGTAAATTAAATTAATTTTTCTCTGTAATGTAATATTATTCTGTAGTGACTACTATTTGGCGAACGCCCAAAAAGTTGTCGACTCGATTATGTATATTTAAATCAAATAAAAATAAAATCGTGAATCTCAAGATATTAATTTATTCGCAAAACAACTACGGTGAATTTGATCACATACGTGTGCATAAAATAAAATATCCAAACTACCCTGTGTTATCCCTTAACTAAAATGTGTAAAAAAAACTGCGCCAGACAGCTCCCCCCGCACTGCATCCCCTTGCAGTTGTGTTGCACCTGAGCGCAGTTCTTTCACGACCCCTGTGACCATCCTAGATCCGAAGGGGCTAAACTTCCCTAATTTGTGTGTTTTCGACAGACAGGTAGGTTAGGCATTCATATACATATAAACTATTCATCAGTTCACTAGGACTACAGCTAAAGATATTTATAAAAAAATATTTACTCTGTAAGATTGCATGCCCAGACCAGCATTAAATAGCCACGGATTAGATATATTTTTAATAATTGTACAATTATTAAAATAAGACAAGTACAACTGAGTGGTACCACGCATGGGATCTTATTATAATAACATTTTATTGTATTTGTAAATTTTGTATTAATTAAAATATATATATAACTCATAATCAAAATAATAAAAACTAAACTCCAAATATCTTCTCCAAGAAAAGAATTTACATTAAATATATTATGGATTGTATAGATTTGGGGTTTGGGTTACTTTTAGATTTAAAAAAAAATTATTTAAAAGTTTGCTTATATTCGAAACGGACCGGTTTATTGAAGCTGAAGTTTATTGCGACACAATTTAAAAATTTGTCAATTAAAAGGCAACGAAACTTCGATGTAATTTTATTTTTCAATTAATACAAAAAAAATCATTAATTTTTTTTTCTCTCTAGTTTTATATTATTTTATATTATATATTATTCGATAACTGAATAATATGCTATACATAAAGCGGCCTCCCCTTTATTTGTTGACAAAATTTGTAAACTTAACAGCTTGAAAGAATTTTGCGGTTTGTCAATAAAATTTTCTGATCAACAAATAATTTTTCCACAAGGCTGTTTTAATATGTGTTCGTTTATGTACACACTTTTTTTGCCAAATTTATAAATGTTTGTTAATAAATTATTTATTCTTTGTGAAATAAAAAATCTTGTCTTATAATACTTCTTTGGTATTAATTCGCATTTCTATTCATGATCGTAGGAAATGAAATGCTCATGAAAAGCTCATTTCAGATTAAATAAATTATATATATAAATAAAATATAGGACAAACGCGTAGACCAATTGAAACTAGATTTAAGGAGCATTTCAGATTAAATAGAAAAGATAAAAGTGCTGTAGCCGAGCATATTTTTGACTAACTCAGGTCATCCTATTTAAATTATTCTTAAGTTAAATGCTTATCAAAGTATATACATGCATAAATCTAAATCAAATTTAATGAATTTTGATTCAGGCCCAATTTATTTCATCTTGTCTATTTAATTTATTTCGCGACAGAGGTATTTTATTTAGTTTTTATCTTGTGCTACTGAAGATGGGGGCATAGCCTTCGAAATGCGCAACTAGCTACTTAATGCTTTAAGTTACGGTATTTGGGTGATATTCTATACTATCATTTAACAGCGTAGTGATAATTTTTTAAATATAAATCTCATTTCGTAAAATGCTTAATTGCGAAGTTTTTCAACCACAATACGTGAATTTCTTCAGTTTGTACTTGACACTGTTAGCTCGACAATTAAAAATGTATACTTCTTTATAATCGTATAAAACATCACTCAAAAACCGTAACACGTTTGTGTGTGATGTTTTATACAATTATTTAACGCCGTTGTGACGATTTTACAATTCTTTATAATCAATTTTTTTAATACATTTTTTTTCCTTCAATTAATTCTGAAATTTCTTCTTACCACTACTCTTAACTACCAAAATACAATTTTCAATGTTTATATTTTCATCTCGTACATGCCAAAATTGTCTTTGTGTATACTTATATACAAAAGATCATTTTGTTTCGGTCGTCCCAGCATAAAGTATCACATTCGCAGACGGATTTTGGGTCTTAATACTCCGCTTAACACTTTGATCTAAAGACATTATTTGCCTGTCGATTGTGCTTTGAATTTTATGCCATTCACTGGCTAGGTATAAGCACATCTTACTGAAAAGCTCAAAAAGCAAACATCAATACAAAAGAGATATGACGCAAGTAAAAAAGGAAAATATTACCGAACAAAGTTTCATAAAACAACATAAAATTTGAAGGTAATAATTTATAGTATAGAATATCACCCAAATACCGTAACTTAAAGCATTAAGTAGCTAGATGTACTGAACTAATTTGAATTGGATGACCTGAGGTAGTCAAAAATATGCTCGGCTACAGCACTTTTATCTTTTCTATTTAATCTGAAATGAGATAAATGCTCCTTAAATAATAATAATCTTTGGGTGATATTCTATACTATTATTTAACACCGTAGTGATAATTTTTAAAAGTAATATAGTAATTTCTAGAAAAGAAACAATTTTATAGATTAAGCTTAAATTCGTCGCATTTATCTGCACGTTTAAGGGGAAATGCTGCAATTTTGTCTGTGTACTTTACTTTGAAACTTCAAGTATAATTTTATTTAGAGAATTTGTATAGTATAAAGATCAACCAAAAACTATACACTTGATGAAATTTTTATACATCCTCCCAATAAACGTCTTTGTATTCTTCCCACATAGCAGTGGATGGGATAAAGTGCATTGACGTTTAGGGTTCCACACATGTTTGCATTTTCCCGCCGTATTTTTAGCTTACTGTTTATCCTACGCAGAATTACTGTTTCGTTTCTCCGATCTTTATTGACATTTCGAAGTCTCCCCCGTTTCATAATGAAAATTTCATACATACGACACAAGACTTTAAGCCAATTTTCTTTCATCAATTCAAAAGTGAACAACACTTTGAAATTATCACTCTTTAGTTTGATAAGAAATTACTTGATATAATAAAATCCTAATTCTCCGTTTTTTTTTTTTTAATAACAAATTGATTATCTTAAAATTGCCTTGCAACATTCATCGATTATAATACGATTTTGTTAACAACAACCCAAGTATTTGTAACTTGAAAACGGTTTATATATAATTTTGCCAAGTTTTAGTAATTTGAAGATAGTTGCATATAATTGCACCCGGAGGGGGGGGTTCTTCACAATGACACAACGTCCTCAAGAATCATACATTATTACGATTTTCTGGACAATGCCAGGAAATCGCAAATGATGAATTACTTAGTGGTTAAGAATGAAATTCACGATATTTCTAAGAAATATCTTCGCTTGGTGGGAATAGAGTTCCCTTGGGCAATTTTCATTTAAAATTAGAAAACATACTATAACCTAAAGTAGAATTTAAAAGAAATAGATAATGAATCGGTTAAATAATAAAATAATCAAATGTACTTTTGTGAAATTGTTTTAAAGTGGATATCGGAATCGTGAGTATTTTTTAATTTAAATTAATATTGGAACAAAAAAGAAACTTTCCGATATGGAAAACCTAACAATGAAATTAATAGAATATTCTTTTGGCAAATTTCAATTGATTAAAATGAACCCATTAAAATTAAAAGAAATAACAACTAGAATATCATGCAAACTTTTTCCTCAATTTAAATCTTTATAGAAACGAAAGTTAAGCTATTTATACATACACAGTCCCTAAATATATGACTTTAGTTACGAAATTTCATGTTTTTACATTCAAAATTTACAATGTTTAATATATTTGTGCGTAAACATATATCGAAACTAAAAAGTTGGTTTTATAACTTTCTTTGGCGTATATGCTCCAATAACAGTACCTAAACTAAACTTGCAGTATATATCATTTAAAAGCCTCTAAAAATTTGTATAAAGTTAAAAGTTTACTCTTACAGCTGGGCATAATGTCCTGAACCAATTCAGATGTTTAAAATGTAAATATAATGCTTAAAAAGCATTGGTCTTCATAACAATAAAAATCGATATAAATATTATAGATTTTGCCTCTATGTTGTGATATTCCATATTATGGAAGCGAAATAAAAAATACAATATTTCATATCACGGTTGAAAACGAGGATTTGTTCGACGTATTAAGCATTATCAAGAAAAAGAAAAAAAAGTTTAACCTCGTTTTTAACCGCGACATAAAACATTGCATTTATTATTTCTCTTCCCCGATAGTTCTATGTTTAAAGAAATTTCTAGAAAACACGAGTGTAAAGTGAATCCGCCAAAATACCCAAATAAGCATCCTGTATGTTGCAAACCAATCGTATGCAATGTCATTCAATATAAATGGCGAAGTGAGTGTATGTGGTCTCGTGACTGAAAGTACGAGTTGGAGCGGTTGTTTTCCGGGAAAGCCGGGGCGCAATTTCCAATCAATAATGTACGCGAGAGAAACGCATCACCAACCGAAAATTGTATATGATTGATTTCGTTCGCAGAAGTTTGCATGAATTATGTAAGGGTGGCATAGCGCGCCCCCACAACCAACATTGATTATAATGCTCGGCCGTTTGTCTATTGCATGAATTTGCTGCCTCACACACACGCCACTCTACGCATTATATAAATACAAGCTATGATTGGCATTCGCGGAATTCGCAGAAAATTGAATGCCATTATATGGTAGGCAACGGGTGAACTCCAACTTTCGATTATTACTCCGTAAAAGCATTAGGGATGAAATGATTGCTATAATCAGTATTCGTAAACTCGGCTAAAATTGGGATTCGTAATAGTACATTTATTACTTGTACTGTGGTTCCAATAAATCGCCTCAGCGAAATATACTTTATACTACACTAATTTCATTCATTTACAGGGCATATATAAATATGGGCATTATTAAATCAAATAATTTTTAAATAATATTAGTGGTACTTTTCATAAATTTGCAAAAAAAAATGTACTGCACTGGAATATTCAATGTGCCGTACGACTGACGTCATACTGTTTTGAATAGCACTGCTCTGTACTGTATTGGTCAAGTCAATTATACAGGTCTTGATTTATGATGCGTGAACTTCTGTCACTTTCCTGCCACTTTCAATAAAACGGTGTATAACTATGTACTTGGAAACATTGGCACGTGTTCAAAAATCAAAAATCCGATTTTTAATGGACGTTTGTAAATCTATTTATTTAAACAAGTATCTACGATGATAAAAAGATGATACAAGAAATGTTTGCACCACTGTGTGTTAGAGCTATGCATTTTCTTTTCAGCATAGCTCTTACACCGCCGCACTCAATCATATGATATGTGGCGAATTGGAGGCTAGCTATCAACTGTTCAACATACAAAAAATATTCTATTCTATTCTATTCTATTCTATTCTATTCTATTCTATTCTATTCTATTCTATTCTATTCTATTCTATTCTATTCTATTCTATTCTATTCTATTCTATTCTATTCTATTCTATTCTATTCTATTCTATTCTATTCTATTCTATTCTATTCTATTTTATTCTATTCTATTCATTTATATTGTTTTAAAAGATTGATAGGTCATATTATATGCCATTTTTTAAATATTTCTGTCATGTTGACTTATTTATTTAATAGTATCAATCACGATTTGTGACAGAGGTATTTTATTTCGTTTTTATCTTGTGCTACTGAAGATGGGAGCATAGCCTCCGAAATGCGCATCTAGCTAATAAATGCCCTGTGTTTACGGTTTTTGGGTGATGTTTTATACAATTAACAAGTGACAAAAGTTTAGGTTTGGGTGATTTTTTACTATATCAGTTTGACATTTTTTTGGCGTTTAATCGCAAAGTTTTTTTGTTATTCGCTAAAGAATAATGAAACGTTAAAAGAAATATTGATATAGCGCTCGTGTATTCAAGAATTACTAATTATTATTTGACTAGTATTGAAGAATTTATCCAAAATATACAGAAAATATCGAAAGTGATATGAACGTAAGAGGGGTATAAATGTTAAAATCGACATAAACGATCAAAGTGACATGTATACGCATAAAAAGAGATTTTTTAAACTTTTTTATCATAAAGGTCGTATGGTGGAAGACCACATTTGGTTTTTAATTAACATGAAATTCAAGAGCTCCAATTAGTAATGATAGTATAATCAAAACCACCGCTGTTAAACTTCCCTTATATCATAAGAATACCCTCATGTCAACAGTTCACACCATAAAATTTAAAAAAAACTTACATACACCCGCTTGCAAAAGATTGTAACAAGTGCTTGTAGCGATCTTTCTTACACATCCAATTAACAAATCATCTATCTCTATTAATCAGTCTGGGTACGAAAGGGTAAACTCTGCCTACACCACCCCTATATTCTGCACCCCGTCTTCTGTACCATATTATCTTGAACGATTGAACTGCAGAAGTAAGTTTCTATATACAGATAGAGTGCACTGAGCAGACGTTAGCCATCCCTACCAGATTTTTTCTACGTTAGATAAAAAGCGTCTATGAGCAAAGCGTATCTTCAGATTTGCCGTGTGACCGGCTTTTTCTCTTTTCTCCAAGTAATACAGAGTACCGCATTTTTGTAACATTTTCAAATTTGAAAGCTGCAAAGCCATTTTCAAAATTCGAACAATTGCGATACATTAATTTTTCATGATTGTGGTTTGTGTAAATTTTACTTCCTCCACTTCCTAAACGTATACTAATTACTGGTCTGTATAACGTTAAGCATCTAATTATGGTCGAGAATATAATTTATTTTCAATGCCACCTGCATTTTGGCCTGCCTAGAAGATCTAGCACTCAGATAGATGAACAGGTGAATTGAATTTTGGTGTCGTCTTATAGTAATATAGTACAATCCCATGCCATAACAGTCTTAAGCGGTACACGCTGTAGGAAACTATAGTATGGAACTATAGAATGGAAGCAGTAGTGCAACCAGACGGGGTAACTTAAGGTTTAATGATCTCTTTCAAGGCCAATCTGTGCAGGGTTAATGCTTCCTCTGTCTTCTCTCGCGGAGGCAAATAGCAGTGCAGCCAGAAAGGCACATAAACTGTTTGCTATGCGCAAACGAACTGACGAGGTTAGGATTACAAGAGATTCTGCAAAAAAACTAAATGAATAAAAACTTAATACCAAGCTATCGATTTTGCCAAATATTTCAATATTCATAGTGTTGGTAACTTTTAGAAAAAAAATCTTCTTATGGTGCATCGCAATCCTCATAATATAGCTGCAGCACCACATTTCAAAAGATTTGATCATATGGAACGGTTTGGTAAATATCGTGCGAAAACTGAAAATTAAAAAAGGAAAAGAGTATTGTTCTCTTTGAAGTTGTATAAATAACAATAACATTTTTTTCCCTAATTGTAAAGATAACAAAGATTTGGAAATATCGTAATGTTAAACTATCTTTTGGGCCAACCTGTTGATATATTTACCGTTTGATATAATTATTTTTAAAGTTTCTTTAATGCAAATTATAACACAATAAAAATTAGAAAGGGAAAAAATTCTTTTTGCTTTTTTCTAATTCATTTTGCTTGTTTCTAAAGATTTCTAGAAATATACGCCATTTCTCCATGTTTGGCACGTTCGAATCTTTTCTTCTATTATATACATTTACATAAAACATCATAATAAGAAGATAAAGAATAGACGGGATGAGAGCATCTGAATGTATGGGTCGAGCTATTCTTTAGCATTTTAACCCTTTCAAGTTTGGTGCAGATATAGAACCTACCTGAAAAGGAAAAGATTTAAGAAAGAAAACGAGCTTCCGCTAAAGAAGTACAAATCGGATGGCGTGAAGAAAACATTATATATGATCCAATTGGAAAATATGTAAAATTTCAATCATAATTGAGGATCTTTTAAAATTAAATTTCTGATAGTCAAAAATACTAGCGGTATTTTTAGAACTTTGCAAAAGTCAGTACTTCGATTTGTAAAGCCATTCTTAAGAATGTAGAGTACCTGAAAGGCTGATTTTTCTCAGAGTATTTAATTAGTTTCTAAACATAATTTCTGAATAACGTCAATATTATGTCGACAGTTATTTTGACCTAAATAAAATTTTCCATATTCAAAAAGAATTTGTTCCCTAAATAAATTATAACTCATTTCCAAAAAAAAATGACGAGCGCATCAGAATTTGACATTTGACCCAATCAAACAAAATTTAGACAAATTTGAGCAAAAAATAATAAGGGAGAAATTTGCCAATAACTATTTCGAAATTCAAAATCACGGTGATAGACTCATTTTGAAACACTACAGAAGTATCTTAGAAATATATACTCAACAAAGTACCAAACGCAAATTTTATATTTATAAATTCCACCAAAACATCTTTACATGTCCATTCTAACAAAGGTACCCTATTAATGTAAACGCCTCGTTAATCTATTCCATAACTTTTTCCTGCAGTTTCTATATCGCAAGTCATTGTATTAAACTCTCCCTCCCGCTATAAACCAAATCGTCTAAAAGAGAAAAGACTACAGGAAAAGATACAACAACAAAAAAACGGTCGGATTTTTTCCAGCACAAATATGGAGAACTATACGGATCGACTAAATCTCTGCATGTGAGCAAACGACGAGGGAAAGACGCGCACACCTGTAGCTCCTTTCTGTTTAGACACAATTCTTTAGACACAAACCTTTTTAAAGAATTTCAGAGGCAAATATTACAGATGGAATATTTGATATTATGTTGGTGTGCCTTATTAGCAATGCAGACTATTTGTTCGGTAAATTATATCGGTTCAAATTAAATATTTTTTTAATCTATTCTACAAAGTTATAGAATAAATCTACATCTTATAGATTTTTTTTTAAATTATCACTACGGTGTTAAATAATTGTATAGAATATCACCCAAATACCGTAACTTAAAGCATTAAGTAGCTAGATTTAAGAAGCATTTAGCTGATTTCAGATTAAATAGAAAAGATAAAAGTGCTGTAGCCGAGCATATTTTTGACTAACTCAGGTCATCCTATTTAAATTAGTTCACTTAAATTACTTTAAAGTGTTGTGAATAACTGAATCTTAAAAAAAAACTTTTTTACACTAAATGTTACAGAAATTGAATTAACCTATTCGGCATTAGCTATCCAAACTTTTACCCCGGACCCTTTGTACGTATATTTGATAGATGGAATATGTGTGATGTCTTTGAATGCGTGGAAGGTACACAAAGGTGATTTTTATATAAAAGCCGCGAATCAAAAAGGTGCGTTTGATATAAAACGGTCTGCCCGGTGCATCACAACTAACAGGGAACAATGGCCACTTTGATGGTTCCCACACCATCGTCAAAGTATATTGCAGACACGGAGGACCATCGCAGAGTGCCAACCACGAAGCCAGGGTGACTTGCAACGTGCATAACGTACTGCAAAGCTCACTAGATTAGAACAGCGGTTCCAAAACTATGGACCGAATAATTCATTTCAAATACATTCCAATCAATAGAATGAAAAATTTATAGATTCTCGGCAAAAATTCATTTGCAACGTTATTTTTAGCATTTTCATTGTAAGTTATCTTAGGAAAATATATCAATAGAACGAGCTTTTATATAAACTCTATATATTTATAAACGACTCAAACTTTTAAGGCAAATCATTTATAATGCTCCACAATACGTAATTTCTCTATATGCGACGACTGTGAGTTATTTTCTGCTAATAATTTCCATTCGATTCTTTTATTTATTTAGTTAAAGAGTCCGCAATCCTAAAGATTGGTTGGAAACAGCACTCCATGCCGATCTATCCTGAGCTAATCCCTTCATCTCCCTATAGCTATTCATCTCAACGTCTTCAACTATCTGACTCACATACTCCAATCTAGGCCTACCTACCCCTCTCTTTCCCTCCACTCTACCTTCTATGATCAATTGCATAATCCCCCCATGCCTAAGAATATGCCCTACTAATCTGTCTCTCCTACGCTGTAACACTCTCCAAATACTTCTCTTCTCCCCTACTAACTCTAGTACAGCTTCATTTGTTACTTTATCTTCCCAACCAATCCTCATCATCCTCCTATAACACCACATTTCAAGTGCTTCTAATCTACGCTTCTCTTCCTTTCCTATAGTCCACGCCTCACACCCGTACAGTACTACACTCCAAACATATACCTTCAGTAATCTTTTTCTAATACCCAAGTCAATATTTGATCTTAAAATCTGTTCCTTTTCTACGAATGCCTTCCTACCCTGTGCTATCCTACACTTTATATCTACCTTGCTTCGATTATCTTTTGTGATTCTACTGCCTAAATAACAAAAATCTGACACTTCTTCGATTCTATTATCTCCTATTGTGATCCTCATTTTTTTACTGCATTCCTTTTTGTCACACCTCATCACTTTAGTTTTACCTATATTTATTTTCATGTTAAAATCCCTAGTCAATACTGCCTGCATACCATTCAATACCCTTTCTAAATTCTTTTCGCTTTCTTCCAATATAGCTATATCGTCGGCGAATCTCAGCATATATATTTTCTCTCCCTGTACATTCACACCTACACTATACTCTTCTTTTACTTTGTTTATTGCATCTTCTATATATAGATTAAATAATAACGGTGAAAGTTATTTATTTTATTTTTATTTATTTATTTATTTATAGTTAATGATTTATTCCAAAATTTAGTATCATATGAAATTAAATGTTTAAAATTGATATTTTATTAAAATTCTTTTATCAAGATACCTTTGTATCAAAATACATGCTTATAATTTTAAGACGTACGCGAAATTTTAATTTTTCAAGAGTTTTAAAATGTTGGCATTCCCTGGACTAGAAGATAAGCTAGCTTAAAATATTATAACGGGTTGGGGCAAATCGGATCACGGCTTTCAGAAAAACGGTTGGTAATTTTCTTTGCTAAATTATTATATACTACATTGTACGTTAACAAAAATCTGGTATTTTTCAATATATAGTTTAAAGAAATTCGAACTTGAATTTTTTTAAGTCTAGCAATATTCTATACATTAAGCTAAATTTCTTAATCTCAAGATTTTAATTTAAGTATGTTCTTTTTGTAGCTCAATTTAATTTAATGTTTACATTCTAGAAATTTTCTGATACTGTTATAAATATTCTGGTACAAATGCATAGTCTTATTACCATATATGTATTTCTAATCAAATAAATGCATAAACAAGTTTTTCTAATTTGCGTTTGTAATAGAGCTATTAACGAACCAAAATGAGTTCGTTTATAGCGAATTTGAGTTCGCTTATAGCATAGGGCAATTTAGTGTTTCAAAGTTGGTAGCTCTGCTTGCCAGTTATCAAACGTCAAACTACAATAGAAAGCAACAAATAGTTTGAATTAAATTTTGTCCCTGAAATGTACAATTGTACGTCAAACTACAAAAGAAAGCAACAAATAGGTTAATTTAAATTTATTTGACAATTTATTTCAAAAGTGTCAAATATGCCAATAGTTACTATCAACAGTCAAAAAATTCCCTAAATAAAAAAATTTCGATATTTTATTTAAAAAGGACATAAAGATGCAAATTAGAAAAAATAGTATAAAAAACTAATATAACACTCGTTCTTTAGAAATCTCGATGCTACGCACCTCGTTTTCTAAACTTGAACTCGTGCAATAAAACCTGCCTTATGAAACTCGTTCTTTAATAAACTATTTTTCTAATTTGCGTTTGTAATAGAGCTATTAACGAAGCCAAATGAGTTCGTTTATAGCGAATTTGAGTTCGCTTATAGCATAGGGCAATTTACTGTTTTAAAGTTGGTAGCACTGCTTGCTAGTTATCAAACGTCAAACTACAATAGAAAGCAACAAATAGTTTGAATTAAATTTTGTCCCTGAAATGTACAATTGTACGTAAAACTACAAAAGAAAGCAACAAATAGGTTAATTTAAATTTATTTGACAATTTATTTCAAATGTTCCAAATGTGCCAATAGTTACTATCAAAAGTCAAAAAATTCCCTAAATTTTTAAATTACGATTTTTTATTTAAAAGGGGCATAAAAGACGCAATTTAGAAAAAATAGTATAAAAAAACGCATTTCATAAGTCATTTATAACACTCGTTGCTACGCAGATGCACCTCGTTTTCTAAACTTGAACTCGTGCAATAAAACCTGCCTTATGAAACTCGTTCTTTAATATACAATTTTTTTCATTTGATAATGCAAATTTAAATTTAACAAATTTAATACTTTTATAATGCACAATTTGTAATTTTCCTTGTCCAGCATTATTAATTAGAGTAATTCAAGAAAACAATGCCTTATACATTCTTTGAAGTAATTTGTTTATAACAAAAAAAAAGTTATACAAGACATGGTGATAATTCTTTCATATCATTTTTAAGAAGCAGTTTAATAACATAGTAATTGTTAAGAATCTTAATTTGATATAGTCATCGTTAGTGTTTTATGAATTTGTATCTATTTTAGGAATTTTAATATAATTGTAGAAAAAAATACGTACAAAATAAAATATTTCGCTTACTAGCTAATATGATTTTTTGTGGCTTATTATTTTTTCATTAAAGATGGGATAATAAGATCAATATATTTTTTAATTTCTTAAATTATTAAAATACTGTAACATGAATTGAGATAAAAATTGAATTATTATTTTTATGAATACGAATTTATGAATGCTGACTCGATTCTTCTTTAATATAATTATTCTAAAAGAGTATGTTTTTAATTAAAGCTAAAAGAAAATAATTGATATTACAATTCTTAATAATTTTTATTTAAAAATGGTATATCTATCTAATGAAGTACTTTTGATTACGATGTCTTTAGTGATTTTTATGCGACTTTTTGGCCCTTGTGAATAATTTTACCCATTGCTGAAGACTAAGCAGGAAAGAAAAGAACGGAACGAAGAGCAGCGTCACTCGCAACGTATTGTGTTTAGGTCCATTGAGGGATCAAAAAATTTATAATGCGAAAGAGAATCAAAGTTATATTTATATGTATTACGTTTTTTTTATATATAAAAATAAATATGCTACATTAACCGGTCTGTTATTCTTGAAATCGGATGCAATAATTGGATAGGTCATTATGATAAATGTCGCGTCTATGAAATAAAAAATAAAAATAAGTGGAGGACTAAATTAATAAGAAATACGACTATATTAAAATTGATTTTCATAAAAACAGTAAAATCGTAAAATCAACGCTAAAAGTATGTTATAAATAGATTGATTTATTCTCAACACAATATTATCGTTAATACTTGATAACAAGGAATTTTGCTTCGTTACGATCCAGAAACAAAGAATAAATTTTCAATTTTGATTGGCCATACATTTAATATATATAAAAAAGTTACGCTCGTTCCAAATAATTTCATAAAGCCAAAATTAAATGCATATAAAAAATATTTACCCACTTTAATCAAATTAAATGCAAATATTTACCCATTTCATTTTTCGCCAGCGAAACTAACACTAAAATAAGCAAACTAATATTTTTAAAGACCTTATAATGTATTAACCTTATTCCAAATATCGCAGGTAGTTTTTTTTTGTCTACTACTTCGATAGATATGATCAATAGAATTTTGCGAAAGGTAAGCGGTGCCATAAAAAGTAAAAATTCGCTATAGGAATCCAGATGGAAACCCATTATACGAAACTTGAGTCAAATTCAAAAGTAACGGACTAACGGTACCTGGCCCATATCGTTCGGATCTTTCGCATATTTGGCCGCGCAGAGTTCGGACTAGCTGTTTATAGACCACGTACGTAATGGCAAAACACAGGGCCGGACTAAATCAAAAACTTAAATCTTTAGACCTTTCGATGATTTCAGTAGTACAGCAATCATTAAAATAATACATTTCTGTCAATAATTTCACTAGTTCCTTTAGTCCCTAAACAATTACATTTTGTTTATGACAATTAGCGAACAAGATCTTTAACCCTTGCGATTCTTTTTAATTTGCGAAAATAGAAAACAATCGAAAATCAGGCGATTTATTCTCTTTGAATAAAAAATACTCATTTTCAGCACGAAAGTTACGAATTTCGGTGAAAATCTAAAGTCGATTCTGATAAACATATGGTGTTACTAAAGGTACGAGTGTTTATTTTTTCTACATGGTTATATCGTAAATATAAACAGTGACTATATTTTACCTTTTTAGCATTATAGAAATGTATATAATGTATATTGATAATCTTTCCAGACAGGTTGGCAAGCCGATTTCCGAACCCTCGGTGTGAGAATAGAATAAAACGCATTAATCATGATTTTCAAGTGTTGGTTTCTTCGACATTTTTTGCTAACTGTCATATTCTCTAAGGTTTATTAAATTTATAGACGCATACGTAATATTTCGAAATACGAATCAAGATTCTAAAATCAATATTTAATCCACAGTGATGTGAAAATTCCGCACTTTATAATTTGGGGATGTCTATGATTTAAACTTCCTTTTTCACATTAAATTTTGGACATCAGATCCGATCATGATTTATATAGTTTGATTAAACATAATTGCTATATTTAGGACATTTTTTTAAAGAAAAGTAGTCGCGATTTAATCATACATAAACCCTTAAATTACCCAACGAACAGATGTTTGTAGATACTTAGTAACCTATTATTACGGAAATAACGGTCAGATGCTTTGCAAAACGAATTTAATGTTTACAGCAAAAAAAGAATCGATCAGCATAGATCAACCAACCTTCTATACTATAATTTAGGACAGATAGGAGTAAAATTACTGTTAGTGTGAATTTATCCACGCTTTTTTTCAATTTATCCACGGTTTTCCGAAGATACCCAAATGACGTTAGAGATGGGTATATTACATAAAGTTATACATCGAGACAAATAAAAATTAAATTGAATAGAAATATATATATATATATATAAAGATGATTGTGCAAATGATTAAATTGTATAAAATGTCTTTAATATCGTTCTTTCATGATACAATTTCTTAAGGTGAATGTCATGAATATTAAAAGGACAATAATGTTCTTCAGTAAAATCCTTGTTTCATCTCTGACACCGCAGGTTCACTATGTCAAATAGACATTTTCGTGCAATATTCAACGAGTAATATATAAACTTGTCAACAAATAATCCTTAATATCGTCCTTTCATGATGCAATTTCTTAAGGTGAATGTCATGAATATTAAAAGGACAATAATGTTCTTGAGTAAAATCATTGTTACATCTCTGTCACCGTAGGTCCACTATGTCAAATAGACATTTTCGTGCAATATTCATCGAGTAATATATAAACTTGTCAACAAATAATCCTTAATATCGTCCTTTCATGATGCAATTTCTTAAGGTGAATGTCATGAATATTAAAAGGACAATAATGTTCTTGAGTAAAATCATTGTTACATCTCTGTCACCGTAGGTCCACTATGTCAAATAGACATTTTCGTGCAATATTCATCGAGTAATATATAAACTTGTCAACAAATAATCCTTAATATCGTCCTTTCATGATGCAATTTCATAAGGTGAATGTCATGAATATTCAAAGGACATTAATGTCCTTTAATAAAATCCTTGTTTCATCTCTGTCACCGCAGGTTCACTATGTCAAATAGACATTTTCGTGCAATATTCAACGAGTAATATATTAACTTGTCAACAAATAATCCTTAATATCGTCCTTTAATGATGAAATTTCTTAAGGTAAATATCATGAATATTAAAAGGACAATAATGTTCTTCAGTAAAATCCTTGTTTCATATCTGTCACCCCAGGTTCACTAATGTCAAATAGACATTTATATGCAATATTCGACGAGTAATTTGTCAACAAATACTTTTTAAAAATTATCACTACGGTGTTAAATACTAGTAAAGAATATCACCCAAATACCATAACTTAAAGCATTAAAGAGCTAGATGCGCATTTCGAAGGCTATTTTATTTAATAGTATATTAATCACGATTCGTGACAGAGGTATTTTATTTTGTTTTTATCTTGTGCTACTGAAGATGGGGGTTTAGCCTTCGAAATGCGCATCTAGCTACTTAATGCTTTGAGTTACGGTATTTGGGTAATATTCTATACTAACAAATACCTCGCTTGCACTTTTTCGACGATTTTTTCAACTTTTTCTGATTGAACTGCAAATCTCCAAAATTTGTTTCTAAGACGATTTATAGACATTTTACGTTGTTTTGGAAATTTAAAAAATTTTGATCAAAATCGACGAAAGAATTAAATTTTTCGACAGGTGTATATATACCTCCTTTGCACTTTTTCGACGATTTTTTCAACTTTTTCTGATTGAACTGCACAAATCTCTAAAATTTGTTTCTAGGACGATTTATAGTCATTTTACGTTGTTTTGGAAATGTAAAAAACTTGTCAACTATATATATATATTTCCATTGAATTATTTTATTTTGTTTTTGTTTGTATCGATGTATAACTTCATGTAACATACCCATCTCTAACGTCATTCGGGTATCTTCGGAAAACCGTGGATGGAAAAAAGCGTGGATAAGTTCACACCAACAAAATTACTGTAATCAATTTATAATAGATTTAGAGGAATGTTTAGAAGTATCAATTAAATTATTCTTTAATTTATTTATAAATAATCCAAATTATTCGTGTATACTAGATGTTGACAATACACTTTGATAATAATTCCGAAACTACGTTCCCAAAATTTGTTTTGAGAACATGGATCATCAATAGATCCATTATTAAATTCAAACATTTTCGAAAAGAAAAAATCTAAATTTCTGGTCACTTTTTTTGTTGTAAAAGGAATAAAAACTAATCGCGCACCGAATATTTCTTCAAATCAATATTGCCAAATGCTTGTTGCAGATTATATTTTGCCATATTAATGAAACCAGGACCTTAGCATAATGGCAGCTTCATGGCAAGGACATGTTTCGTGTATGCGATAAAAAATAAATTATTTGCGAGTAAGAGGGCGTTTTTTTTTTTTTGAAGATTTTTATTATAGATTATGAAATGTTTAGATTATATAATGATATATTCTGACAATAATATTAGGTACTTAAAAAAAAATCTCAAAATCCTCTCAAAGTCCTTTTTGTTGTTGAAATTTTATCTTATTTCGAGATTTTGCCTAAGAACTGACACATAATCGGAAAAAGTTCCGAATATTTGAAATGGCACGGTGGCAAATTTACGAGTGCATTATGTTTATTAAAAATTTTGATGGCTCAAAAATGAAAAATTTATTTTGAATTTTTTAATGAAAAAATTATCATTTTGTACTTCGTCAAATATTTGACGAAAAGTTGTTAGAAATCGTAATTTCGTTTCTGTTCAATTTTCGCTTTAGACTTGTCCCGCGATCTATATAAAATTTTATCTCACGCACATACATTTTTTTAAACACACTTTTGGGCGATTGAAAAAACATGTTTATTTGCCTAATAAATAGAAAGATCTAAAGGGGTGATCTGGAAATTGAATTATCTTTAATAGCAATGTCCTGTAAATTAACTCAGTAAAATCTTCAGTTTTATTCATACTGAAATTTCTTCAAAATTTATACTATTATATATTTACATTGTTGTTTTGGAATTTCATTTCTAGGCAACATTGGCAATATTAATAGTAAAGCTTTTAATCGAAATGAGCAAATAATAAACATAACTTCCAATCGAAGCAAAAGACACGATACGACAAACAAAGCAGAATGTCGATTTTTATAGACCATACAAGACAATGTAAATGTGTTGTTCGATTTGACGTTTAGGAAAGCAAATCTATCTTGTGCAATATAATTATCGAGTCCGTGCCGAAGTTACAACTTTTGCCTTAATACTTGATACACCGCAATGGACATGAGGACATCGTATGGGGGTCATCCACGTGGTTTCCATAGGAACTGTTCCACAACACAACAAAATGCCTGGATACACCCCCGCAAAATTACTTTGACACGCATTGCTTGTTCTTGTATTTGATATACATATATAATATAAGCTGCACGGATACGCACATACAATTCGTATCTATATACGAAATTGTACATTGTTATTGTACATTATTTATTATAAAATCGGTACGAAATTATACGGGCCAACTTCCACCAAATTTCTACTCTAAGTGAATTCAGTGACGTTCCTATTTCGATCGTTTTCGCTCCAAATATCGATCCAAATCAAATACATTTACACGCGATAATTAATTAAGCTTTATATCAATTCATACAAGTAGTATAGAATATCACCCAAATACCGTAACTGAAAGTAGCTAGTAGATGCGCATTTCGAAGGCTATGCCACCCATCTTCAGTAGCACAAGATAAAAACGAAATAAAATACCTTTGTCACGATTTGTGACAGAGGTAAAAATAGTTTAATAAGCGGTTAATTAAAAAATTAAAAGCAGCATACTCGTATTTATGTCGACGACAATGACTTGATTAAAATGATTTTCCTCTCGTACCTAGAATTCAAAACAATAAACAATGGTGATATTACGTAAGTGGAGTGCAGTGTCGAAATTACAGCATCATTAAAAGAAACTAAAGACGCGAATGCTGCGATTTTATAGCGAAAAATGTCCTTATATGAGTTTTTGTAATTAGACGCAATTGTTTTATGGATAATAAAGTAGTAAATGTGAATAGCTCTAATAAAATTAAAGAAAAAAATATTTTGCTGAAGGTACAAGTCAGAAAGGCAATTAATGTTGAAAATTAAAATTACGCCCTTTTTATTGACCACCATAATCGGTAACAATAATCTCTAAAAAATACGAAACGGAGAAATATACATAAAAACAAGTAAAACCAGTAAAAAAATGTGAAGTAATTTATAATATACACTGCGTTTTAAAAATAATTAAATTTGCACGGGTGTAAATTATTTTATAACGAAATACATTTTATTTCGCCAATCAAACTGGTAGCAAGCAGACTTTTTTTTTAAACAGATATTCGCAACAATTTGCAGCAGCCTGAATAAATTCTGAACCGTAATTACAACTATTAAGCGCAATATATCTTGTTAACAGGTTCAAGTTTGGCATTGTATTTGGGTGATATTCTATACTATTATTTAACACCGTAGTGATATTTTTTTTTAAACTCATAAAAGAATTTTTAATTTTCCGTCGATATATATTAGAAATAAACAAGTATGAATGCTAATTTGCACGATATTAATATAATTATATCGACTACTTAGTGGTAGCCTTTTACTAGTTCCATATACGCAAGCACATAATCACTAATGACGAGTCATCTCAAAGAAGAAAAATATCTTAATTTTTTTAATAAAAAATTAAAAATCAAAACAGAATGTTCACGAGACTAGTCAATTACATAGAATTAAAAATAGATCTATACACTTTTGAACGATTTAATACAAAAAAAAAATGTATTTATACAATTAAATCAAATGCAATTAGTTAAAGAGTCCGCAATCCTAAAGATTGGTTGGAAACAGCACGCCATGCCGATCTATCCTGAGCTAATCCCTTCATCTCCCTATAGCTATTCATCTCAACGTCTTCAACTATCTGACTCACATACTCCAATCTAGGCCTACCCACCCCTCTCTTTCCCTCCACTCTACCTTCTATGATCAATTGCATAATCCCCCCATGCCTAAGGATATGCCCTACTAATCTGTCTCTCCTACGCTGTAACACTCTCCAGATACTTCTCTTCTCCCCTACTAACTCTAGTACAGCTTCATTTGTTACTTTATCTTCCCAACCAATCCTCATCATCCTCCTATAACACCACATTACGAATGCTTGTAATCTACGCTTCTCTTCCTTTCCTATAGTCCACGCCTCACACCCGTACAGTGCTACACTCCAAACATATACCTTCAGTAATCTTTTTCTAATACCCAAGTCAATATTTGATCTTAAAATCTGTTCTTTTTCTACGAATGCCTTCCTACCCTGTGCTATCCTACACTTTATATCTACCTTGCTTCGATTATCTTTTGTGATTCTACTGCCTAAATAACAAAAATCTGACACTTCTTCGATTCTATTATCTCCTATTGTGATCCTCATTTTTCTACTGCATTCCTTTTTGTCACACCTCATCACTTTAGTTTTACTTATATTTATTTTCATGTTAAAATCCCTAGTCAATACTGCCTGCATACCATTCAATACCCTTTCTAAATTCTTTTCGCTTTCTTCCAATATAACTATATCGTCGGCGAATCTCAACATATATATTTTCTCTCCCTGTACATTCACACCTACACTGTACTCTTCTTTTACTTTGTTTATTGCATCTTCTATATATAGATTAAATAGTAACGGTGAAAGTGTACATCCCTGCCGAACTCCCTTCCCTATTTTTGCTTCCCCCTCAATTCTAACTAAGGCAGTTTGGTGTTTATATAAATTAAAAATTATTCTCCTATCCTTATAATCTATACCCGTTTCTTTTAAAATTCTAAACATTATGTCCCAATCTACATTATCAAATGCCTTTTCTAAATCTACAAAAGCTATGCAACTTACCTTTCCTACCCTCTTTCTTTTTTCTACTACCGTTCTTAGTGCTAGAATCGCCTCCCTCGTCCCTCTGTTTTTCCTAAAACCAAACTGATCTTCTCCTAGCCTTTCCTCTACTTTATTTTCTAATCTCCTATAAATAATCTTTAACAATATCTTCGATGCATGTGATAGTAGACTAATGGTCCTATAGTTCTCACACAAATTAGCTCCTATTTTCTTCGGCATTGTTACTATTCTACTACGCTGAAAATCCTGTGGTACTTCTCCCTTCTCATATATTTTACAAATGCAATAAAAAACGTTATTCAGTTATTTGTTTACTTAATAATGTAACATTTTCATTCCCTTCTAGAGTGAGTTACCAGAAAGAAATGACAGAATCATTTCAATAAATAATTAAATCCGAGTTAAAACTCTTTTTTTCCTTTTCTAAACCAACCATATCTATATTTCTAATAGTTTGAGCATTCAAAAATTCATTCTTTTTTATAAAAATAAAATAAATACGCTAATGGAAATTAGTGTCTATGTAGCATGTTCATTTAACCAAATAAGTTACAGTTTCAACTTATTTCGGGCAACTTTGAAACAACGATGTACTATATTAATATAACGCATTAAACCAAATTGAATAAAACGATTATTCTTAATTATTTTGGTCTAACGAGTGTAGGAAAGTACATCAAATATGTAATACTTCCTCAACTGATTTATAAATAATTAAAAGTAGGAATAGAATTGGTAATGTATATAAATCTTATAAATATGCATATACTTTGAAGTTCGTCTGACTTTTTTATATTTAAAATTTCCCAAATTAGAATATGTGGATGTGGGGGATTCGAAGACTTGAAAAGCCAACGACTTCGAGGGCTGTAATATTTTAAAAAAATTTTGTCGAATCTAGATTTGGAAATTTTCTTGTAATAGCCAGCTTGAAACTTTGCAAAAGTATGATCTTGAAGAATTTATTGAATTTTCAGAAAAATTATCACAAATTTTTGAGAAATCCCTCCCTCAGCAACAACACAATTTTTCTATAAATATATTAATTAATTGAAATAAAAAATTATTTGCTCATTTCGCTTCATACGCAAGGTACTCCATATTATCGACATTTATAAAAAGAAAATCCACGCACTTTTATCGAGTATCTTTAGAATGTTTTCTAATTTTATCTTCTTAAGTGATCATTTTCCATCATGCTTTTGGTATGTAAACGCAATATAATCAATCCGATATTTCATTCGCTATACATACAGCACGTTCCATATACTACGATCAACATAATGAAATAAAAATATTTTAAGCCTTTCCAAATATCGCTTATTTCGTATGTCATAAACTACCAATTTAAACGATGCTTAAGGAAACTGAAAGTTTTCCACATCTATATTTACTAATAATCAACAAACTATAAGCTTCTCTTAACTTTCTTTTTATAAAAAAAAATATATTTTTGTTGCACTTTGGAAAAGTGATGTTAACCATTTGATGGAAAAGAAATACATTGAAGCACTGACTATAATAATGACATTTACATACCTACTGCAGAGTTCAAAGAAATACTGCAGTAGATTTGCATGTTTTTTCATACAAAATCAATTTCTTTAGAACTGCTCTGAATATTCTTGCCAAATCTTTGACAATTGATCTTTAGTAAAAAAAACATTTAGCTTTTTGCAGCGGAAATGAAGTATAACTAGAATAATCTGTCAAAAGATAGATATATATATATATTAAGAAGAAGAATTCAAAATAATTACGATGTGTTGTACCATTTATGACACTCGGTATAAAATACTATAACCACATACAAATAGATACAATAAGCAATTCTCGCGTGTAGAGTAATTCTAATACCCCAGTATTTATTGGAATTTTTTATGCGATAGTTTACGAAGGAGGAATGTACAATACAGTACATGGACATACTTTGGGGACGTGGCGATGATGGGGTGGCATTATATTCCCTTTTAGAATGGTGGTATTAATTGGACACGGTGGGAAATGCAGGAGGTAGTTGTTTGTGTTCATAACTCCGTATACAAACACACATGTTTATATAAATACGCAAGTTAAAACCCTGCGTTGACACACTCCTTCGCCTCCGCTACAGTCATACACTTTTTCACGCAATATCGACAGATATTTGCAACTAAATTAGACTTGAACAAACCATATCAATTAAAGAAAGAAAAAAATCTTGCGACTATTTTAAATATCTCGTAGTATAAACCTTTGTCAACGATCGAAATTATTAAGCCGAATTCATATCGAATTGACAATTAAAACATTTAATCTACGAAATAATCGAAAATAGATGTTATATAACAGATACGATCCGCAAAGCGTGATGTGGGGGCATTATAAGGGGGTCACCATTAATATTTAATTGCGAATATCCATTAGGTAGGCGAATTACGCGGTATTACCGAGCGAAATCGATTATTATCATTATTACTTCTTATGTAGCTCGCATTCCGCTATAGCTATTCAACATTAAGTGCCTAAGTAATTCCTTGTCTGTCCCGTCCTCTCAGTCCCCAAATTCAGACCGCTTCGACTGTAGGATGTACATTAGCGATGACAAACTGTAGGTCACTGTGAGGACCTAGTTCGTAGTTCATTTCAATGTACCGTTCACGAACTATAGGTCGTGAACTACCACATCTTTTAAAAATGAACTAGTTCACGTCCTATATGAAAGTACATGCACATACTGAAAATAATCTCTTTTTTTCTCAATATAAAAATACTAAATGGTAAAAAATAAATGAATTGAAATATTGCAATACTTATTTTGAATTAGGAATGAGGAAGAAAAGACAACAATGTTTATAATTTATACAAAACATATATATAAAGAAATATAATCGTCTCTAGGTACTCACGATTATTTATATGAAGTTCTAAAATACTTATTGGTAGTTACTGATGAAAATGTTTACTACTCTACTAACACTTGAAAATTAAATGTTCAAACTATAATAAAATGAACTAGATAGAATCGTTTTGTTTGGCGTTATAATTTATATTTTCTATTCCGAATCTTCTCTGTTCAAACTTCAATGCTTTGATTTGATATTAAGTGATTACATTGCACTCAGTATGAAATAAAAGAAGTATAAGACCTAGATGTTTATTTTTGCATTATTGCAAAAATTTGCTATGGCATGACATATTTAATCTTGCGAATATATTAATTATATTATTCCAAATGAAATCTGATACCAACATATAAATTGTGACTCAGCTCGGCAATGCTGCTGTTGCAATATTGCATCGAGTTTCCTATTTCGTTCTGTTCACCAAAACACACTTTATCACTAAATAAATATTAGTACTGTATATGCAATGTATACTATACTGCATCGTTGACGAGTCGTTGTGATTCATGAACGGTTTAGTAGACGACGGTTTCAGGACCTAGTACAAGTACACCGTTCACGATGTAGTTTATAGTTCACGAACTAGGTCATAATGACCTATAGGTCGTTGCATAACATCGTCACAGGACGCTCGTCATTTAATTGAACCGTTCAGAGTGAACGGTTCGCGAGTGAACTACACATCGCTAATGTACATTACCCCCATGTAAGTAAAGAGAGAGGAAAAGGGGTACATAAATACGCTTTGCATGCCCGTAAGTATTTCAGCATTATTCGATAGTTTATGTTCAGGACAAGCCAGGTATTATGACAATATGTCATTATAACGATATGTCAAATATAATAGCAACAATATACATAAAGTATGGGTTAAGTACGATACTGTGCCGTATCTAGAGATTTCACTTATAGTAAGATTTAAATCCAACAGAATGAAAAGGAATGATTGGGCCCAATAACCAATCCTCCAAAATATACTATATATATATATATCGTCAGCGATGTGACAATACCTCCTATCTGCTTTGAACTTTTAATGAATTGAGAGAAGTTTTATACAATTGGTAGAATTTCTGAAGATTCGCAATAAACTTAAGAATCAGTTTGACAAAAGATGTAATTTTTCGAATTTTTGTAAGATAGGAGGTATTTTCACATCGCTGACGATATGCAATTGCGGTGTAACAATAAATCAAAATCCTACCTTTGACCACAACGCTTCTGCGATGTATTGTGGCCTGAAGATTTGCGATCCATAATGACAAATCCGATAACTTTGCAGTCCTTTCATCTCGAATGTCAAATAGATGTTGTGTTGAAATATAATTTCGAAAATGGCGAGAGTAAGCATCTGGTATAATGGAGTCTGTAAGCAAATGAAGAAAAATATAAATATATATAATGGACATGTACGAAAATATTCGTAAAAAAGGCCCAAATTGAGTTAAATATTAGAATGTATTACACGAGTAGTAGATGTGGGCTATAGGAATAGAAAAGAAACGTTGAAATGGAAGCATTTGAAATGTGGTGGTGTAGGATGATGGTGAGGTTTGGTTGGGCAGATAAAGTGACAAATGAAGTTGTGTTAGAGGTAATAGAGAAAACGAGAATTTGTGGAAGATGTTAATGTTACACTGCATTAATATGCATAATTGTCGTGATTTTTTGAATTAATCTATGAAACCAGGAACGGATACAATCAGATATTAACTCAATTTTAGACATTCAAAATATTGAGATAAACATAACTTCTTAAAAAATCATAACATTCTTTTAACAAAGTACAAATTCTAATGCACATTACCTTAGATAACAATATTACAATTATGAATACTTAAATTAGTAATATTCAATTTATTTCCATTTAGTCCTTTTTTTGACATTTATGTCTAAACAAACTCGTGTCAATAAAATCGTTTTTTCATATAGTATCAATGTCCAAAAAATAATTAGCTGACCATTATGATTCTACTGCACCTAGCAAAAAAACGTCGAACTGATGTTCGCAATGCCAAAACTATCAAATAAACCCTTGAAACGCTAATAATTATACACTCAGTAAAGCTATTCTTTAGTTACCACAGGGTAACTACAATGGAGCTAATGATGTTCTCGAAATTTTATTATTTCACCAACCATTTTTAATATTTAAATATTGTAATATTAATAAGTGTCGCATAGTGTGCCAATGCACTGCATATGCCTCCTAGGGGCAAGACATGGGCAACGACGCTCTGGCCTATAGAGCGGTCCCTATACAGGGATCCCGGTCTATAGGAAAGATTTCAGGCTAACCCACGGTATTAGGGGGATTAGGCTGAATCGGTGGGGCGACGGCTAAAATATGCACTCATTGGTCGGTGCAAGGCAAGGAGAAACCAGCACTGTACCTCTCTCAAGATTACAGCGAATGAAATGTCGATTACTATTAATGTATTACCCCGGTGAGTAGAGCCAATGGCTCAGAATCTCACCCGGCTACTTCGGTAGCAGGCAAGCCCTCGGATTCTGGGGCGGGCAAGAAATCGATTTCGCCGAGAGCTCTACGAGTTGGAGCGTAAATATAATAAGGCGGAAATATCATATAGCTAGAAACTGCATTAGTTAAAGAGTCCGCAATCCTAAAGATTGGTTGGAAACAGAACGCCATGCCGATCTATCCTGAGCTAATCCCTTCATCTCCCTATAGCTATTCATCTGAACGTCTTCAACTATCTGACTCACATACTCCAATCTAGGCCTACCTACCCCTCTCCTTCCCTCCACTCTACCTTCTATGATCGATTGCATAATCCCCCCATGCCTAAGAATATGCCCTACTAATCTGTCTCTCCTACGCTGTAACACTCTCCAAATACTTCTCTTCTCCCCTACTAACTCTAGTACAGCTTCATTTGTTACTTTATCTTCCCAACCAATCCTCATCATCCTCCTATAACACCACATTTCAAGTGCTTCTAATCTACGCTTCTCTTCCTTTCCTATAGTCCACGCCTCACACCCGTACAGTGCTACACTCCAAACATATACCTTCAGTAATCTTTTTCTAATACCCAAGTCAATATTTGATCTTAAAATCTGTTCTTTTTCTACGAATGCCTTCCTACCCTGTGCTATCCTACACTTTATATCTACCTTGCTTCGATTATCTTTTGTGATTCTACTGCCTAAATAACAAAAATCTGACACTTCTTCGATTCTATTATCTCCTATTGTGATCCTCATTTTTCTACTGCATTCCTTTTTGTCACACCTCATCACTTTAGTTTTACCTATATTTATTTTCATGTTAAAATCCCTAGTCAATACTGCCTGCATACCATTCAATACCCTTTCTAAATTCTTTTCGCTTTCTTCCAATATAGCTATATCGTCGGCGAATCTCAGCATATATATTTTCTCTCCCTGTACATTCACACCTACACTATACTCTTCTTTTACTTTGTTTATTGCATCTTCTATATATAGATTAAATAATAACGGTGAGAGTGTACATCCCTGCCGAACTCCCTTCCCTATTTTTGCTACCTCTTCTTCCCCCTCAATTCTAACTAAGGCAGTTTGGTGTTTATATAAATTAAAAATTATTCTGAAACTGCATAAATCAACAAAATTATTATAGTAATAAAAATAAAAAATCGTGTTAACAACTGTATTTTTGTAATTTTGTACTTCCGACGTTTGTATTTTTTTTTTTAAATTTTAACAATAAACATCTATCTATCTATAAAATATTGCTACAATCCAATTGGGTTACAAATGTTCATCATTCATCCATATACACGTCTGCATTGAAATCCAATAGTAAACACAAAAGTGTGCTAGAAGATACATCTAGCAATCACCACTTCAATTGCGGATATTAAATCAAATTAATTACTGGTATATTGAAATTGACATCCAAACAAACATAGTCATTAATAAAGAACATTTAAATATTTATAACACGTTATGATACGTTCCAAATACGAATTATACGGAAGCACATTCGATCTTGTTCGGATAAACAAGATAATTACATTGTAAAATCGTCACTACGGCGTTAAATAGTTGTATGAAACATCACCCAAATACCGCAGCACAAAGCATTTATTAGCTAGATGCGCATTTCGGAGGCTATGCCCCCATCTTCAGTAGCACAATAATAAAACAAATAAAGATACGTCCGTCACTCACCGGAATCGCTAAACAATTTTGTTTTATTATTGTGCTACTGAAGATGGGGGCATAGCCTACGAAGTGCGCGGATATTCTATTAAGTGGATGATATTCTATACAATTATTTAACAGTGTAGTGACCATTTTTTAAATACGTGTATTTTGTTATTCGAATTGTCTACATAATCTGGGGTTGTCAATAATAAAAAGACAATCCATATTTCGAATTAATTGTTTTATCAGTATAATAAATGCGACCAGCAAAAAAAAGGATGACGTAATGACGATTGTTGTAAATGAATGTCTCTAAATATATACATAATAGGCGAGTATCGTCATTTAAAAATCTGCAATTTTTAATAATGACTACATAGAGAGAACAAGAAAGACAGACTAAGTTTGTGATATTCTTTTTATAATTCCCTTAAGAGATATGACAAAAACGCAATTAATTTAATATGATTTATGAACCTTGGCCTTGATGGACCCGAGCGACGGCGGACCCGCAGCCTGTCGCTGCATCATCCACTGTTATATTATCAGATGAGTGTAAAAGACAATCCTATATGCACTCACGTCAAACGATACAACCAGGGCCCGTGTTAGCAATATTATTTGAAAATATTGGGAGCCCTAAACTCTGCCCAATGTGCCCTATATCTTAAGACGATACTGTAATACGATGTTCTTTATTATGCAGTTGCAGAGAGCAGATATCAGCGGATGAGCAAAGCAGTGTAAAATCAACAAACAAACATTCATGCAATTATATACTCGGTCCAAGATAAAACCGCAATAACTATTGAATTAAGTATGTCAGGGTAACTTCGTAATATATTATATTTCTTAAATACGATTTTTAATTAAGGCCCAGAAGATAGAAAGTTAATATAATTGACACAATATGACAAATAGTCCATATAACTAATATCAATTAGAATCAAGCAAAATTTCAGAATTGTTTCATATTAGTTCTAAAATTGCATCGCTGCGTTCCGTATGATAATTTAGATCTCCTTACTTTGTGTCAACGTATGTATATATTATTATTGTTATATGAATATTTCAGATTTCAATCTTACCCGCACTTTCAAACGTTTTCGAAATAGCCTTAAAAAATCGTATCGTCAACTTTCTTGAGAAGAAGAAAACTGTACAATGAAAATCAACATGGATGTTGTAATGGACGCAGCACCACTACAGCCATACCAGTTATGATGAAACACGTTGGATAATCGACATCACCTGCAAATAATAAATCTAGATCTAAGCAAAGTCTTTGATTCGGTGCCTCACGATCTACTACTTTCAAAGCTACACTATTATGGTTTCAGATGCTCAACATTCAAACTGCTGAAATCCTACTTAGACAATAGAAAACAACAAGTATATTGGAACGAACAACATACCCGGGAGTTTGAAATAGATTATGGAGTACCGCAAGGATCTATAACGTGCGAGTTTTATTCATATTTAATAATAACATCCATCTTAACTACAGTCTCCACACATGTGTCTATTGTGATGATACCTTCTTCCTAGTTGAAGGACAAAACAAACATGCATTGGACGCAAGTACAGCTAATACGTTAAGAATATCCGAAATATGGTTCTTTTCTAACAAACTAAAAATAAAACAAATATATTACCATTTGGACGCAAGCAAGAAAATCGCTCAAGAAATTTCCTTGGAATCCACATAGACAGCCAGTTAAACTGGTCTTACCACATTGCAGACATCACAAACAAAAAACTGTCGAAAGGAATATACAGCCTGAGAAGAATGAAAGATGGTAGGTACCCAAGACACAATCATGACAGCTTACTACAGCAACATCCACAGTATTCTCTCCTATGGGATTTTGGTATGGTCCACTGAAGCCAACAAGATCTTCATACTGCAAAAAAAAAACAATCAGAATTATCATTAACTTACCATCTAGAGAATCGTGTAGAGCAGATTTTAAAAACACTAAAATACTTACGCTGACCTCAGTCTACATCTTGGAATGTTTGAAGTATGTACACAGCAATAAAGATGAGTACGGAATGAACGGAGATTTTGACACCAGGAATCGCCAACTCCTACCTCTACACTCCAGAAGAGACACCCTGGAGTGTAAAAAATTACAATAAATTACCAGGCCAATTATAGAAACTGCCTAAGAGAATCTTCGTAACTCGAGTGAAAGAGGTAGTTCTGAAATACTCGCTATATGCGCTGGATGAATACTTCCAAAAAAAGTTTTAAAACAAATTTTAATATGGGTTTTGTTATTGTTATAGGGTAGGAAGGCATTCGTAGAAAAGGAACAGATTTTAAGATCAAATATTGACTTGGGTATTAGAAAAAGATTACTGAAGGTATATGTTTGGAGTGTAGCACTGTACGGGTGTGAGGCGTGGACTATAGGAAAGAAAGAGAAGCGTAGATTACAAGCATTCGAAATGTGGTGTTATAGGAGGATGATGAGGATTGGTTGGGAAGATAAAGTAACAAATGAAGCTGTGCTAGAGTTAGTAGGGGAGAAGAGAAGTATCTGGAGAGTGTTACAGCGTAGGAGAGACAGATTAGTAGGGCATATTCTTAGGCATGGGGGGATTATGCAATTGATCATAGAAGGTAGAGTGGAGGGAAAGAGAGGGGTAGGTAGGCCTAGATTGGAGTATGTGAGTTAGATAGTTGAAGATGTTGAGATGAATAGCTATAGGGAGATGAAGGGATTAGCTCAGGATAGATCGGCATGGCGTGCTGTTTCCAACCAATCTTTAGGATTGCGGACTCTTTAACTAACTAATTATTGTTATAATAATGTTTCATTATAAGTATGTGTAGGCATCTTGCGTTGCTACTGTGATGTAAATTTTATTTACAATATTTTGTATTTTATTTGTAAATAGGACAATTAATTTAATGACGTGTCATGTAAACCTTTTGATGACTAATAAATATTGCATTCTATTTTATATTTTTAGAGATTTTCTAATACGGGGAAAATGGCAATGGATTCATTCTCATTTCTCATGGACCGAGTATAGAAACAAGTTCTCTTATTGAAGAGTAAAAAATAAATTGCCGCTATAGAGCTTCGTTAGTGAGATGCCATTAAGGCCCATTTAGTGTTTCCCTACCCAACCAGTATGTGCTTGTGCACTCTGAACCCGATTATGTAATGAAACGCTTTAGTTTCAGTCCCAAACGATGTCAATGCTAACTGTGAATAAACCGTGCGCTGTCAATAATATTATGCAGCATGCTGTATACTAACGACATTAAAAAAAAAAATGCTGTAAAATTCGCGTTTAATTTTGAAAAAAATGCTTTTAACGATTTATGAATAAAAATGTTTATACCGATGGGCACATCGATTGTTTTTTTTATGCAACTAAAGAAAAATATTGCCATGTTAAGTTAAAAATGTAATTAATAAATGCCATTTATAAAAGAAATAGTATTTTAAAAAGCAAATGTCCTAAAAATTGCAAGCACTTGAAGAATGCCATTCTTTCACTTTCAAATCAAATATATGAGACATCACTTGGTCCGATTTAATTCTTATTTTATTAAGTACGTAATATAATACCCTGTATTTTTCACCCCGTCATAAAATTATGTATTGAAATTATATAACGTTGACTAGCTCAGACAGGACTATCTGCCTTTCGCAATGCGGGTGTTGATTTGCTCATATGAGCATATTAACGTATCGAGAATTCGACACTAATATAGTAACCCAGTTTAATCTCAATTTGATACCAAACTACCCTTATAATACACCGACTGTTAAATTATTTGATAAAGCCGACAAATATTGCGCTTGAACATATTTCACCATGAGGGTATTCTTATATTACATCACTGATTCTGATGCAAATTCGATTTTTTTTTAAATCAATTTATAAATATGAACAATTAATACAGAGTATTCAATATTACTGGTATGCTGTCCAAAATCAAAGCCAAAATAAATAGCCGAAATTATGAAATTCTTCTTAAAGCTTCGTAATTAGCTTCAAGAGACTCGGAACTTAAGATTTTTTCAAATTGTAAAAATATATCAAGAACCGTCATTATAGCAACCCTAAAAGAAATGAACTTTTATAGCAAAATTATGTATGTAATAGTATATTAAAGAACGAGTTTCATAAGGCAGGTTTTATTGCACGAATTCAACGAGTGCGTGCACCGAGTTTTCCAAAGAACGAGTGTTGTAAATGACTCATGAAATGAGTTTTTTATACTATTTTTTCTATTTTGCGTCTTTTATGCCCTTTTTAAGTAAAAAATGGAAATTTAAAAATGTAGGGAATTTTTTGACTGTTGATTGTAACTATTGGCACATTTGGAACATTTGAAATAAATTGTCAAATAAATTTAAATTAACCTATTTGTTGCTTTCTATTGTAGTTTGACGTACAATTGAACATTTCAGGGACAAAATTAAAATCAAACTATTTGTTATAATATAGAATATCACCCAAATACCGTAACAAGCATTAAGTAGCTGGATGTACATTTCAAGTGCTATGCGCCCATCTTCAGTAGCACAAGATAAAACCTAATTAAAATACCTCTGTCACGAATCGTGATTGATATACTATCAATTTATATATTAATAAAATACAGAGGTATTTTATTTAGTTTTACTTGTGCTACTGAAGATGGGCGCATAGCGCTTGAAATGTAAATCTAGTTACTTAATGCTTGTTACGGTATTTGGGTGATATTCTATATAATAATTTAACACCGTAGTGATAATTTTTAAAACTATTTGTTGCTTTCTATTGTAGTTTGACGTTTGATAACTGGCAAGCAGAGCTACCAACTTTGAAACACTAAATTGCCCTATGCTATAAGCGAACTCAAATTCGCTATAAACGAACTCATTTGGGTTCGTTAATAGCTCTATTGGAAACGCAAATTAGAAAAAAGATATTATTATGTAAATATATAATGGTCAAGTTCGGACTTCACTAATTGACACCCACTCTTGCACTTTACCATAAAAAAATCAATTTACGCAAAAATCGCCCCAAATAATTTGCCAGAGGTATAATTATACAACAAGCAGAAATAATTTAATGTCGTGATAGATGATAACATAACTGCATTTTTATTCTCATTTCGAAATCGAGTCGTTTATGTTCGTTGGCTACGCTTGGTTACCAACAGTACTGCACCTAATTATTGCTGTCTTGTCTTATTTGGTCCTCTATACCTCTGCCTATGGTGGGAGCGGTTTTTGTTTTAACTAAAACTAAACCACCATTGCGCGAAACGTATATACTATGACTAAAGAGTCCAACAATGACAAAATAATCTCTCCCAAAAAAACGCAATTGAAATTCAAGATTTTGACAATGATGAAGCGTAACACAAAGCATTTATTAGCTAGATGCGCATTTCGGAGGCTATTCTCCTATCTTCAGTAGCGCAATAATAGAACAAATAAAGCTCTCTCACACTCACCCGGATTGCTATACAATCGAACAGAGGTATCTTTATTTGTTCTATTATTGCGCTACTGAAGATAGGGGAATAGTCTCCGAAATGCGCATCTAGCTAATAAATGGTGTTACAGTTTTTGGGTGATGTTTTTTTACAATTATTTAACGTGACGCTTTTACAATGATGAAGCGAACGAGTGTTTTTACATTGGATTCCTATGAATATTTCAATATAAACGCGATTTTGTCAAAACCATAAAATCAAATATTAACATATCACCAGTTGATGTTTGTAAATTTGTATTGTTTTTGTTAGAATTTATAATATTTTTTTTTGTTTTTATTAAAAATTATTCTGGACACCATTGAGGTCAAAAACATTGTTTACAACAAGATGTTAGAAGCATTTTGTGAGCATCTGCTAGTTTATTATGTTAGCGAGTTGCTGCCTATAAGATAAAACAAAATAAAAAAGCCCAGCTAGAGCTAGCGGCGCATCTAATGTGCATGCATTGCTAGTTCTAACGCAACTATAAGAAAAACTAGAATGCATTACAATTGGTGGAATTAAATTCATATACCGTGACCCCTCAAAAAGAATATTTACTAAAAATCGCAATTGATACCAACGATATCACGACTTTACATTCACATAAAAATCCTCAATTTGCAAAAGTTTATAAAAGATCTGGACACGAAATCGCAATTCATTTGTATCTGAATATTCTCGACCAATTTTTTGCACAAAACTATATACAAAAAAATATATATATGTTAGGAATGCGAGTGTAATAAATAGGATCAAATAATGATATGCCCTTCAGAAATAGGATATGTCCGAAGAAATAAAATCTTCCTAGTTCAAAGAAGAAATAGCAGATTTTCAAATGAAGCACTCACCCAGTATGTACGGACCTAATAAACGGAATATGTAGGTACATATAACCGTGACCTCCAAAGCACCTCTAAAGTTAGGTCATTGAATTTGGTGGGCCCTTGTCCTTCATTGCAGCCTGCATTGCAACAGCGCGCAACGCGATGCCAATGAGCACAGTGTGTCGCTCGCGGACGCTATAGCAGAAGATGCCTCGCAACGTTACCATCGCTATAATAGTTGGCTATATATGCGTGCATTCGTATCGTCGGTACAGCGGAACGTCCGCGGTTTGGTTCAGCTGACTCTCCGCCGCTGCCGCAAGGATTCCAGTGTCTTTAACATTACGTTTGAGCATTGCCGCGGCCTCCGCGACCAACAACCCGTATCTACAATCACGCCGCGGATTTATAAATGTCAATTGCAATTCGATGTAGTAAAAAAGACACGCGTATCCAAACGATTATTTTCGAAGGAATAATACATTAGAAATAGGATATAAAAACTGCGCAAAATACCTACCTCCACAGTTATTTACAACATTTCTTCATATTATTTGATTATAAACGAACATTAAACAATATTAATTAGTTTCGATTTCAAGTTAATTAGCACTTATTTTAATGGCTTTCTTGTGCTAATAGCAAAACATGGCGTGTAGCACTTATTTAACATCAAAAGCCATTTTGATTTACTAAGATGATTTGACAATCATGATATACTACCGCCATCTATGTGAAACTATCTTACCAACATCACTGAAGTTGGAAGTGTAAGTATTTGAAAAACTGTTTTGATTATATTTCTGTTAACATCCTTTAAAATCTATAAAGAAGCTTAAAAATTATTTACCATTAAATAAAGCGATGAGTACTTTCATTCATGTTATTTTTTTCATAAACATATGAACATTTTTATTTTGAATAAATTCATATTAATAGTAATATTAATAAAAAGATACTGTTGGCAGTACAGATGATATGACAATACGATTGACAGATCTTTTACGAAACCATTTTGACAGAACAACAAGGTAGGTGAAAATTTGATGTATTTATAAATCATTTCTCATCCATGAAAAATATTATATAAAATATATTTAACCAAGTGAAACGTTTATTACCTTTGCTAAATTTCTCTATTTTTTCTTATATTTTACTGAAAAATAGTGCCAAGTGCATAGTTATAAAATATTGGTTATGTTATTGTATTAGTATAGAATATCACCCAAATACCGTGACTTAAAGCATTAAGTAGCTAGATGTATATTTCGAAAGCTATGCCCCCATCTTCAGTAGCATAAATACCTCTGTCACGAACCTTTTTTATTTTTTAATTCGTGACTGGTATTTTATTTAGTTTTTATCTTGTGCTACTGAAGATGGGGGCATAGCCTTCGAAATGTACATCTAGCTTTCAGTTACGGTATTTGGGTGATATTCTATACTATTATTTAACACCGTAGTGATATTTTTTTAAATGTTGATTGTATATTTCAGATAGCTATGCCGAAGACAAAGCGTGAAAAGAAAGGTAAATCCGCAATTAACGAAGTGGTGACTCGAGAATACACTGTAAATTTACATAAGCGGTTACATAGTATCGGATTCAAGAAACGCGCACCTCGCGCTATTAAGGAAATCCGCAAGTTCGCCGAGCTCCAAATGGGTACCCCAGATGTACGGATTGATACTCGTTTGAACAAGCAATTGTGGTCTAAGGGTATCAGGTACGTGTAATCAAATATATTATATTGCAAACGTAAATATGTTGGGTTTGATTTCAGAAATGTACCCTTCAGGATCCGAGTTCGTCTGTCTCGCAGAAGAAATGACGACGAAGATTCCGTAAATAAATTATTTACTTTGGTTACTTACGTACCAGTTTCTACTTTTAAGAACTTACAAACAGAAAATGTAGATGCTAGCCAAGAATAATTATTTTAATAAAATATAATTACCTTTTATAACGCTAATCTCTCTAATTCACTAAGTGTTTTAAAAAATTATTCAATTCTAAATTTATGGTTGCAATTTTCAATTCTGATTTGAGCTCATGTAAGAATTGTTTCTAGGTTATGTTATTGTGTATTCAATTCCGATTTGAGGTTATGTGGGAATTGTACCAGCCTTTATGTTTATATTGAATATTCGAAAGATATCTTACAATTAGCTTAATTTTACTGCGCTCTAATAAAAATGGAAATGATAGATATTACATATAATAGAGGATCATATGTAGAGACCGTAAGTCCACACTTGTAATACTTAAATGACTTCGTATTAATAATGCCAATTTATAGGCTTCCGGCAATAAAGTTAGCCGACAGACAGTCTTATGTGGTTCACAAAATATAGTTTTACAAGGAAAAGTAATTGTCCATACGGACGCAATTATTAGGGGTGACTTAGCTAATGTCCGAACTGGGCGTTACTGCATAATAAGCAAAGATGCTGTAATACGACCACCATTTAAGAAATTTAGCACTGGGTAAACTAGTTGTTTTTTTTTCAATTAGTATCGCTAATCACTTACATTATGTTACACTTATAGCATTGCGTTTTTCCCATTAATAATTGGTGATCACGTCTATGTTGGGGAAAATTCGATTGTTAATGCTGGAGCAGTAGGATCTTACGTCTATATCGGCAAGAATTGCGTTATTGTAAGTATCGTTAAGTAGCAATTGTTAGAAACAGTAATATATTTTACCATCATTAATTACATACCTTATTTGATTTATTGTAGGGACGTCGGTGTCAATTGAAGGATTGTTGCGTCATCGAAGATAACACGATATTGACACCCGAGACAGTGGTGCCGCCCTTCACCAGATATGGCGGAAATCCCGCGGTGCAAGTGGGAGATGTTCCAGAATGCCAGATGGACTTGATGGTAGATTTCACCCGTAGCTATTACCAACATTTCGTTCCACTGAAGTAGCAATAAATATCTAATAAAACTGAAATAACTTGTATTAATATATTTAACAATTCGCTTATAAGCATTTAATATCATTTACACAACTTTCTCCCCTCAAAAACTTTTCCGCCTTAAAAACCTATTTATTTTATTATAATTTTTAACAAATGAACAAATATTTTACAAGTATGTTTACATTTAACAAATTTAGTTTGCTGAAATTGTAGGTGAATATGTATGTGAAAAAAAGAAAATTTCTATGTAAAATTCACTAAACTTTTAATCTATAAATTATTCATACTTTGTATTTTTGTAAAGAATGTTTTAAATATAAACATACATTAAAAAAAAATATTTAGCCATTAATTAGCTTGCAGTTCTTAGATGGTTAATAAACATTCATAATTTTTTTATTATACCTATGAAAACAAAACGTCAATTTTTACAGATTTCTTTAACGATTTATCGAAATTTCTCTTAAATAAGGCCACACTGGTGAAACATGATGATGTACGTCAATTTTGACATATTTAGTCTCTGCTGGGTGATTACCCCCTTAAATATGCAACTCATATCACCACCTGGGTGATGGGGAATCTTTGAAGTTGTATGAAAATATAATCCGATTTTCAATTTATTTATAGAAAAAGCACTAAATCTGACTCTGAAGTGATATCCTACATATCCAGATTTCTTTATAAAATAGTTTCCAGTATTAAAAAAAGGACATGACAACCAGTTGCATTTTATTAAGATGTTATAAAATATCAATTGTAATTTTTGAATAATTAAATTTGAAATTTTTTGGTGGATCAGAATGTACATACATACCAGAGAACTAGTATTTACTTGATCTTCAGCGATATACAAAACTTTTTCTTAACATTCTTATAAAATCAACTACAATATAGGAACCACTTATGCAAATAGGGTGGAATAGTGGTTGCACATATAAACTGTTTTATATACAAAATAGTCTATAAACTAGGAATATGAGAAGAAATTGTCGTAGAATGGCATATCAATTAATGTTATCAAAATTTAAATTGCGCGCTTAAACTGTCAGTCATTCTGAAACTACGAATTATACAAAATGATAATTTTTACCGCATTCAACATCCATATGAAGATATTAATTGTTACAAAAACTTCTTTTGGATTATTTATATTATAGAAACTAGTAAACACACATTCAATTAATAATCAATAAGTGGTATAATATCTATAAACTTTTTACAAGATATTTTGAATCATTGAAAACATTCCTTAAATATACTTACAAATATGAACTTTGGTAATAAGTTACTTAAGTAGTAAAAGAATAACCGCTAATAATAAATAAACACACATTCGTAAAAAATTTAGTCTTATAATATTTACGCTATTTGAAATATTCATTCTACAAATATATATGTATAAATATAATTTTCACAAAACTTATGACTACGGCATTTATAGACTAGATAACATCCGATAAATATTGAACCAAAATATTCACATGAAACATAAAAAATACAAGAAATGATTTTTTTTATTTGACCTTATCGTTGTTGGGCATGCAAGAGTTTAGTGTTTTTGTTTTGAACGGAATGTTAGATCACAGATGTTTTTTTTTTATTATTGTTAATGTAGTAAAACTACTTACATTTTCATATATTTTATATGCAAGTTAAATTATTGTTTAATTTTAAGTATAAAAAGCGAGTACTTAAAAATACCTCTACTTGGGATTAGAAAACAGTATTAAGGTATTAAGATATATAAAAAATATATTTATGTACCTTTAGTAACTAAAAGCAATGAGATCAAAATCGCAGAAACACATATCTATTTTTAAAGTTATTTTATGTACTTAATGCTTTATATTTTATATATATGACACGATTTTTTTATCTGGACAAAGTTAAGGGTTAGCTTTGTGCTGGTAAATGTTAATTGAGATCATAAAAAATAGATTCGAAACTTTGGACAAGTTGTTTGAATAAACTAATTCTATGAGAATGTATTCCCTTTTGGTACCATTATTTGAAAATGTCAAAATCGCTGACAAAAGGAATATTCTACTTTATTCGAATAATAAACAATAAATAACACGATATAATAACTCAACAAAAACAAACGACAAATTTTATGAACACACGTACAAAAGGTCCAAAGACCAAAAATTTAATTTTATAATTTAATGTAACTATAAATTTATGAAACTTCGTTAATTATATTGTCGTGGATTGAAATAAAATTCTTAAGAATCTTATCCGTAAAGGCGCATTCTGGAAGATGTGCAAGTATTAATTTGTTTATTTGGCGCAAATTGAAAATGAACCAAGAGATATATAGTCCTTTCGAACTTTCTATTTTTTTTTAATTCGGTGATTTGTAACTAAAATACACCGTTGTATTTTTTATAAGAAGTTTTTCGAGGTGTTTTTCTCCAAGAAAAATGTGTCAAAGAATAGATTGATTTGTGTAGTGATTACGGAAGCAATAGCATACTTGTAACAATTATTTATATTTACCAGAACTCATTAATAGCGTCAATCCTAAAGATTTTCAATAAATAAAATTAGAAGTAAATCTCCTCGACATCTTTGGGTGTGACTGGCTGTGGATATTCGCAATCCTCTTCTTCCTTGCCGTGATTCTGCTTTTGATTGCCAGCGGTTGTTTTATCGGCGTTTTGTCCCGAGGGTCCTCCAGCTGACGGAGGAACCACCTTCTCAACGACCTGGTCAATGAAACGGATTAGCAACTCTAGAGCGATGGGGTCCAGTACGCGAGTAATTGCGCAGATGTCGCGCGTGGCGATGTCAGACGATGACATCTTAAGGCCACGCATTGCTGCACAGACGCAAGCAGCTGCGATTAGTGAGGGGGCGGTTTGGATCAGGCTTGGTTCTGAAATTAAAATAAAAGGATTATATAATTTAAAATGTAATATGTATTGATTGGCATTCAAAACTTGAGTAGTTTTATAAAAAAACAACAACATAATTTAAAGGAAGACACGATCATGAAAAGGGTGAAAATACTTTATCAAAAAGCTTCGTTTTTTCATTAAGGGGAACTATTTCTCTAGAATTGCTAATAAAGAAGAAGCGTTATGTAACAAACAATTGAATAGAACTATGATAAAAACACTCCTGTCCCGTTGAATTCACACAAAGACATATGAGACAAGGGTATATATAGCATTGATAAAACTTGTACTAGCAATCGAGTTACGACCCGTCCCGTAACGGAATTCCATAATAACGTTTCAGGTGTGCAGAAGTACAATGACGCAAGGAACTAAACAACAATATACAGGTTTTATTTGAACATATTCGACGGCAATGCGAAGCCGATGCAAACTACGTGCTTTTCTTCCACATTCGTTTTTTATTTGGCATAAATTATTAAAGCACTGGCATAGGGTGTATGTATCGAGTAAAAGCTCAAGTGAAAGATAACGCATTACCTGTGAGAAACACTTACGTTTACAACATACATTGGTCGCGAAGCAATACTGTAATCAAACACCTGGCTTTCAATTTTCGACAAGTAGTAACAGTGGAGCATTTTATTTGTCTTTGTTTTCTTTAAGAAATTTTAAGAACGTAAATAAGATTTCCAATTTTCGTGAAAAGATATAAAAACTCGTATAACAAGTCTAATGTTTGCTTAAAAAATTGCAATAATTAAGCACGCGTTTATCGAAAAATATAAGAATGTTGATTACTTGTTTTTGTGCATAAATTATTTTATCGAATAGTTAGTTAGTTAAAGAGTCCGCAATCCTAAAGATTGGTTGGAAACAGCACGCCATGCCGATCTATCCTGAGCTAATCCCTTCATCCCCCTATAGTTATTCATCTCAACGTCTTCAACTATCTGACTCACATACTCCAATCTAGGCCTACCCACCCCTCTCTTTCCCTCCACTCCACCTTCCATGATCAATTGCATAATCCCCCCATGCCTAAGAATATGCCCTACTAATCTGTCTCTCCTACGCTGTAACACTCTCCAGATACTTCTCTTCTCCCCTACTAACTCTAGTACAGCTTCATTTGTTACTTTATCTTCCCAACCAATCCTCATCATCCTCCTATAACACCACATTTCGAATGCTTGTAATCTACGCTTCTCTTCCTTTCCTATAGTCCACGCCTCACACCCGTACAGTGCTACACTCCAAACATATACCTTCAGTAATCTTTTTCTAATACCCAAGTCAATATTTGATCTTAAAATCTGTTCCTTTTCTACGAATGCCTTCCTACCCTGTGCTATCCTACACTTTATATCTACCTTGCTTCGATTATCTTTTGTGATTCTACTGCCTAAATAACAAAAATCTGACACTTCTTCGATTCTATTATCTCCTATTGAGATCCTCATTTTTCTACTGCATTCCTTTTTGTCACACCTCATCACTTTAGTTTTACCTATATTTATTTTCATGTTAAAATCCCTAGTCAATACTGCCTGCATACCATTCAATACCCTTTCTAAATTCTTTTCGCTTTCTTCCAATATAGCTATATCGTCGGCGAATCTCAACATATATATTTTCTCTCCCTGTACATTCACACCTACACTATACTCTTCTTTTACTTTGTTTATTGCCTCTTCTATATATAGATTAAATAATAACGGTGAGAGTGTACATCCCTGCCGAACTCCCTTCCCTATTTTTGCTACCTCTTCTTCCCCCTCAATTCTAACTATGGCAGTTTGGTGTTTATATAAATTAAAAATTATTCTCCTATCCTTATAATCTATACCAGTTTCTTTTAAAATTCTAAACATTATGTCCCAATCTACATTATCAAATGCCTTTTCTAAGTCTACAAAAGCTATGCAAGTTACCTTTATTATCGAATAGTAATTAATTTAAATAATTTTCGTGTTAAAAACAATGAAATGCTTCTTAGTGTCAAGCCACAATATTGTGATTTTTTAGACACGTACTAATTGTGGACACCATTTCAATTAAAAATGTGTTAATTAAATATTGCTCTTGTAAACACGTCAACTCGTAATTATTATAAATGATAGTTTTATTTATGGACATAACTTCTAATATATTTGGGTGATATTCTATATTATAATTTAACACCGTAGTGATCATTTTTAAAAAGACATAACTTCTGTTTTCCACAAAAGGCAATAGAAAGTATAATCCTTAAATTAAACCTTAATGGAAACTTTATGTCGAAGGGTAATTTCTATATATTACAATATATTTTCGTAATAACATGGACATTGTAAAGAATAGATTATAGGAGGACGAAACTATACCAAACAGTAATATAACTTGTGATATAGTGTTGGTAATTAGGAGCAGGCCATGCAGCAGGTGGTAGACAGGTCGCTCACTTTAGACTTCACTTCTTTATCCACGAGATGTTCACTACAGGTTCAACACCAAGTTGCAGCTCGATACGATACGGATATTGTATTTCCAACTTCTGATGTTCCAATATTACATACTACGAGTAGACTTAGCCAATGCCTTCTTGCGTTCGTAAATTAGGTATACATGGTGGGCGTCAAGTAAAATAGACTTTTGCCATTTTACATTTTGATTTCCATAAAATGCTGCATACTTTAAATACTATTAGAAAGTATCAAATACGATTATTTCACCATTTGCTAGATTTTGTTATGGGAAGTCCAATTAAACATAACTACAATTTCTCATATTTTAATAAACTGTATGTTTGAAAATATTATTGCTAATCAAAACCACTTGCATGTTGTAAATCCTTAAAATACTTCAAAAATATAATCAAAGGTTTACCTTCTCATTTCTTAATTTTCTTATGGTATCTACAAAACACACAACAAATCTACTTGCAGATTTTATATCCTTGGAACAATTTCCGTTAGAAATGATCCATTCACGTGAAAATAAAATTGAAAATTTTGACATGCGACCACCATATAAAAATTTGTCTAGTGCAATTTCCCAACTAATCAGATAGATATTTAATTATTTTACAGAAAAAAAAAAAAATGGCAAAGCGGTAGAAAACTACTTTACGTGACTCCTACTGTACACCATTCATAAGCCAATATAAAGAGTGACCAGATGCAATTTCATTTGATAAATTAAAATTTAAATGAGTCATAACGTCGTAAACATTTACTCAATTTATGATTTTTGTCAGAAAAGTGCATATTGAAAATTGTATTCGTTACATCGATACTTGACATCCATAAGTAAAAGCAATATAACGTGCCTTCGTCATACAGCCGTTAAGGATGCACCTTGCACTTCCTCGATATTCGAGGATGCGTGCTTATCATCTCCTTCTGTTGCTGCTACATACTACGTCGTAGTTATAGTAGAATAAATAAGAAGTTGAGGTGGTGGTGGTCGATTATGAAACTTTTTAAATCACTCGTATGTATAGTACGACTATTGACTGGAGTATTGGGGTAAAGAAGACTGGACCTTGTATCTTCGTACATGCACGCTATATTACACCGCTATGTGGTGATATGTTGCAGCTGCCAGTTGCATTATAGGCTGTTGTGCAAGAATAAAAAATACAAAAATATTGTATACAAACAAGACTCGGACTATTGCGAGTTAAATTGTGACGGTATGTGATGATTGTGGTGATGGGCAGACCACGTGCTACATTAAAAATCACATAAGAATGAAAAACATTAAAATGAGATAAGAGATTTTACTATCGGTGAAAGAATTTTTGTTTAATCTCAATCAACTTGAAGAATGCATATTCAAAAATCATAATTGAACGAAACACAAAAACAAATTAATCGCCTTATTTCTAATATTAATTGTACATATATAAGTAATGGACAATGAATAAAGCCGCAATGGATTTAAAAAAAATAGATCTTATCGATAGAACGTGACACAGATAAGAAAAAAAATAGGCACCGTAAAAAAGAAAATTTCGAAAATATTTTGAAGACAAATTGGTATTGTACGTGAAGAGAAAATCCTGTAAGAATTGCGAAGATCACGAAATAAAATTGAAAGTTTTTTAAATTCTGTAATTTTTCTACTGCTTAAATTGAAGCGACAGGTGTAAAAAGAATCAAAAGACATCGCTGAACTTTACCACACAAATATGAGGTACTCCACACTTGGGACCAGCATCTCTTATTCGATCCTTGCAAATAACAACAGCTTCAAGCAACATCTTTCTTTTTTATTTCTTAATATCCGACTTGATATCTCGAGAAACGAAAAGGTATATACGTATTATTCTAGTATTAACTAAAAGATGAATAAAAAATAAAAAATGCCTATTAACCAATTCAAAATGCGAACTATTATTTTTAGAGGCTGCAGAAAATGTTGATCAGATTGTAAAGTATCATTCAAATTAGAGATAATACAATATGTAATTAGCTAGTGGCCATTTCACAATAAGCAACGACAAAATTAAATTCGAATTTGATCCTGGCAAATTTTTTTTTGCATTTTATCATATAGCTCACTGATAATTTCCTTTTTGAGTGTTCAAGTTTGTGGTTCATATTCGGGAGTGCATCCACATGGGACAATAGGTAACTAATAATCCCTCAAAGATGATAATTAATTTTTAGCAAATCGGTATATCAAAAACATATGGAGCGACTTCATCGAAGAGAAACATAAATAAATCACAAGACTGATACACTCGTAAGAAAAAAAAGATACGATTTTATATAAAATTTATGAATCCTATTCATTTATTTATTTATTACCCCCCGTAAGAGTTGCAAGCTAGATACGCCCCTGGTCCGATTATAGTCATATTGTTGCCGCCGTATGTTACGTTGTTACAGAAGATGTAGTAATAATATAATCAGCCCCAACCATCTGTGCGGGGACCGGCGAGAGCCGCGACCTGAGCCGGGGTTGATTTGTTCGTAATTGTTACACGGGCAGGTGAAATAAAAGAATTTTAATTATTTATGAACTTGTAGCAGGCTACACAAGGCGAAATAGGCGAGTTGAAACAATACGGGGTTGTTGGATCATATGCCATATTGACTATGGTAATTTTAATTACGGTCGGGGTGAATGAAATAAGGTTAAGCTACAAGTTTAGGAAAATATACATATTGTATTAGTATAGAATATCACCCAAATACCGTAACTTAAAGCATTACGTAGCTAGATGCGCATTTCGAAGGCTATGCCCCCATCTTCAGTACCACAAGAGGTATTTTATTTAGTTTTTATCTTGTGCTACTGAAGATGGGGCATAGCCTTCGAAATGCGCATCTAGCTGCTTAATGCTTTAAATTACGGTATTTGGGTGATACTTTATACTATTATTTAACACCGTAGTTATAGTAAAAAATATATTGTATGTTAAAGAATTGGAAAAATAATCTAAATAGAATAAATTGAAATGCAGCCTATAATAGTATATTAAAGAACGAATTTCATAAGGCGGGTTTTATTGCACGAGTTCAACGAGTGCGTGCACCGAGTTTTTCAAAGAACGAGTGTTATAAATGACTCATGAAATGAGTTTTTTATACTATTTTTTTCTAATTTGCGTCTTTTATGCCCCATTTAAATAAAAAAATCGAAATTTCAAAATTTGGTGGATTTTTTTGACTGTTGGTAGTAGCTATTGACACATTTGAAATATTTGAAATAAATTGTCAAATAAATTAAAATTAAACTATTTGTTGCTTTCTTTTGTAGTTTGGCGTACAATTGTATGATTTCAGGGACAAAATTAAAATTAAACTATTTGTTGCTTTCTTTTGTAGTTTGACGTTTGATAACTGGCAAGCAGAGCTACCAACATTGAAACGGTAAATTGCCCTATGCTACAAGCGAACTCAAATTCGCTATAAACGAACTCATTTAGGTTCGTTAATAGCTCTATTAGAAACGCAAATTAGAAAAAATCAATAATGTGTTGAAATTCTTTTTCATGAATAATTTCGCAATTCCTGCGGATCTTTGCATCTACTTTATTCAAGTAGTATGTTAGTTATACATGAATTTTTAACAAATTTATTAAAATTATTCAAAAGGCACGCGCGCTAATACATAATTTATTAATTGGGTCAAAGGCCCGTTTAGGTGCGTTGATATACCGCACAAGACAATGACAAATGGCGCTCGTATCGCGAGCATCTTGTTTCCTGAAGGTAAGTGAGATGGAACGAGGCGGTATGTACACGGACAGACCAAGACAAACGGAAGGAAGCAAATTATGTTAAATATTGTGATGTGATCGCACTAACCATACCTTAAGACTATCTTGGTGAACATACGTTATGATATAGGAAGTCCTTGTTAAAGTTTTTTAATTTAGGCTAGAAACCAAATTGTATTCTGCTAATTGTAAATTTACACATTCAAAATCGAAAGCACGAGACCGTGAAAATTGAAAACTGCGAAAATAAATCTTGGGCAATGTGACAAGATACGGAAACTAACATTTGAAATGTTTCACGCTTTCGTATTTTGTAGACCATGGCAAAACAATTTCACAAAAAGTCACTTTTCAGACTTGAAAAATCACGTCATTGTTATTTTTTTAAGGCGGTATTTTCTAAGCCCAAGTCTTCTAAATCGACTGGTAATCTAATTAATAAAAAATAGCAATATTTACATAGAAATTACTTACATTGATAAAATCGAAACAAACGCCTATATACTTTGCAAAATAGGAATTGTCAAATTTGAAGTAAACGGCATAAAATAATTAGAACATAGAATCAATTTCAATAATAACATATAGTAAGTCGATATAACAGTTCCGTGCCAATGGTAGCTGTCATAATATATCAAGCAAACGAAGTACTGTGCACATCCTTATACAGAGGCATTACTATTGACTATAATTGTACTATGCATTGAGGACTCAAAAAACCTTCTGTCTTCCACAAATTATGCTTCATCTAGATAGATCTACTTGTCGATTACTGCCCTTACACTTTCGGCACGAGCTGTTCTACTATCGCTATATTACATCATCATCATGGTACGTCTTCGTCCTACCTACAAGCGCAATAGTATAACAGGAGCCAGTTTAAATGATCTTCTGACTTCCGTACATTACCTATTGTGTCACAATAATGACAAAAGAACATGCTTTTTCTTGTTTAATACTTGAACATGGTTAAAGTGTAGATTTTTTGCTTACAAACTTACTTCATAATGCACATCTTAAAGAGAATGAAATAATTATTATTGGTTTCTATTGTTTTACTAAAAATAAATTCATTTCATATCGTAATATATCTAATTATTTCTCAATTATATGGTAATATATCTAAGTACCTCGCTGGCTGATCGTCCCCTAGGATTACGAACATTATCTATGTAAAGCTCGGGTTAATATTGCCATAAAATACATTTAAAAATGGAAAAGTCTAAAATACCATTCCATCTGGCTGTCACTATACCATCCAAAGCTTCCGTGGGCAGGACAACACAACACAAGACGTTACTATCCTTTCTTGTGGCGTTACGCTCTGAGGAGCCAACTTACGACAACAGATCGGCGCTTACGGCTTCTACACAAGCATAATAGCAAAGAAGGAAGGCAGGATAAGACACCATCGAGGACGAAACGTAGTCGTCCGTAGTACACGACCACGTGGCCGCGCAACAGTTGGTTTAACCGGTAGACTAAATTCAGTTTCGGAGTCCAGAAAAACTGCTACGAGTAATAAGGGGTAGTTTTTCCTTGGTACGAACGAAGCAAGTAGGTAGTTGTTACCATTGCGTGATCGTTATTATTTCCCGCTAAGTTCACGTTTCTGTTGAATCGTAATGACAATGCAAAACGTCTAATTGCTTACTGATATTGTCGTTGAAGACGAATGCTAAAGGTTCAGCATCGTAGAGAAAGATATCCTGACAAAAATTGCGTTGCATCTTTAGAATGAATAATTTCAGATTCAAGTTTTATTTTCTAATTTTTTATTTTCTAAATAATTCTAATTTTTCTAACTTTTCTAATACAGCTGTTAACGAACCTAAATGAGTTCGTTTATAGCGAATTTGAGTTCTCTTATAGCATAGTGCAATTTAGTGTTTCAAAGTTTGTAACTCTGCTTGCCAGTTATCAAACGTCAAACTACAAAAGAAAGCAACAAATACTTTAATTTAAATTTTGTCCCTGAAGTGTACAATAAATTGTACGTCAAACTACAAAAGAAAGCAACAAATAGTTTAATTTAAATTTTGTCTCTGAAATGTACAATTGTACGTCAAACTACAAAAGAAAGCAACAAATAGCTTAATTTTAATTTATTTGACAATTTAATTCAAATATTTCAAATGTGTCAATAGCTACTACCAACAGTAAAAAGAAATCCCTAAATTTTGAAATTTCGATTTTTTATTTAAAAAGGGCATAAAAGGCGCAAATTAGAAAAAACAGGTATAAAAAACTCATTTCATGAGTCATTTATAACACTCGTTCTTTGAAAAACTCGGTGCACGCACTCGTTGAACTCGTGCAATAAAACCTGCCTTATGAAATTCGTTCTTTAATGTACTATTATCGATCTAGAAGTAGTTGGGTACATGTTATAAGTTTGATAAAAAAATATGCCTAAAGTATTTTTTATATAGATACCTTTTCTTGAATATTCGAGATTGCATCAGGTAAAAATGTAGCTGGTTTGATGCAGCTGCCGTGGAGGACCATTTACTATTGAGATTCTAGGTGGAAAGAATAATCTGACCTGCCTTTTTTTTTGTTGCTCTTGGTAAATTAAATAATCTACATGGTTAGAACATTTATCTTGAGAAAATTATAAGAATGGTGATGCTCAAGAGCAGACGGATAGTTTTTTATATATATAAAATTGAATAGTCGTAATGTTACACCTTTTTAAACATTGCAAAAAAAAAATTGGAAAATATGAAGTGTGTTATGGTACTAAAATTTATAAATATTTTACAGGGTTCACCCCTTATTAAAATCAACATAACTTATATTTCAAAGTCATACATTAGTTTCAATATAAATTTAATATGCAACGAATATCCATCCCCATCATAAAATAAATTGTAACTATGTTATTGCAGTTCTAAAGATTTCATAATAGTTGCCATATTGCAGGCAGGTTAGCACACGTTAAGGGCAACGACTATCTACTAGCAGTGCATTAGCATAGAACTAACATTAAACAATAAAAAAAGACATATTCCACCACCTGTCTGTCTTGGACTTCTATAGATGTTGAACCCAATGAACGAGCTATTCCATTAGATAATAGTGAATAAAACTATCGAGGGCATCAACTAGTTTTCTAACGTAGGTTCGCCTATAGGGTTCTTCACCCCAGCAAAGTCGAAGGAAAGATGAAAAACAAAGTGAATGCTTTAGCTAAAGTACCAGCAGTAGTAGGTACGCATTTGAAGGTAATACAAGCAAAAAAAGGAACAAAATGATATTGGGATGAGGGTATATGTGATGTACCAGGTAAGAACCACCTGGTACTAAGAAGTTAAGCACCTTCGACTTCGTCATCTAGTTGTATTGCTTATGTGGAGTTTGCACAGATGATGTGAATATATTATATACCTCGCTAGCTTACATAGCGGTCAACATAATCCCTTTAAAGAATGCAAAAGTGTGAATCGACACTAATTGCCCGCACAAAAGGGTTAACAGTATTATATTTTGTAAACAGTCACAAGAGGACAATACTCTCTCCGTCTTTATGGCAAATTTATGGCGGAACATAATTTACTTTGCAACTTCGTGTGAAGTTCTTATACTCCAAAAGTATTTTCTAATAAAAAAAAAAATGTATCCATCAACATTTTCCACATCCACCCAATATTTGTACTTCTAAAAACGAAGAAATACAGCGGAATTATTATTTTTTCCTGTTAACAAATGATAAAATTGCAAGGGTAATTTATACTCTTATTTAAAAAAAAAATTATAAATGAAATTTCTTCCAATTGGAAGTCATTGGAGTAAAAAAATTAATCAGTAGCTGAAAATTCGGAATATCTGCGAACGATGTATATAAGTTAGGAATATACGAAGAATTCAGGTACAAGAAATCAAATCAAGTGTAAAAAATCACAACTTTATTGAAATGGTAAATGGGTCATGCAGCTGTTTAAATTTTGCATTTCTATTGATAATAGATCGAGATCACTTTTAATTTCAAACACAAATAGATGAAGGGAATCAACGTCACCTATTGTATATCTATAGCTATTGAAGGTAGGTAAGAAATCTTTGCACCCTTCTTACATAGACTTCTTCTGAAAGATATACAACATTAGTAGCCCTATGGGTATCATACAATAAGGCGAATTTAAAATGGTTCACCTATTTCAGACTAGACGCTATTGTTGTGTAAAACTAAAAAGTGCTTGCTATGGCAAAAACGTTCGTAATTTTTTTTTCTATAACATCTATTTAAACTTTTTTAAAGTTGAAAGCAAAAGTGTACTATAAACACAGTGGCATATCAAGAGCGGGGAATGTCAAGAACATTTTCAAGATTATACAAAAATTTGAGCCATTTAAAAATTGAGTGTCAAATATTCGCGATATGAGAGTTATGAAACATAACTGCAAATTAGTTGAAAAAATCTCGTGGGTATTTTTTTTTGCGTGTGTACTAAAGTTTTATATTCCGGAATATATGTTCAAGTACAAAAATGCTTGCAAGCAAGTATACATATAAAGCGAAGTAACAAAGTCGATTTTTCATTGGAACAATTGAAATGAAAAAGGCAATTGAACTAATTCCGATACTAAACTCATGGGCGTTAATAGAAATATTTAGCTAGCAAAATATAATTTCAAAAAATTTATTTTCGAATATCTTTACCTCTATAAAGTCCCATGAACTCGTATCCCCTATGTTGTATTAGATGGTCCGTTGTTAAACCTCGTTTAAGACAATTACGCGCATTTCCTCCTTAGCGCACAAAGACACGTGCGCATTTTATTAAACACAAATAATTAAGCTGGTGCAAATGCTAGCTCAAAGAACATTAATTTGTAACGGCATTTCCATCTCCTACCACCATTCGGCGACATTGTGTTTTGTAATACCGTCATATATAGCAAAGTACCTAATCATAACGGGTCCTTGGCGTAAGAAGACTGTTGTGCAAAGGCTAGTAACCCCATGCTCGAAGGGCGCGCGAAGAATAAGCTGTGCCTGACGATCGGACTCGGCACGACAGGACTGCTTGAATAGCCTGTCTGGAAGGACCCCGGCTTTCTATTCTGAGGATTTAGGCCGCTGCATATACAGCTACTAAGAAGGGTGCAATCGCCAAGTATTGGCTGAGCTGCGCTTCTTACCCCCGTGATTTCTAATCGTGAATAGGGTATGAATGCAAGAAAAAAAAGTATGTATGAAGAAAATTAGCAGAACCGTACTCAATTGATAATAGATTGCATATCATGTTATATTTATTGTTAGAAAAATTCAATTAAAAAAAAGTTATATAAGGTTAAGTTACTAGTACTTCAAGCAGCACGATTTGAAGAAGCGACCTGTTCAGAAATGGAACACTATCCGAATTCCAATATGATCAAATAGCTTAATTTAAAAATATATGGACAGCATTTTCTAGTATGTACAATCTATAGTATTTGAAAATATGTATGTTCAAAATTTGGACCAGAAGACGACAGAATGGTCAAAACAAAAACCGAAAAGTTTCAAATATATTAATCAAAATCTCAACATTAGCTTGATCCATGACTTCAATTGAGACACCAACAAATTTCACATTCGTCAGATTTCACTTACGGTGCAGCATGAAATTAAAAAAATGTTTGACCGGAAGATTATTTTGGTAAAATAAAAACCTTGTACGTTGATTATGGTTTCAGTAAATCATAATTTAACCGACTTTCATAATGTTCGAATCTTCCAAATCGGGACACCCTCTTAATCGGAAATCTCTTGCAATATACAGCCTTTGCTCTCGATAACTAGCGATAACAATAGAGGCGAAGAAAGTCTTTCGGCACACCTGGATACGACTATACTATCATCTTGGCCGTGTCGGGCAGGGGGGGGGGTATACACCAGCAGCTCTCGGTGGCAGTACCGCGTGCCCCAACCACCTCACCAACTGCGATTTATATGGCACAATACAGTCTACGGTCACCGTCTTTGTATTTCTTTGCGCGTTGGGTCTATTGTGTCTGGGACACATCGAAAATAAATCTGTACATGAACAAGATATGTATAATATATATCGTTCCGGGTTGGAACCGTGCAGAAGTGTCTTCAGGGTAAATCGAGAATGAAATGTAAAACAATAGCTTATTTGATGATTTTTTCACTTATTTATTTGAAGAGAAAGTAGGACAACACAATGTATTAAAAGATTATTGTTAAAAAAATTCCCCAAGGGACTTAGAAATTTTTTATGATAACTTGAGGAAATAAAGATACGTTATGATTTTAGACACGTCAGGTATATAAAATAAGCTTCAATGTAATTTGTAGCCAAAATGTTGTACGGCAAGATTCTAACTAAGTTCATTTGATACGAAATGTGAATTTCATCAGAAGCAGATGAAGACATCAACACAACCAAATTTAATATTACGGGCAAAGACGGTCCTGCATAGCGCACCCTTATATTATAACTGACTGGTACTGCCCCAAGGATTGGATCAAAGACGTCTCCCTTAGCACGCGCGACTCGTTCCAGACTCCTTGGCCATTGTCGCAGGAGTTCCTTAGACTCACGGCATGTGCAAGGACTCTGTACTATGCCCCAGGTAGTAAGTAAGTAATAGCAGTACCAATTTATATCAAAACCAACGGAGAACGCAAGAGCAAACATCTGTCTGCTGAGGCAGAGTCGCAAAAGAATAGGTGCATTAGTACAATGGACACGCTATCTTGAGCTCGTAAAGATTTTGCAGGAGATATTGAATTTAGGTGACTTCTGAACTATACGAACGGTAACGTAGAAGTATATAGAAGATAATAGGCAGTTAATTGCGTTGACTTCAATTCGAACAGATGCTGTATCAGTTATGGATACATCCGAAGGTGAAACGAAGAAGATATTTCTAATTACTAAGGGCTAATGGGTTATCATCAATCACATGTAAATTAAATTATGAATCCGCTCTTGAGATTAGGTCATTATAACTTACTTTACAATAATGAAATAGGTTATGGTTAACATCATAAACCTTAAGAATGAAAACTTCGTAGACGTTACTTCGTAGAAGTATTCAGTATTTTTTTTGTAAATTTTCTTTTGACCCAGATATTGCGCATCAAGGTTGCAGATCGTTTAAATTAAATTCTTTAATGTTAGGTTTTAATGCAAATTTATCTGCATATACAGATTGTTCCAATTCAATTGGTCAAGAAAATTTTGAATTTCAATAAGATATAATAACATTTCGCTGGAAGCATTTTCAACTTTAAGCTGTTGCAATTAAAAAATTACGTAGGTCATAGTTCCATGGACAAAATAGAAAAATTTAGACGGTATTTTTTGACATCCTATAGTACTACTCGACGTTTCTTTTTGATGCCATTAATAAAATAACATTACGATATTGCATATGACGTATGTACATAAAATTCGCATTTGGCGGAAATACGAGCACATAAAGAACAAGACAATTTTTGCTCAGCAGATGTGTGGTGTAAGTCGCAAAGTGAAGTGTATATTAATAATCATCATTATCATCAATTCTATACTCACTCAACGCAACGTCATCATTACTCTTTGCTGTATGAACTCGTAATTAATTTCGCAATTACCTGTTATCAAACCGCATATCTTCAGTTATTAATTTCGACAACTATAATCGGATAATCGCATCTGTCCTTCGAGATACTCTTCGATATTTCAAGAGTTTGTATAAAAATGTTACGATTTTTAAATCGTTTATACTTCGACATTCCAAAACGGTTTTATAATAAAAAAATCATTGAATGGCAGTGGCGGCTCTCGACATTTCAATCGAAGGGGGCGAATTTCTTAAAAAATAACATAATAGTAAGAAATCTGACCTAAAATGGATGCAAAATGATTAAATTCAATCATTTCTTAAAAGTGGTATTCCGCTTTTCTATCTTTCATTGATATAAACACTCCTTGCATAAGTTTGTGATCAATTTAAATCAGGCGATGGCCTACCTAATTCTTTAATTTTTACTCTGTCTTCAAGAGAAAGTCTATAAAACTCTATTTTCAATAAAGAACTAATACTATTCATTTTTATTAAATTATTTCTATTAAATAAATGTATTCTTGGAGAAACACGTGGCAAAATCGTACATACGTACAACTACACAGAACAGTGTAACTGTCTTATCTGGCTATTCTATATCAATTTTCCTGTATACTATACTAGGCTTCTCTGTTGGGACGCTAAAGAATAGCTTAAAACAACGATATATTATTAGCTGTAAAAGCAGTGTGACGTCACGTTGCCATAGCAACCCGGGTCGCTAGTTTGTTTGCGGTTCATACCACAGAAACAGATGATGTACTGCATACGGTGGCTCTCACTCTACCGCTTGCAACAGATAGGATGAGTGCATATGCATTTAACTCATACTTGCTCGACGCCACACCGTGTTGTGTTGCGTGCTATCGCAACGCAAGCTTTATCTTTTAGGAAAAAGAATGCCGAGTTAAAATATCACAATACAATTATGTATCGGCCAAAAAATGAGAATATAATTTTCCAAGCAAATGTTGATGTCTATGTAAGTGAATAGTTCTTAGAGGACATAGCCGTCGGAATATTGGATTTGGTGATGTAAAGATATTTAAAAAAAATGAACGACACTAGTAATCACCCCGTATATGCATATTTACTTGAATGGCGGATCGGAATTGGGGTTGAATGTTCAATGACTGATTACTGCACGCGTTAAAGCAATAAACTGCAAACCCGTGCATTACCAACACTGAACGTAAATGTGTTAGTATTTAATAGCTGGCCACACATATGATTGTAATGTTGAATGTTCCGGTCGAATGAGTTTGGTGGTGTACCGGAACGCAATGAGGCAGGCATTAGATCAAATAGTCCCGGTGTGTATTATTCCAAATTTCATTACACCCTTACTCTGCTTCGTTTGTTATGGATGTGTTCGAATTTTTTGTGTTTTATAGAGGCATAAATACGTCATTTTAATATATTAATTCTGTACTAAATTGGGGAAAATTCGTCGGGCAATACTTAAACAAAAATTGCAAATCAAAATAACATCAGATGGTGTAACATAAAATTTTTTTTTAGCTGAATATTAAAATTTAAAAGATTCATCGTGAACTAAAACTTATGTTATACACGACAGGCCCTTACATATACCTGCAGTCAATGAATACTTACTAAATATATAGTTGGCATTCATTGATGCAGTGTATTTAATTGGATACCATGCTTAACCTCAAAATTTTCACCATATCAGGCATTTTAACTAGATAGTTGAAATGGACCGGACTATATAATGAAATTTAGTAAATATTTGTTCATTTATATTTTAATTATTTGACCAGGAACGTACGGATAGTTCATTTTTACATTAGATAAATTAGTAGTTCTTGTGCACTATCAACAACAGATATGGCATGTGCAATATGCCTGCCTACTTTGGCGAGAAATGTCACATAAAAAAGATTCCATTTACATAGTTTTATCACTGTCCGTGAGATATATATATCAATTTTAGTATAGTAATTGATGCACGGCACTGAAAGTAGTACATTACAAATTTACGATAAATAAAATATACTACGGTCAGGTGCGTTTAAAAATAGGCATTAAAACAGCGAGTTAGATATGCCGTATTTAATTTAATATATAATAGTACTAAGGCATACTACAACATTATAAAAAGGTGAAAACAGAGTGGAAAAGCTATCGACTCCTGGACATTACAATTTACGATTGCACCCTACGCGTAAACCCTACGCCGGATCCAGATGTAGACATTACGAGTGTATCAAATAGCAGATATTACACGGCTTGTCGTACCTTAGATTCGAATTGTTATTAGCGTATGTGGTACTTTGCAGAACCGTATCAACAAAAGCACTCAATACTGATACTATAGAAACATATGGTTACAAGAGGAATAAAATAATCAAAAATGTAGTACCTAGCACTAAATTCAATAAAATTATAAACTAAAGTAATAGAATCGTTAATAATAATTAAGTGTCTTATAATTGCCGCCCTCAAGCACATTTGACGAAATGCTTGAATATTCAATGTTTAAAAATGCCTATTTAATAGTTCTCTTTATAGAAAATCAAAACGTACCATATAACAAAATTGCAATTCTTTGCAATAATTTCGAAGCAACTTCAAAATATCCCACATTATTTTTATTAATTTTCGAATGTAAACAAAACACGGTGTTCCAACATTCCGTATTCTAATTTGCACCTGGTTTTTTAAACATTATCTGATTTTTGTACGCATTCATAGACAGGCACGAGTACTATACTGTTATTGACTCATAGCTAGAGTAGTATAAGGTAGTACCATTGACTTGCGATTGAGTGCATATGGCTGTATTCCAGCTTAGATTGGAAAAAACGTGGCGTTCCAGTTTAGATTAGCCGGGGTGGAGCAGATAAAATGATAAAATGCGGATTATCAAACACGGTAAAATGAAAAATCCACAACAAACTCAGCTGGGCCGCGTAAACTGGCTTTGCGTTCATTGACAATTTATACAAACTCCCACGAGCGCTATAAATATTACTTTCAAGCATTTGTTATACAGTCATAATAGGACATCCGTGATTCCTTAACAAACAATATCGACATGGAAAAAATAAATAACGTTTGTTATTTGTGACGCTTCTGCCATTTTTATATTTCTCTCAAATGAGATTTTTACTAAGATGAAGGATCGCCTCATTTATTAAAACCACGCTTAAAGATTATATTGCCATTCCGGGTCCATCAATATAAACACAGAAACATCGAAAAATTATAAATCCAAGGTGCTTTGAAAATTGTTAAACCAGAGTACACCTAAGCAGGTACCCAGAGTAAAAATCACGAATGAGCAAAAGCGTTCCGACATATGTTCGTTCGCGACCTGATGCGTGTTGTTGTAAACAAAGACCTTTAAAAATGGCGTCGGCAGTTAATGCAGGTTTTTTAAAAGGCCAGCAGCAGTTAACAGCAGCAGCCACCATGTGCATAATTTGGCTAAGAAGCACCTGGCTGCATCAAATCAAGGCGAAATATATATACTCCGGTACGAAATACGGATACATCAATGCAGGAATGAATGCAAAAAAAACAACAAATAGTGATGGCAGCATCTGCTCCTATACCTCGACTGGTTTTCAGTATAAAGGTATAAGATGATTCGTAGGTAGTATTTATAATGACGCATTTGGTACCACCACACACTACGTAATATTCTAGCAGGAATCCAATGTGGTTCTAATCGGAGATCCACGTGTCCATTCTTCTAGTATAGTAAGGGTGGCATAGGTGGAACTCAATACTAGAACACTATACATTATACACCCTGCTTGCTACAAGGGTGTATATATTTTGCCCTGAAGTAGTACTGCGTATAGTACAGAACTGGTACTTGAATGTATATAATTTTCATTTTAATATAGCCAGGTGTTGGAACTACTCCTATGGAAAATATATGATTATATGCTTCGATAAAGAATGACCATTGAGAATGTCATTTTCGGATTAGTTTGAAGTTCAAGAGAGTACTTTAATAGTACCTATGAGTGGTATATACATTTTTATTACACAAATACTTGCAGCATATGGCCCCCTATTATTTACAATATTTGTAAATCGCTGTGGTGTGCAAAGAAATAAATTCCTCTTTTTACATTTTTAAATAGTTTCCAAATACAGACCACCAATCCAATATATTGATTGTGTGTTCGTGTCGTATAATTAATGACAATGAAAATGAGTAAGTGCGTGGGAAATCCATGCAGTTTTAATGCAAATATGAACTGAGGAATCTCTAAGATGCGAGCTGCTGCTGCAGCTCCGTTGGATTAAGAAAAATGTAGATTTAGAAATATATAATTTGTGGCGATATAGCTATTTATTTAAAGTCTAATATTGATTGATAGTATATCAATCACGATTCGTGACAGAGGTATTTTATTTAGTTTTTATCTTGTGCTACTGAAGATGGGCGCATAGCGCTTGAAATGTACATCTAGCTACTTAATGCTTGTTACGGTATTTGGGTGATATTCTATATTATAATTTAACACCGTAGTGATAATTTTTAAAATTGACTTAGTTGTTAGAAAAAGATTGTACTAAAGGCACATGTATGGATTGTAGTATTGTACGGCTGTAAGACTAGGACAATTGTAAAACAAAAATATTATAATAATTAATAATAAAATAATAAATTGTAGGAATAACGGGATTCGGGCAATAAAATCAATACGAATATAATCTTGCAACGTTTCAGTATATATTTCAACACTTTCCTCGGGCTTCGATCACTCACGCATTAATAATCATTTAAAAAAAGTTTTATTAGATTAGATTTTCACCTACGGTCAAACATCTCGGAAAATTCTGATTCATTTCTGTAGTTCAAATTTTATTATCTGCTCGTTGAGAACTCGTGGAGTTCTCAGAACGTTGCAAGATCATATTTGTTTTGATTTTATTGTCCGAACCCCGTTACTCCTACAATTTATTATATTATTACGTACGTTAACTGAGAGTAAATTAATAATAAAACTACAAAAAGTATAATTTAAAAATTCGCTCAAACTGTCTCTTAGGTGTACTCTCTGAAGTCTACACACCACAGAGGAGCTTCTTTAAATCATAGAATCAACAATTTCCGTTTTGATATCAGTTTTGGTCAAATTCATGGTAACATCCGCACTTTCCTCTAGGTCAAACGCATACTAGTCTTACTCTTTCGAATAGCTTTTTTTAGAATATAAGTATACTATATCTATCGCTTCTAGAATATATCAATACACGTTTTTACAAGTGTCGCTTCTTTTCAAACAATAAAAACTTATTATCATCATTATTATTTTTTAAATGATCACTACGCTGTTAAATAATAGTGTAGAATATCACCCAAATACCGTAACATAAAGCAATAAGATGGGGGCATAGCCTTCGAAATGTACATCTAGCTACTTAATGCTTTGAGTTACGGTATTTGGGTGTTATTCTATACTATCATTATTGATATTATTTTTAAAATTATCACTATAGCGTTAAATAATATTATAGAATAGCACCCAAATACCGTAACTCAAAGCATTAAGTAGCTAGATATACTTTTCAAGGGCTATGCCCCCATCTTCAGTAGCACAAGACAAAAACCAAATAAAATACCTCTGTCACGAATCGTGATTGATATACTGAAGATGGGGGCATAGCGCTTGAAATGTACATCTAGCTACTTAATGCTTGTTACGGTATTTGGGTGATATTCTATACTATTGATATCATTATTGTTTAGAGAGCTAAATAGAGGGTAGAAAAATTGGTAAACGTATTCGATTCTAAAATCAGAAATCTGGACTTACCGGTATAGCAGATAGAAACCAAGGTATGCGCATGTCGGCGGATATAGGGACTATCTTGGCCCCAGGTGGAGCGTTCGATGAGGTGATCAATGTAATCGAATCCAGTCACAGCAGCCATATTCCACTGCAGTTTCGACAGGACAAGTATTTCCCAAGACTGCAACAAATAACAATAGGGTAGACTAACAAGCGGTATGAATGAGAAACAATATAATACGGAAAAGCAACGGTACTACAATAGAATTGTGAAACGGAGGGTGCTTTATTTTAATTTTTGCATCGACAAGAAAAATCCCGCCGAATATAAATATCTCGACCGACCGTTATTATTATGCGAAAGACATGTATGTGTTTGTAATTGTAGCAATCTCGATTAGCTGGGCTACCCTGCTTGAGATGAAAAAATAGTGGCTAGTGCTCGGAATAGACGAGGCCTAGATGAGGGTGAGTTGCTCATCTACAAACTCACTACGATTATACAGGTTATAGCACTAGTACTTAAGAGTAAACTGGAAATTCAAAAATGAAATCGATAATAAATATTATATTCATATTATTCTTTCATTAAAGTTCTTATACTAACAGGACCAAGGTCCCAATTACGTCCAATCTGTTTTCCATGACACAGAAATCAGCTGGATTTCGAAGTCCCAAGCTACCAACCGCTTTCAAAAACATTATATAATATATTTCCATTAGTGGTCAAATAGAAAATTGCTATTTCTTTGGAGACTCTGAAAGGAAATGTGCATTCTCCTTTGATTTTCCAAATCAAAAATTATGGACCAAAATTCGCAACTGTTAAGAAAATACTTGAAGTACTCTCTTGAGAATGTTGGTCCCTGTATATGAACCAACACTAGCGTATATTACACCAATTCTGAATCACTTGTTACTGACCTAACCTCGGTGCAGATTCCCATACATCCTGAGAGCCATTGTGTCTACAGTTCTATCGCGATATATATCACATTATGCGAGTACTACCCCATAGCCATGTACCAGCAGTACCTTCACTGTAGTCATCGTCGTCTCCTAGTCTAGTCTACCCCATCATAACAACAGCCGTCTGAGATGTTTTCGCCTCATATAAAACGGAGCAGAGCTACAACTACAATTGCGACGTATAGACGACCTATTGTTGTCCTCTATATCGCATGAATAATATTTGTCCTCTCCCTGGAAGGAGAATTGCATCTACAATTCATGTGACAATGTTTTTGCCTATACAACCGCGCCTAAGCTAACAAATACCATGAATAATACGATGAATAGCAAAAACCGCAAAGCTGCGGTGGACAATTGGACAAACTATGGAAAACTAGATCGGGGTGACATTTGGTTAAGTGGAGAATTAGTGTACGTGAGATAGTACCGTTACAATGAATTCTCAGACAATTAGTAGACCGAATTTTTATCCCAATAATATCTAATATCAACGCGGAATTCCGCGAGAATTTCTAATCAAAGCGCTATTTTCAAACGTCCGTTAGTATAATCACTTCTTCACAAGGAAGTACTATATTATACGCTTGATATGGAACCTAACGACAACCTCTATCATAATGATTATATCCAAGTAGTACTTATTACAAGCATCTCTTGTTTCTGTCGTTACATGGGAATGTGGGCAATTGGACACCCACTTCCTCATATCGAGAAAATTACCCCTAGTCTATATAATAGCACCTCAATAGTTTTTCTGCATGCATATAATAATTGGTGGCTTGTAACGTAATATAGTCTACAAGGAAGTACAGTGTTCTTAAAGGGTTGGATTTAGTAACACTTGAATACTTTCCAAAATCAATTAATATTGTGTTAAAGCAATGATCCACTATTTCACTATATGATATATACAAGGGTAATCAATAATTTTTAATATCAATTTAGATTACTTTTGTATAACATTTTATAGGGGTGACTTTGAGGCAAAGTTCAAGAAGAAAGGATGGCAAGCTAAGGAGCATATGTCGTCATTTCTTTTGAGGCTCTTAAGCGGAACGCGCGCCCTTTTTATCGGTTAAAATAAACTGAAACATGGTAACTCGTTACATACATGAATAATAATAAATAATAAGGGCATATGTATAATATTTCCTTGCTTAAACTAATCTATTTAGATAAGTCTGCAACTTATGGTGTGAAAAAAGGAAGCCAAAGGCCCTACCGCTTAAATTTATACATTAGACATTTTTTCTGGTAAGGCTCATACCTAAAAGCTATTGTTAAACTCCCCAATTTCACTTGTGCAAAACCAAACTGAGCAAAATCACCAAAATTCTCATACATTTCCTAAAATCCCCAGAAATTCTCATATATACAAGCATCTGTAACCCGGTTTTTGGACGCTATTGTGAGAAATTCAAATCGGGCACATTATTATATATGATTATACAAGGGAGTTACCTACACGTACCCGTGTATTGTGAGAACCGAAATTCCGATACGGGACCCTCTAGCCGAAGCCTTCCAGATAAAGAGACCCCAACTATTGTCCCAACGTCATCACGACCTACGGTGCAATAAATTATAATAAGCACCATCAAGATCACAACTCTGAACTGATACTTACAACATGTTTATTATACATCTTCCGCTACCGAAGAATAATGCGATATGTAACAGGAAAGGATGTAAATGAAATTTTAGAGCACGGTTATGTTGGTATTGTAACCCCTTCCAATTCATGTATTCAGATCTTGAATGTATAAGCATATTTTCGTCAAGCGTATTAAAATGTTCACATTATTCTACAGAACACCCTATATAAAAGTTTATTTTATTTCCAATGCAGAACTGATAATTGAAGAAATTTAAGAAAATGACAATGTAATATAATTAGTTACATATTGGGAAAAAAATTAATAGTATGTTATGAAAAGAATTTCCCTTTACGCGAAAAAAATGTTTCATCTTAGTATTGATTCAAACATCCCATAGTACAATGAAAAACGACCTCTTCCTTTTATTCTTTCATTAAAAGGTTAAAAGTAGATCACCCAATATAGCCCATCTTTTTGGTATTTTGCCTACGATTACACAACCACAAAGGAAGCAAATATGAAAAGTATTTCCGCTCAAATGTGGATTATACGTGCAACATCCGACCGTACGGGACAATTTCGTGTCATCGCGATGCCCGTGGTAAATTAAAATAATTGCCCTTTGCGGTTTGCTCCCCTAGCTTTGTATATAAAGATATGCCAAGATAGATTCCATTCGTGTTTCATTTCTATGTCCGGATATTCTTCCATCTTCAGGAAAAGGATTTAAGGTGCTTGGTCACCGCAATATCTTAAGACATATAGAACACGCGTTGATCTTGACGACAATCAGTGCCCGGTTGTAAGCACCACCAAGACGTTTACTTAAGGATGGTATAGTACAGACGCGTGCTCTAGATATGAGATATGTGAGTACTATAGATTACAATCGCATGATTAGTGTAGGTAGCACGCCATTTGATTTCTTTAATCTTTCATTCACCGGATGTGAAATATTGCTATTGTTTCATGCAAGTTGCAGTTTATATCAATATATCTATGTTTAGTCTCTGTAGTATAAAGCCAATTAGTTTAAAGATTATGCAGCAATATTCAAAAAAGAAAATCTCGAAAAAATATTTCAACTGAGTTTGCAAGACATAAAACTATAAATGTATAGGTTACCATATAACGATACTTTGCAAAAAAAGCAAAAAAAAACGATCTAATATCGACCTAAGCATCGGCAAATTCTATTAAGCTATTTGTATAATTAAGAGGGTGGTTGGTAACACATAATGGTAGTATCTAATAATTTTTTTTGTGTAATTTACCATAATTGGACAGAGGTTCTACCCGTATTTCAATTAGTCAATCTTGAATTTACGATTTCTAACGACTTTTGATCAAGTGTTTGATTTAGAATGGTGCAAAAATTAAAACTTTTCATTTTTAAATTCAAACGTATTTTACAATTAACGATTCAAGAAGTTTTTATAAACATAGTGCAGCGATGTAAATTTGTCTCCCAACCATTCCTAATATTCCAATTTAGGTATTATGGGCTCGGCAAATGTTTTCAATGTTCGTTACCCGCAGTGTCAATGTTCAAAAGACTAAAAGAAGCTGAAATTTTGAGATTTAAATAAAATTAATATGGCTAAAACCGTCAGAAAGTGTCATTACCGAATCTGAACCTTTTTTTAATGTGTTAAAATTAATTCGTAGAGATTCGTAAAAGAGACTAGCCTAAGAAATTCCTCCAGCCTTTGAAAATACTATTTTGTTGAAAGGCTATTTACTAGAATTGCTGACAAACTTATAAATTACCAAACAGCGATATGATATAAATGCCTTAAGGAATTTTTGTTTTTAATTAAAATTTTATGTTAAATATCTGCCAATGTGAGGAAGGTATGAAAAGAGGTAAGGTAGAGTTGGGCCACAAGGAAAATTAAGTCTCATTTTTCTAAAGTAAATCCAGAGGGCAACATTATATGTGATAAGCAAGGTAAGGAGCTCAAAGAATTTAAGATCCGAGTTAGAAGATGGTATATAGTGATTCCGATTAATTTTGTTAATACACAGAATGGCATACCGTGATATTCTCAGGTGTAACGCTGTAATCAGTGTAGGCGCAGAGCAGCTTCACTTGGAAGCTGTTGCAGCAACGTATCTTGGAGGCGAGCAACAGACACGTGGCAGCAAGCAGTTGCAGCTGCGATCGCTTGATGCGACACGTGCACAGGAATCGATCCATGTAATTCACGGCCAAAGGTAGGACTTGGTCTTCGATGCTTTGCTCCTCACATACCTGTTGATTACAAAGTTTCAAAGTTGATTTATATTTCTTTAAAGGATAGGCGCTGAGAAGGCTCTCCCATCCCTAATGGCCCTAAGTTGCCGTAATTATTATGGGCCAGCTCATACACTTTATTAACTTGTAAGCACACTTCAGGGAACACCTGAGTGGCAACATTCATTCACAACGTCCATGGTCCAGTGGGGATTTTTCCTCAATTCCGGAGCGGGATTCGAACCCACAACTGCATGGTGTCAGTCTCACGACTATACGACGACACCACGGTACCCCCTTTAAAAATGACATTCAATTATAACGCTACATTAGTTTTTAAAACCGTAGTCTCATTAAATCATAAAGACAATGATATCATTATTATATTATATTCGATAAGATTCCCAAGGAATTTAAAAAAAAATCATTTATCTCCGGCAATTTTCTTTGATTTTCTCTCTAAACATTCAACTTTTAATCTCAACGTGAAAATTGATATTTAATTATGCAGTAATTACACCAAACGATGATGTTACGTCGAAAAAGTACGAAATTTTTGGCATAATTATGAAATGCAAAGTATGATTATATACATTACGCATATTGATTAGTTACCTAAACATTGAATAATTGTATTGAACGTAAAATACTGTTATTAATATTCAATTTTAACTAAACAAGTATATAGAAATTTCAATATGTAAGCAAAAACTAGAAACAACTAATTCCTAGACATTTAAACAGTAGCGGTAATTCAAATTAACATTTTACTACATTATCAAATGAACCGACAATTTCATTATCTATAATTATATAAGTCTTATCTATAATTTATCTGTACCATACAATAATAAATTTACTATAAACATACCAAAGTCTGGACTATTTATATTTATTGTTTCATATTTCCTCCTAGTTCCATCTTCATGGAATTTCAACTGTATGTGATTATAAATATATATTGTATATTTATAATAAACTTGCCGTTATATGATTGTTCGATTGCATTTCTGAATTTCCCCGAAGATGCATGTAGTGAATGTATATACGAAAAAGTATAAATATAAATGTGCTGAGCATATTATTGGTTTATAAATCGGCAATATATAAAGTCTAGTGTTAAGAATAACATTTCTTTGCGCAACCGACCCAAAATAAAACAAAAACCAGTTGCAAATTCATTTGTCTAGATTCCTTAGTAAACAAAAACCGGTCGGTGTTTACAAAAGAAATAAACAAACCACGTACTTCGAGCATCCAAGTGGTGACCACCTTCCGCATGTACGGCTCGATGTCCCGCTGGATATCTTCGAAGTAATTGCAACGGGACACGTACATCAACTCGTCATTAAGCAGGTTGTCCACAACACGTGGATCTACAAAGATGACGGGATCACTTCCGGCATATATCTGTACATTATGCGGTATACGATCGTTGCAAGTCAGCTCCATGCTGGTTAAACAGTATCTTTCTTTTGTAAACTGACCTACGTTATCTACACTGTATATCAAAATGCTGTCTATTTCACAAAGTTGATATGCGCAATAAGCAGAATTACTATATACGAAGTACACAAGACGGGGAACGGAACGAATAATTAATAAAAGAAAGATTGAGTGCGAGATGTTCGGGGTTTAGGAGATACCGTTTCACTGGCTCCTATGCCCTGAACGGTTTCAGTGCAACTGCACTTGAACTGTAAACAGTCTTACAGCGACTCCTGCGGAACTTTGCCGGCGAGCGTGAAGAATGACGACGTGGTAGGTAGTAGTGGGGGCACGATAGACATATATGTACAGGTCGATCGAGAAGTGTGATAAATTTTAATATGTCCAATTGTGATGAACTAATGCGGTTTTTCAAACATTCGAAAAGTTGTTTTTTTATAAAAGGTGTTTGGCTTAGGTGTTACCACCAATTTCAGCCACTAACATGTTGCTATTATCAAATAGTTTATATTGTAAATTGTATTTATACCTACACTGTGTTTTGGAAATAAAATTATTATTATTCTCATCCATACCTCATTTATACACAGCTAATACAGGGACCTATATTTATTTTTAAGGGTTCAGCAGAGGTTACAAAAAGTCACAATTCTCTTGTCAAGGGGCCCATCAAGACCTATATAAACAAATAATTATTACATCGGTAATTTCCGTGTTGTTAGTTTTTAGGTGGCTAACTAAGTTTATAGGAAATACTACTTTCAACTTGATCAGACGGTATACAGGATATCTCTTTGCCGTTCTAAATTTGAGCAAGCTCACAGGAGCAATTAAGGCTATTTAATATTTTGATTTTATACAAGTGAGGGGGGTACCTTCCATGCCCAGTCTTCAGACTAGTGAAAATAGATTGTTTGGTCTTATCTTCAAGCAGTTTTACATTGGGAAGTTCATAGTAGATAACGGTGTATTATAAGGGGCTAAGGGACGAGAGGATTCGAGAGGATCTTCTGTTTTTTTTTAAAGATAAAATCTTTAACTGGGACATAAGTGCTGATATCCTCACTGTTAGATTAGCTTCGAAAAGTTAGCTTGGTAGTTTTTTACGAATGCAATTTTTTTAATAAACAACGCATTATGAATATTATAGAATATCACCCAAATACCGTAACTCAAAGCATTAGGTTTTTATTTTGTGCTACTGAAGATGGGGGCATAGTCGTCGAAACGCGCATCTAGCTACTTAATGCTTTGAGTTACGGTATTTGGGTGATATTCTATACTATTACTTAACACGGTAGTGATAATTTTTACAATTATGAATATATTTATCATCACTAAGTTTTTCCATGTTCGAGTAATTTGATATATATATATATATATAGGCCAAGAAGTCCAATATATAAAATGATTACTGTGGCATTAATAAATAATTGCATCACATTTCCTTTTTACAAATAGTTTCAAAAAAAAGTTAAATTTAAATGATATCGTAAATGTTTAGCATGCTTTTATTTATTTCTTAGTACTAGAAATATATACAGGGTACACCACCAAAGACGCTATGGAATTTCCTGCAAAAAAAATAATACAGCTAAAAATTGGAAGCCATATACATAGCTTAAAACTACGTTTTAAAAATATTTTCACTTATATAAGGTGTTCCATATTTTGCTTGAATTTAGCTTTGCAACGATATATTAAATATTTTGTAAACATTACACTTTAGTTATATCAAAAAAGCCCCCCAAAAATAAATGCAACTGTATATCGTTCATGAGAAAGATAAATCCTATAAGATTTGTGTATAGTATAAACAATAATACTGGAATATGTATCTTCTATTAAGGATTTAAGCATATTTTTTTATTCAAAGCTTATTTTTGATGGTCATATTGACTATTTCTGTAAAAAAATGTATAAAACTCTAGGATTCATGAGGGTATGTCACCCTTTTCAAAATAAAAACACATGTATCTACCTATTTCGGTCATTAATATATACGATATTACGATATATACAAAAATAGGATTGAGAAAATACAAAAGAGATTTGTACGCTACCTAGATAAGAACTTTAATTCAACTAATCCAAGTGTAGAGTACACGACTGCTTGTAATAGGTACAATTAAATAAACCTAGAGCAACGTAGAAATTATAATGACATGTGTATATTAAATAAAATTATATAAATTTTATTTATAAATTATATAAATTGACATACCGCTTGTTCAGTACCTAACTTTTTATATACCTGCCTATAATGCTAGAAAACTATACATACTTTTTCTGTCAATAAACACAGTACATCTTTAGGTATAAACTCCCCCATTTAATCGAATTATGTCCATATTCAAAAACAACATTAATAATATTGATATTGTAAATTTTACGTTATTAACATATAAAAGAACTGTAACGAGAGAGGCGATTCTAGCACTAAGAACGGTAATAGAAAAAAGAAAGAAGGTAGGAAAGGTAACTTGCATAGCTTTTGTAGACTTAGAAAAGGCATTTGATAATGTAGATTGGGACATAATGTTTAGAATTTTAAAAGAAACGGGTATAGATTATAAGGATAGGAGAATAATTTTTAATTTATATAAACACCAAACTGCCTTAGTTAGAATTGAGGGGGAAGAAGAGGTAGCAAAAATAAGGAAGGGAGTTCGGCAGGGATGTACACTCTCACCGTTATTATTTAATCTATATATAGAAGATGCAATAAACAAAGTAAAAGAAGAGTATAGTGTAGGTGTGAATGTACAGGGAGAGAAAATATATATGCTGAGATTCGCCGACGATATAGCTATATTGGAAGAAAGCGAAAAGAATTTAGAAAGGGTATTGAATGGTATGCAGGCAGTATTGACTAGGGATTTTAACATGAAAATAAATATAGGTAAAACTAAAGTGATGAGGTGTGACAAAAAGGAATGCAGTAGAAAAATGAGGATCTCAATAGGAGATAATAGAATCGAAGAAGTGTCAGATTTTTGTTATTTAGGCAGTAGAATCACAAAAGATAATCGAAGCAAGGTAGATATAAAGTGTAGGATAGCACAGGGTAGGAAGGCATTCGTAGAAAAAGAACAGATTTTAAGATCAAATATTGACTTGGGTATTAGAAAAAGATTACTGAAGGTATATGTTTGGAGTGTAGCACTGTACGGGTGTGAGGCGTGGACTATAGGAAAGGAAGAGAAGCGTAGATTAGAAGCACTTGAAATGTGGTGTTATAGGAGGATGATGAGGATTGGTTGGGAAGATAAAGTAACAAATGAAGCTGTACTAGAGTTAGTAGGGGAGAAGAGAAGTATCTGGAGAGTGTTACAGCGTAGGAGAGACAGATTAGTAGGGCATATCCTTAGACATGGGGGGATTATGCAATTGATCATAGAAGGTAGAGTGGAGGGAAAGAGAGGGGTAGGTAGGCCTAGATTGGAGTATGTGAGTCAGATAGTTGAAGACGTTGAGATGAATAGCTATAGGGAGATGAAGGGATTAGCTGAGGATAGATCGGCATGGCGTGCTGTTTCCAACCAATCTTTAGGATTGCGGACTCTTTAACTAACTAAAAGAACTGTACGTGCGAAATTGCTATAAATTACGATTTTACGAATTTGGAAAGGTTTACATAATTTTGTATGGATTTACGCACACACACACACACACACACATATATATATATATATATATATAAAATTCATATTATTAATGCTTTCCTTAAACATTACTCGGTTAATTATGAAATTGTCATTATATAAGAGTTTAGATATTAATACAATTTGTATTATCTTATAAAACAACCAAAAATGTTAAATTCTTGTTTATTAGAGGGGGATACGATACTTGGGTCATGTGACCTGTTTTCCCTCCATGTGTAAATAAATAAAAATAAATAAATAAGGGGTTTTACATATAAAATTTTCCCTTTTTTAAATTAAACGTGTCTAAATGTGAAGTGTATTTATAATTCCCTGTGTAAAATATGGATATATTGGTGAGTACAATTACAATTTGTAAATTATATTTTAAAGTTTCATATTACCATATCAATTTCCATTTTGCATCTTGTTATGGCTCATCTTTTGAAATTTTCTATTTCTTTTGTAATATGTTTGCCAATTAATTCCTAAAAAAAAACTAATGAACATATGTGCTAAAGTAATATATCGTTGAATAGCAAATTAATCCAAAATAAAGTGAGATAGAAATAACTTTACCATTCCATTTAACATAAAGACCCGAATTGAATACATGAAAATTGAACACCCTGCATATGTAAATATTCCATGGCATAGTGTATTAAGCTTTGTATGTGAATCCGAATTGTCAGCTCTCTATCTTTATTAGCTTTTGGAGGAAATTCCGTGCCGTCTTAGGTGGTCTCTCCTGTATAATCAAATATATCCTAGCAAATAATAATTACCCTTCGATGTTCGACGCGTACAGAACACTTTTCACTTGGGATGAAATAAATCGCTGGCAACTTTAACAAATGAACAATTGGTAAAAACATATAAATCTATTCCCAATTTACAATAATATAAATTAAGGTGCAACATCCAATTACAAAAGAAAGCTGTATAAACGCAATAGGAACACACAATAGCATCACTGAGTAACATAGGTTATAATTGCCACTAAGCGTAACAGCATTAAATATAAACGTCATTGATCATAAAGTGAACATAAGAATTTAAGAATTTTTTATACTGAATGATGATATACTTTGTGGCGATTATGTAGTATAACTTTGATGTGAGCTATAGAATCGCAAATATTACGTGTATACATACCTGCAGATTCAGTGTGAGCAGCGTGTAACTTACCATCGCGTAACTTGAGTATTGCAAAGTATCAAACTCACCCTTTTTCACATGTTCTATTTGTCACACGAGTTTTATCAAACACAGATAATCTCTTTTTAATTGCACCAAATCATAGGTTAGCTCTAAATAACCAACAATTAATGAAAATTATTTCCATTTTATCTTATATATCACAATTTTGGGAGACAACATATAATAATACTTGTCAACTTAGTATAATAAACTAAAGAGAATAATTCTTATATACATATCATTAAACAAAAACTATTATGGCGATGCAAACAATTAACACCGTATGTACAATTATAGAAATGTCATAATACTTCAAATTTATATAATGCAAAACTGGTAACATTAATAACTAAATTAATCGAACGAAACGCGGTTAGAAATCCTTAAAAATATAGTCGGTACTATTTTTACAAATCGTTAGTATTCGTTTTGGTAGTAGCGGTTTGGGTTTTTATTCTTGTAATTAACACAGAATTTTGATTGTGGGGCATTAATTTAAAGGATCCTTTGAAATTTTGAGCCATACTCACAAAACCTACAGTACGCTGATGCGTATTAGTTGTAATCGTATTACTATTAGAAGTTTGAATAATTTCACCAACTTGTTGAACCATTGGTCTTCCTATCACCATTGCGGTTGTAATTGCATTTGGTCCTTCAGTTGTTACATCAGATTGAAGCTTTGACTCATCATCCTTATTATCATCGTCATCGGATATCTCTATAACCTCCGATGTCGCTTTCACGGGAGTAATATTAATTATTTCCGCAGAGTCCGCACTATCTCTTCTTAAATTATCCAATTTAGCTTGTAATGCCAAATGTTTGCTAGTTTCATTTCTTAATATGTCAGTTAGTTTCACTGTAGTTCGACGCTCAAAATCAATCGTTCCCTTTAGCTAACAAAACATTTTTATAGTTAATAACCTTAAAAATTGCACCTAATCATAGAATGAGGCCGTTTCATAAAAAAGAATTTTAATCTAACGCGATATATGGATGAATGATAATTATTGACAGCATTTTTTATTTATAAATTATTAATAGGCTTTAATTTATAAAAAATAGAGAAAAATAAAATTGACGAATTATGCAACTGATAACAGCACAAATTGTGAAGGGTATTGCGCGTTACACTTACATCATATTGTCATCCAATAAGAAACAAGCAAATATAATAAGAACTATATATTTTGCATATTCCTTATTAGTAAAAACACACAATTTCACTTTGTGATACAACCCCATGAAAATTCTTACCGATGACATCATATCATTCCAATTTCGAATCTTCGATAAGTCATCTTTGGTTAAGAACGTACTGGCAATATTATAGCATTTCTTCAGCAGCATCCCAGATGATTTCTCTTTAATATATGCAGCATCTGCTTCGTTTATTTTAAGATAATCTACCATCATGCTCATGTTTAAATTGCTAAGAAGATGCACACCGAATCTACCAGCAATCTACAACACCCAACCCATTATTTACCACATTTAATTTTAGAAAAAATTGTAAAAATTTCTTCATTCATTCGAAAGAAGAAATGTTTAAGATCGAATAGAGCTTACATAAGTATCGAAATAATAATCGCTATTGATTAGCTTGAGATTATTTGGCTTCGCATTTAACAAGGTAATCGTAATCTTAAAATTGGAAGGAACAATTATAACAGTACTTTCAATCAAACTAAAAAAGAAATATCATGGGATTAGTATCAATTTAATATAAGCGGCAATATAAAGACTTACTGGATTAAAGATTTTTTGGCTTCTATCAATGTCTTGTACATCTTTACAAATCTCCACATGAGATATAGGTAATTGGTCTTCTGACATCTATATATTCGGATGTAGCCAAAACCAGGAATGTTTGATACTAGAAATTGGAGAGTTTTGTGGCTGTCATCTATGAATTCAGCGTCTCGATAATCCAGTCCTAACACACGAATATCTTCGTTCACATTATGATTGATAAAAAGAGGATCATCTGTCGTATTATTTGGACTGCACGCAGATGAAAGACCAGCGGCAGTACTTGAAATGGGTTTAGGCGAAACTGCTGGACTACTCATCGGAGTTGCACTTGGTGTAACAATTTCAAAATTATTATTCTTCATGGCTCCTACAGACCCGACTGTAATCTTATTCACACCAGTTGTTGATAATGATGAAACAACGTTGTTATTTACAATGAGGAGACTCGTTCTAGGAGAACGGTTTCGCATTTCTTTAGCCAATTTAACAGCATACTTTCCTTTCTTCGCCGCCATAAAATCGGAAATCCTAAGTAGTTGAGGAGGTGAAGGTATCGTAGGCTTCGGCAATATTGGTTTCAGATAAGCTGTCGTGTGCAATAAATTCATAGTATTGACCGTAGGTACTTTCATAGTGATGACAGGAGATGCTTTCATAGTATTGACAGAAGCTACTTTCAGAGCTTTGAGGGAAGATACCTTCATAGTGTTTACAGTAGATACTTGCATAACTTTGGCCGAAGCGACTTTCATACTTTTGGCAGAAGCAACTTTCATACTTTTGGCAGAATGTATTTTCATTTGTAGTTGTTTAATCCAGGTTCCCACGGGTATCTCGGGATTCCCATGAATCTTGTTGAAATTTTCCGTTGACACGAGCATATTCTTGTAGTAGCACAAAGTTTCGCATGTAAGTTCTTCATTTATATGGTATGGTCCAATAAAGAAATACTTCTTGTGTTGTGGTGCAACATAAATGGCAAAATCTGCATGGGTTGCTCGTCCACGAATATCTCTATTTTTAAACATGGTGGTGCTGTTTGTGATTCTCGCTTGTTCAACGATTTCTACCAAATATTCGTGAGGTATACAGTAATTAGTTGTGGTCATGTTTAGTACCGCAAATGTGGAAGAAAGTGACAACATGAACCATCTATACTTTGCGTTGATAGTCGGCAAGGATGCGTGAAATAATCCACTTTGTCCAGTAAGGGCCACAGACGGATAGGTGCAAGTTATTGTTGGTATTTTCTTGTTTTGTATGTTAAGGATCTTCCGTTCTTGTTGTGCGGATCCATTTACATTATATGGCACGGATGACCCGACCTGTATTTTTTGGGGCATTGATACTGGAGATGTTTGCACCAATGATGGTAATGGTTCATCGGTGTACTCTATTTTACTCTTTTCACACATGCCGCATATTTCAAATTTTTTACTAGCAATTACTCTCAAAATAACCAGGAAATCTTGAACTGCCGTCATTGGTATGCTACCTTCCATCAGCCATTGAATCAAATAATTGTCTGTTTTAAAATCGGCACCGATAAATCTCACATTTTTGAATTCTGGAGATGGTCGCATAGAGTCCATTGTTAATATATATTTCGAAGTGGTGGCTGTTGGAGCATACCACACATGGAACAAACGTCGATTGAATCTATATGATAGCAACATAAACGATAATAATCGAAACTCGTCTTTGGCATCAGCGGGTTTTCTTAACATTTTCAGGAATTGTAATCGTACGTTACTAGTTGGCACTAAGAATCTGAGAAACTCTGGGTCAAAATTTTGTTTCAACTTATTATTTATTGACTTCTTCGACTGTATAGGATCTCTGAGTTTTCGTACTTGTATAGTAGCTTTTTCGTTTACATCAACCATTGTGGACAGCACTTGCTTCCTTCGACTGGATTTGGATTGGTGGTTTTCCTGAATAAGTTTAGGAACAGAAATATTTGGTCGATTGATAGTAACAAGGTCTGAACTTTCAGATATTTTCGAAATATCTGTTTCTACGTTAATAGTTTCAACATAATTTTCAGATGATTTAAGCGTATGATAGAAAATATTAGAAGCTTTAGAAGCTTTAGAAGTTTTATTAGTAACATCTGTGCTTTTTACGGGTTTCAATTTTAATTCAAACCGCTTTATATGCGAAAATTTCCTCTTAATTTTCTTAACTTTTTTTCGCATTGCGAGTTTGCTCCAAGTTGAACCTAGAAGACCTTGGATAGTACAATCATTATCGTTTTTGTTTGCTTGAACAATACCCAATTGTAATGCTAAATTATTTGCTTTATCTTGTGATCGGGCAATTAAGAATTCTTTAAGACATTGACACTGGTATAACTCATGTCTCCAGCAAAATGGAATGATGTGATACATATCAACTTTCTCTATTCGAACCGAACATTCCTTAATGTCAACTCCGTAGATGTTACGAATATGTTCAGAATGTGAAATATGCGATTCTTCTTTACTGTGTTTCTGTTCCTCGTTACTCTTGGCCGCATCAATTGCTTCCAGAAAGTGTTCGTATTTTTTTGGTGCTCGAGTACATCGTCGTCTTCGATCAACAGTATCGCCCAAAACATACGTTTCATTTTTAGTACAAACTATGGTTTGAGTGAATTCCTTTTCTACTTTGGCCAGATTCTTGGTCGCCTCTGATTGTAATTTATCGACGGTACTGAATAAGTCCAAGTCGGATCCAGCGGGTAGTGTTACTGTGGTATTGATAGGGGGCTTATATCCACAAATACAACCAAAAACACATTCGATTCTTCGACAATGTTCTTTAGAAGGTAGCGCCCCTATCAAACTAGAGCAAACACATCCGAGTTGACAATATGTCTTGTCACATATTATGTTGGGATCTTCATCTTCATCTATGTTGATGTCTATAAATTTCACTTGTAGTCGTCCTAATGCCAAACGTAATTGCCTATTTATGCCTGCTACTTTCGTGGTCACGGGACTTTCTTTAGTATCTTTCTTGCTTGGACTTTTCGTCATTTGCTTTGAAGGCTCTTCTGTTTCAAAATCAGGGTCATCTTTAATGACGGTGTCTTGAATGGCTTGTATTTCTAAGCAAGTCAGTAAGTCATCAACTATTTCCTGAACTTCGCTGGAAATATCACCGCAAACTGGTGGAATTTTGGTTCCTCTTGTTTCAATAATGTGTCTTTGGCGCAAGGTAAACTGAGTCTGACCATTGTCATAAGAAACTGGTAACCGATATTTCGTAGGTTTCGAATCTTTTAATGCAGTTAAAGCAAACTCAACTTTATCTTTGCTTAAGTTAACTTCCGATTCAGCGTAAAAAAATTGCAAAGCCCTAGGGTGTAATGACTTTCCAAACTCTGCTGTTATTTCCAAGAATATTTTTGGTAGCGGTTTAACTATGCACTTCCAAAAATTTGTCGTACCCAAAATTAATTCTGGTTTTTTACACATTGGGCCGGCCTTGTAGGAAATACTTTTTATAATACTACGTACTATAGGTTTCCGAACCATTTTATCAGGTGACCACAGTATTGCTTTTGGTGGACCTTCATTACGAACAGGACTGCTATCATTTGGATTCAATATTGTTACCATTTCTTCTTTAGAATTATTGGAAATTAGCTGAGAATAACGGGAAACAATTTTGGCCCGGAAATAAATAGTCCTTTTTTCACGACAAGGCACAACATATTTTCTACCTTTCCAATAAACACTTCCCACCGCGAAGTCTTTGCGTTTATTATGACCTGTGTTTGGCAGATCATCGTTTACAGATCTTTTTATAACACTTCGGTTTAAATTTCGATAGTTTTCAAATGGTTTGGATGTAGATTGCTTGGCAACAGAATGTGAAGTTTTCACTGGTTTGTGTTCTTGTAGAAATAATTTCCGTTTTTCAGCTAATGTTCTGGGTTTATTCCCTTCTTTTGTTATTGAATCATATTTTATTAATGGCTCCACTCTATATTTCACATCACCTTTAAGAAGGTTCTCGTCCACTTTGGGAGACGAATCTATTTTTGGTCCCATTAAAAGCATTGGAACTTCGTAACTGATTTTCAATTCCACTTCTGATTTATCCAATAAAAATTCGTCGAGCATTGAACTCGAAAACGCATTTTTCTCAGCATCTTCTGTTATTTTAGGATCAGTATGATCTGCATATTCTGTTTGTATTTCGTCCAAATTATCTGCCACAACATTTTCTATAATATCATCAACAACGCTCGGATAATGAAAACTGCAAGAAGGTACTGCGAAATCTTCCGCTATTGTATTCATTGCAGGAGAACATTTCTTTGATTTAATACCCATGGATTTATTTTTCCAACCTTTAATTTTTTTATAATCAGTAGTTTTTGTTAACCATATAATTGGCGAGTTTAAATTATCATTTATAATATTTATTTCTTCTATTTCTTCATCATCTTTATGATCAATGATTGGATCGCGTAATTTTGCAAAAGTTTTCTTTCTTATTCCTTTTGGAATGGTTGTACGATTTATAGAAGTGGTAAAAGCAGCGTCATTTCGCTGATTTTTTAAGATATCGAGTTGCTTTAAGATTTCAATACGAATATTATCATTGGCATTTTTATCATAAAGAGATTTATCTAAATCTTTAAATTCTTTTTTGGTAATGTTAGTTTTAGAAAGCGTCTTTTCTGAACTTTTTAATTTCTCCACTACTTTTGAACCACTAGATTTTGATTGTATGGATATAGGCCGTTCTATAAGATTGCCGTTTGCAGAAGAATCTTTCGAAGTTAAGTTATTACCATCGTTATCTTTTTGTAGAACTGAGGAAGCAGCTGATGTTCCTGGTCGCATATCATTATATGATAGTTTTTCTAGTAACATATTGATATGAATTGTGCTTATGGACTTATCACGAAGAGAACTGAAATTTGGTCTTCTATTCTTAGGACGCACTCGCATTACACTGGACAGAACCTTATCTTCGGGCCCTTCCTTGTTCAAAGCTCTTTCTTGGTCATCCTTACATTTTTTTAAGATTGCCTCAATATCCAGTGATGGAGTATCATCATCATCACTGATTTCAGAAATATGTTCTGTGGTTGTACTCTTCTCTGCTTCTATAATAGATTTTTGCACAAGATCTGTTTTTTCTATATTGTCAGATGGACGCTTGACAGGAGTCACATTTTGAATGATTTCAGTTTCATACATTACTGAATCATGACTGTTTTGTATTCCATTGGGCAAACTATTTGATTCTGAATCATTGAAATAAGAATCAGGGTCTTTCAACTCACTCTCTCGGCAATTTTTAGATGCTTGTTTCGTCAGCTCTAACCCCATGGTTTCATTACTGTCTTTAAGACTAACAGACAAATTTTGTTGATCACGTTCCTTAGACACTTTGGCATTTGCATTATCGACTTCAATTAATTCATTGTGCATTTCACTTGGGGAATTGTTATTCTTAATTTCCATCGTCTCCAATATGACGTCTTCTGTCACGGCATTCTCAGAATGCGAATTTTCCAACGCCATTTTATCTGCCTTGGCTTCTACTTCAAAACATAAATTTTGTTGACGAATTTGTGCATCAGTTTCAACAAGCTGCATGTGTATACCTTCTTTACAGTCCTCTATTAATTGGATAGTTGGATCATCAGCTACTTCTGAATCTTCTGTAGTTGAATTATATGAATCTAAGCTATTAACAATTTCATCAGGGGCATTCTCAGATATAGCTTCAATAGTTTCCATTGGCGAATTCTCCGTGTTTGCAGATGGACAAACAGATTTAGAAATATCCTCAATGATTGAGAAGTGTTCTTGTTCACTATTACCAATTTCATCTTCACCATTTTCAGTCAAATATTCAATATGCTTTGTACTTTCCACATTCTCCGTTAATAGACAATCATATCTTTTTGCATAATCTTCAGAAATTGGAAGTAGTAATTTGGAGTTATTAATAATTTCACCATCATTTTCAATAGGCAAATCTTCCCTAGGCTTCATCGATGAGCTTGCAATATTCAAGACTTCTGAATTATCATCAGTATATAGAGGCTCTAATTGAGAACGGCTGCCTATTTTTTCGTGATTGTCAGTAGACAAATCTTCGATAGGCTGCATAAGTGCAGTTTCCGTTTCATGTGTTGGTAGGTCGGATGGATTATCCGATATTTTTGAATTAACTTCAAGTTGAGGTGATACTTGTGAGTTGCTGGTAATTTCATCTTGAGTTTCTATAGGCAAATCTTCAGTTGGCTTCATCAATTCAGTAAAGATATATGAACTTTCCTTATCATCTATTGATCGTTCAGATAGACAATTAATAGGTGCTGAAACATCTTCTGCAATTGTTGGTTGTGATTCAACTGGCTTCTTTATCAATTCTTTCTTATCTATTGAAAGTTCAGATGGATATTTAACAAGTGCGGAAACATTTTCTGCCGTTGATGATTGCGATTCAACGGGCTTCTCCATTAACTCTTCCTTATCTCTTGATTTTACAAGAGTTTCCTCAGCAAGTGAAGGTTGCGATTCTTGGCTATGTACAATATTATCAATATTGTTATCACCCTTAAGTAATTCTACGCAAAATTTCACATTTTTGTCTTCCTGGTCATCGATTTTTATTTCATCGGATGAACTAAAGATTTTTGAAGTCTCCTCTGCAGTAGTTATATGGAATGATTCGCCATGAACTATTTCATTTCGCCCATTTTCCGATAAATCTGTACTAAGTTTTATCTTTGCGTTATTAGTCAGTAGATCAATCGTAGTATTATATATTTTCAAATTATCATTAACTACAAGTTGCGATTCTGTGCAATTATTTTTATTTTGATAATGCACATCTTTAGGATTGTCTTGAATAGTACTAACAGTAATCGGAGCATCCATATCATCTGTTATATCACCGGCTGAATAATCAGATAAATCAGACAAATCTCCAAGATCGAAAATGTTTGACTTTAATATCTTAGATTTATTATCCATTCCGGAATTGTTATCTTTCCGCATGTTTTCCAAAAGCAACATTTTTGGAGAGTCCATGTCTGTACAATACGTTGCATTTGAAAATGTTGGTACTAGACTACATTTTTTTTTGTCATTGTCATTTTTGATATTGCTGCTGCAAGATTTCTTTGCAATAATTTCTACCTCATCTGCTAATTGATCAGATGTACAATCAGATATATCCGAAAGATTGTCAATAGATGTATGTCGCGATTTTGGGATATTCACAATTTTAATAGGAGCATCTTCACAAGATATTTTAGAAATACTTTTGGAAGGTAAAGGTTTCGATTTTATACTAGTCGAGACTGTATTATTTGTTTTCTTAGATAGAATAATATCAACTTTACCAGAAATAATATTAGTGAGTGTTTTTTGTTGTATATTGTCTTCTGATTCGCGCATTAATGCTTCTTCCAATCTCTTCTTTTCTGCATTCAACATTGTTAGGGTTGCGTCTTCAGAGATATTAAGATCAATTTTATTACTTAATTGATTATAAAATCCACTTCTTTCTGAATCAAATATATTCGTAGGATATTGCACTTTGTTACTACTTATATTAGTCGTCTTAACTTTTGAAGGGTTGTTTGTTTCATCCATGCGTTTGGCCAGTAGTAAATCTTTATCAATTATAATTGCATCGTTGCTTCCGAGTGAATCATTTTTGTGCTTCGTTAGCATTGAATTATTACTTGATTGGCCTTCGGATATATCAGTTGATATCAATTGAGAAACTTCCGAAGCAAGATTTTTTTCTTTACTTTCAATGAATTTCTTGGCTGACTGATTCATTCTATGAACTATGTCTGCACCTGTACTTTCAAAGGATTTATTTCTTGGTCTTTTTTGTTTGGAACTAATTTCTGGGTTCTCTTCTGAGGCAATATTTTTAAACGTAACGGACGTATTCGAATGTGCATTCTTATTTTCTGATAAATCATTACAGATATTCAACTGATCTGGTAATGATTTGCGCTTCTTGTAAATACCATTCATCAAACGAAGTGCAACATCTTTTAACGCCATTGTTGATTGTGCAGAGACAGCAAAATCATTGTTCAAATGCTTTGGTGGTGATATCTCCTTTCCATAATATGAGGTATGGACATTAATTCTCTGCATATCTTCAGCAGAATAGACTGGTCTTCTACGAGTACGAAATTTATCTGTCGTTTTGCTTATTTTGCTTTGCCATTCGGCGTCACGCTCCCTTGACCGAGATCTAGATCTTGATCTTTTCCTGCTATACTTATATCCACGGTCCACACTCTTGCTTTTACTTCTATTCGATCTGCTTCCACTTGAAACTCGTCTTGAGTGGCTCTCATCTCGGTTCCTATCTCGGGTCCTACGACGTGATCTACTGCGAGATCTACTCCGTTCACTGCGGCTCCTATATCTACGCGGTCGACTTCGACTTCGACTTCGACTTCGACTTCGACTTCTACTATTACGCGCGGTCTTTCTATGTTGTCTGTCATCGCCGTGACGATTGCTCGAGGAGCTTCTATGTCGGTAGTGTCTTTCTTGATATCGCGATGTGTCTTTGCCACTATGTTCGGATCCGTTACGATCTTGTCTGTGAAGTGATTTCGAAGACAGATCTGGGTCATCACTATTGTGATCTCTGTCTTTTAATCTGTTATTAACAAGTTTATTCCATTTAATTGGTTCATTTCTACTTTCGGTGCTCTTGGATTTGTTAGCACTTTCCGCGAATTGTGCAAAATTATTAGATTTTTTAGCACGTACATTGCCAACATCGGATACTTGATGGTTAAAACTTCCACTTTTAACAGAATCCTCACTATCCGTACTAATATCAATAACACCTTCATCTTTACCCTGTCTATCAGAATTGTTTTCTCGAGGATCCAACGATTCTGTATCACTAACTAAATCTATAACAGCAGATTGATCAACTTTAGATCGTTTTGGGCTTTTTAGATAACATAACGGAGGCAAATAGCTACTATTTGTATTAAGGTGGCATAACAAATCCTCGGTGAGTGATGAGCTCGAGGTGTGATGAAGCACTGATTCATTACAATCTAAATCGACATTGATGATCTCCGTATTTTTATCTATATGTTTTGATGTTTTAATATTTCCTGTTTGAATTTTGGACTTCTGGTGTGGATTGGTAAGCTTTATCTGACGCGCCAAAGCAGCGCTAAATGAAGGTAGTTTATTTATATTCTTCTGGGGTGTACAGTTGATTTTGTAAGATGTTGTGCTAGTTACGCAGTCAATTTCAGTTATGGCCGTTGATTCAGTATTCTCACCTGCTGATAGTTTCCGGATCAAGTCTTCCTTAGACCATCCAGTTGCATCCAGGAAATATTGCAGCTTCGGATCCATCTCAACTGATAATAAAAATATCTGAAATTAAATGATTCATTAATTATTAAAATACCATATCTATTCAGTAAGCACAGGGAAAAATACTGTTAGATTTTTAATTCTAACTGTTGTTTTATTGTTACAAAGTTTTAATGTCACTTGATCAAACTATGCACTGAGCTGCGCTAATGTTTTTATAATTTTATTATCCCAAAATCAACGTTAAGCGTTGATAGTTTGTGAAGGTTTTTGAATTAACCCAAAGATAACGCCATTTTGCCAAGATCTTATATGTCATATGTTCCGACATTGTAATGATGAGCAATTGTATACTGTCACTTTGTACATAAAAATATTAGATTGCCAAAAAGCGGAAGTACTTTAATACGTTTTAATCACTTTTTCTCTTAATAAGCATGATTTTCCTCAAAAGGAATTTAATACTAATAAAATGTTGAGAATCGTTGCTCCAAGATCCAAGACTACAGATAGCCTTGTTATTTTTTAAAATATCTTTTTGGTACCAAATATTAATCCAAAATGGTTTTTATCGCACATTAAACAAGTTTTAATGTACTTATATGTACTTCGTAAATATAGTATAATTTCATTTCCAAAGTACAGCGCTAGTGAGGGTCACAAAGAAAAAATGGTAAACTTCTTAGCGACTGGTAATCATAATATTATTGCACGTTCATCAATAAATATTGTAAATATAATAAATAGAATCGGTTTAAATTTTTGTTCCAAATCAATTGAATTTCTTTTTATATTAGCGGGAAGGCGAATTTGAATATGCGTTTAAAACGGAACCTCAAAAGTTATAGAAGATTATTCTTATAGCCGTGGAGCATGCGATAAATTCATATATTTTTTTTATAATCATAATATCGTTACTGCGTTCTTGTTATGATTCATATAATGCTGCTATAAGGTCCGAGAATAGAGTGAATTGTTTTCTAACCTCGAAATAATTAATAAAATAATAGTAAAGTATTATATAATCAATTGATGATTGATATATAAAATGTTCTACTTGCAACCTAATTATCTAAAACATGAGAATAAGCATAAATAAAAACGCAAATAAATGGTGTCTAAAAGTATATGAAACTACAGAAATTAACATACATAATTTTTTGTATTGCATTAATATATAATAGTAAATAGGAGATAAAGAAACAGTAATACTTTGTGTTTGTTCCTTCTCTTGCTAGAAAATAATGAATCGATAGTTAATGACAATCATGTCAAAAGCACTAGCTTGTAAATGACATATTCAATTGTTGTACATTATTTGCAATATCCACCATTGCAATACAAAACAAAAGATACACAAAGGATTTGATTTGATTTCAATATTCCGTTGAGATCGTTGTATAACTGTTTTTCCAACATTTTCTTATAGTATGCAACAAATTTATTAATGTTATAAAATATTATCAATACAAATCGACAATAAGTTAAATTCAAGAACAAATTAGTTTAAAAATGGTTTAGAAGTACTCCATTTTGTCACCACTTTCCTGCACTGCTTATGTTTATGAATCGTATATATATATATATATATATCGGCATACTGTGAAATACCAGTATACAAAAAGCTGTAAAAGAGAATTACACTAGATAACCCTATAAGCGCGATTAATAATTGTTAACAATATAAACAAATTTCTTCTGCAAAATGGTACTCTACAACATATTAAAAAATAATTCAATTATTTGTTGTTCCAATGATTTTCAGAGATATTATTATTATCGTATTAAATAACGTTTGTATCTTCAGCTGGAATCAATATTCATACCATCGTAATGAGTATACCTGATTACATATAACAATATGGTAAACAGTTAATAATATATTATATATAAAGAAATTTCTAAAGAAATTAGATTTAAAATACGAGAACCAAAATTAATATTGAATACTTCTTTCATAAATGTAAAAAAAGGCCCCGATTTGAAAATAAAAATAATAGTTTCAGGTTGAGTTTTGTAGCGAGCTGCAGTACATCGTATGATTGTCATTGCAATGTAATACCAACTTAAACCTGCTTGAATATGTTCAATCTATAGCATGAAATTACAACCACAAACGTATAAATTGTATTTAATTTGCAAAGTGGATTGTTATTTTATATTTCTAAAGAGGATACTCACTTATTAAGATGGTTTATTATCCCTATCATGTATTATAAATAATAAACTATTGTACGAACTTAAAAATGCCGGCTTCTACGCCTATCCCGTCCATTACGTACTGACAATCACGAACGTACACAAGTTAGGCGAATAAGGAAAGAACTTTGCAAACGAATTCACTTGATTAAACCACGATGAAGTACACATACAATGTTTAATATCATCCACTTAACTATACAGTTTTTACACTAGCACTAACATGAATAACTGCGGACCATAAACACAGCGCCGTCTGCCATATTGCCAGCCATTTTGAATCTAATTTGACATACCAACTTCCTATCAATATGGCTGCGGCGTCATTTTCCACTTGCAAATAAATAAATACACTCGTAATTGCTGAAAATGAAAAGCGGTTTTTATAAAACACTGCGTTTTAAATGCCGGAGATGAAACAATGCGTATAACAAGAAATTCTGGAAGACGTGCAAATAACTGGCCGCATTAATATATTTTACGCATGCGTGCACAAATTTGAAATGAAAACGTGGTAACGATCTTTTTAGCATTACTGTGCGAAAATAAACTTTCATTTCAGAATTACTATAATAAATACGAATGTAGTTGTATATTAAATCATGAACAACAATATAGTTTATATGCTGAACAATATTACGCACTGGTCCAAAAGCGAATGTCCTCCATTTTGAAATATACTTCAGCCTATGTTTTGTAGGTGTTAGAACTACTAGACATGGTTAGAAAACTAGCACAAAAAAGCGTTAAAATAGAATTTAATAAATTACGACTTTTTAAAATTAGTATAAAATTATTATAGGCTTTTAACCATTTAAGTATCAGGCGTAGTTTTATTTAAACTGCATATTCTCATTATTACTCCAATTTAATATCTGAAGAAATTATTAAATGCGTGGTATTTAAAAAAATCTATTTTTAATTTTCATATACATCGTAAATCAAATGTTAATCATTCAAATAAAACTATTGGGAAGGCAAATTACACAAAATCACAATTGTTTATATTTGAGAGTTCACTTAACAAAATATTTGCATAGTTTAAAATAAAAAGAAAAAGAAATTGCAACAGTGCTGGAAGTTGCACACAATTGCGTTAATAAATCATAATAATTTTCGTGTAGCCATTGCTAGAAAGGAAATCACCTTCTTTTACCATCTGTCGATCTTCTAGTATCTAGTGTTAAGGAAATAGTTGTATATAGTTAAAAATAAAATAGAAATTGAATTTATTTATAGTATCTAAAAGGATATTGTTTATCTCGTAGTTCCACGCGGTCATGCGAACGCTCTCTCAAATACGGACTCTTTTCCTAAAAAATAAAAAGTATTTGTATAAACCCGAATAAACAATTTTATTTTGGAGTTTATACTCTAGAATGATGGTGTTTTTCACGAGTTTCTCTAACATGTGGAGATTCACTCATTTCGCCATTTTGATGCATTAATTTTGCCATAGCTGGAACAAAAACAAGATTCTGATAATCAAAAACAGAAAGTAAAAAAAAAGAATTTAATTGAATTCTATTACCTTTGTCTTCATCACGACGTTTCTTGTGTTCTGCTTGGAGTATTGCCTCCTCTCCTCGATCCTAAAAATAAATTTGACGAAATTTAAACAAAAACTGAACCACATAATTAATCAGTAAAATTGTTTTAATAACTAGGAACAACGATGCGACTTTGGTGAAGACCTACGCGTTTTCTTGTTATTTTCTTTTCTTTTCGAAGTTCTTTTTCATCTTCGCTATGCTTCTCCCGTTGTTTTTCCTTCAGCTTTGTAGTCCGTTCCTTTTTTTCAATTGACTTATCCGCGGATAAAGACGATGTCGTAATGACATAATCCTGCTGCATCTGCATCTGGGACTTCCTGTCTTCGTTTGTGAGCTGTTTACTATAATTCTGCATAACAAAGGAAATAGGAAATTTGGAATTCTACAATATTAACCAAAAGCAACATTTTTGTTAAATCTTAGTGACTCGGTAATTTTTATTTAGCGTATAGTCAAAAATAAATATGGATCAATAAATTGTAATCAATTAATCTGTGGATTGAAAGATGTAATATCATAAAATGTTGAAAAAAAAAAACGATATTCAACTTTATTCACGTAGTACGGAATCTAAAATGAAATAATGGATATTGTATTCAATATTTAGACAAATAATCGTAGATATGCTATTTGTGATATTGTGATTTTGACATCACATTCAAACATTGATTTAATCTATAAAGGTATAAAAATTTTCACAAAAATATTTTCATGCACTTTTAAAGTGCATGACAGTAGTAAAGAATCAGACTACGAAAAATAAGCGATTTTGAGTGATATTGAACCATACTCACTAAGATCATGGTGGAGCTTTTGGTTTGAAACCAACAGAACATATTTGATATATAAAGAAAAGAAAAATAATACCAATTACGAATATGTACAGTGTAAGAAGCTATTGTTATAGAAATTAAAATTAAAATATTCAGTGTTTTAAATGAATTGAGACTTCGATTTTAATTAAAAAAATATTTCAGTTATAATTAGTTACTTTTAGAAATTATAATCGTGATAATAAGTAAATGTTTAATAAAAAAAACACGCAGTTGAGATATATATGGTTTTTTCAATTAATCCAAAAATATCGTAGATTATAATTATCTTAGGAGCCGATTTTGAAATTTTGGACGAGGTAAAAAATCATTCATGCTAGTCAAAATAATTTAAAAATAGCTTTAGGTACTATTGAAATCACCACTTGTAAATGCATATAGGATGAAAAATTTGTTCATAAACTAAATTTACAAATGTATACCATGTCATGGTGTATTGAGGGTACAGTTAATAGAAGATTTAAATTCTCATATGCCACTAGACCCTCTTTAGGAACCAGTACTTACCAAACCAGATGGAAATACGTCACAGCGACTTATTGATATTTTAACGGAAGATTGGGCTGACCATGTTTGGGGCTTCTGTACAACTGGAATCTGTAGTAATTTATAATGCCACTAATAGCGTGTCCGTGTACACGAATGAAATTTTTAAAACACAATGATTTAGATGAATACAGTTTTTATTGTTTAAAACACAACACAACTGGAGAAATTTCTGGATCATCGAATGGATCACGATAATGATGTGCTGCTGTCTCACCCTGGATAGAAAACTTGTTAAAGAGAAGATAAGCGGAGTTTGAGCCTTTTAATTCTTGCTGGGGCGTTCAGTAAGCTATCAGGAAACGATGTATGAAACCTCGGTAGAGTAATTGAAGAGCAGCAAACTTTTTTAATCGTTGAAGAACAGTTGTCAAAAAGTACTGGTGTTTTGTAATAATAAATCGTTCTCAAGATATTCCACAAAGTTGTCAAAATCAGGAGGATAGATGAAGTAGGGAATGTCGTTCGAGCTAATATCATGAATATTCGAACAGCGATAATATAACAGAAAAGGTGTCAAAATGAAAACAAATTCAATTTGATTTGATTTTGTAACCACCAATATCTACTTGCGTCGTCCGAAATTATCAAGAGATGAATCCAATGACGATCCTCATTCGCACAATTAACATGGAGTTGTGGCCACATTTCGATAACGCAATTGCATGTGGGATAATGTAATTTCAAATTATTTTAGTTGTACGTCTTCTCTTGGGTATTTAAATTTTCCAAAACGTCAATAAATACAGTCGATGAATTGTAGTCTTCATTTGGTTTTTCCAAATTCTTCAATTTGGTTCAATATATAATAGAAAAAAATGTCAATCGTGTCATACGACATTTTCTTCAATTGATGTTAATCTTACAAGAATTCTGGACGTTCGTTCTAAAGTTTCGCAACAGATCCTTGGGATTTCCCTCATCAGATTTTGTAAAAAGTTTAGAGATGAATAATTGAATGCGATTTTGTTGTCTGGGTCATTTTATATTCGGACATTATTTCCACTTAATTGTAAGGGTTAATATATAGCCCAATGGAATTGTCAGTAGGGCCGACATTGAGCAAAATTTGTTCGCTTTGAGAGTCGTAAAAATATTCTGCAGATTCAATTATTGTACACATAAAGTTCAAGCTTTTCGTCAAATTAAAAGATAGATTCTTAGCGTCATGTCCAACATCTAGTGAGGATTTTTCTGCATTTGGCGTTTTATTGCAACTTATCATCTTCCGAATACTAAAAAGACTTATGCAACGCATTGTGTACTGCAGCTCCGAAAGAAACTTTCTTCGCAATTTTTAGGAGTTTCAAAGCATTGCTTGGTTATATTCCGACCAGCCTCGGGATATGGTTATATATAAAGTATACAACTAGTCCTTATGTTGAAACAATGTAGTATCCTCTTTCCGAAATATACGTAGAAGCCAGATTTAATTACGAATTAACCTCATACGAAATAAAAACTGTAAGTTTTGCATTCTCGACGTGCCTTGCGAAAGATCTTTAAAAATTCGAATTACTTTTAAAACGAATATTCTTCTGCCCTGTTTCGTCATCCTCGGAGAATATATACGATTTATCACATTGAACTGAATTGATTTTTACAACACCATTTGGCACAAAGCCAAAGCGACTTTAACACACTAATATTTGGTATGTAGAATTCAGCCCAATCTTCCAATAGTTATATTGCAGTTTCGATTCCGAGCGGATCAATAAATACTGTGACTCAATTGACTCGGTAGGGTACCCTGAAATCTCGGATCGTTGCTATCTGACTCCAATACTAACCTTCGCTGATTGATTATCCGTTTTTCTTCGTTTTACATCTGCAACAAATAATCACACAACTATAAAGAAAGCGAAATAAAAATACAATGTTTTATATCACAATTAAAAACGAGGATTTATTCGATTATAGTTGTGATTATTAAGCATTATCAAGAAATGAAAACGAATTACAGAAAACACATTTATATATAAACAATCTACCTACAGATAATATCGAATGGCGAGGAGATTCGGTCTAATTGGCCATTAAGTAAATTATAATTAATATTTTTTCGGTGTTTTTGATTTTCTAGTGATTCAAGCAAATTTAATTTATGACTTTTTGAACAAACATGTAAAATTGTTCAATTATCTATGCTAGAAAATTTATGGTGAGATTCAAAAATATGGTTAGCTAAGTTCGATTATTTTTATTATTATTTATAACTATTAACATGTCCATTAAATCTAATTTTAAAGCTAGGATATGTTCGGCCAATATATATTGCATTGCAATCTGGACAATTAATCGAATACACTCCACTACGGTTAAATTTATCTGTCTTATCTTTATGGTTAAATAATAGATTGGATAGGGTGTAAGATGTTCGTTCTGATAAGACTCAAATTGTGGTTAGATACAGTGTTAGCAAAAAAAGAAAAGACAGATAAATTTATTAGGATTAGGATTCCCTAATATGGAATATCACAACATAACGGCAAAATCTATAACCTATATAAAAGAAAGCTTTTAAAAAGCGACAGTCGATTGTATAATAACTGTTTCATATGAGCTCTTCAAGACAATGATTTAGGAGCTTTCTACAAAAAGGAAACATAAAGCGAAACTGACGCGACGTGTAAAGAAAAACAGCAATCGAAAGTTGATGAAACTGATGAAGGTAGTAAAAATTATTGGCATACCTCGCTCGGGTTCCGAATCTACTGCATGTTTTGAGAAAGCTCCGGATCCATTGCTCGTACCAACTTCACGATCATCACGTAATTCACGATAATAGTGTGTTCCTCGTTCTTCGTAATATCGGTCTCTTTCACCGGAGTAACGGGGATTTCCATCATCATTAGGGCTCTTTTGGATTGTCTCAATAAAGCGTTCCTCCTGTAATAATAATAATAATCCATTAATATCCAAACTAATAATGATCTCTCTAATGAATAAGTTCGTCTTTGTCAAAGCTTTCTAGGTGCGTAAAAACTCTAACGTACCCTGTATTGTCTTTCATCTTTCATAGTTTGCTTCTCATCTTTTCGCTCTCGTCTTTTTTCTCTATCTCGATCTGATGATTCATCTCGCTTATCGTCCCTACGGGCTTGTCGTTCTCTACTTTCTTCTCTGGAACTACTTTTATCTTTTTCAATGCTTTGCTTATCAATTGATCTAATGAAATATTTAAAAATAAACAATTATTCTGCAATTAATGCAATTATTATTAAACTCACGGTGTATCCACGTTAATAGACTTCACCGCTTTTACAGTGTCGTCATTATTTGACGGTTTGCTGACTTTTCGAGCGTCCGCTTTTCCTTTGTCTTGTGCCTCCCTAACCTCGGCTGATTCTTTCGAATTCGCATCGCCATTTTGCTTGGAGGCATTCGATGCAGCGATCGGAGTGTCCACTCTACTCAATTTGCTGGCCTAAATTCAAATATCTTAAATAGAAACATTTACACGGTATTTGAAAGTCTTACAATAGCGTGGAAAGCGTCCTCGTCAACAGTTTGGCCGGATTGCACTTTTTGTTTCAACTGGCCCAAATAACTAACAGCCAACGTATAGAGATCTTGACGTTTATTTTTTTCATCATCGCGCATTACCAAGACTCTTTTCTCGATTATTTGCACCAGTTTATTTATGGCTGGAAAAAATGGTATGAGTTTGATAAGAACTATCAACGCATTCCGAATTTGCACGTAATCTCGCGATTCAATACACGTAGTTAATGCCTAAAACAGTGAAACGATTATTTAAAATCATATCGCAAGAAAAATAGATACTTTTAGATACCTTAGTTAGTTTATAATGCCACTTGTGACAAACATGTCTATAATTTTCGTAGTTTACTTGGTCGTTATTATTACAATATTTATTATTAACGCGATATTTCGTCATGAAGCCTGGATATTGTGAACATTCCTTGTCGAATATTTCTTTAGATTTGTGCCAGTGCATGATTGTATCCAACATTGAATACAAAAATCTTCCATAACGCATTGCCTCGTTCTCGGTACAAGAAGTCACCGAATATGTGATATCACAAAACAACTATAAAAATATACGAATTATGAAATATTATTTTAAAATTAACACTACGGTGTTAAATAATTGTATAGATTATCACCCAAATACCGTAACTCAAAGTATTAAACAGCTAGATGCACATTTAAGGAATATTTTGTTTGTCCTATATATACCAATATATATCACGATTTATAGGTCATATTATATGCCATTTTTGAAATACTTGTGTCATGTTGACTTATTTATTTAATAGTATATCAATCATGACAGTTTTTTTTTTTTTTTTTCTTGTGCTACTGAAGATGGGGGCATAGCCTTCGAAATGCGCATCTAGGTATTTAATGCTTTGAGTTACGGGTATATGGCTGATATTCTATACAATCACATTATTCTTATAAAATGAACGTTTTAAGTACCCTATCGTAGCAAAGTAGTGTAGAAAAATTCTGTGTTTGCATAGCGTGTAATGTGTGTACAAATTTAGCACAAAATACAGCATCGATCGCAGTAAATGTGCATCGTGGGAATATACACAGCTGCAAGAATCTCGTGATCGTTTCGTTCTTGGCTGTCTTTGCTTCCCTTTGAAGGAACCAACCATCTTTCTCCTGTTTAAGTCGGAATAGTACTTTATCCACGTGCTCTTGTTGTTTCCTACGCTCTTCTTGCAGTTTCTCCATAAGCGTGAGATATCGGTCTTGTTCCTTCTTACTCTTACTACTGGCATTACTCGAATCCATATGTGCTATCGATTGTTGCTGCAAACGATTAATATAGTAGTCAATATACACGATAATGTTCTCGTCTTTCACATGTATACCTTGATTTTATTTATCGCTTGCATGTATGTATCTTCAGGAACGTGTAAATCGTACATAGTTAAAGACCAGAATGTGGAAATTAGTTGGGGTGAAATATCTTCCCAAATATTACTCGGGTGTAATGGGATTACAGATGCATGCACTGGTGTCATTATAGTGCTGACCGCTTCGTAATATTTTTGTTGTTTATTTACAGTCGACATTTTTTTATAGTTAGGATCTTCTTTTCTTAGCTCGTCATATTTTTTCTAAAACATTTAATGTCTATGAATAGATTTACGATTGAATAGAGAAGTTTCATGATTTTTCGATTTACAGTATACGATTTAATTAATACCGTTGTTAACCACACAAAAAAAGCGAGAGTTTTTGCTTTACTTACCGTAATAGCATGATTAAACATAGGCCTCGCCAAGAAGAAAGCAACTTCATTGGGAATGTGATACTCCAACAGCATAGTTTCAATGGAAGGAAGCTTTTTCACATATTCATCAACACTAAATGTACTTCCCAGGAAGGTTCCAAACTGTACCAAAGTATCTTGGCACTGATCAGACAGTTTTCCAACTAGTTTCAAATGACTCTTCTGAGTTTCCCGATAAACAACGCAGTACTTCTGCTGTGCCATAAGTAGACAAAGTGCCACAGCTAAATTCTGATCTGCCATTGCTTCTTTTAAACGAAGCGACGATTTTTTTGTATTACGTACTTGAGAGAAATACCCAGCTTCGACTTTTAACAACTCTCCGCCAGACATTGCGTTTAGCTGTTCTAGTGTTAAATCTTCGGCTGCTTCCACGCCAGCCATCTTTTGTACTATCTCTTTGAGAATTAAAAGGTCTAAACTAAAATGTTTCAAATCATTGTAAAAATTTCAAACATCTTTATTATTTCATGATTGACGAACCTTTTTTGGGCTTTTAACTGATTAGCTACATACTGAAGTAAACCCGTAAGTTCGATATTATATTTTTTAAAAACAGCTCCGCAAAAACTCGACAAACTTTGCAACCAGTTTGAGATGGATGTACTATCGTGCTTGACTCGATTTTTATCAGCGTTTGCGAGTGACTCTACTAAGCAATATCCCAAAACGTCATACGATAGATTCGTTAGGTATTTTAATGAATCCACAACAGGATGAATCAAATTGTCATAAACCTAAATAAATAAACAAAAATAAAATCGTAATAACAAATTAAAACATGTATTTTAAATATTCTAATGAGAAATTGAGGAAAGTAGCCAAAAGGCTAAACTCAATCAATAATCAACAACAAAATCGTAATAATATACAGAAAAAGAGCTGTGTTCCCACAAAATATATAGCCATTTCATGAAGGAGTGCCTATCGATATTTGTTCGACACTTCATGACAGAATTATTAAAAGATAATATTAATCAAATTTTCAGATCGTATAGAGACCACAATACTATTCTTTTGGAGAAGCATCAGTTAAGTTAGAATCCACGGGAAATCTAAATATTTGAATTTTTATAAGCGCGGTTTTGCAAGTAATACCTTCAATTTCAAAGAAATCTTACCTGTATTTGCAACAATATGTAATCAAAGAGAAATCCTGGCGAACTATGCGTTAGTTTCCCAATATATCGACCAACCGGTTTGATATTCTCCTTACTGACACGTTTCATTATGTTCTTAATCTGTTTTTCCGCATCAGCTCGTTTGCGTAACAATTCCGGATATATCGAATACGTATCATTCTTCCACCGACTATATAGACAGTACCTCATCTGATATGGATAGAGCTTTACGAGGCTCCAGATCTCCTCGGCAACGGCACAATTACAGTCCAAGTAACTTAACGCGGGAAATATGGCATTATCCAAGATTGTGATTAACTTGTAGTAAAGAGGATTCGTGGTATTTGCTACCGTGGATTGATTTGAGCCCGACGCGATTGATACTAAAGATAAACAAATATCGTAATGTGATTTATGTTATACATATCTTAAAAGTTAAGCACATATACTAAAGAATGTTGACTCCCTACGGAGTCGAGAAGAACTTTAAAAGAAACTCTAACAATATGGTTTTCCATACCAATAATAATGATTATACTATATATATATAAATATATTTTTTAATGATTTTAAAATTTACGATATTTGATTCAAACGAATTAGACGTATTATGTATTTCTGGGAATTCTCTCAATATGAGGCAATAACCGTCATGTAGAGTTTACTTTGAAGTTTATGTTGCCATCAACTTCTTCATAATATAAAGAATAAATATGCAATTTCATAAAATTTGAAATAAGCCAAAAAAGTAACATTAGTAATATTAAGAATTTTCATTAATTCGTATATTAATTAATAAATTATTAACAATAATAGTGTAATAGTATGCAATAACTTATAAAGATAATTTAAGAAAAGCATGTTTCTGATGAATGGGATTTTTATTATAAAAATGTGCACCATGTATAACAAAAATTTAAATATTTAGCACGCCATCATAGGAATATTTATATTGGGACAAATTTTATGCAAACTGCACATCTTAACCCCTTCAGACCTGATTTTTTTTTCAAAAGCAATTATTATTTTTGTGTTACTATGTGATTTGGATTAATATTTTAAGTCATATATTGAAGTAGTAAACCAGTGTACATTATAATGTGCACCGGGTCTGAAGGGGTTAAGAATATTTAATATTTTCCTTTCTTTCAATTTCTTTATTTAAAAAAAACATTACATTTTTCGCCGATAAAATACATGGCTAACGTTTTTATTTTGATGTATCTAGTAGCTGTAGAAAAAGTTTCATTTTTTCGTGTAAGATTCCATTATTTATTTGTTTTGTTTCAAATAACGGAAGAAACACCTTGAGTGGTTCAATCACTTTTAAGTTTCTGTTTCAAGTTATTATTCAACTACCTCAATAACTTAATTAATGTAATATTTTTAAATTATCGGTACGGTTTTAAAAATTATTTTAAAAATAATTGTATAGAATATCGTATAAAGCGCTGTAGCCGAGCATATTTTTGAATCAGGTCATCCTATTTAATTTAGTTCACTTAAATTGCTTAAATGTGTTTCGAATTATTCCGAGTTGAATACTTATGAAAGTATATACATGCATAAATCAAAATAAAATTTAATGAATTTAGATGTGCTAGCACCGGACTTAGTAAGATTCAAAATATTCAGAAGAAAGCACTCAAAATCCTATTTAATCGTCACACATTAACACCAACGAACGATGTTAACACCAACGAACGAACTTAATGCTTTAACTTACGGTATTTTGGTGATATTCTATACAACAGTGATTCTCAACCTTTTCCCTCGCGGAACACCTTGAATTTTGTTAATTAATGATTAAATTTGATTAAAATTATATTAGAACTTCAGCGGCAAAAAAATATCCACACAAATACTAGCACATATTTTGTATCAAAATACATGCTCAATTATTGATATTGTAATTTTTTGTAATTCTTTGTAATTACTTTGTAATTCAAAACAGACTAGCTTAGATTAGTTCAATACTACTCACCAGTACTACCTCCTCCACCGGTCATTTGTAGAGTGACTCGTCCAATACGCAAAAGCTTATATAGCAATACCGTATCGTACCGAAGTGCCGCCCCCAATGTGAGGAACATTGGCACTGCATCGATACACAGTTCCTCCAGCGTTTGTGCTTGCCGTGGCGCTAATGCATTGTCAATGTAAAGAATTGTGGTTTGTTGCGACGAGGCAGATTTAGATTTGTTATTTGTTAAATATGTTGTTACGTTCGCGGGTCGATTGCTCAACTTCCAATATCTGAAGCAACGAATTCATTGAGACAGGCAGTGCGTAAAAAACTACGTATTATATGTGATATGATATACGCATGTACGTTTGTTAAACTTACTTTCGATAAACAGGATCTAAAATATGATGAAGTAATTGGCATAGAGCCAAAGCAATGGGTTGCTGATCCATAGCGTAATGATCGGGCAATCGTTCCATCAGCAACTTAGCATTTTTCCAATCACCAACTTTAATAAGAGCTTCGCACAAACCTATACAATAAATGATCTAATTTATTGTACCTATTACTAGTAACAATTCAATAAAACATAATCTATTTTCAATTTGTTTCTAACTTTATATTGTATGTTTACCTAATTTTTGATTTGCGTTGAACTTTTCCATTGGATTTTCTTTTTCTTCCGGCACGTCTTCCTTTTCTTTATTACTAGTTGATATAATTTGTAGTTTTCGCACGTAGTCCTTGGCATCTTTCAAATCTTTCTCGAAATCTTTTTGCATTATTTTATCTTCCATACTTAGCTGTTAAATCGATGAAAATATAATGTGTACAATATAAATAAAACGAACACCTTGTCGATAATGCAACAAAAGGGGCAATATTTTAATATTTCCCGGAATTTGATATTGTAAATCTTGTAAATATTTCCAATATTTCAATTTCTTTCTAAATCTCATAGAGTATTGATAATTACAAGTAATGATGGAATTCAGTTAAATAAAAACCGAAATTATTTCCCCGACAATTTCATCATTAGCAATCATTATCATACAAAAGTAAATATTTTTTCGGAACTCCAATATTATATGCAGGTATAAACTGCAAATTTTGTTAAATAAAACTATAGTAATGTGAAACTTACCCAGATGTATATATCGTCCAATTTAATTATCCCATGCTGAAGTAACTGAGCGGTTAATATGTACAAGCCTTTAGAAGTCACAATTTCATTACGTTGTTGCGTAAATTTCGATCCAAGCACTTCGCAAATTGTCTTCGGATCACTCATATAAGCACGAACAAGAGGAACAAACAGTCTCGCATCTTCGGGTTTATTTTCAAAACTTTCAAGTATCAAGTCCAAGACACGATTCGGATCCAAATTAAAGCAACCTTTAATTAAGAAATTGAATTCATTGATTATATACTTATGTATAGTACACATTTATAATTACTTACCTATAAGGGACTGGACGATATCCAGCAATTGATCATGTGTTGTTTGTTTACTGAATGTTTGATTTAATTCGGTAACAAGTTTTGCAAAGCCTTCGCTCTCCTCTCTGAATAGATTAAATTTTCTCTGTTTGTAACTATGAAATATTTTGATTAGTATTATTGAAGAATAAAATTTAAAGTGTACTTACTATAATTTTGTTTTAACTTTGATAAATTTCGTGTAAAAATTTCTATTCTTCAAAATGCCGACTTCTTGTAGGGTATCGATTTCCAACCGTTCCTTCAATAGTTTATCGGATAAAAACTTTTCACATTCTTTAACGATGTAGCAGAAATTAGCGCGCTCTTTTGTGTTCTGTTCGCCCTGAGCATCCGATAACGTCTCAGCATCGGCTACGTTCAATACATCGAGAATTATCGAGGGTATATCGTTATGAAGCGCTACCAATTCTTGCAAAGTCGTCACAACCAATTCCTTTTTCAAACTCCCACGGATTCCATTTAGTATAAGATCGTTGATATTAGTTATCAAAGTGCATTTTTTGCCCTCCTTTCCGAAAGCGACACTTTTAGCCTCATCTTTAATTATTTTTAAACACAGTTTCATGCTATAAACATAAAATATTGATAATGTAAATAAGCAACCTTCGGATATAATTTGATTTGTGTAGTACATACAATTCGGCTCTGCCAGTTTTCTCCCAATTCTTTAACGCTTCCGGAGAAAAGATCGCTGACGCTGATTTCATTGCTAACGTTGTGTACGCTTTTTCTTATAAACTAAAGGGGTTTCTCAATGAATCGAAAATGCAGTTTACAAAACATGCACTAAAAATGATTAAAAACCATCATGCACACGCCATACAATAACTGACATGATCATAAGGCATTTACATTTATACAATTTGACATGACAGCGACAGAAAGGCAATCGAAAATCGCGGGCTTAAAACTTATCGTTCAAGGGATACCAACAAGCAATTAAATGTTTTTTAACTTTTTGGAAAAAAAAATTTTTTTCTTTATTCAAGTTCCTCCCTTTAATTAAATATTTTAATAATTTTTTTTATGAAAGCGTTGATAGAATGTAATAAATCAAATGAACATTTAATTTTCATGGTGGTTTTCTTATCTGGTACATGGTTATTTGGTTGCGCAAATTGCCTATATAGTACAAAATATTACCAAGACTAGCCACAAAGCAGCAGAGTGCCATAAATAACTATAAATGCCGCAGTTTTCAAAAAAGGATCAAATTAACTATTATGCAACCAATATATGATGAATAAATATTAAGTTAAAGAGTCCGCAATCCTAAAGATTGGTTGGAAACAGCACGCCATGCCGATCTATCCTGAGCTAATCCCTTCATCTCCCTATAGCTATTCATCTCAACGTCTTCAACTATCTGACTCACATACTCCAATCTAGGCCTACCTACCCCTCTCTTTCCCTCCACTCTACCTTCTATGATCAATTGCATAATCCCCCCATGCCTAAGAATATGCCCTACTAATCTGTCTCTCCTACGCTGTAACACTCTCCAAATACTTCTCTTCTCCCCTACTAACTCTAGTACAGCTTCATTTGTTACTTTATCTTCCCAACCAATCCTCATCATCCTCCTATAACGCCACATTTCGAATGCTTGTAATCTACGCTTCTCTTCCTTTCCTATAGTCCACGCCTCACACCCGTACAGTGCTACACTCCAAACATATACCTTCAGTAATCTTTTTCTAATACCCAAGTCAATATTTGATCTTAAAATCTGTTCCTTTTCTACGAATGCCTTCCTACCCTATGCTATCCTACACTTTATATCTACCTTGCTTCGATTATCTTTTGTGATTCTACTGCCTAAATAAAAAAAATCTGACACTTCTTCGATTCTATTATCTCCTATTGTGATCCTCATTTTTCTACTGCATTCCTTTTTGTCACACCTCATCACTTTAGTTTTACCTATATTTATTTTCATGTTAAAATCCCTAGTCAATACTGCCTGCATACCATTCAATACCCTTTCTAAATTCTTTTCGCTTTCTTCCAATATAGCTATATCGTCGGCGAATCTCAACATATATATTTTCTCTCCCTGTGCATTCACACCTACACTATACTCTTCCTTTACTTTGTTTATTGCATCTTCTATATATAGATTAAATAATAACGGTGAAAGCGTACATCCCTGCCGAACTCCCTTCCCTATTTTTGCTACCTCTTCTTCCCCCTCAATTCTAACTAAGGCAGTTTGGTGTTTATATAAATTAAAAATTATTCTCCTATCCTTATAATCTATACCCGTTTCTTTTAAAATTCTAAACATTATGTCCCTATCTACATTATCAAATGCCTTTTCTAAATCTACAAAAGCTATGCAAGTTACCTTTCCTACCCTCTTTCTTTTTTCTACTACCGTTCTTAGTGCTAGAATCGCCTCCCTCGTCCCTCTGTTTTTCCTAAAACCAAACTGATCTTCTCCTAGCCTTTCCTCTACTTTATTTTCTAATCTCCTATAAATAATCTTTAACAATATCTTCGATGCATGTGATAGTAGACTAATGGTCCTATAGTTCTCACACAAATTAGCTCCTATTTTCTTCGGCATTGTTACTATTCTACTACGCTGAAAATCCTGTGGTACTTTTCCCTTCTCATATATTTTACAAACTAGCCTGTATAATCGCTCCTGCATTTTTTTCCCTGCGTGTTTTATTAATTCGGCTGGTATCGAATAAATATAATATATATAAATAGATTAAATATTTTCTTTAATTATATTTAGTATAGTGGAATAGTCATTTATTGTTTAAATTTAGATATATATGCTCATTCAAGCGTAAAATATCAAACCAACAAACGATCTGTGATCGTTACTGACTTATACGCTAGAAAATATGAACTGAGGAATTGTAACTACTTAAGTAATTTATACAATTACTTATTAAATAAACTAATTTAAAAAAGGATAGCTATTTAAAAAAAATTCATTGAACGATTAAAAATGCGTAAAAAATACAAACTAGATGATTGCATTAAGTAGGACACTGATGAAATGTATAACAATTTTATATTATTCCAAGTAAATGATAGAAGCGAATTTCAATCAAAATCGCACTATACGTTTATTAATTAATACGACATTATAATGTAACGGATAAGGTCATAGATCTTTTCAATCATAACAACTTTATATTTGTTGCGAAGGTAGAATTATTACAAGGTCTTTCTTCATTAAATTATTCAATACTGTACCAAAATAAAAGTCGATAAAAAGAGATATTACTTCATAATTATCAATTGCACAATCTATTGATTATAGAAATTAAATTTGCCTTTTGTGTTCCGAATCAAATAATTAAAAATAATTGGGAAATGGGAATTACTGGTTTGTGTGGAAATCCGTTGAATAAAGCAAGTCATAACGCGATACTTATATGAATTACAAGAATATTAAATTGCCGCTATCTCAATAATGCTCCTTGAACATTCAAGATATATCGACATCATATAGTTCATATTAGTTCTGTTATACCGCAACTATAATGCAATATAAAATGCCTTGGAACACCAAACACTCTGTTAGTGCTCAATCAGTCGTACACAAGCTCAGTTTCTTACGTTCTCCCGTTTTCCTTCATAATTACCATAATGGGTGAGATTAATCATTTAGCGCAACTCTTCCGCACCTGCAACAAAGAACTTCTCGAATACAAGACGAAGCCCTTAGTGGGACCAGGCGAAAACTACGGGAGTATTATGCTATCCATCGAGGCGAAAGTAGCGATTCCATCCAAGGACCAAGAAAGCGGGGAGGAGAAGCAACTAAGTCTAGTTGCCAAATTGTGTCCACCAAATGCTTGGCTGCGGGAAATGTTCGACACCGCAAACACATTCCGCAAGGAGGCGTGGTTCTACAGTACGGTTCTCCCACTATTGCAGAACTTCCAGTCTATGAATGGCTTTTCAAAACCAATCGATTTCTTCCCCATTTACGTCGCGTCCAGACTTAATCTGGCCAATATGAATGACGATATAGTGGACGATGATGCCGCATTGGTTCTGGTCAATGCTAAAACAATGGGATATAAACTGGAGGATAGAATGATTGGCTTCGATTTAAAGACAACCAAATTAATACTACGAAACATGGCAGAACTTCATGGTGTCGCAATAGCGTTCAAATTAAAACATCCCAAGTTGTTTCATGAGAAGATTCGTAGTAATTTAAATGGACATCCGGCATTTTCTGCTCTTCCTGATAGACTCGTTACGCAACTCATGGAACAAACTGTAAAATTGGTTGAACGAAATGAAAAATGCGCAGGTTTGGCTAACCGATTCCAAGCAGCTTATGAGCGCAGTAGCGAGATATTTATCGCTAAAACCATGGATGTCTGCGAACCGTTCGCTACTATCACCCATAATGATTTTTGGGTCAACAATACAATGGTTCGTTGGAAAGAAGAGATCCCGATGCACAATGTCATGCTGGATTGGCAGATGATAGATTACGGTAACCCGTGCAATGATCTGGTATTCTTCCTTCTAACTAGTTGCAAATACGACACCTTGCGACAGTTCGACGAACTAGTTCGAATCTACTACGATGAGCTGATTGACACTTTGCGCCAGTTCCATTGCGATGTCGCACCGTTTTCGTACGATGCGTTTGGTAAGTGTATGGACGATGCGGTGATGAACTCGCAGATATTCCATATCGTGGCCATGTTTAAGCCGATTCTGAAGAGGAAACACGTGGCTGGGAACACGGAAATGGCCAACTTAACGACGGATGTGTTCCTGACCATGGACGGCCTGGATCATGTCTTTATGGAAAAGTTATGGTATACTGTGCAATTTTTAGCCGCACGTAATTGGATTTAAATTCTTCGTAGTTGTATAAAACAAAATAAATATCATGGCGTGTAGTACAATTTATTGTAGTTTCTTTCAGTAGTTGTACGTAAAAAAAAATGCATTATTTTTTAAATATGATTTTTGTACTTATCATAAATTTAATAAACCCCCAAAAGTTAAATAATATTAAATAAAGGAACTTTAACTTACATATTAAAACACAAATGATTCAAATGTGGCTTGAGCCACTGTGACGTCAGCCCAATCTGGAAATTGGTTCAGGAACTTTTGAAATTGCGGCGTGGTATTAATGCCATGAACATCTTTTCCCGAAACCGCTATATCCAATATTCCAGCACTCTCCTTAGATTTTTCATCTTTTCCAAGCTATATAATAAAAAGCAAACAAACTTTGTAGATTCCATGTTCCAAAAAAAAAGTGTTATGAGAGATATAGAGATCATTCTAACTTCTATTAAATCTTATAAAGCTAGCTTACACAGTGCAATCAAATTACGAAACTTCTTGCAGAAATTAATTTCAACTATCAATTGTAATATGAAGTATTATATGTACTTTTTACATAGTGCAAGTAATTCACGCCATTGCAATGCGAATAACTTTGAACTGAATCAAAAGCCTATACTACAAAAATGTCCAGAATAAACTTGAGTAACCTCCTAAATAACCAATTTTAACCACCTTAAAAGTTTGGATTCGTGAAATTTGACAAATAAGCTTTTCAAAAATGTCGTCCAATAATTAAAAGAATCGCAAAAAATATTCATATCGATATTATTAGTCTCAGCTGCATTAATATATAAAGTGACTCAAATTTTTATTTCTGTTTTTACACTCTATACAGCTGGCATTATATAATTAGGGATATAAAAATAAACGCATGATCTCTGGAAACGCAATTTATTGCGGTAATCGAAACGCCTCTATTCTTCTGCAAGAGATTGCAGCAATTTAGTGATTTATAAAAATAAAAAAATAACAAGTTCAGCCGTTTTCTATTAATGCAGCGAAAGCTATAATATTAATATCAATATTTGCAATTCTTCATTCTAGTTAATCGCATAATTAAGATGCCAATTTGCTCAATTTCGTGAATCCAAAAAATAAGTTAAGTAAAATGGTGATGTTATTGTTTATTTATGAATATTTTTAATAGGGGTACGTGGTTCAGTTCACGTCGTATTACGTATGAAATGAATTGTGTAGAGAGCATGTTCAAGTGCCACCTCTATGCATTCATAATTGATGCAAGAAGTTGCGCAATTTAACTGTACTGTGTAAAGCTATCTTTATGTTTTTTTTAATTATCTTTTTTTGTGAGAAATTATGCAATAAGAAATTGTTACAATTTATTACAACGTTTATAGCTAACTTTAGAAAATAACGTAAGCTAACTTTCGGAAATACTATTTCGATTATCAATTTTTAAACTATATCTACTAATCTTACTTGTATTTTATAATATAGAATATCACCCAAATACTGTAACAAGCATTAAGTAGTTAGATGTACATTTCTAGCGCTATGCGCCTATCTTCGGTAGCACAAGATAAAACTAAATAAAATAGCTCTGTCACGAATCGTGATTGATATACTATTAAATAAATAAGTCAACATGACAGAAGTACATATAATATGGCTTATATAAATCTTTTAAAAACAATACAAATTAGTTAGTTAAAGAGTCCGCAATCCTAAAGATTGGTTGGAAACAGCACGCCATGCCGATCTATCCTGAGCTAATCCCTTCATCTCCCTATAGCTATTCATCTCAACGTCTTCAACTATCTGACTCACATACTCCAATCTAGGCCTACCTACCCCTCTCTTTCCCTCCACTCTACCTTCTATGATCAATTGCATAATCCCCCCATGCCTAAGAATATGCCCTACTAATCTGTCTCTCCTACGCTGTAACACTCTCAAAATACTTCTCTTCTCCCCTACTAACTCTAGTACAGCTTCATTTGTTACTTTATCTTCCCAACCAATCCTCATCATCCTCCTATAACACCACATTTCGAATGCTTGTAATCTACGCTTCTCTTCCTTTCCTATAGTCCACGCCTCACACCCGTACAGTGCTACACTCCAAACATATACCTTCAGTAATCTTTTTCTAATACCCAAGTCAATATTTGATCTTAAAATCTGTTCCTTTTCTACGAATGCCTTCCTACCCTGTGCTATCCTACACTTTATATCTACCTTGCTTCGATTATCTTTTGTGATTCTACTGCCTAAATAACAAAAATCTGACACTTCTTCGATTCTATTATCTCCTATTGTGATCCTCATTTTTCTACTGCATTCCTTTTTGTCACACCTCATCACTTTAGTTTTACCTATATTTATTTTCATGTTAAAATCCCTAGTCAATACTGCCTGCATACTATTCAATACCCTTTCTAAATTCTTTTCGCTTTCTTCCAATATAGCTATATCGTCGGCGAATCTCAACATATATATTTTCTCTCCCCGTACATTCACACCTACACTATACTCTTCTTTTACTTTGTTTATTGCATCTTCTATATATAGATTAAATAATAACGGTGAAAGTGTACATCCCTGCCGAACTCCCTTCCCTATTTTTGCTACCTCTTCTTCCCCCTCAATTCTAACTAAGGCAGTTTGGTGTTTATATAAATTAAAAATTATTCTCCTATCCTTATAATCTATACCCGTTTCTTTTAAAATTCTAAACATTATGTCCCAATCTACATTATCAAATGCCTTTTCTAAATCTACAAAAGCTATGCAAGTTACCTTTCCTACCCTCTTTCTTTTTTCTACTACCGTTCTTAGTGCTAGAATCGCCTCCCTCGTCCCTCTGTTTTTCCTAAAACCAAACTGATCTTCTCCTAGCCTTTCCTCTACTTTATTTTCTAATCTCCTATAAATAATCTTTAACAATATCTTCGATGCATGTGATAGTAGACTAATGGTCCTATAGTTCTCACACAAATTAGCTCCTATTTTCTTCGGCATTGTTACTATTCTACTACGCTGAAAATCCTGAAAATACAAATTAAAAATTAAAAATTACAAATTATAAATTAACGAAAATAACAAGTAACAGCAAAAAATATTGGTTTGTGAAATCTAAAATAACCAAAAATAAATAAATAAATAAATAAGATAATAATAATAATAAATAAAAAAATGGTTCTTATTAAATAAATTAAATAGACAAGATGAAATTTGGCCCGAATCTAAATTCATTATATATGATTTAGATTTATGCATGTATATACTTTCATAAGCATTTAACTCGGACTAATTCAAAACACTTTTAAGTAATTTAAGTGAACTAATTCGAATAGGATGAACTGATTCAAAAATATGCTCGGCGACAGCACTTTTATGTTTTCTATTTAATCTGAAATGAGCTAAATGCTCCTTAAATCTAGTTTCAATGGATCTACGCGTATGTCCTATATATACTTTAGGACAACTAGAGCAAGATATTTCGTAAATACCCGATTTTTTATTGAAATCAATCGAATCTTTTGGATAAATTAATTACTTGTATTTGTATACTCTTATTACTCTTACTCTATACAATTATTTAACACCGTAGTGACAATTTGAAAAAGTTTTTTACGGCAAAGCTATTTGCCGATTGAATTCTGAGATAAATTTCTATAAATAAATTTAGCGCATTCAATGATTTGATCAATTGACCATAAAATTGCAACTTTCAATATGGCAAGTTCATATAAATATGTTACCAACTGCAATTTTCCACATATGAAACACCTGTATTTAATCCCGAAATATGGGCAAATATCTCAAATCGATTACGCTAGATATAGATAATACTCACTTCTAGATCAATATAGAACTCCAACGGTCGCACTTTCCGTCCCCACACATAATTAATGAAGTACAACGGTCTTCCGCTATCCAGTGAGTTCGCTGGTGTTGCCGTAACTACTGCTAAGCTGATATTACTAACTTCTACGTCCTCTCGCGGTGAGATGTAAACATTCAATCGATCGGGACCGGAAGCTAGGAAGTGTAAACGCGTCTTCCTATCGGACATTGCTTCCCGTTTCGTCAGTTGTAATTGGGCTCGATTTGCAGATGTGAAAATGGGTGGGACTGATGTTGGCACCCATGTACTTTCACGACTGTTTGAAACAAGAAATTGCTTCAACAGCTAAATAGTATATAGATTTTTACTAATGTATTGCAATGATAATAAGCGGCCAGTTCGAACACAGACATGACAGAAAAATTATTAACAATTTGTGCTGTAGATAAACGTTCAGTGTCATTTACATATGAGTGGATCAGAAGTGATAAATTTGTGAAAATTGAAATAAGTACAGTGTATGATATTTAAAGCATCTATCTGTTCGGGGGGCAAAGATATATTAGTGAATTGGTTGACTGGTGCTGCTACCAATGCTCTGTAAGATAAACTACTACACAAAAAAATCGGTTTAGTTAGGAGGAAAAGGGGTATAACCGCACCTCTTTGCTTAATAAAGTGACTGCAACTATGAAGTGTCTCTTTTATTTTACCATCAAACTGGTTGGAGATAAATGGGTACAAGTGCAATTCTTGCAAGCAAAGAGGTGTAAGTAACAGGATGCTTTAATTAATTTACTCTATAAACTGGGAAAAAATCCTTGTGATAAAAAAGAGTTTTTTTTTACACATATAACTTGGATCAAGCAAAGTTATTGAATGGCAATAGAGCCGTTAATATCTTTTTATAAGGTTTCTATATTTTCAAAACTGAGTCAACTTTGGAGTGCATTTTCTGAAAACTTACTTTTAGTCACTTACACCCCTTTGCTTCGGACCCCCTCATATGTAATTGGGACTTATGTCTTGTGTTTGGTCAATTAATAAAATTGTTTTGAAAGCAGAAAAAATGATCCGGTTTGTTGTTTTCTAACATAAAATCAAATTTCTAATTATAATCAAAGTAAATAATTTAAGATATTTGTGGAAATTAATAACTACGTTTTCACGTCTGTTTAAAAATGTATTTTATACAACTTACGCAATAGCAAGCATTCTTGGGCTGATAAGAGGCAATCCACATAACAAAGCTTTATCGCAATCATCACCAACACGGCGTCCGTGTGTTCTTAAATCTTCCACAAAAGGTAATACGCTATTTGGCGAATTTCTGTCCAAATTTAAGAAGAAATACCCGTTATCTGACAGTATAATATTCATGTCTTTGTCGCGCATAACTCGGTTTGTATGCTAAAATGTATCGATTTAGAAAAATCGAAGTGCAAGTTATGGATTTAGGACATACAAATATCCAAAATCGTTGCGCTGTCGGTGAAGATTTATCTCCAGAATAAGTATTAAAACTTACAATTATGATACCAGATACAACTATAGATAATCCAAGTGAAATAAATATAAATTTCCAAGGTTTTTTAATAGTGTAAATCCTTGGAATCTGGCAACAAACGTATAAATTGTAAAATTTATTTTCGATGCATTTAAATATAACTCACTTGAAAACACAGTAATAAAAACGTTAGAAGCAAAGATAGACCACCAACAACGAATTCTGGATTTTTATCGGATCCAAATCTTCCAGTAATTGGAATAAATAAAGAAAAAATTAGTAGAAAGTTGTAAAATACAAAAACGGACCATAAATATTCTATAGTTACCAATAGAGATGCTAAAAATACAAATTACATGCATAAGATTAAGGCAGCAGTTGGTAGAAAATGTCAATAAAATGATTTTAAGCAATTTTACGGACCATAAAGGGACATATTTTAATTAGTTAATTATAAATTTGCGATTTTTAACTTTGCAATTTCAATCAAGAATTTTTTTTCGTAAATATAGAGCAATGGATTTGTCACTCAGCCGTTCGAAATATTCCAACTTAAGAGTTCGAAAATTTTTTCCCATGGTATTTTAATTTTAGCAGAATCTCAAATTAGAAATATACCCATAATAGCTCAATTTATTTCTATTTTTAGAAATATCAAACATAGTTTGTGTAGAAAGGACTACGTCCTTACAACCCCTCTGTAAAAAAAATCCTTGATCCAAATTATGTTTCATAAAGAAAATTAACATGGAAAACCGCCCCCTTAATATAAATGTAATTAAATATAGTTACCTTTCATAATGGCAGGCAAATACCTACTTAAAAACGTCATAACATTGATTAAAATTGATATACAAATGACGTAACATGTTCTTATTTCATAAAATGTGCCAATTATTAGAATAACAGTCAATATTGCTCTGGTTGTATGGATCAGCGAATCAGATTTTCTGGATGGCAACATTGTATTCTACAAATAATTAAAATTGCAAGTTATATATATTTGGTAAGTAAGTAATTATTAACTGATTTGCTCTAGTTCTTTTCCTTTATTGGTTCCTTTATATAATAAAAATAACATAAACACCAAGCGAAATTCACCGAACAATAAATGTAACTTACTTTTCTAAAGCATTTATCCACCACCAATACTCCTGCAGCTGCAGCTACAGCTGCAGGTATGACGTACAGTGTTGCCACTATAACAGGGAAACGGTACCAGCGCATACTAAGGCCCAATTTATCTAGAAGTACTGCTATCACAAAAACTGTAGCTGTAGCTAATATCCAGCTGATTAAGACGGACAAGAAGGAGTGAAATATAGCGGTCAATCGTTCTAAAACCAGACCAAAAATCGATTGAAGATACCAATTGATTTAAAAAAGTAATTATTTATCTTAATTTTTCTTATTTTAGGCTTGACAAACCAATATTTATTGTTGGAACTAGTTAGTTTCGTAAATTGTAGATTTATATTGTTTAAAGATTTATAGGTCATATTATATGCCATTTTTTTAAATACTTCTGTCATATTGACTTATTTAATTGTAAAGCAGTCACGATTAGTGACAGAGGTATTTTATTTAGTTTTTGTCTTGTGCTACTGAATATGGGGGCATAGGCCTAGTAATGCGCATCTAGCTATTAAATGCTTTGACTTACAATATTTGGGTGATATTCTATACAATATCGATTAATATTTTGAAAAACTGTATAGAATATTATATCTTATAGCAACGTTTCTTCGATAAAAATAACAACACTTTCATCGTTTACGTATTCATTTTAAATTTACTTGAATAAAGAATGTCTATCGACTTACGTCTTTTAGGTATCCTCATCAGAAACAGCCCCGAAACTAGAAATGCCGCTACGGCCACCAATCCATTAATCACTGTTGCCGTATTCACTGAATACTGTACCATGTACTTGTATAACACGTCGAAGTATACAATTTCCGCTTCAGTATCTATTTCCGTTTGCTTAATATCGCCCAGTAAGTGCTCCGGGGCGTAGCGCAGAGCGCGAAGAAGGGCGAGAACGTTCGAACCGACGTGTTGGAATGATCCCAAGGGAATACTATCGAAAGAATCGTACTTAGTGTGGTAACGGTAGCCGCCACGAGCAAACGCAAAGTCATAGCCTGAAAGACGTTCTGTACAATGAAAAAGAAATTTCCACTGGAAGTGGTAATATTTTTATTTTCAATACAATTAGGAATTCGAGATTTAAAAACTAAATTAATTTTAATAGTGATTATAGACGTTCATGACAGCGTTGTAGTTATAAAATTTCATATTCCTTCATTGTTATAATATTAGTTAGCGGTTCAAATTTCGCAAAATCTATAGATTTAGCAACCACCATGGTTGAATATAAAAATCACAATTTTTCTTCCATAATTTATGCATTAAGATTATATTAATTATAGAAATTAATACGTAAATAGGAACAACTGTTGTAGAATCTAGATTTATTAATAGATGCATTGTTTTCCGTTTGAATTATAATTTATATTTATGTTAATAATGCTAATAAATAACAAAGCAGCGGGGATTGATATGATACCAGCCGAATTAATAAAACACGCAGGGGAAAAAATGCAGGAGCGATTATACAGGTTAGTTTGTAAAATATATGAGAAGGGAGAAGTACCACAGGATTTTCAGCGTAGTAGAATAGTAACAATGCCGAAGAAAATAGGAGCTAATTTGTGTGAGAACTATAGGACCATTAGCCTACTATCACATGCATCGAAGATATTGTTAAAGATTATTTATAGGAGATTAGAAAATAAAGTAGAGGAAAGGCTAGGAGAAGATCAGTTTGGTTTTAGGAAAAACAGAGGGACGAGAGAGGCGATTCTAGCACTAAGAACGGTAGTAGAAAAAAGAAAGAGGGTAGGAAAGGTAACTTGCATAGCTTTTGTAGACTTAGAAAAGGCATTTGATAATGTAGATTGGGACATAATGTTTAGAATTTTAAAAGAAACGGGTATAGATTATAAGGATAGGAGAATAATTTTTAATTTATATAAACACCAAACTGCCTTAGTTAGAATTGAGGGGGAAGAAGAGGTAGCAAAAATAGGGAAGGGAGTTCGGCAGGGATGTACACTCTCACCGTTATTATTTAATCTATATATAGAAGATGCAATAAACAAAGTAAAAGAAGAGTATAGTGTAGGTGTGAATGTACAGGGAGAGAAAATATATATGTTGAGATTCGCCGACGATATAGCTATATTGGAAGAAAGCGAAAAGAATTTAGAAAGGGTATTGAATGGTATGCAGGCAGTATTGACTAGGGATTTTAACATGAAAATAAATATAGGTAAAACTAAAGTGATGAGGTGTGACAAAAAGGAATGCAGTAGAAAAATGAGGATCACAATAGGAGATAATAGAATCGAAGAAGTGTCAGATTTTTGTTATTTAGGCAGTAGAATCACAAAAGATAATCGAAGCAAGGTAGATATAAAGTGTAGGATAGCACAGGGTAGGAAGGCATTCGTAGAAAAAGAACAGATTTTAAGATCAAATATTGACTTGGGTATTAGAAAAAGATTACTGAAGGTATATGTTTGGAGTGTAGCACTGTACGGGTGTGAGGCGTGGACTATAGGAAAGGAAGAGAAGCGTAGATTAGAAGCACTTGAAATGTGGTGTTATAGGAGGATGATGAGGATTGGTTGGGAAGATAAAGTAACAAATGAAGCTGTACTAGAGTTAGTAGGGGAGAAGAGAAGTATTTGGAGAGTGTTACAGCGTAGGAGAGACAGATTAGTAGGGCATATTCTTAGGCATGGGGGGATTATGCAATTGATCATAGAAGGTAGAGTGGAGGGAAAGAGAGGGGTAGGTAGGCCTAGATTGGAGTATGTGAGTCAGATAGTTGAAGACGTTGAGATGAATAGCTATAGGGAGATGAAGGGATTAGCTCAGGATAGATCGGCATGGCGTGCTGTTTCCAACCAATCTTTAGGATTGCGGACTCTTTAACTAATGCTAATACATGCTATGGTGAATGGTGAAAAAAAATACGTTGAAATCGTATAATTAAAATACTATTTTATATTATTTTTAGACTCAGAATGAATAAAGACGTCCAATTAAATCAATTATTACAATAGAGTACAAAATAAAATAATTGATCTTCCATTAGAAATAATTCATTTGAAAATGAAATACTATTTATTGTCGTGATGGATAACAAAAAAGTTTCGCAAATTCAAATTTATATCACAACTTTTGATAATCCTTAAAGATCTTTATATTCACAATATTTTTCTTTCGGTTAATACGCAGTTTCTTATTAAATATTTACCCTAATTTTGTTGTAAAATGCATTTAAATATAGAACCAAATGTTCTGGTGTTACTTTTATGCGTCAGTTTTATGCATACTGACTGATTGGAATACAAATTATCTTCTATACGGTTGAAAATTGTAGTACTCTTGCAAATTTTAAGAAAATATGCAACTAAATTAAGTCAATTAAATTTAAAAAATTATCACTACGGTGTTAAATACTAGTATAGAATATCACCCAAATACCGTATTATAAATAGATATTTTATTTTGTTTTTATCTTGTGCTACTGAAGATGGGGGCATAGCCTTCGAAAGGCGCATCTAGCTACTTAATGCTTTAAGTTACGGTAATTGGGTGATATTTGATACTAAGTCAATTAAAGTCAAAATACCAATTAAATCAATTGATATCTAATATCCATCTCTAAAAACTCGGATAAAATCAGAATAAAAACGGGCTGTGATAAACAATAAACAAAGTAGCAATAAACACAATTTATTAATTTGGAGAGGGGTGTGTTTTTATCTCCATTTCATAAAAGCTATCTTAAAACGATATAAATGTGTGGATTCACGGAACTGCGTTCTGTTTGTATATATAAATCTGCGTTTTAGAAATAAGAAGTTTATGTTTAACATCGTATAAGAATTTCACTGTAAGGACACCTAGTTTCAAATATTTTTTTGCAATTTATACGTAATAATGGTTTCATAGATATAAATCTTAGAGAGTAATACATAAATTTTTCGATAAATCTTACCTTGCATTTGACCAAAGTCCCTAAACACCCTGAAGTCCGTATCACTTGGCACCAGATTTGCTTTAAACAATTCCTCCCCTGCTACATTCCCGTGCGGATACTTAACCACTTTACCATACTCCCTTACCAGCCACGGTGCTTTTGGCCCAGTTTGAAATAAAATTTCCCGTCCAGGACCGCCTCCGCCTGACTCCAAGTTGATGAGGATGCGTGGAATGGTACCTAGAGCATTGGTATTACTGACAGTAGTCGATGCGTTCGTGGTCGTTGTTGAGTACGATTGTAGGTGTGATATAAACCCGTGAGATGCGTGTAGGGGTGTTTCTTCAGCACCGTTCCACAAGAAAATAACATCGTGGATTGGTGGGTGACCCAGGGAAGGTGCATGGAGAAGTTTGCGGAGTACTTCGAGCATGATGGAGCACATTATGCCATCGTCACTAGCACCTAATATACAAAAGTTTATAGTAAAAAAAACATTCAATAAGGCCAAAGACAACGTATTGACATAAAATTTAGTTACTTAGATGGACGGAGCAGCGTTATATTTTCGAAAATCACAAAGTGCCCTCTTTAATCTACGAATATCATTTGTGAAGAGAGTTAAAAATAATTGACGTACGTATCACTTTTATCAGGTCCATTCATATTGTTTTGTTTTTGTGGAAACTACCACAACAGGATATAATATCTCAATTACAGAGTGTAGTTATAGCGAGATTTTAGGAACATATGTGAAGGGTGGGATATAAATGACAATGCAAATTGACATCCTAAATTCACGAATATGACGATAAATGATTTACCTGGACTTGTAGGTACTGAATCAAAATGGGCATTCAACAGAATCGCTTTCCCTGATCTTTTCCTCGATTTGGTCTTCAATATCGCCATTATATTTTGCACATTACCATAAGCATTAATAGCCCCATGAGGTTTGAAATCCAAGTAATAACTACCTGAAACCTCCCAAGTCTCTGTACTTATATCATCTTGTTCGCCAGTTGTTGCCGTTGATAAGATTTGCTTAATTTCCGTTTGGATTAAAGCTACAGCGTCGATCTCATTAGCTTTACCGCCTACGATACGTGGGCCTAAGTCGGTCAGTTGTTTTAAGAAGAGTTGAGCGCGCTCGGCGATAAAGTCGTCAGGGTGATTTCTCTGTAAAATAAAAGGAAAGAAATTGTGAATATTGTATTAAAATATATTATATTCAGTAGCACACACAAAGTGTGTGCTACTGAAGATGGGCGCATAGCGCTTGATATGTACATCTAGCTACTTAATGCTTGTTACGGTATTTGGGTGATATTCTATATTATAATTTAACACCGTAGTGATAATTTTTTTAATTGTATTAAAACATCGATGAGAGTGCTTTCAATTCAAGAGATTATATAATTGAAATATGTGCTCATGCAATTTTTATAGGAAATATATACCGATACAACAATGAAACATAAATGAATTTTTACCTCATCCTTTATTAAAAGCGGTTCCGGTAAATTGCTATCTATATACAATACGGTAGCAAAAGAAACAATATAAAAACAAATTAAATAAACACCGTATCGCTGCGACAATAAGTTATCATGAAGTCTATTTGTTTCCATTCTGCCCATTGTTAATTAGGCGAAATTATTTGTTTAATACAGCATTAAAATGTAAAAGCAATATAAAACACACTAACACCGACTATACTTCATGTTTAGAGTATTTGTCATTTCTAAACATTGTCATTGTTGAATATTTGGAACGAAGGTACAGTAGTGTTTGCAAAGTTGCATACCTAGTTAGTTAAAGAGTCCGCAATCCTAAAGATTGGTTGGAAACAGCACGCCATGCCGATCTATCCTGAGCTAATCCCTTCATCTCCCTATAGCTATTCATCTCAACGTCTTCAACTATCTGACTCACATACTCCAATCTAGGCCTACCTACCCCTCTCTTTCCCTCCACTCTATCTTCTATGATCAATTGCATAATCCCCCCATGCCTAAGAATATGCCCTACTAATCTGTCTCTCCTACGCTGTAACACTCTCCAAATACTTCTCTTCTCCCCTACTAACTCTAGTACAGCTTCATTTGTTACTTTATCTTCCCAACCAATCCTCATCATCCTCCTATAACACCACATTTCAAGTGCTTCTAATCTACGCTTCTCTTCCTTTCCTATAGTCCACGCCTCACACCCGTACAGTGCTACACTCCAAACATATACCTTCAGTAATCTTTTTCTAATACCCAAGTCAATATTTGATCTTAAAATCTGTTCTTTTTCTACGAATGCCTTCCTACCCTGTGCTATCCTACACTTTATATCTACCTTGCTTCGATTATCTTTTGTGATTCTACTGCCTAAATAACAAAAATCTGACACTTCTTCGATTCTATTATCTCCTATTGTGATCCTCATTTTTCTACTGCATTCCTTTTTGTCACACCTCATCACTTTAGTTTTACCTATATTTATTTTCATGTTAAAATCCCTAGTCAATACTGCCTGCATACCATTCAATACCCTTTCTAAATTCTTTTCGCTTTCTTCCAATATAGCTATATCGTCGGCGAATCTCAGCATATATATTTTCTCTCCCTGTACATTCACACCTACACTATACTCTTCTTTTACTTTGTTTATTGCATCTTCTATATATAGATTAAATAATAACGGTGAAAGTGTACATCCCTGCCGAACTCCCTTCCCTATTTTTGCTACCTCTTCTTCCCCCTCAATTCTAACTAAGGCAGTTTGGTGTTTATATAAATTAAAAATTATTCTCCTATCCTTATAATCTATACCCGTTTCTTTTAAAATTCTAAACATTATGTCCCAATCTACATTGTCAAATGCCTTTTCTAAGTCTACAAAAGCTATGCAAGTTACCTTTCCTACCCTCTTTCTTTTTTCTACTACCGTTCTTAGTGCTAGAATCGCCTCTCTCGTCCCTCTGTTTTTCCTAAAACCAAACTGATCTTCTCCTAGCCTTTCCTCTACTTTATTTTCTAATCTCCTATAAATAATCTTTAACAATATCTTCGATGCATGTGATAGTAGGCTAATGGTCCTATAGTTCTCACACAAATTAGCTCCTATTTTCTTCGGCATTGTTACTATTCTACTACGCTGAAAATCCTGTGGTACTTCTCCCTTCTCATATATTTTACAAACTAACCTGTATAATCGCTCCTGCATTTTTTCCCCTGCGTGTTTTATTAATTCGGCTGGTATCATATCAATCCCCGCTGCTTTGTTATTCCGTAAATCATTTAATGCTCTATGAAACTCTGACCTAAGTATGCTAGGACCTAAGTCATCCTCATCTATCTGTTCCACATTTTCTAGCTCCTCCATGTCCTGCCTACCTTTATATAAATCTTCAAGATACTCCTTCCATCTTCTAGCTTTTTCCTTATTTTCTGTGAGTTCCTTACCCTGCTTATCACATATAATGTTACCCTTTGGTTTTACTTTAGAAAAATGTGACTTAATTTTCCTGTAGCCCAAATCTACTTTACCTCTTCTCATATCCTCCTCAATATCCTCACAATTTCCTTTTATCCACTCTTCTTTCGCTAGCTTGCATTTCCTATTAATTAAGTTCCTTAGTTCCTTATATTTTTTCTGCATACCTAAGAAAGAACAAATTGTAGCAAATGTAATCAGCATTTTTTTAACCGCAGAAGTCTTATTAGGTTATGAAAATCCTCCTCTCAATTGTTTTTTGTTTCTATAATAAACTAATCAAAGTTCAATGTGCACTTTTATTTAAATTAATTTTATGAGTAATAACAAAAACAAAATATAGTAAAAGCATTTTACATATATAAAACTCAAATTTTATAAATTACCATTTAATGATGAACTATATACTATAAGCACGTAAGAACATAGTAAATCGTTATACTTACAAAGATGAATTCAATCTTATATATGTTTTGTACTGTTGAAATAATATTTTCAATCGGTGCCGTGCAATCTTTTCAATGTAAGAACCACGATAACAATCCAGTTGATTGGTAAATTATAAAATTGTTAATAAATAAAACTTATGAATGCAAATTTGATGTTTTGTAGGTTTGTTATGTATAAATTACCGATGCAAAGTAAAAAGACTGGGAACAAACTAGTTGATGGAGGGATGGCATATTTATATATAACATCCAAAAATACAAGTCAATGGGCTTTATCTAATATTAATATTAATAATACAGAATCATTATTAGGAGTAACTTTAGATCCACTATACAACAGTGCAGTTAATAAACTTTTCTACATATAATAACGAAAACATTAAAAAAATGATCACTACGGTGTTAAATAATTAATAGTATAGAATATCACCCAAATACCGTAACTTAAAGCATCAAATAGCTAGATGCGCATTTCAAAGGCTATGCCCGCATCTTCAGTACCACAAGATAAAACTAAATAAAATATCTGTCACGAATCGTGATTGATATACTTTCTTCTTCTTTCGAATAACCCTTTTGGAGGGTACGATAAATCAACTTTGGCTATACTTTTTTGTATTCAATTTTCTGTGCTCGCAGACTTCCTTCATCCTTCGAGAATGTCGTTCCTTTTCTTCTTTGGTCCACTTTCTTCCATTCGTTGATTTCTTTCTTTCCTGAAATCCTGCCTTTTGAGTTACTTCTCTAAAACGTTTTCTGTTATTTATTGTGTCTTTTTTAATTCCAGCACTTTTCATATCTTTATCAATTTCAATGAACCATGTGGGTTTGGATTTGTAACTGTTTAGTAAGTTGAAGATCTGCTTGGTTAGTCTGTTATTATCCATTCGGTATATGTGTCCGTAAAACTGCAGTCTTTTTTTTTGATATACTATTAAATAAATAAGTCAAGGTGACAGAAGTATTTAAAAAATGGCATATAATATGACCGATAAATCTTTTTAAAACGATATAAATTAATAATATAGAATATCATATATATATATACATATATATATAAAACAATCACGATTCGTGACAGAGGTATTTTATTTAGTTTTATCTTGTGCTACTGAAGATGGGGGCATAGCGCTTGAAATGTACATCTAGCTAATTAATGCTTTAAGTTACAGTATTTGGGTGATATTCTATATTAATATTTAACACCGTAGTGATAATAAAAATAAATAAAATAAATTTTAAACTAGTTCTTATTAAATAAATTAAATAGACAAGATGACATTGGGCCTAAATCTAAATTCATTAAATTTGATTTAGATTTATGCATGTATATTTATTCATAAGCATTTAGCACGGAATATTCAAAACACTTAAGTAATTTAAGTGAACTAATTTGAATAGGATGACCTTATTCAAAAATATGCTCGGCTACAGCACTTTTATCTTTTCTATTTAATCTGAATTGAGCTAAATGCCCCTTAAATCTAGTTTCAATTGGTCTACGTGTTTGTCCTATATATACTTTAGGACAACTATTTATATATACTATTTTTAAATTTATTTTTAGTTATTTTAGGTTTGACAAACCAATGTTTATTGTTGTTACTTGTCAGTTTCGTTAATTATTAATTTATATTAATATAGAATATCACCCAAATACCGTAACAAGAAATATAAAGTAATTTAAAAAATTGTTTTTGTACTGAAATAAGAGAAAAATGTTTACTCAAATCTTATTACGATGAAAGTTCTACATAATTTTACATGTAGTTTCCTATTTTGTATAATTAGGATATGGATGTTGCCGTTACATTGTGCTCATCCATTTTAAAGAGGAAATAAAAATATTAATAAGTTACTTTGTGATAATATCGCGGGGTATTTATTAACATACGACTTGAGCAACAGAAGTCGTATGATAATAAATACCCCGTGATGTTACAACAAAGTAACTGTTTTATTTCCTCTTTTGTATAATTGTTTGATTTTGTAGTGCATTTAACCACCAACAATCATTTTAAATTAAATTTCAGCTCCCATCTAAATATTATTTACTCTATAATGACGAACCCCTACACAAAAATGGAAATCATAGAAAAGGACATACCAAAGGCATTGTCCTAGGAAACGATAAAAGTGGAATTTGGATTATCCATTCTGTTCCCAAATTTCCGCCGATACCTGAAGATGGAGTGTACTCATATCCGGTTACTGGCAGAAACTTTGGCCAAAGCATTTTATGTATCTCTTTTAATACTGAGAACATGAATAAATTAGGTAAGTTCATTCATAATCTTCAGATCTAATCTAAAATTGCAATACTAAGGATAATTATTTATGTAACACTACATTTCATATGGTGCGATGGGTGAAACTATTTTGTTTGCTTTATATTATAGGTTTACAGCTCAAATACAATCAGCCCGACATTTACGCATATCACATCCCGTACACCCTTCAAATGCCTCTCATACATCTAACTGAGATAACGAAAGGCACCTTCATCACCACCCCACCCTGGTTCAATACCCAACCACTACAGTCCCTGAATGGAACCTCATTTCTATCCTTCGCTAAAACGAGGGATTTCAACAAAGACTTGTACGAAGACTACGTAGCGCCCTTGCTGAAAGCTGGCCTTTTTGTCCAAACATGGCCCAATGGCCCAGGTCGAATGAGTAGTAATTGCTCTAGTAATTACTATGTGGAGAATGTGAAAATGCTACAAGTGAAGTTGATTGAATTGAGTTTCAGTTCGACTAAGGATCATTCCAAATGGGCAATTTCAGATGCTGGTGGATGGATTTGTATTGGAGATATCAATAGAGCGGTAACGAAAAAAATACATATGAAACAGATTGATCCTAGTTAGTTAAAGAGTCCGCAATCCTAAAGATTGGTTGGAAACAGCACGCCATGCCGATCTATCCTGAGCTAATCCCTTCATCTCCCTATAGCTATTCATCTCAACGTCTTCAACTATCTGACTCACATACTCCAATCTAGGCCTACCTACCCCTCTCTTTCCCTCCACTCTACCTTCTATGATCAATTGCATAATCCCCCCATGCCTAAGAATATGCCCTACTAATCTGTCTCTCCTACGCTGTAACACTCTCCAGATACTTCTCTTCTCCCCTACTAACTCTAGTACAGCTTCATTTGTTACTTTATCTTCCCAACCAATCCTCATCATCCTCCTATAACACCACATTTCAAGTGCTTCTAATCTACGCTTCTCTTCCTTTCCTATAGTCCACGCCTCACACCCGTACAGTGCTACACTCCAAACATATACCTTCAGTAATCTTTTTCTAATACCCAAGTCAATATTTGATCTTAAAATCTGTTCTTTTTCTACGAATGCCTTCCTACCCTGTGCTATCCTACACTTTATATCTACCTTGCTTCGATTATCTTTTGTGATTCTACTGCCTAAATAACAAAAATCTGACACTTCTTCGATTCTATTATCTCCTATTGTGATCCTCATTTTTCTGCTGCATTCCTTTTTGTCACACCTCATCACTTTAGTTTTACCTATATTTATTTTCATGTTAAAATCCCTAGTCAATACTGCCTGCATACCATTCAATACCCTTTCTAAATTCTTTTCGCTTTCTTCCAATATAGCTATATCGTCGGCGAATCTCAGCATATATATTTTCTCTCCCTGTACATTCACACCTACACTATACTCTTCTTTTACTTTGTTTATTGCATCTTCTATATATAGATTAAATAATAACGGTGAAAGTGTACATCCCTGCCGAACTCCCTTCCCTATTTTTGCTACCTCTTCTTCCCCCTCAATTCTAACTAAGGCAGTTTGGTGTTTATATAAATTAAAAATTATTCTCCTATCCTTATAATCTATACCCGTTTCTTTTAAAATTCTAAACATTATGTCCCAATCTACATTGTCAAATGCCTTTTCTAAGTCTACAAAAGTTATGCAAGTTACCTTTCCTACCCTCTTTCTTTTTTCTACTACCGTTCTTAGTGCTAGAATCGCCTCTCTCGTCCCTCTGTTTTTCCTAAAACCAAACTGATCTTCTCCTAGCCTTTCCTCTACTTTATTTTCTAATCTCCTATAAATAATCTTTAACAATATCTTCGATGCATGTGATAGTGGGCTAATGGTCCTATAGTTCTCACACAAATTAGCTCCTATTTTCTTCGGCATTGTTAGTATTCTACTACGCTGAAAATCCTGTGGTACTTCTCCCTTCTCATATATTTTACAAACTAACCTGTATAATCGCTCCTGCATTTTTTCCCCTGCGTGTTTTATTAATTCTATATTCCTATATCCTATATTCGGAATATCATTAATTGAATTAAATGAAATACAGATTAATAATTCCTCACCATTTTGTTATAGGAACACCAAAAACTACGTGGTGGTGGAACAGTTTGTTTCCAAAACACTAACATTGTTAATAACTACAATCAAACAATCCAAGACTTAGAAGCATGTCCAAAAGAAATAATGAAAACATATTGGAAATACTCAGTTTAAATTTTAATTATCTATGTACCGCCACAATAGTATTTAAGATATATTACATAACAAATAAAATTACTAACCAATGTCTGCAGTATGATAGTTATGTTTTGTTCGATGGTTGTGGACATCTGTATCGCAGCATCTCAATCTCTGCCTCGAAATAGCTATTCTTATCGTAGCAAAAATACTCTGGGTTCTTGTAATTTGGCGACGACTTGGAGGCTCCTGGACCCACAGGATCATCTGTCATATTGATTATACATCTATTGCTTAGACCAGGAACGTTATCATCAATTTCACTACTTGATGGAGTTGGCTCATTGCGGATTACTTTGCCAGAACACAAGCGAACAAACCTGGGTAATCGTTTCGAAATTTTGAGTAGATTTAGAGAATTCATATTAGTTTTAATTTTGAATGACAAGTATATATAATGCAAAAAATGTAGTTGGCCGTTTAAAGTTTGTGGTGGCAATGGAAACTATAATTACGATAAGTAGTGTAAGTTCACTGGATTAAAGATATATAGTTCAAATGTTAAAGGATTTCCTAAGGATTACAGAACTATTTAGTTCAGGTGGAATTATACCGACAATTTGAAATCGATTTGCACCCATATAAAAATCCTAATAACATAATCACTTTATTCATATACATGTTACACCCAATACCAGATTAAAATGCTCACAATTAGTATTGAGGATATGTCAATAAAGAGATTTAACTAGTTTAATGAAGAATTAGTTAACTTTAATTTGTTTCCAAGTCTTAGATGCGCTTGGTACTTTATACTAAACAACAGAATATTATTTTATATCAGGTTTTCTTTGCGTTTTTGAATTAATTTTGCAATTCGCAATTTAACAATAACACGATAACAAATCAAACCTTTTATTCGTCCTTTGCATATTGTAAATGTGCAGTCTTTGTATATTTGTAAATGTGCAGAACTAATAAAATTGTCACTAGGTGTTAAATAATTGTATACAATATCACTCAAATACCATATCACAAAGTATTTATTAATGAGATTTACGTTTCGAAGGCCGTCTTCAAAAATACTGAAGTTGTAGGCATAGCCTTCGAAATGCGCATTTAGCTAATAAAGGCTTTATTACGGTATTAATAGTATACACAATTGCAGAACTAGTATTAGTCATTCAGAAGTGCGCAAAGCTAATTCTGAGCATTTTATTCAGGTATTGTTCGGACAGTGAGCGTACCATTAAATAAGAAGATATCAGATAATTTTATTTTTTTATGAATAATTTTAATGCAGTCAAATTTATTAGATAGAAACACAAACTATAATAATCCATTGAATAATCGGTGCTATCACAGAAATTTGACTTAAAATACGAATATAAAACAATCACAATATTAACAAATAAAACTTGAACATAAAATAATACAATATTATAAAGATACTTCAGATATATAAATCCTAAATGATTCAAACCCTTTTGAAGGAAAATTGAGCTAGTTGTTAATATTTAGATAATAAACGAAGAAACTGTTGCAGGTGTAAAAAGTGCGTAACACAAACATCAATGTTACAATCTTAGGAACAGGAAATAATGCACTACAACATTTCACATCACAATACAATATTGATGTAGTCAGATATAAAAAATATTTAATTTGAACTAGCTATCTTTATCAATGTGGTTAATAGATTACAATTTGTTAGTGTTTTTTTGTTCAAAAAATGGAATAAGAAAACTACATATATTAAACTATACTATCGTACAAAAATTCTTTCACTTTATATTAAACAAGAGATTTATGTTGGGACGAATATTGGCTAATACTTCACATAATTTACTAAAAATATAAATAATAAGCATAGTATATTATTATGTTATATTAATTGCCTAGTATTTGGTAACTTGAGACTTTGAATTTTTACGAAACTAAAACTTACAATATAAATATTTTTTTATTATATGTGGATTAATATAATAGTTGTGACCATAATATAATATACTCGACCGTTATATTTACATTACTACACCCGTCAATAGCAAATACTTAATAACGTTTGTGGTAGAATTACCAACAGAACTTTGTTTTTACAATTTTACTAACTAATACTGAAAGTAGTTGAACATTAAATTGAAAACTTGTACTATACATTAATTAACAAAGTATCTGGACATTTCTATCACAATTTAAGAAGATACAGAAACTTCATACTGCGAATGCATGTATAATGTACTTTTGACTAAACAACAAGTACATAAAAACATTATTAGCAAATATTGCATAAATAAATATATTATGACGAAAAATCATGGGGCGCTTTTATAATTATGCGATCTTCTAGACTTTCCGACTAGTTAATTCAAATTGATCGTTTAATTGACTTTACAAATCGAAAAAAATGCACTCTCAACATTGATTTAGAATACATTTATTTACGTGTGCAAAATTTCAAATAAGCAATCCTTAACAGAAATATATAAATTTATTACAATTACTTTATACTTCGTACTTGCTCCTGTATCCACTTACCTTCAGAAAATACGAATAAAGGGCATAGTAAATCAAATAATCTCAAATAACTCACTCACCATTCTAGTGAACCAGTCACTGACACAACTCGAAATGTTCTCCTTAGCCTATAACCAGAGGTTCATCATCTGAGAAACCTCGTATCTGTGGGGCGTCTGCATCTTCCATGATATCATCGGGACAGTCGAAGGTAGCAGCTTGAGACCGTGGATCATAGTGCGAGTTAGTGAATCGCACGAAGCTGCTCTGAATTCGTCGGTACTTCACTATATAAACTACCAAGCCGGCAGCCAGAGTGAGTACCAGGACGCATACCATGACCACAGCTAGGACCACGGCTGAACTAGTACCCGTTGCGTCCTCGGCTGAAGAAGAAGTAGAAAGTGAAAATTTCTATTATTATAACAGACTAACGAATGAAAAGCGGTTTTGAATCATTTGTAACACAAGTCCTTGGCTAAGGAGAACTATTAACAGTGCAATATTTTGTGCAACTGTTATCAATGTATAAAATTTTATACGATTTATGCAGATTAATCAATAGAATATAGATATTTAAAATTTATATTAATATGCAGATTAATAGTATAGAATATCACCCAAATACCGTAACTCAAAGCATTAAGTAATAATAAAACATTAATAATTATTATCGGTGTTATATCTTCTATTTAAATATTATCTCCTTAATGATAACGACATTTCAATAGAAATATACTAACTGCGTAAAAATGGGAATACATAAATATTTATAATCATGAGAAAAATATTCTTTGTAAAATTTCTTTTTATTGTGTAATAAAACAATTTCGATTGCAGTGTTTATTGTTCATTGTTCCACAAAAATTGCAACAGTTTGTATTCAGAATAATGCTTAGTATCTTGAAATTTGCAAAAAAGTCGCTGTATATTAACATTATATTTTAGAAATATAAATAATTTTGAGTTGTAGAATCAATCCATTTTTCGTGCAGTGTAATATAATGAGGCAAAAAAAGGGTGTTTTTGCACTTCTGCACGTATATTTCCTTTGTTCATAAAATAGACTAGTTTCGGCTGTTAGCCATCATCAGTATTTAATAAAGGAAATATAGTATTTGGTTTAAACTAATAAGCGTTGAACATTATTACGACATTAACAGCCGAAACTAGTCTATTTTATGAATAAAGGAATATTATACGCGCAGAAGTGCAAAAACACCCTTTTTTACCTCCTTATAAATAATTTTATTATTCTGAAATTATTGGTAATTTAGAATATTATATTATAATAAAGAGGGATGTAAAGACCAAAACGCTTCACATAAAAGTATCAGCTTATAAAATAAATAATTGAAATTTTTTTGGAAATATTCTGGCTAAGAATAGCGGTTAGCCGGATAGGGATAGTGATGCAGTGATTGTTCCGTGATATAGTTGCATTTATTTACTAGTCTATTTTCAAGGGGCTCCAATGTTATCACATTTTAATTGTATTAAATTTTATTAATTTAATATTATATTAAATATATAACTACAATATATACACCCGTTCAATAATAATATCTATTTCCCGTTCAATATCCGGCTATTCTCAGCCATACTAATACCAATAATTAAATTAAGCCACTAAAAATTCAAATTCCAATAAATAGAAGTCATTTCAAGACAGTAATTAATACTCTTTAATATTATGCTAAACTTATGGACCACATGGAAACTAATATCAAAGAAAAACAATAAAATTTGATGAAACGCTCAATAACCACTGCTAAGACTATATTTCAACCAGTTATTACGACAGAAATATATAAAGCATCTCTAAGTTTGTCTTGTATGTGACCTACCTGCGCTAGTCGCTGCACTCTTTCCATATCCATTCCGTAATGTGACACTCTCACTGAGAGGTGATCTGTACCCATCAACTGTAAGCAATCGAACAGCGAACGTATACGCAGAGATGTGATTTTTATCTGCAGCAGACGCACTGAACACGAACAATGGATGTGTTGCCACATTGACCATAGCGTTGGATTCGCGTAGTACGGGACCTTCACTGACTAGCACCTCATAAGAATGATTCGACGAGATCGTGGCGGTCCCTTGAGGACGCTCCACCCACACTAGTATGAATGAACCGTTATCCGCTTCATGGAAACCCTGGAGAGATAATAGGTTTACTAGGAGATATTCAAGTAAATTAGTAAAAATATGCAATATAAAATATGCAACATTAGTGCAATTCAAAAAACTTATAAAAATATATGTACACCAAAATGTATTTTAATAATAAGAAACTTTCTTTTTGCAATAATATGATAATCATATTACAGTATATTATAAGAATTACAATATACATGGACTTAGGCTGTAGACTGTATTATTGACTGACTGCTTCATACCTTTCTATGATTGTTTAGCAGCAGTCAAATCTAGAAATTTTAATATTGATTAATATGTATGTTATATTCATAAAAAATTAATAAATTCTTAGTATGACTTCAAGATTTTTAAAAGTCACAGCAGAAGAATTTCATGTGAAGATGACTGGTTAGTTGGATTTTACTAATATAACGATATATAGAACTTTAGGTTCACAAATCATTATAAATATGTTTGAAGTGCCAAATAAGCACGAGAAATAATATTATATGATCACTTCCTCTGAAAAATGTTGAAGTTAAAACTCAGGAGTTACCGTCGCTGGCCATAATAAAAGAGATAAAATTGAATTTTTGAAAAGGATAATTGTCGGCAGCAAACTTTTCCGCTTCCTACCTGCAACTCATATGGCGGCATCAAGGGGGGCGCCGCCCACTCCACCCACTCACTCAACTCCGCTCCAGGCACCGACGTCTTTACGGCCACTCTGTACTTGGCGCCCGCCGACACATTAAACATCCTCTTACTCAACACGTGAGACATGACCATGAAGCTGTTCTGTATACCCTTATCGGGCTCCTCCACCATAACTATGTACCCAGTTTCTTCGGCGCGCGTGGCCACATCGCACGATGCCTGCCATTGTACTAGCATCTCGTACTTACCCTCAGCACTGGGCGTGCTGGGTGCTGCTAGTGTGACGGTGAGGTACTTGGGCGGTGAACGACGATTCATGCGAGTGGAGCGTTGTAAGACGTGGGTGGAGAGTGGGCCGAGGCCGTACGGGCCAACGAGTCCCACGGAGAAGAGTAGCTGCTCGCACGCAGGCAAGGAATGGGTTGTTATGGTTTGGTTTGTGGTGTTGTAACGAGCACCGGCTGTAGAAAAAAAATCATGCATTCTTAAGAACCTTCTACAGTTATCTACTGCCTCAAATACCTGCGTTTGTCTGCGTTAACCACGATGTGCTACGAACCCTTTACTTTGCAAACTTTCATTCATTTCTACGATATGGCATCATTTACCGGAGACGCTTAAGACGTGATCTATTCAATAGAATTTTCTACTTTCAAAAGAGAGCCGTTAGAATACTGGCCAATATAAAATACCGTGACACATGTAAGCCACATTAAAAAAATCTGGGAATATTAACCTTAGCATCTACTTATATATATGAAGTTGCAATGTTTGTTCTTAAACACCAAGAAGACTTCACTCTATAAAACTACCCGACAAGATCGAAGGACCTAATATTCATTCCGAAACACAACCGCGCTGCCTACGAAAGAGGAACATACTACAACGCCTGTAAAATCTATAACCACCTACCAAAGAGGGAAAAACCATTAGCCATTGAAAGTTTCAAAAGGGAGATTAAAACACTCCTTCTAAGTGAAGCACAATATACCGTAGAAGACTTTTATGAATCAAAATACAAGTGAAAAGATATTATGAAGATGTAATATACTATTACATATATATTTTTCCTTTTTTCCTTTTTTTTTTTATATCATGTATACAACTTGTATGTACTGATATTTATGAGTTTGAGTAAATAAATTGGATATTACAAATTATATATATTAATTTATTATAGTTTAACATAAACAGTTCGTTAAGGGCGGCTTATGGTGATTTGAAGTAGTATATTTACCATATTGAAAAAAGCAATTTAAATACGTTTAAATACGCATACCCACAATTTTATTGGTTGTGAAATTAAAACTGAAACGTCGATTACAACCAAATATCTAAACATTAACACAACTGTCTCTGCATTTTTTTACATACCTTGGATCATATCCGTTTCCGTTACACCATAATAAACGCCGTACAACCATTGCACGCCCTTCCTAGTTAAGTCCCTCGATTTATCCCACGTTACCTTTACCGTTGTACCCAAATCTTCCACCAGTACAACAGACAAAAGGTTAATAGGTGGCAGAGGAGCACCGTCTGTCGTTGCAGTTATTTCCACTACAGGACCTTTAAATAAGCGACGATACGCAGCTACAGAGAAGGTATATGTGGACCCAGGAGCTAATTTATCCACCTGAAGCAAAAATAAATATTGAAGCAATTTGTTATATTCGAAATAATGAATCCTACAAAAGATGTCCAAGGTTAGACAAGATGTGTTATATTAATTCAAAATGATGCAAAATATATATGTAATTTGTGAAGATTTAAAGAAAACTAACTAACTAGAAAATGCTGTGATAATCTAATAAGAAAAAGTAAAAAAATCGATAGTAAATCTAAATATAATGTTAATGTGTACCGACTCCATTAAAATAGAAAAGAACGAAATCTGCTCATATAACAATTATACTTGGCACGTTGGACTCGTTATTCAAAAAATAGTTACATCAACTAACAGATTTACACGATTGAAGAAAATCCTAGTCACTGAAGCCTAATCAAAATATTCTGCAAAAGTATAGAACTACTCTTGTAGAATATTTTGATTATAGATTTATATGAACATTATAATTGTGAAAGATTTTAATACCACATTAAATATTATGTAATTTATATAAGCACAAAATGCAAATCAACTTTTGTAAAGAACATGACACATTGTATATTTTTTTATTAGAATAAACACTATGAACCATGAACAAATTGAACGCTTTTTATTTATATAATAATATTAAGTTATTTCAAACCTCCGCCGATATTTTACTAACCTTAACTTCCATTTCAGCTCCATTAGTCATCCCTCCCTGTATATTAGGCCATCTTGTTCTACCGCCACCAAAGCTGCCACCGATACCCTTCACATTGACCATATATCCATCCACCTTCGGAACAGGATCCACCCCACTTGTCCACCCCTCCCACTCAATTCTCTCTTTCCACGAGAGAGACACACTCCCATTCGTTTTACTGGCGATAATCAGATCGGTGACCGGTTCCAGTTCCGCTTCTCCATCGAATAGTATAGTGGTGACTTCGCTGCGAAGAGACTGGTAATATTTGTTTCTCGCGATCACGTAAAAAGAGTACGTTGTGTTACCGTGGAAGTCTGCGTTGAGTAGGTGCGCAGTCGTCGTGTTATCGGAGAGGGCGATTGTAACCGCCGGTCTGGAATGGGGTATAGTTGGGAGGTGATTTTAATTAACGGTTGTGTTTATTGATCGGAAATTTAAGGAAAGAGAATGCAGAAAACTAAATTTATATATCGAAATTATAAATTATAATATAGTTTTTTTTTAGAAATTGAAGATGCAATTATTATTAAGATAAATCTAAATAGGAGAATTGAGTAGGAATTATAAATGATTAATAAGATTATTTATATATCAAATTATATTTGCAATATATATTGGCCAAATTAGCTTTAAAATTAGATGTAATGAAAATGTTAATAGTTAGTATAGAATATCACCCAAATACCGTAACTTAAAGCATTAAATAGCTAGAACTACATTTCGAAGGCTATGCCCCCATCTTCAGTACCACAAGATAAAAACTAAATAAAATACCTCTGTCACGAATCGTGAGCGATTTTCGTTGTAACGAAAAGAAATGTATAATTAAAATGAAGGTACTTACATGGGCGGCGAAAAGCATAAATCATACCCCACCAACACCCCGTTCGGATGATGCGGTTTATTCCACTGCACCAGGACGTGACTACCATTCTGCTGGCGAGCAGTCACATTGTAAGGACTACTGGGTACATCTACGGCCGTATGCGCAATGAAGTACTTTACGGGCGTGAACGCGTCCTCTGCCTTCATATCGTCTAGTCGCACCCAAACGGTCAGATTATACTCGGTGTAAGGGCGGAGGTTGGTGAAGGTGTAGTTCATGTGATCGATCCAGGTGAGGTTAGTCCAGCTTGGAGCGGTTGTTGTATTGGCGGTAGAGGTGGCAAGGGAGATTGAAGGCAGGAATTGAAGGTGGTGATCGGTCGTTGCGGGAGATGGTAACCACCAATAGAGCCATAGCGTGGTGGAATTTATGCCGCGTTCGTCTATACCCATTTGAAGTACCTGAAAAGGAATAATTTTATAAAATATAAACAATGTGTAATAACCATTTTTAAAATTATCACGTTGTTAAATATTAATATAGAATATTACCCAAATACCGTAACAAGCATTAAGTAGCTAGATGTACATTTCAAGGGCTATGCCCCCATCTTCAGTAGCACAAGATAAAACTAAATAAAATACCTCTGTCACAAATAGTATTTTAAATAAATATAATTTTAAAGTAACATATAATACTTCTAATAGTCTTGCTAATTTTCTAGGAAATCCAAAAGATTTGATTGATTTCAGTGAAAAATCGGGTATTTACGAAATATCTTGTTCTAGTTGTCATAAAGTATATTTGGGACAAACACGTAGATCTATAAATATAGATTTTATTATTTTGTTGCTAAGAAATGTTTACGTCAGTTATCGCAATGCCCACTCGATTGTTATTACTTCTATTTTTCTGAAAATTATCTGTCGGACTTGTGTTTGTTTATTACCCTTTTATTACAACAAATACATAACCGAAATAACGCAACTACTATACCCTTACTTGGTAAACACGTTGTATTCCAGTACACGCAGCTTCATCGGAACCATCTCTACAGTCAGCCCTGCCATCACAACGTGCTGCTAGTGGCGTCGTGCAGGTATCATCGCAAGCAAAGTAGCCAGGCCGGCAATTGATTGTAGCGTTAGTTCTTGCGGGTGGGGTCGTTATACCAGGTGTTGGTTTGCCACACTGCTCTTCGTCAGATTTGTCCGGACAATCTGGGCGATTATCACAAACTGCACTAAGCTAAAAGAAACGGACAAAATTAAATGTTGTGCAAAAAAAAGGTTTGAAAAAAAATAAGAAAAAAAATTAAATAAAAGCATTAAGTCGTTATAACCCGCAATATAAAAAATTGTACTGCATATTGAAAATGGATTAAAACTGTGGAAGTGGTATATCTCTCCTTTTTATTATTAATACTATTATACTATCATACTATTAATTAATCGAGGCTAATATGTTAAATGTTAAATGAATATTTGGATTTTACGTTTATAACTCACAGGTATACAATTTCCATCAATGTGGCAACGGAACATCGTATCTACGCATGTGTTGATTCTCCCGTCACAATGACCTTCGTCTTCATGACCTAAAACGAATTACAGACAAAATCACCGTTGAAAACAATATCGCGAATGTACTGAACGACAGACAACTTTCCTGGTTTGGTATAAACATAACTTAGATATTATTGAGCAAATCTCAATAAATGGTGATAATATTAACTTAGTTGACAGCGTAAAATTTCTTGGTATACATATTGACAAAAAACTTAATTGGTCTACACATATTATAATTTCGCCATTTCATAGTTTAGCCTCGTTCTTGTTTTGCTCTAAAACATATTGTGATTAAAACTGATTTAAGCACTGCACGTAAAGTTTACTTTGCCCTCTTTGAATCACGATTAAGTTATGGAATTCAATTTTGGGGACATTACAACTTTAAACTTTTCCAAGAAATATTTATTATTCAAAAGCGAGCGTTAAGTTACTAGATAGAGCTGACTAAAGAGCTCATTGTAAACCATTATTTCAAAAACATAAAATTTTGTCATTAGCCGGACTTATATTGTAGAATTGTGTGTTTTAACGCACAATTCACAGTTATTCGACAAGATCTTGCAATAATATTTATATTAACATCCAGAATTCTAGCTTTTATAAAAAATCATTATTATTTATGTCTAATTTTTTTTTACAATAAATTACCAAATACTATCAAACAAATTGAAAATATTGATATTTATTTAAATAAGTTGCGCTCCGTCATGGTTGACAAAGCTTACTATTCTGTGGCCGAATTTTTATGTGATGCTGTATTATAATAAGTGTTATTTAAGTTAATATTTCATTGTATAATTGTGACCCATTATTATGACACTTTACTAACTACGATTTCTTTGTATTATTTAATATTTTACTGTTTAATACTAAATTATTTTATACCAAATATATACACCTACCTGTAAATACGAGCTTAAATATAAACTGTCTTATTGGTGGGAATAAACTTTACCTATCTATTATTATTTCCGTATGTCATACCTTCACAATCGGCCATTCCATCGCAAACCCACGCCATTGGTATACAACCCCCACTGGCACACTGGAAGAAATCCCGCTGGCACATTTTCGCTCGCGGCGCTTGTGTCGTACTACTTATATTCGCACTACCAGTTTCTCCACTATCACTATCCTTTCCATTGGACGGATTCCATCCAGCTGCTGGTACACTGCACCCCTCCTCATCGCTACCATCTCCACAATCGTCCATTCTGTCGCACTTCCACCATAGCGGCACGCAGACACCGTTGCCACAACGGAACATCCAATCGGTACAGGAGCCGTTCACGGGTGAGAAGGGCGTCGGGGGTAAACGGGGCGGTACGTTCGGGTTTGAGCTGTTGGTGAGTGTGGTTGGTATGGCGGCAGCGAAGCTGCAATTGCGCTCGTCGCGGCCATCTTCGCAGTCAACGTCCCCGTCGCACACCCAGCTGGTGTATATACATTTGTATTGTGGTGGGCCGCAGGAGAATTGCGTCAGGTTAGAGCAGGTGTTCTGCGTGCAGTTTAGCTCGTCGCTACGGTCACGGCAATCGTCCTAGAGACAGTTATGTTATACTTTATGTTAGTAAATTACTTAAAACAAAAATTCAGATATATCTCTTTCAACTATTAGAACTTAAACGGAATCATTTACTGGGGAGGTGTAAGGAAAGGCGCCTTCAACAGAATATTTATCCCGAAAAAAACGAGTGGTCAGGACTATAGCAAAAATAAACTATGTAGTAACCCGCAAGTTTCACTTTAAAAGCCACAAATACTAACATTAGCATCAATCTATATCTATGAAGTAGTAGTAGTATTTACTCATAGCCACCAACACGACTTCATACTAAACAGCAACAACCACGACTATCCAACCAGATCTAAAAAACATGCTATCGATTCCGAAACACTCTGGACCAGCATACGAAAAAGGAATGTACTACAATATCTGTAAATTGTACAATCACCTAACGAGGAGAATAAAACTTCTTGATGTTGAGCTTCAAATACGAAACCAAATCTTTACTTCTGAATGAATCGCTATACACAATAGAGGATTTTATCAGTGTATCATTTTAGTGATCTTTTATATTTAAGTAAATGTAAGATATTTCTAAACATATTTTTTTAACGCTTGTTTTAACTCATACCATACAACTTAAGCGTTTGTATCGATACTTCTAAAATAAAAGTTCTTCTTATCTTAAATCAAATAAATATGAATTAAAAATAAGAAATTAAGCTTTACTATGCTTGACACAACATAAAATACAAATATTTGAAAGTAGTTTTCGTTACGCCATTAAAAATATACACCGATATTCCCAAAGTAGGAAAAATATAATTTCGCTAATTTCAAGTCGTAAAACAAATACATGATAATTTATTCTCAATATAACTCCTGTAATTAAAGACCAAAAAATATAAACTTTTAAAACTTAGACACAATCTTTGAAAAGGATTGGAAGAGACTGACTACGTTCTTATATGTGAAATAAACAATTTCAACGTTAAAAAACACGGATACAAGATGAATATTTGGGGATTAATTAATTTTGAATGGTCTAACAAATACAACGCAATCAAACTACAAAATAATACAAAAAGCTTAAATTTCAAATTTCATCCAAATCAGCAGAATTGGGACAATTAATAACATCAATTATTTTAAGAATATCTGTTAATGTCGCCTGGTGCTTCTATGATTATTTGTACACTTCTCCTAGGCTATTCTGTAACTTCTGTATATAAGTATATTCTATTATAGTCATGAAAAAGAAACCCTTGCAATTAGCAGGTAAATTTAGCATATGATAAAATATTATAGATATAATTGTATCAAAGATAAATTTGATAGATTTGGTATATGCACCAACGAGAGATTCCAGAAATCTTTTGTGATCTTCACAATCCTCTATTTTTAATTAGGAGTATTGATATATGTTCTAGATAATTTGTATTAGATAATCGTGCAAGAAATGAATCTGTACAAACGAATATCGCGAAGATATTACGGTAACTATATAAAAACTGGATTAATGTTGTGTCAAATCATATTATAATATCAAATACATACGACTTAGATACTCAGCGGCATATGGCATCACCTGAAGCATATATCCATTGTTGCTCTACTTTATTCAATATAAACCTTACCTTATTCCGGACATAATAGACAAAAGTCTAGTACGGAAAATGAGCATAGGGGTATGATATTTCCAATTAAAGAACAAAAACAAATACTTTCGCTCCAAACTTTATGTCCCGTCTAGATAATACTGACTATATAGTTGTAACTGTATATTGTAAAAAAGGTGTAGAAGTATGCAAAATAGATTATGTATTCTACCTGAATATACGCAACTACACTCGTTTGCTAAGGTACAGCTTAGTCTCGTCCTCTCACAGCCATAAAACTCGCTTCTAAGGTGAAATCTCAAATTTTACAAAGATACTATTACCCCTTAAGGCCAGCGTTTCCTCATACGAATAGGAGGGGATCGGCAGCGTATTTCGCATTTACACTATTTTGATTATTTTTGTACAATATTTTTAGATAATGTTCCTAAAGGATGTGGCTTTTGAACAGTATATATTTTTTTTTTCTAGAACACGTGGAAAAAAATCATAACTTTCATCAAAAAAGAGAAGCCTATTCTAGTATACAGGGAAATTGATATAGAATAGCCAGATAAGACAGTTGCATTGTTCTGTGTAGTTACGTATGTATGATTTGGCCACGTATTTCTCCAAGAATATATTCAATAGAAATAATTTAATAAAAATTAATAGTGTTAGTTCTTTATTGAAAATAGAGTTTTGTAGACTTTCTCTTAAGGACAAAGTAAAATAAAAAAAATAAAAATTAAGAAATTAAATTAGGCCATTGCCTGATTTAAATTGATCACAAACTTGTGCAAGGAGTGTTTATATCAATGAAAGATTGAAGAGCGGAATACAACTTTCAAGAAATGATTGAATTTAATCATTTTGTATCCATTTTAGGCAAGATTTCTTACTATTATGTTATTTTTTAATAAAAGCGCCCCCTCGGTTGAAATGTCATTAGCCGCCACTGGAAGCTAGTGAAAAAAATTGAAAAAAGTTGGACCGTTCCATAGGTAGACATCTTGTCTACAATCAGTAAAAAATGTATAATTTAATTTGCTTTCGTTTAATATTTGGGTTAACGTTAGTAAACCTTTGCGATCTGGTCTATAATTCAGCATAAAAACATATGAAATTAATTGGTTTGTGCCACTTTTTATAGAGCGTAGTGTAAGGAATTCATAATAGATGATGTTGGTTTTGTAATACATTCTTTATGAAATGACCTTTTTATTAGCATCTTTCGATTGAAAGCTATAATGTGGATAATCTATTGGTATTCATTTTAGTTTTATGAAATTTGTATATATTTATATATATTACCTGTCCATCACATCGCCATATGGCTGGCACACATTCCTTACTTTCGCAGTGGAAGTTGTCCTGTTTGCAGGTGGCACTCTCGTTGGGTTTGCAATCGCGCTCGTCGCTTCCGTCCCGACAATCGTTCTCTCCGTCACAATGCCATTGCTTCGGCATACAGCGACCATTCGCACAGCGAAACTGCGTCAAACTGCAATTCTGTCTCGGACAGTTCTGCTCGTCGGACGAGTCAGCACAATCATTCTCAAAGTCGCACCTAAAAAAAAAAAAAAAAAATATGTAAAGCGATAATTGTACATAAATTCGACAAAAACGAAATTTATAAACACGATTTATCTGCACTATAAAGAAATATATTCTTAAGTGAAGAGAAATAAAATTACAATGTTTTATACCACAATTAAAATCGAGGATTTATTCGACTATAGTTTCGCTTATTAAGCATTATCAACAAATGAAAAACGAATTACAGAAAACTTATTTATATTTAAACAATCTACCAACAGATTTACATTTGTCTTTAAGTAAATTATAATTTTTTTTTTTTTTGTATTTGTGAATTTCTAGTGATTCAAGCAAATTTAATTTGACTTTTTGAACAAAATTGTTAAATTATCTATACTAGGAAAATTATGGTGAGGTTCTAAAATATGGTTAACAAAGTTCGAATTAGTTTTTTTATTTATTTATAACTATTAACATGTTTTTTTTTAATCGTCACTACGGTGTTAAATACTAGTATTGAATATCACCCAAATACCGTAACAAGCATTAAGTATCTAGATGTACATTTCAAGCGCTATGCGCCCATCTTCAGTAGCACAACATAAAAACGAAATAAAATACCTCTGTCACGAATCGTGATTGATATACCATCAATGTATATAAATGTACATCTAGCTACTTAATGCTTGTTACGGTATTTGGGTGATATTCTATAATATATTTAGTAGTGTTAGTAGAAGAGCATGTAGGATAGATACAGGTGAAAATCATTTTCTTACGCTTCCTATGGACGAAATTAGAATTGGATGTTTTTTGAAAACCATTCAACCTTGCAATCTCAAGAATATTCGAAATCTCTAGGTTAAAATGTTCAATACTTAGAGGGATGGAGAAGGCTCTATGAATCAAGGATTTATAAGCTGCAAATTTATGTTTCAAAGGATGTGAAGAATTGGCTGGGATTGTTATAGATGAGAAAGTAGGTTTTTATTTCTCTTCCCTAATAGGATCTCAATAGGCGATAATAGAATCGAAGAAGTGTCAGATTTTTGTTATTTAGGCAGTAGAATCACAAAAGATAATCGAAGCAAGGTAGATATAAAGTGTAGGATAGCACAGGGTAGGAAAGCATTCGTAGAAAAAGAACAGATTTTAAGATCAAATATTGACTTGGGTATTAGAAAAAGATTACTGAAGGTATATGTTTGGAGTGTAGCACTGTACGGGTGTGAGGCGTGGACTATAGGAAAGGAAGAGAAGCGTAGATTAGAAGCACTTGAAATGTGGTGTTATAGGAGGATGATGAGGATTGGTTGGGAAGATAAAGTAACAAATGAAGCTGTACTAGAGTTAGTAGGGGAGAAGAGAAGTATCTGGAGAGTGTTACAGCGTAGGAGAGACAGATTAGTAGGGCATATTCTTAGGCATGGGGGGGATTATGCAATTGATCATAGAAGGTAGAGTGGAGGGAAAGAGAGGGGTAGGTAGGCCTAGATTGGAGTATGTGAGTCAGATAGTTGAAGACGTTGAGATGAATAGCTATAGGGAGATGAAGGGATTAGCTCAGGATAGATCGGCATGGCGTGCTGTTTCCAACCAATCTTTAGGATTGCGGACTCTTTAACTAACTAATATGGAATATCACAACATAGCGGCAAAATCTATAATAGATATTTTTAAGACTAATAACATTAATAACTAATAAAATTAAGATATAATAGTAATTTACTAAAAGCGTAAATGTTAATGATTTTAGAGTTACATTATGTTGATATTTCAATTCCCTTTTTGAACCTAATACATATCAGATACGTTTATACAAGAAACACACTTTAAATAAGTTTATACAACAATACAATCATAATTAAAATACTTACTTCCAGTATTGCGGTATACATTTACCATCCGTCGCACACCGGAACTGTTCTGGACTACATTTGGCCCCCATCCCGCCTGGTACATCCGCTCCATCGCAACCCCGCTCATCACTACCGTCGCCGCAGTCGTCTTGTCGATCGCAGTGCCACCCGCTGGGCACACACACTCCATTCCCGCAGGAAAACTGATCCGCGGAGCACGTATTGGTCTTCTGTGGGCATGTACCGTTCACTGATGGAGTTAAACCCGAACCTAAATATAATAGTGATAATAATCCTATCGTAACCACTTGGTAATAAACAATACGCATTGAAAAAATCACCAATTGATTTATATTGAAATGGACGATTTTATTGTATTTATATGTGATAATTTTAATGACCTGGCGCGATTAAATTAAAGTTGAATGCTTATAAAAGTATATACATTCATAAATCAGAATAAAATTTAATGAATTCAGATTCAGTCCCAGTTTCATCTTGTCTATTAAATTTATTTAATAAAAACTAATTTATTTTTGGTTACTTTGGTTTGACTACCAATCATTTATTATTATCATTTGTTTACGTCGTTAGTGGTATTTTCTATTTTTCAAAAAATATAATTATATAGGTCACATTATATGTGATAGATTGAAAAACTTCTCTCATGTTGACTTTTTATTCAATTGTATAGCAATCGCAGTTAGTGAGAGAGGTATTTTATTTTGTTTCTGTCTTGTGCTATTGATGGGAAGATGGGAGCATAGTCTTCGAAATGCGCATCTAGCTATTAAATGCTTTGAGTTACGGTATTTGTGTGATATTCTATACAATTATTTAATACCGTAGTGCGAAATTTTAAAACAGAAAATACAACTTATGAACATATTTCATTTGTATAAACATATATTTATTATAATTATAAGCTTTTATTTAACTTCACTTATTAGTTATGATAAGCTTTTAGTTAACTTCACTTGTTAGTTCGGGTGAAATCTTGTAAGCTCATTTTGACCCACTTCGACACATCCAATCGACTTTAAACTTTGCACACTGTTGCAATTGTTGCACAGATTTATCTCGACAAGTTTTTAATCAATCAATCACTGTCAATCATTCAATTGATCACTAAATTATTAAAATTATTGATTAAAATTCTCGAAGACTAAAAAGCATAAAATAATATATATGGTAGTAAAAAAAATTTTTTTAAACCTTTTATTAAAATGTACTAAAAAGGAAAAATATATATTAGCGTAAATGACTGCCTTAAAGGAATTCCCTCATATGAATAAAAATTAA